>OU015758.1:25853354-25876800 GCA_907169655.1 Acomys percivali | reverse complement strand
AGAGAGAGAGAGAGAGAGAGAGAGAGAGAGAGAGAGAGAGAGAGAGATGAAATAAGAGAAATCAATCAAAAAGTATTAGAATGGATTTTGCTTGGATGGCTTTTCTAGAGATACATATTATTCATCAAAACACAATTTCAATTTAACAGTATCTGATGAAAACCAGCAAAAATGAGGAAAGCAAAGGAAATGTCAATTACTTGCTTTATGCTTATTAATTTTACATCTTTTATCAGGTAAAAATGGCGAGGCATTAGCACAAATGTATTGAACACTACTGCCCTACAAAAAATTCTGTTACAACAAAGTAACCTCCTCAGTGTCATGAATACATTGGGCTTTCCAACCTCATACCACTTGCACACCACATCCTTTTGCCCTCTTCTCACTTCTATTTCTCCCTGGAGAGCCAGGTCTCCATTTCTCCCTCTTCTGGTAAATTATCCTCATTACCTATAACCTATATGAATTTCTGCATGAGAGCAGAAAGCAAGGTTCCTGTCTTATGCACCTTACACATTTAAAAGCACCTATGATGTTGTCTATCTATGTTTCTTCTCAAACTGTTTACTTTGCCCATTAAAATAGGAAGTGAGGGGATGAAGAGATGGCCTAGGGTCCTGCTTTGCCCCAAGGGTTATCAGCCACTGGTTCTCAGGGACAAGGGATTCAGATGGCCTGCAAGTACAATGGAATAAAACTTTCTGGGAGCAGCTTCAGCGAGACTGCTCAGCTTTATTTGGGGTGAACAAAGGCTATGCCATTCTTGGGGAGTGGGTGGGGATTCCCAGAGTAGTTGTACATGATTGGCCAGGGTTTGAAGTGCCGGAGATGCTTCATTTGCATTCGACAGCACTGTCAGTCCTGTCATATGAATGGGAACACAGGACCTAATTACCCTATAAGTGCCTGGGGGAGAATGCTAACAGGGAACTGTGCCAAAGTAGTCTAGATATGGTCAGAGGCACCTACACCTAGAGACACTCTCAGATGACTCAGGTCAGGCAGAGAGTAGGAGGCCCTGCATGTGGATAGGGTGTCCTTCATCTAGCGCAGAGCTCAAAGAAGCTTTCCAGAGATGATGGACTGCAACCTCAAACAGCAGGGTCCTCCAACAATCGCCCAGTGCTGTAGAATACTCGTCGCTTTTGTAGAGGACTGGATTCAGCTCCTAAATCCACATGGTAACACAGAAATCTCCATAATTCCAGTTCTAGGAAATCTACACTCTCTTCTGTCAGCCGTGGGCACAGGGAATGTATGTGGTGCATATGCATGCATGCAGGCGAAACACTCATACATTTAAAATGAAGTAAATATGTCTAAAACTATTTTTAAATGAAGACTGAAGATAATGTTTCCTGATAACCACCATTGTATACTAAGGCTCTGTTGCCCTGCCTGACATGGAATGTGTGCTCAATAAGTCATTGTGGAATGAATGAATGAATGAGTTCTGTGTCTAAAAGTAGTTGTTTGTGTCAAACTAAAGCTCTGTGTAGTTATACTTTTGTTCAGTGCCTCTTTCCTCTCCATCATCCATTTTCACACTCATTTGTGAAAAATTCGCTACATTCTTCTTGGCAGTTTGTAAGCATCATACCATGATTTCTAACTTTTCTTTGTATTTTATTGCCTTCTGAAATGTTAATCTTTCTTACAAATTCTCTTTAGCTCATATTAGGGTGTATGCCTCCATCTTTTCTTGCATATTAAAATGCCCTCATTTAACTTATTCTCTATACACATCTCAGACAAAAATGTCTGTCTCTGCACACAGCTCACTGAGTTCCCTAATTAGTTATGTGACCCAGTACCCTGCCGCAAGCCCTGCCCTACACCCTGATAGGCAGGCCAAGGAGGCCAAAGGAGCCGACTGGCTTTGCTGTGAGGGACTTGTGTTGGCTCTGGCTTCTGAAACTGCCCTCTGTTCTTTAGCCAAAGAAACCTCCCAAACTCTGTCATCCACTTTCTAACTTCAAACACAAATTCAATGGCAGCTTCCCAATTTATCATTAATGATACTTCAATCTCACATGGCATTTTACAAATGTAAAAATTCATATCTGGGAAAAGCTACATGGTTAGTCTTTGTTTTGCATTTGTTTATTTATTCACATTACATCCAGACCAAAGCCCCTTCACTCCTCTCCTCCGGTTTCATTCTCTCAAACTTCCACCCCTTTTCTTCTTCTCAGAAAAGGGGAGACCCCATATCAAGCCACTAGCACATTAAGTCTCATCAGGACTGAGTACATCCTCTTCCACTGAGTCCAGGCAAGGCAACCCCACTAAAGGGAAGTCATCCTATAGCAGGCAACAGAGTCGATGTCAGAAAAAGCCACCTCCATTTGCTTGGGTACCTCCATAAAGACCACAATCACAGATAGATGCCTTCTTCTTTTCCTGCCCTTCTGTGGCATCTTGTGTCATAGGTCAATTCCCTTGATATCGCTGAGAAGTAAGAAACAATGGGAAAAGGCTGTGGGTGTGTGAGCAACAGTGAACTACAAAGCCATTCTTGACTTTTGTCATGTTTCAACCAGGAATGTGTTCTAGTCTCAGAGTCAAGTCAAGTTGCTTCTTTGGCTTGACCAGCAACCTTTGATTTCTGATCTCCTTCCTCTTTTAAGTGTATTGTTCTTTCCTAAACATGCCCTTGCTCATTTGGCTATTGCATCCAGACACATGGTTTTAAAAATCAACTGTATGCTGATGATTTCCAAATGTGGCTCTCTCGCCCAGATTTCTGCTCTGAAATCTAGACCAAAATAGTCAACAGTTCAGTTGACATCACTACTTGGATGTCTAAAAGACAACTCGCATTCAGTATGCCCCAACAGAACTCTTAGTTCTACCCTCCCACAAATCTGTTCATTTCTAGCTCACTCTGTTGTAAAATCACCACTCCCTGTCTCCTCCCACAATACGCTATGAAACATCCGCCAAGATCATTTCTTCCACCATCTCAGTTCTCAAAGTCTTTGCTTTGTAAGCCCTCAAAAAGATCTGGCAACTTCACCTGGATATTCCATTTTCAAGACAATAATTGTGACTAAAAAGTTGTATTTAAGAAAGAAAATAGTTTAACTTTTTATGGAATAACTTTTAGTGTCTATAAGTAAACATGTTTCTCTAAAGAAATGTAAAATTGATAAAGTAAAAATCATTCCTTGAACCATTTTTATAGGAAATTACTGTTAGTATTTTCTGGGTATAGCTTGTCAGTGTGAATGTACATGTCCATGGTATGTATGTGCATGTGTCTCTTACTATATATATCTACAAATCTTATATCTACGATATATTCTTTCACTCTGTGTATATATGTATATATTCCTAAACTGTGATCTTACCATATATACAACTATGTAACTTGGTTTTATAGTTAATAATATAGCATGAAGATATTTTGTGTCAAAATATATGCATAATTCATTTGTAAGGATCACATAATATATTCCATGTATTACATTTTGTTCTACCAATCATCTAATATTGAATATTTCATGAATTTTACATTTTGGTATGAGAAAAAAACAGAACGGGAAATCTTCTAATTAAGACATTACACATTTGAGGTTTTTAATGAATTTTTGTACATTTAAAATATACTTTTATAACATGAAATTCTGTGTCAAAAATCACTATGTTTCTAAGATTTATAAGTGTAAAGTCCTAAGATTTGTCAATAGGAGAATAATAAAAATGTAGCTTTGGTAATTAAACATTGTTAGGCTTTGGTTATCTTAACAGCTATGGTGAAAAGTTGAATATGTCAAAAGTAATGTCTGATGATAGAACATTTGTATCTAACTAACTGTTGTTACCATAATCTGTATGTGACTTATTTAAACAAAGTTTATTAAAAGTTTGCTATTAATATTCATAGCAGGAAAATATTCTTTTAAAGAGTGCTATGTGCCTGTGTCTCTTATTTCAAATATGTGTCTCATATTTCAAACTTGAACATCTTTTAATAGATCTCTTGGTATATTGTGTTCTAAAGAAGAACCCCAGATTTTGCTGATTATAAGATTTCTGTTTTGTCTCAAAAGAATATATACTCACTCTTGTGAAAATACACTTTAAACCATAGGAAATCAATCCTTCCACCCACTCCTAATCCATGACACCAACACATAGAACAAGAGTAAGTTCTGGAAATTCTCTGTGCCATGTTTTCATTGTTCAGGATTCTATTATTATAGAAAACACAGCACAAGTGATAAACATACTTTTATTGACAATGTGCGATAAAATTTGACTTACAATTTTACTGACGAAAAGAACTTATTCAGCTGCTCACAAGGCAAAATAGAGCCTAACTCCAGTCTTCATAAAGAAATAGTAATTGTCTTAAGTTTTTATTGTTTACAAATAAACTAACAGCTTATAAAACTGGAGGACTGTAGCAAACAGTCTATAGAAAGTTGCAGTAACTAACAATACATGACACCATTCAACTAAATATGCCACATTTAAAGCGAGATGCTTCTTAGCCCAAAGTCATATTTAACCTTCAGACCATCCCTAACTGTAGAGGTTAATGCTTATTTTTAAAGCCCCTATATGGAAGAAAAAATCCACACATCCATGTAGAATAACTATACAGAAGTTAACATAAAAATAATGAGCAGTGAACTTCAAAAATAGCTCTGACAAAGATTCATGGTATGACGTTGTAAGTGTGACTTCACTCTTTGAACCTCAGGATTGTCAAGTACAAAAACAAGAGGTAGCACCACCAAACAAATAGTAGGAAAGATTCCCTTTGGCTGTCCCTCCCACCTTCATCAAATGGTCTCAATATACATGGATGCTTTTTGTGAGAAATTTAGGAACCAGTGGAAAGGTTTCTGCATCTCAGGTGAAAATCAGCTACAACAAAACCAATGTGAAAGTTGGAGTCATTCCTTTTCATAAAACCTCACTCCCAGTATTGTCATTATAAGATCAGAAAGAAACTCCCAAAATCAGCTTTACCCTGAATAAAGAAAGGTCTACAATGGTGAGTTGCCTGTGTGATACACCAGTGCAATGGTGACATAAATGTGAAAGAAACTAACCACTATCAGATTGGATCTAAGACCCACTCCATGAGATGGAACCCATGCCTGACCTGCTCCAATGGCCAAGAACCAAGAATCTGAGACTAGATAGAATGTGGGCATAGGGGAAAACCAAATACTATTGTTCCACTAAAGGAAAATAACAATAAAATGATGTCTAATGACATTCTGCTATCCTTATAGATCAGGGTCTCATTTAGCTATTATCATAGAAGGTTTCTCCCAAAGTAGATGGGAACAAATACAGAAAGCCACATCTGGACATTGTACAGAGAGTGAAACCTTGGAACGCTCCATCCTAAATGGAATACCTTCATCAGAGCCTTCTCCTCAGGGCTCAGGGAACTGTGTGGAAGAGAAGATAGAAAGATTGTAAGAGCCAAGGGGGATGAAGGATACAAGGAAGCAGTGTCTTTGAGACACAAAAGGACAGATGAACATATGAACATGTATAGATTGTCAGCATGCATAGGGCTTACACAGGTTCAAGGTAGGTGGGGTCCAAACACTGAGAGTAGGATGTGAACAAGATGACCAAGATATTATCTTCAATTGACAGCCTTTGCAAAGAAAAAATATTTTTCTCCAATGCGATCTCACTGGGTCTACAAACCACACTTAGGGAAGACCCCATACATAGCAAAAAAAAAAAAAAAAAAAAAAGAATTTGAGGGTATATGTTGTATTTTAGAGAATCATATTATTTCGTTTTGGCTTTTTTTTTTTACCTTCCTGGTGTGTTTTTATGGTGTGTGTGTGTGTGTGTGTGTGTGTGTGTGTGTGTGTGTGTGTGTTCCTTATGCTTCATATTCTTTTGTTTGTTTTGTTGTTGCTGTTGTTGTTGTTGTTGTTGTTGTTGTTTAGTTCAAGTATTTAGTTGGTTTGCTTGTTTTTACTTGTCTGTCTACTTCTAGACATTTGGATAGCTTGGGAAGTGAGGAGGATCTGGGAGGAGATGAGGGATGGCAAATTGTGCTCGGTATATGATGTATGAAATAAATTTATTTTCAATAAAAAATAAAGTAAAAAATTAAGGAGGAGAAGGAGAAGAAGAGGAGAAGGAAGATGAGGTGGCTCATCTATCACAGATGTAGTATTTTGGAGCTGTGACTTGAGGAAACAGCTCCCTTCTCTGATTCAGAGTACTGACAGGACCCAGGCTGTTGCAGGTAATAAAGTAATAGGTTGAATTAGCATAGAGAAATCTACCATCTCTGCTTCCCTGGGCTCTGTCTTGTCTGTGTGTAGCACTGTGAGCATGACCAAGCATGCCATCTATGGCTAAGGACACAAGAGCTAGACCAGTGGCTTGGGATAACATGAAAGTTAAGAAACTGACAGGAGTTTTAGCTACATTGACTAGTGCAGAATCCATCCTGTGCAAGACAAGTGCAGACTGATTGGGGGGAAATGGTATTTTAAAATATATACAAATTCTATCAAAAGAGAAACAAAGAAAATTAAAGAACACAGTCTAAACAATGGACAAGAGATTAACTTCAGAAACTGACGTTAATGACATAGATAAATACAAAGTTTCTGGTAACAAAACTAGTCTAAGGCAATCACCATGAAATTAATGGGCATGTGATAGTAATGCATGGACAAAGTAAAAATCTTCACAAAGAAAGATTAAGTGTGACAAATAACCAAAAACAAACCTTGGACCTGTACAGTACAAAAATGGACTGAGCGAATCCACACAAGACTTCAGCAGCACACATGAGCAAACAGAGGAAATCTAACCTGCAATTATCTAGTCCAGAGAGTGATCAAAGAAGGAATTGGAGGAGTTGAACATCTAAGGGACTCCGGGAACACCAACAGACAAAATCATTGTCTACCCCGGTGGATGTGACAATACAAGTAAATAGAAACTGACCAGTCCGTATAGCATCTGGAGAAGAAATAAAGGAGACACCCGGTTTTGTAATAGTTGTCACAAAAGAGATGTCTGCTGTTCTGGATAATCTTTAAGAGTTAAACAGAAACCTACATAAAATGGACCAAGTACAACAAATACCATCTGGAGACAAATATTTAAGCATGAATGCCTTTATAGTTTAAGAATCCTATGTGAGATGAATTCAAATGCAAAATAAAGCAATTGAACTTGCTCCAAAAGCCACATTCCTGAGCCCCCTTCCCGTAAGTCAGAGATGAGCAAAGGGCAGGATGATTGGCTAGGAGATGCCTCCCTCTAAAGCTCTGTATTACTGGGCTAATGACACAAAACACCGTTCATTCAAATGTTTGACCACTAACAGATATTCCTTTTTCAAAAAAAAAATAAGTTGAAAGGAAATTAGAAAATATAAAAGCATATTAACATGTTATTCTCTTCTATATTTCATCAAGTTTTCTTTTCTCCACACCTACCACTCCCTTAAATACAAAGTACCAATAAACGTTACCGACACATTTTCATGACGGGAGAGATGTATATGTACTGCAGTTGTGTTTCTGACTTGAGATTTGAATCACCCAAACAACGTGAGTTAACTGCATCACGTGGTGTGGCTCATCCCTTTTAATAGAGATGTCTGGCTGTGAATAAATCTAAATGGACATTCAGAGGTTTCCTTGGCACTCTGAAAAGGAATCTGAAATTAGGAAAATACTTTATCTAAACAAAACAGTCTATTTTTGTAAACATCAAATGCTTTTGACTCATTCAAACCTTTCTATATTCTGTTGAGAAGTTGAGTCTCTGGCAGAACTTTGTAACCATGGCAATATGCAACCTAGACTAAAGAGAACAGTCTTGGCCCATAGTGTAGAAATACATAACATTAAGTAAGCAAAAAGCAAAGCTAAGCATTATGCTAAAGCCAACGTGCTGCCCACTGGGCAGAGGCAGATCATGCTCCTGCAGCTGTGTCTCTGGTGGCTGGTGATTGCCTCAGTGGCTCGGCATTCACTGTGCCCAAGTTTTCTATCAGCTCAGAGAACCCTCGTCTGCTATCTGATGATAAGGTGATTGTTCTGAAAAGAATTTCTTACATGGCAACCTTTCGAAAGGCACACAAAGCAAGTTCATTCATCACCTCTTTATTTCTCTCTCTTTTTTTTAATTTATTTTTCTTTTACTTTGAGAGTCTAATGTAATTACATTTCTTCGTTCCCTTTCTTTCCTTTATACCCTCCATACACTACTTCCTGTTCTCTTTCAGATTCATGGCCTCTTTTTTCATTTCATTGTTGTTACGTGCGCATGTGTATATTTAGGAATATCTTCTAAATATAGCTTGCTCAGCCTGAATAATATTCCATGTATACATGTTTTCAGGGCTCACCATTTGGTGTTGGGTAACCAACTGATGTGCTCTTCCCAGGGAAAGGCTATTTGTCCCTCACTCACCATTTCTTAGTTGCCTGTAATTCTTAGTGTAAAGTTGAGGCCCTTTCCCCATTCAGTTGGACATGTCTGTTGTGTTCCTTTGTTAAGCTCATTTTCAGGCAATCATTTTGTTGAAAGTTTATGTGTGTAGTTTCTGATGTTACTAGGAAACACAGTCTCATAACACTTTCATATTTACACGTTTAGAAAAGTCCCCAACGTTACAGTGGTTTATGATATTAACACCATGTTTTCCCCTGGTGGAGTCAAGCCATCTCAAATACTGCCTAAAACATTTTATCCATAACTGGACTGGAACATTATAGCAATGACCTGGATACCAAACAAAGAAAATAGCATTGTTAAAATATAGTAATTCCATAGTACTGTCCACTAAAACAAACACATTTTATGGTACTCCAAATGAAAACCTGCCACTTTGGCAGAGCAACTGGTGAACGTGAACATAACCATAAACTCTCATCTAGTAAAAATATGAGGCTCATTTTTAACTTTGCTTATAGAATTGGGTTAAATAATAAAAGTCCTTTAAATTCAATGAAAGCTGGCAGTACAGCCTGCATGTATGTGCTTTAATAAAAAGGGCATAGTTCAGTGAGCTAAATGGAAGAATATCACATTCAACTTAGCATTCCATATTTATCATAGCCTAATAATGCTGGAAATACAATGAACAGTTTCTTTCTTTTAAAAAATGTTCTAGCTGGTGAATGAAATAAAATAATTATTAGAGAGTGTTGCCTAAGAGATAATACATTCAGGACAGATTCATTGATACAAAAGTTTGCTATCTGAAAATATTGGAACCATAGGTTGACTATTAAAGGAAAAGGAAATACATCTTTCTCTAAGTAAAATGGCTGGTACATGGGCAAAAGCTGACACCCGAGTAAACCCTCCTTGGGGCATCATATCCATACATTCAGATGGAGACATGGGATGGATGGAATGTGAAAAAATATCCCACCAGATCATGTGCTGGGTTGTTTGGCTTCCAGCTGGTAGTACTATTTTTGCGATATTGTGGAACTGTTAGAAAGTGGAAATTAGTTAGAGAACAAGTGTGGCTGAGGGCAGGCGGAGCTCCCTACTTCCTAAACTGCCAAGATATGAGCAAGCCACAGAACACCCCCACTGCTGCCAACAGGAGCTGACCACACTAGCTCAATGGACTGTGCCCCATTGGGGGTTGGTCTGGTGTTCTGTATTTTAATGCTAGTTTATGGCCCCTAAAATCTGGTCCCCCCTCAGAGGAGCTCATTGTCATATGCACCTGTCCTTGTTGTTTAAGTCTTGCTCCACTTAATTTCAAGTTGATGGCTGATAAAAATGCTGAGGCTTGGGATTTGGCAGAAGAGAGGGGGGGTGGAGTTTTGATGTTGAGACCAGAGTTGGAGAGGGAGAAGAAGGTGCAGGAGGCGAGGAAAAGGACGGATTCATGAGAAGATAATAATGCAAGTATCTGGGACCTTGGATGGGAGGAAGATAAATTGATAGTGGGATAATAGTTAGTTATTATGCTCACCTCTGTGCTTAATTTTGAATGAATTATAATCTCAATGTGTGGTTATTTGGGGGAAACTATTGACCAATGAATAAATAAGCTTTTGCTAAAATATGACTGAATATTAACTTATTAATATTCATCATCAGTGCCCTATAAACTAAGATAGAATAAATGTTTCCTCTTGTAAATAGCTTTTGTCAAATATTTAGTCACCGTGATTTAAAAAAGCCATAAAGCACAGAAAGCTATCAAGGCCCATCTCTAAGATACCTGTATGTTTGGTGTTTCATACATTCGGGTCTTCCTAATCAACTGGTCACCATGTCTATGAGCAGTGCAAGGCTCCAGTGACAGTTCAGCAACACCAGTTTCATAATGTAGGATATATACTTTGTCACTATACTCTTTCAGATGAAACAGTTAACTCAATATCTGTCTTACTCCACTTTATAGATGTTGGATACACATTAGCATGGTTTCCGGCTATAAGTGAAAAAA
Organism: Acomys percivali; assembly: GCA_907169655.1. NCBI lineage: Eukaryota > Metazoa > Chordata > Mammalia > Rodentia > Muridae > Acomys > Acomys percivali. The sequence continues at coordinate 25,866,362 of OU015758.1, read as the reverse complement.
AATGCAACTCACACAAGAATACAGAGGATGGAAGAGTTCACTGATTCATGCCGCTTGTATTCCAAGAGATACAGCTGGATATAGGTGCTCGGAGACTTTCTCTCTGAGAATCTCAGCTTAGTGGTCTTTATTTGACTTTATTCTGGTGTGAGCTCTCCACCTGAGAAGCCAGACAACACTGAAAATCAAGTCTCAACACTTTCTAATTTAACAATAGCTTCCCCTGCCCACCTGCATACGATGAGAGAAGTATATTTTGGCATGGTTTTTCAGAAAGTGCTTTTCCCCAAGGAAGGAATGTGATGAAAACAGCAGGTCTTAAGACATGTTGCACGAATTTGAACATTTGTCAATAGAACTTCATAAAAACTCTGCCTCTCTCTATTTGTGTCTCTCTGTCTCTCTATCTCCCTCCGTGTGTTTCTCTCTGTGTGTCGCTCTGTCTTTTGTCTGTTTCCCCCTCTCTCAGACAGACAGACAGACAGACACACACATACACACACACCCTATGAGCACCAGAATGAGAAATCACTTTCATGATTGAGTAAGCCAAAAAAAAAAAAAAGGCTGTAACTCTGAACGAATGACTTATCTTCTTTCCTACTCCCATCTCTGAATTTCACACAACAGGAAGGCTAAGTCTGTGAGCTGCCCTGCCACCATCCTCTACTTCCTCTCAATAAGACATGTGTTCTCAGAGTAAAATACAGTCCTAAATTTTAATTACAATCAAATAAATGCCTGTAAGTTGTTTACTGGAAGAAAAGGATAAAGGCTAGGAGGACAGCTTAATCCATGAGAGGCTTTACTCACTATTGCAGAGCAGCCCTTAACACAATGGCTAGCACAGGCTAATACTGCATATTATGTGGAAATAAATGGACAAATAAATCAATGGGTGAAAGATGAATATCAGAAAATTTCTTCATCATATTAATCATGGAGAATCACTAGCTCTTTCTACAGAACAAAATCATCTGGCTTTGATTTTTCACTTGTACTTTTTTGATAATTTAGAGGAGCCACAAAGTGAAGGAAGCAATACTTTTTCCTACCACAGTTGCTGCTGAAATATTACCTGTTACTATTTCCATTGTCTCTGTATCTTAAAAGGAGATCCAATATGTTTTGTTAAGAGAAGGTGAAGGGTGCAATATAGAAAGAAGGTGATTCTATATTATTCCTTTACTTCCTCTTGAGATTCTTGCCTCTAAATTCTGTAGTGATGCGGGTTTGAGTCAGTACTGAGGACCTGATAGTATAGAAAGTGATACCAAGTTCATAAAAGACACTAAGAAAATTGAAATGATGTTTAAAGTGTTTTTCAATGATTTCTTCCAGGTTTTTCAAGCTGCTGGTTGGTAAAACAAACAGCCTGAGTTACCATGAGAAATTGAGACTACATCTGTGCTGTTGTCTTTGTCCCAGTATCTAGCTCATTTGCAAAACACTCAAAAAACCCTCTTTTCTACGTGGACTGTCTAAAATGGTAGGAAAATGAAAAAAGAGGAAACGGAAGGAAGGAAGGAAGGAAGGAAGGAAGGAAGGAAGGAAGGAAAGAAAGGAAGGAAGGAAGGAAGACCCTATGATTACCTCTATGACAACAGCCATTAAGGAACCGTCTTGCATTTCCTAACAATTAAAATACTTCTGGTTTATTTATGTATTTATTCACTTTACATCCTGATCATAGCTCCATCCCTCTTCTCCTCCCAGTCCCACCTTCCCTCCCTCTCCTCATTGCCCTCCCCCATTCCTCAGGAAAGGGGAGCCCCATTTCCCATTCAAGTGTCCCATTCTCATCAAGTGTCAACAGGACTGAGTGTCCCCTTCTCCTGTGGCCTGGCAAGGCCGACTCTCCAGGGGGAAGTGATTAAAAAGCTGGCAGCAGAGTCCATGTCAGAGAGAGCCACCCTCCCGCCACCCCCCCGGCTCCCCTTCCTAGAGAACTCACATTATTTTTTAATGCACTTGTTTAGAGACAACTGACCAGTGCAAATTCAAGGTTAAAATTTCCAGTAAGACTGACCCAAAATGAAAAGTCAGAAATGTCTGAACAGGACAACAGGGACTAGATTGACTACCCTGCTTCCCAGAGTTCTGCCCTGACCAATGGCAATTGAACTATCCTTGAACTAGAGAAGGTATGAATCAGCTATGTTCTAAATACCAGTCCATAGGGCATTCTTCTTCTTGACATTGTCATAGCTCAAAGAGCAAAGTGCTGCTTTTTCCTTAGAGACAGCTTCACAACAGATGCTCTTTATCATTTTTTATTTCCACATTCATATCCCAAAACTCTCAAATATTGAATGGAATAAATGGGAATATCAGGGACTAGTCACTGCCTAAGACATCCTTTAGACCCTCAGTCCTTAGACTCTTACCAGCAAAAGATAGACCATAGGTAACACTTAAATTCATCCACCTGTAGTCAAAATTGAAACCTTTCAGAGAAATGTATCGTACTCTCTGTCTGAAAATTCAAGCAAACATAGACCAAAACTAAGAAAAAATAAAAATATGTGCTTGTACTAAACATTTCTTTGTCTTTATTTAGTGGACAATACATATTTACTCATCATCTTCACTTTATGTATCATAAGCAATCTAAAGACAGTACAAGTATAGGGAAGGATGATTTTAGGGTATATTGACATACTGTATTATTTTATAAGAGACTTGACCATCTGAATATATTGGTACACAAGTTCTGGAACCAACTTACTGCAAAGGAAAAAACAATGAGGAAAATTCTACATGATTTTAAAGCCAAAATAATCACATTTAAACCTGGTTCTATTAAGTAAGAATTATTGCTTTTTACTATAAGGTCTGGAAAAAATCGCTCTATTGTTTTCTGTCTTTGAAAACAGGTGAGTGCATCTTTGTTTTATGTATTGCTTCTTTTTATGAACACTGGCACTTCTTTCAAAGAAATGAGAGTTGTAGAGTTCATGATAACGATCATTTTTCTTACACAGAAGTAGTCAGGGATATATAGTCTACATCAATGGGAAGTCATTAAAGAACCTAAATAATATTATCAAAACTTGGATACATTTATTTTCATTCCACAAACGAGATGAGATAAAATAACCATTTTAATGCATCCCAGAAATTGGACTGTTTACTGCATTCTTACTAGATTTTCTAAATATGATTTTAAGGAATTTGTTTGCAATCTCTTCTTTACCAAGAACATGGTAGGTTTGGGGGATTGGTGTAGGAGAACCAATGCTTTCGATATAATTTGCCAAAACTATGTCAAATCTCCTCCAGTGAACCCACCTGAGTTTTCTCAGATTGGTCTTTAACTACTTTTGTAATCTTGGCTAAGACGCTCATCCATTTGTTGACTTTTAAATGTACAGATCCATTTAAATTACATTGACTGTTGCCCTCAGCTTCAGGGGAAGTTAAATTCTTCCACATTATTCTTTAAAGTTGGCTTTGGAAACATTAACAAAAGTGCATGAGCCAGGTTTCTGTGTCTAACTCATTTTGAAGACTTGAAGATTCTGAATCATGCCCACATATACAGTTCCTTAAAGAGGGAAGGCTGTTCTGTAGCCATCCCTAGGGGCAGCTTATGGAAGCCAGAAAAAACAGAACCTGCTGGAATGGCCATTTGGCCCACAGGTAGGGGCCAAGACTTTGGTCATGTCTCATCACAGCAATTCTCTCAATGCCTGGAAATACTGAATTAGAAGACAGAGCAAGCCAATTGCTCATCTAACTTGGAAGCATCCAGTTCTTACCCGCAGAGGAGTTAGAGAGGCCATGGTGAATTGTCATGTAAATTTGAGAAATTCAGGACAATTTAATGAAAGATGAAGAAAATTTCTTGTCATTCCTAGTACCACATTAATTATGCTTTTTCTTGTAAGTTAAAAAAAAAAAAACTGGCACTCTTAGAGATAGCCAACATTTGGATGGTTTCCAAAGACCCTTTTGTTTTTCTACTCAGGTTACTATTTAAAAGTAATGAATTGTTTATCACAAAGAATATTTTCCTCCACAGTCATTTCAGAGGGGTATGTACTGATTGGAGCACCCTTGTGCTTATGGAAATTCTTTGTGGGGTGGCCTGCCTCTCTCTCCTATATGATTTTAATTATGATATTTTAAACATCAATTAAGGCAACATTAAGTGATCTTCCTCACTTTGTATCAGTGAAAGTACAAAGAAAAACGGTAAATATTCTCATGACAAGATGTAAAATTGTTCCCTGTACTAAGACCTCATTTCCTAATGTGATTTCTATGACTTTGTGACCTGACTTAAAATTAAAAGAGACTTAAACAACTATAAAAGCCATGATCTAGGAGCTGTTTGATAAAGGAAAATTATAGAGTTGTGGAATTAGATGGTCATTGAAGAAGTGAGCTAATTAGCCCCTTGCCTGTGAATTTATGCCTTATATAGGAGATGATTTTGGAAAGCAAGTGCATCCAGATCGTTCCTGCACGTTGTCTGGAGAGTGTGCTTAAGATTATCAGCCTTCCACTTTCCACAGACCAAGAGAAGCCGCCCTCTTCCTAGTTTCAAAATGTAGGCTGCATTGTTCTCAGGTTGCCAGAGTTCTATCACTAATAGTTCCAAGAGCATAAAGAAACTTCTAGAAGTGCTCTTTGTGTATAGTGAGTGTTCTCCATTGCTGTCTTGGCTTATTCATCTAATATTCTGCTGTGGCTCACTCACAATATTCTCAGCATCACTCTAGGCCAAGAAAAATATGCTGGTCAACACTCAACATGGAAAGAAAAAAAGGAAAAATTATATGGTATAGGAAATAGTACATAGAATGGCTAAATGTCTTCAGATTATAACTTTCAAAATTAGAAAATACAGGGGGAAAAAAGAGGTAAAGATAAAACTTAAAATATGTTTACTAATTCTTTGAGAATTTCATGCAATATGTTTCGATCATATTTCTCCCAACTCCTCCCATATCTGCCCCCAACTTCATGTCCTACTGTTTAATTTAAAATGTATAAACTTCAATTTTTGCTATCAATATATATCTGAGTATGAAACCATGCCCCAGAGCATGGCCAATCTATCAAAGACCACACTCTTAAAGAAAGCTGACTCTCTCCATGAAGCCGTTGACTGTCCATGGCTCTTCAGTTAAAGTAGAACCTAAAAAGCCCCTCCCCACTTCATGCTTGAATATTGACTGGCTTGATCTTGTACAAGCAACGTTGCTGTTAATAGTTCATGTACAGCAATCCTGCTGTGTCCAGAAGATATTGTTTAATTCAAGTTCTCCCTGACCTCTGGCTTCCACAGTCTTTCTGATCCTCTTCCACAATGGTACCTAAGCCTTACAGAGAGGATATAGATGTCCCATTTGTGGCTGAGCAATCCTCTGTCATGTATTCTCTGCACTTGGATCATTTGTGAGCTTCTGCATTAGCCACTATCTGCCACACAAGAAACTTCACTCATGAGTTCTAAGAATTCATAGGGTGGTTTGGTACAGTGTCCATTTAGCAAAATAAAACTAGTAGGCTTAAAGGTGCCCTGAGACCTTTAAGATCTCTCACTGTGGGTTGTTAGGCAGATTTATAATGTCAGGTATATGTTTCCCTCCATCTCAAATCCAAACTGAAAGTTGTTGGTTACTTCCACAACATGCATGCCACTATTGCACTCGTAGGTATATCTTCCCACACTGATCATCATTGCAATCCACAGAGTTCATATATGGGTAAAAAATGTTGGAGGCATCTTTCTCCTAAGAGCTGGAATAGCATATTCCAGTACAATGAGAGATTGCCAGCAAAGAGTAAGTAAGTCTGTACCAGTTGGTGAGTATCAACTTGATTTCTCTGTGTTCTGTGACCAGCGTGTACGGTATCTTCAGGAACAGGGTTTCACCATCAACATATGTTGCCATCCAGAGCAACAGCAATGTCTCATACTGTTTTGAATATCTCCAGGACACCACATGACCAACAACTTCTACACTGACCACCTGCCTTCTATTTGGCAACCTAAAACTTTTGGAATGAGCCTAACCCCCTGTGTAGGGTAACTTCAGTTAAATTATTTTATATGACCGTATACATAAGCAAATGTATAATAGAGAAGCTTATAGAATCATAGGGTTCTGTATGTCTTTTTCAGACATTCTTTGAGTCAGTGATCCCTGCCTCAAGCCGATCCTTTGCTTTACTCTCTCACTCCGGTACCCACTTAAACCTCATCCTCCATTATCGCCAATTGCTTTTTCATCTAACCTATAGGACATTTTAATGTATATATATATTTTTTTTTTCATTTTGTACTCCTAGGTCACAATGTCTCCTTCTAAAGTGACAGCTGACAGCTCCAGAACAAGCAAAGCCAGAAAGCCTGCTTTTACAGCAGTGAAGAATACCGTCGCTGCAGAACAGAAAGGTGGGTGGGAATGAACTCTGGATGGTGGTGTGAGCCTTAAAAGCATGAACGCAGCCTCCCGTGGAAGAGGGGGTAAAATAGCACCTTTGTCCCCTGGAGAGGAGAGTACAGGGTACATCCCCAGTTCCTACTTAGTGCTAAACTGTCTTGGAAAAAGTAAGGGACTCAGGATGAAAAGCTGTCCTTTCATTTCTGAGGGTAATTGTCTAAATCCCCCATATTTAGAAGCCTGCTTATTATTCCACAACTAAGTTAATTTTAAAGTCTTTGCTCCATGGTGCTCCTAATACAAAGCAGATGTGAGAACTACCTCCGAACCGGGAGAAGCCCCCTCTCCTATCTCTCCCAACCTCTGTCAGTTGCAAACAAGCCAAATCTAAACCAGCAACCGTGGATGTTTCCAATCAGCACTCCAGCTTTTTCTCCCTACGGAAGTAACTCCTTGGCATGCATGAGGGGAGGAAATGTTTCGTTCAAAGAGCTGTGCCAGGACAGGGAGCAGCTGATTCTCACGATACTCAACATGCTCACCAGCCAGTGCAATGAGACAATCAGTGTAGGGGAAGCAGGGAAGAGACAGTCAAGAGAGGCCTTGGGCCAGCAGAAACAGTGGGGAAGGCGGAATAGTAGTACAAGGGGGACATAGGAACTTTTCTTACTGAAAGCATAGCCTATTGGGGCTTCATCAGGGACTGCAGCTTATGTGGAGAACTCTCTCTCTCTCTCTCTCTCTCTCTCTCTCTCTCTCTCTCTCTCTCTCTCTCTCTCTCTCTCTCTCTCTCTCTCTCTCCCTAACACCCCGCCCCCTCACATGTTCTTTGGTCATAAACTACACAAGAGAAGTCCTGAAATCCATATTGAGGGTGGGGTCAGCCTGTGTGGCCTGAAAGCACAGAATGAACACAGCTTAAAACGAAAAGTGCCCTTCCTAGATTGTATTCGTGCCTCTACCTCTGCGGCAAAAAAATCTTCCCACACCATGACAAATCAGAAAAGGCTAAACTCACCCAAAAACTGTTAGGGGGCAAAGAAAAATACAAGAAATAGTGACTCTTTCAGTTACTCTCACACTTTCCAGATCCTCCCACGCATGCTTCTTACCCATTTCTAAAAATGATAGGGACTCCTTCATTTAAAGTTGAGCTACATGAGGCTGCTGGTCACGTTTTGGAAGCGATGGGTTATATAGGAATGTTATTATTGACATTGGCTTTAATTTGAGATTTGAAATTCATATGCTGAGAAAGACTTCTTGCAAGACACTTAGGGGCACTTGCCTTGTCCGCTACGTATTTATTACAAGCAATTAGCAATGAGCCAGTCTTCCCTGGAAGTCTTGTCCCTCGAAAAGTCACCAGTTTGGATGTGTATCCTCCTTTCTTTCTGACAGCAGTTCTCAAAGCAAAGCAAAGCAACAGTAACCATAGCAACAAGCAAAACATGGAAAGGCTGGTGGTTAATTCAATAAAGCTCTTGAATATACAAACAGCTGATAATGTCTAATTGACTGAACAGATAGCATGTAGCTGACAGCTCTGGGAATTGCACTAGATATTTATTTTGATCTATTTAATTTAAAACTGGAACAATATTTTATTTTATTATACAGTAAGTTTATATACATTTTAATGGTTGGTTTCATTACATGCTTGGTTTTTGATGGCAATTCAAAAACATTTATCACATGCACGTTATGAAGTATTTTCCACTTTTACAAAGCGCGTCATAAAAGACTTTAAATGCAATAAACATAGAAAGTCAATAGACCATCACACTATTTTTGAAAGAGCCTTTCAAGCAGTCAGAACCTTGTAATGAAACCTTGCCTCTCACCTTCGAGATCTGTGAACTTAGGTAAATGACTTGCTAAGCCTCACTGAAACCGTCCATTAAGGAAGGTCAAACTAGCTGAGCTCTTTGGGCTATTGCGAGCATTAAACATGGGAAGAGTAGAGTGGTTCACAGAATGCTTAGTCTATAGTCAGTTCTCAGTCATTGCTGACCGCTGTCTTCTGCAACTTGGCATCAGATAGTAGGTAATCTGCACATTTTCTCTAAAGGGCTTACAAAACTCAGCTCTGAAGTCACACTGCCCATCAGAAACTGTTTCCACAGAGCTTGCTAAAAAGGCACAGGGCTCTGTTTGTTTACAAAAGTCCAAAGTACAGAATCAAAGTTGTCAACACAGAAGAACTCCAACCAGGGACATTAATGAATGCATTTCAGAATACTGTTCATTTGAATTTTATGCAAAGAGAGGGCTCATAACAGACTCACAGAATAGTAGTCGGTAATAACTCTTAGACTAGTCAAGACCCAACACGTAGCCCTCATAAACTACCCATTCATCATTACTTTGCTTAAATGCTAATATAGATCCACAACACCATACACATACATACACACACACACACACACACACACACACACACACACACACACGCTGAGTTATAATGGTTTTCTTGCCATTCACCCAAGCATGGGAATCTGCAGACCTAAATCTGGGAAGTCCTCATGTGTAGTTTTTCTAATGGGCGATTCCCGCATGGGGATTTGCTCACTGACCCTTCTTAGTGTGAGCCAGAGGCAATATGGCAACCCTATCAATTTACTTGTCAAAGAATCAGCACTCTTGACTATTATGTTGTCCAGCACTTTTTTCTATTGGAGAAATAGTAATTGCTCTGAAGTTTGGGGGTTTGGATCCCAATGTAGTGAACAAGGCACCTTTCTAAGTATGCCCTTTGGGCAGTACAGTCCCAAGAACAGAGTTCACTGGGGTTCTCATTTCCTCATTATAGCAAAGATTCCTTTGAACAAATGAAAGCTACAATTTCATTCACACTCTACCAGAACCTTCCAGAAGTTTCTTTTCTTGCCAGCTCAAGACTCCAATCTCCTCCTGGCCAGAAGAGATAATACTGAAGACAATGGGAATTGGGAATTATCATAGTCATGATAACTCAGTACAACAAGCCACATCCAGTGAAGCCTTCCTGTGGAATGCTGGCATTTTACCAGAATTTCCCCAGCTGGGGGACACTAGTGCACAGACCTCCTCCTGCTGGGGCTGCTGTCTTCACAGCAATCAGCCAACCCTTGGGAGCAGCCATGGGGTTATTTGAGCTCTCTATACTTTAAGACTTTGCCTGAAGTTTGCCTTTTGAATTGCCCGATACAGCTTATTCATTTGGACCTTCAGCTTCACTATGGTAACTACAGATGCTATCCTCTGGTATCTTACTCCTTGCCTTGCTCAGATGCCTCTGCAAGAACAACTCCATCTCCTCATGGAGGACATGCTCTCCACTCCCTTCTGAATAAATCTTCTAGGAGCCTTGCAACTGTCCCCTGATAGAATATACTGCAGCCTCCATCCTCCCTCTCAATGGTAGGAACTGGCATTTCTTCCAGTGAGAGCCTTGGAGACACATCCTTTATGCTTCTAAATTATACAACATTAGACATAAAGTTCGGGAATTAAGTTTGCAGTAGACTTTTAACAAAGGGCAATCTTGCCTGCCTTCCATCCCATGAGAAAATTCCCCAGAGCTATAATAGGCAGATTTGATTTTCCCTTAAGTGTGATTACAGTATTTAAAAATACATATTTTAGGGATAACACGGCTTCTAAATACATGCCAACATCTTCATCTGGTGCTCATCTGCTTGTAAATCGAAAAGAAAACTGGCTCTATTTTGATTTCCAATAAAGCATCATCTTTAAAACTTTCCAAGAATTATTTTGTCTCTATGTGATTTCTTACTTACTCACTGTCTCTGGAATCTAACCCCTTCCCCCAGCATGTGATTTTACTATAGTCTATTTTTGAATGGGGCATCATAAATCAGTGTGCTTTGTCTCCTAATTTACAGTTCTAAAACAATAGTAAAAGCAGCCAAGGCAGGACGTCCATATTCTCCCTTCTCTGTACTCCCTCTGACCTCCTATGGGCTTGAAGAGGAAGCCAGGTGACCAGGGGAATAACAGTGTGGAAAAGGAAATTGAGAAGGTACTGATTGCAAATAACTTTAGGGTGGGGCTCATTTTCGCCTTTTCAATCAGACTGGTGGCTTCTTATCATTTTATAAAAATGAGAGTTTCTTGTTTGTAAAGTGCTATACTAGTACCATTCCTGGACAGCCCTTAAAAGAAGCAGGTACCGTATTTGACCACGTCCCCTGGATGGGGAGGCCTGGTGGCACTCACAGGAAGGATAGCAGGCTACCAAGAAGAGACTTGATACCCTATGAGCATATACAGGGGGAGGAGGTCCCCCTCAGTCACAGTCTTAGGAGAGGAAAGTAAGGGGAAAATGGGAGGGAGGGAGGGAGGAATGGGAGGATACAAGGGATTGGATAACAATTGAGATGTAATATGAATAAATTAATAAAATATATTTTAAAAATAAAATAATAAAAATGTTTTTAAAAAGAAGCAGGTACCTATGCATATATACACACACATATACATCATATACGTGCACATACATATACGTCATATATATACACATACATATATATCATATACATGTACATACACATATAAGATCAATTAATGATAAAAAGAGACCATAATTTTTTTAAAGAAGGAAGTATAAGATATAGGTGTGTTCTGTGGAAGAAAAGGAAAGAGGGAAATAACATAAATATATTATATTCTCACAAAAATGAAAGAAACAATTTTTTAAAAGATTCATGAACCAAAGCACAGTAGTATTATATCTCAACAAAACTTGAAAACCATGGCAAACTATAATCCGGATTTGGGGTTTGCTCCTCAAGGACACCACAGATTTCACCTTGGCAGTCACTCAGGGCTGAGACTCAATCGATTATGAGAAGGTTGGAGACCATAATGCGGCTGGAACAGCCCTGTGTGAGGAAGCTCCCGCTGGGTCCTTGTGGAGATAACGCAGAACATTAAGGGATTTAGTAAGAAAGAAAGAGACAGTGAACGTTAGTGCAGTGAAAGCAGGACAAACAATGAGCTGCAAAGCTGGCTCTGATAGCAGACAGACAGCACTGGAGGGTAGACAATGAAACCATTGCAGAAACAGCCAACATGCCCAAGGGAAACATTCTAGAAACAGAAAGTTTCAGTTTGAGAGGAGAGGTTTTAACCCATAGAAATAATGAAGGGGAAACTTAATGGGTAGAAAGAAAAAAATTGTTGTTTACAGTTTTCAGATTACCTAACCGCTCCCCCCAACCACCACCACCACCAAAAATGTAGTCGAGGCATCCTTACCATCTGTATATTCCTTGGGGGCACGACATGGAACTTGGGGGCTGAAAGAGGCCTGCAGACTTCTGTCAAGCATGTGATGACATCTAAGCTTGAGGGCTGAGCGTATTGGTATGAGGCCCTTTTATGCTGATCCAATTCATTTTATTCTTGTTTTTGTAAGAATGAAGTGGAGTGCCACAGTCATGGGGAGGGGAATAAGGGGAAAATGGGAGGGAGGGAAGAATGGGGGGATAGAAAGGGTGGGATAACCATTGAGATGTAACAAGAATAAATTAATTTAAAAAAGGAAAAAAAAAAGAATGAAATGGAGACTAGCATCTCCTTCAACCCCTGGCATCTCTGAAAAGGCAGGAAGCCACTGTCAGAAGCAGAATTGTCCTTTACAGCCCACATCACTATTTCTTACTAGGCAGGGATTCTCCCATCTGAGGGGCTTCAGCTTGCAGAAGTGGTCCCTGCCACATCTCATGTCCGGCAATTATCCTGTGCTGTATATCCACAGGACAGGTAAGAATCTCAATGCCTATAGCACAGCCACAGTTACTACTTAAAATCAGAAACCACAGCTAATTCTGTGCCTCAACCTACAATGCCCTCAATAATCTAAGCATGTGTGTAAACTTGGCAGATAGTTGCAGGGTCTCAAGACTGCCATTATAAAACTACAGTAAATGTTGCACTTACAAGTAGGTTTTTTTTTTTTTTCACATAGTAAGTCTGTTTCTAAAGGGTCCATTCATAAATCATACATCATGGGAATGGAAGAGTGGTTTACACAATGATCCCTGTTTTCTTCATAGTGTGATGGGCTATGCTACAGTAAAAAATAACCCCTAAATCATGAGTTAAAATGATTTACTTGCTGGGTGTGGTGGCACATGCCTCTCAGGACTTGGGGAGGCACATTGGGTAGATCTATGTGATTTTGAAGCCATCCTGGTCTATAGAGCAAGTTCCAGAACACTCAAGACCACACAAGAGAACCCTGTTATGAAAAACGTGTGTGGGGGATATGACTTTCTCACGTACTCTGGTGCCTCACATTTGACCATGTCCCCTGGAGGGGAAGACCTGGTGGCACTCAGAGGAATGACAGCAGGTCACCGAGAAGAGACTTGATACCCTATGAGCATATACAGGGGGAGGTAATCCCCATCAGGAACAGTCATAGGGGAGGGGAATAAGGGGAAATGGGAGGGAGGGAAGAATGGGAGGATACAAGGGATGAGATAACCATTGGGATGTAACAAGAATAAATTAATAAAAATAAAAAAAATTTTTTTTAAATTTTTAAAAAAAGAAAAATGTGTGTGTATGTGTGTATGTGTGTGTGTATCCATATATATAT
>OU015758.1:25843061-25853344 GCA_907169655.1 Acomys percivali | reverse complement strand
CACACACACACACACACACACACACACACACACACACACACACACACCTTGGGGTGTGAAGACAAGAAGCTATTCAAAATCATTCTTGGCCTATAGTGTATATAAGACCAGCCTGGTCTGTGTATGACTCTCCCTGTCTCAAACAAGCAACAAGTAAAAGTGTAGCAAAACTTAACTAGTGAGTTGGAGTGAGCAGTGGCTTGTGATGACCGTAAGTGTGAGATGTCACACTCAGACACATATCACTACCTCAAAAAAAAAAAAAAAACATTACAGGGATGTAAATAAGACTTCAGAAAAAGAAGTGACAAGTTCAGGGTAGACTGGACCAGATTCACAACGTAGGCCAGCTGAGTCCTACACTTCTGATTTCCATCCTTGGTGGGATGACCAGAAGTGTATCCGTAGAAAGACTGACATTCTGTAAAACATCTACCAAGGATTTGGGCTCATAGTGATATATGCCTGACACCTAAGGTCCCACACAAAACGTTAGCTCCAGGGCACCCATCAAAGTGGCTGTCAGTCAAGTAAATGAGAAAAGCACCTTGACCAGACTGAGCCTCAGGGAAAAAGATTTTCCTCCTAAATGCAGAATGTTTTCTTTTAGTATGAATTATACAGACATAGCAAGTCCCTGTTAACTAAGCAGTTCTTCAGTTTAGTTTTCAAATAAAGATTGTATGAAGTATCCCGTATCCAAAGCCTTCAGAATAAAGTATACCACCCCTGTATTCCTGCTTCTGCCAAACATGTAAATCAGAGAGTTAGTGGAGAAAACAATGCTACTTTTGAGGTGGCTCCTTCATTCTATGCCCCACTTAGTTTTAATGGTCTATCTGATATAACCCCAATTAGAGTGGGCTATAGGAGTATATTTGGGGGACTATTTTGATTGCTAATTGATGTACTACTGTGAATGGCACCATTCCCGGGCTAGGGGAGGGGCCTCCATTGATATCACAACTCCTACTCTTTCCTTTATCGTATTGTACTTGGGAAATGATATAATGCACATTTATAAAGAAACAAACCTTAATGGTTACCTTGGAGCTTTTCTCCTTTATTGTTTACATTGTTTACTTACTAAAATGAGTGCGCTTAGAATCCTGTGTAGCTTAAGACAAAAACATAAATAACTGCAATGCAAAACCAATAATGCATTGTGTTTTGTAATAAATACAATGGCACTCAAGTATCATATGATCTCCTTGAATTTTACAAGTATCTTGGCAGGGAATGATGCTATTATTCTCATTTTTTTAGATGAAGGAAGAGAGGGACACTTACCCTCTGAGGAAATTTCATACTCATTTTACTGATGAAAGTATAGAGGAACACTCCCTCCATTGCTGATGGGAGTGCAAACTTGTTCAATCATTTTGGAAATATATCTGGTGTTTTCTCAGAAAATTTAGAACAGCTCTACCTCAAGATGCAACTATACCACTCCTGGACATATATCGGAAAGATGTTCCACCATACAAGGACATTTGCCCAACTATATTCATAACAGCTTTATTTGTAATAGCCAGAATCTGGAAACAACTCAGATGTCCCTCAATAGAAGAATAGATAAAGAAACTGTGGTACATTTACACAATGGAATACTACTCACCTATTAAAAACAAGGAAATCATGAAATTTGCAGGCAGACAGATGAATCTCGGAAAGAGCATCCTGAGTGAGGTAACCCAGACTCAGAAAGACACACATGATATATATTCTCTTATAAGCAGATAATAGCCAGGATAACTATAATCCATAGACCTAAAGAAGCTAAGTAACAAGGACGACCCTAGGGAAGATGCTTACTTCTCAATTCAGAAGAGCAAATAGAATAGACATGGGAAGCTGTTGAAGAGAGGGAACAGAACAGGAGCCTCTCATAGATGTCCTCTGAAAGAATCCACCCAGCAGGGGATCAGAGCAGATGCTAAGACTCCCAGATAAACTTTGGGCAGAGTGCAGGGAGTTTTATAGAAGAGTGAGGGGACAAGAGCTCCATGAGGAGACCAACAGAGCCAACAAATCTTGGCCCAGAGACTGTGGAGACTGATCCATCAGCTAAGGACCCTGCATGGAGAGGAATTAGGCCCCTGCTCAGATTTAGCCGCAGGAAGCTCTGTATCCATGTGGGTCCCCTAATAAGGGGAGCAGGGGCTGGCTCTATCATGGACTCTGTTGCCTGTTCATTGATCACTTCCTGTTGAGGACAATAGGCCATATGGTCAATGTTCGGCCATCTTGTCAGAGTCTGCACCTTTAAGTCTCTGTCTTTCCCAGAGCTTACCTTTCACCAGAAACCAGATGATCGTGTTGTGGGTCAGCAGTTAGACTACAGATAGATAGAGATGGAGCAACCCTGTTATGGTTTAGCAGTTAGATGAAGCAAGATACCCTGTGTGGCAGGATGTTATGACCCTGCCTGGATTTCCCTGTGTTTTGAGAAAAGCATGCAGCTGGGTTTCTATAGCAATATGCTTCCGTGCCTTCTGACTTATAAAAGCTGCTGCCTGACTAATAACGTTTGAGAGCTTGATCAATGCTTCAGACTTGCTCTCCTTCTTTGTGTCTTGCATTCCAACAGGTGAATCTCCTCTGAGTTTTAGTCGAACCCAGCAGGCCGGGGCAACTTCCCCGGTGGGATGGCCTTGCCAGGCCACAGAGGAAGAGGATGCAGGCAGTCCTGATGAGATTTGAAAGGCTGGGGTCAGTTAGTAGGCAGGGAGGGCTATACCTTTTTTTTGAGGATTTGGGGAGGGGGTGGGCAGAAGAAGGAGAGAGTGAGGGACTGGAAGGAGACAAGGGATATAAAGAGAATAAATTTTTAAATTTTAATTAAAATCAGTATAGAAGGGGAGACAATATACATAGTGTTATACAACTACAAGTAACTGGTCCCCAGCATTGCCCTGGAAGTTTCCACCAGCTATTCACGCAGTGACCCTTCTACCATACATTAGCTTGCACAAATACCTTCTTGAAGCATGGGTACTGAGCTTTCTCTGATGCAAAGTAGAGTGGAACACTAGGTTTCACTAACACACGCAAAGTCATTGGTTTTTTTTTTTATTTTTTTTTATTTTTTTATTTTTTTTTATTTATTCATATTACATCTCAATGGTTATCCCATCCCTTGTATCCTCCCATTCTTCCCTCCCTCCCATTTTCCCCTTATTCCCCTCCCCTATGACTGTTCCTGAGAGGGATTACCTCCCCCTGTATATGCTCATAGGGTATCAAGTCTCTTCTCGGTGACCTGCTGTCCTTCCTCTGAGTGCCACCAGGTCTCCCCCTCCAGGGGACATAGTCAAATGTGAGGCACCAGAGTACATGAGAAAGTCATATCCCACTCTCCACTCAAGTGTGGAGACTGTCCTGTCCATTGGCTAGATATGAGTAGGGGTTTAAAGTTTACCGCCTGTATCGTCCTTGGCTGGTGCCTTAGTTTGAGTGGGACCCCAGGGCCCAAATCTGCCTATCATAATGTTCTACTTGTAGGAGGTCATTGGTTTTTTTTAAATTCTCTAGAAACCACTGCCCATTTCTACCTTGTGGATGCAAGATAAATTGGGCATGATTTATTGTTAGGGAAATATGTAGAATTTATGACAGGCAATAAAAATTCTCATTTATTTATTTATTTTTTTTAAGCAGAGGCATCAGACTGAAGGAAGAATCATTTCCTGTTGGCTCTTCACCCCAGCTATCTTATTCTTCCTTCTGGAGAGCTCATGTGGACCTTAGAGTTATCCTCAAACTACCCCTTCAGCAGTCTAAGGATTGAAAAACGGTAGGCAACAAAGAAGGAGATTTGAGATAGGAGAGACTTAAATACTCGGCTCCTAAGAAATGTCATAGACTCTCTTATTCCCCTCTTTTAAATACATTTCCTTGTTTCGACATAGCCCTACCTCCAGGGTCACATTGGTTCAATTTGATAAATTGCTCTGCTGGCCCCATACAGTCCTACGATTCATTTTACATGTAAGCCTTAATGCCATGATTTCACTACTGCTAGCTCTTATGTTTTGCCAAGTGGTAAAGGCCTGTACATTTGTGGTTTAACTTAGTCTTCTGTTTGTTTCCATTGTTGGCACTATTTAGACGGTTACATTAGCATTTGTATTTAGAGGGAAAGTAAATTAGCCTCCTGGTCTTCATGGTTAATGACTACCATTGTGCCCTGAGTTCAGTTATAGCTGGGAAGGGGAGAATGGCTGCTTTCTAGCCTGTCTCCAGAAAGTTGATACTGCAATTGAAAGCCTGGCTAGTAGTAACTGTTGGGGTGGAAAGCCTGGTTTTGTGCTGGGTCAGCTTTTGGTCAGCATGTTTCGCAGACACTCTAGTCTAGTGGCAAGGCATCTTGTGTGGCCCCGTGTTCACCAGAGATGCAGTTTTCTGACATACAAAGGTTTTTTTAGCCCTGGTGTGGCTAAAATATGTGAAAAGCACTAACTTCATACAGGTTGGTAACATAAGCAACTACAAGCAGATTTTTATTCATTGTTCTATGTGGGAGTGAAGATGGGACCATAGACAACAGACCATTGGATCTAAGAGTGTTTGGGTTACCTGCTTTTTGATACAAAATTCTTTGAAAATAATTCGTGAAATTAGAGAGGACATCATAAGGGAGTATCTTAAAGGATGGGGAAAAGAAATTAAAGAAATACATGTGATACTAAAGCAGGAGCTGCTAGCCAGGGCTTGAGGTAGGTGGTTTGATAAAAGGCAGCGGGAGAAAGGGACAAATCCAAATTAAATGTACTGACTCCTATGTATGAAAAGGCCATAGTGAAGCACACTGGAATGTTAACTCAAAAACTTAAATAATAATATAAGAGGAATGCTTAAAGTGTACCCCCTGACATCAGAGGATTCAGAGCTTGGGGTCTGACATTGAGGTCTTCAGTCCATTTGGGATTTATTCTTGCTAGGATTATAACAAATAAGGATCTAGTTTCATTATTCTCCCTGCAGATACCCAGTCTTCCCTGCACCAGTTGTGAACAATGCCTTTTGTCCGGTGTGTTTTGACGTCTTTGTCAAAAATCAGATAGCCATAAGTACACGGCTTATATCTGAATCAATTCTTCTCCATTGATCACAGTGCCTTTGTGTTTACTGTGATGGTTCTTATGTGTGAACTGAGATCAGGGATGGTGATACCTGTCACAGTGTTTTTATTGTTCAGTATTGTTTTGGATATCTAGGGACTTGTGTTCAGCCTATGGGTTTTAAGATTATCTTTCTAATTTCTATAAAGAATTTCGTTGGAATTTTCATGGGATTGTATTGAATCTGCAGGTTGCTTTAGGTAGGATAGCTATTTTAAATAAAAAGCTGATCAAACAGGAAATAGGACAAATGATCAGCAAGTGAAATCTCACGATTAAAAACTTTCTGTCCTACAGTTAATCAACGAAGACACAGTCTTGTTAATAGAAAAATATTATTTGCCAGTAATACATCTGCCAGAAGATTACTATCTAAAATATTAAAAATAAAATAAACAACAAGAAAACAAAAATCCAAATTTAAAAATGGGCTATGGACAGGGCATAGTAGTGCATGCCTTTAATCCCAGCACTTGGGAGGCAAAGACAGGAAGATCACTATGAGCTTGAGGCCAGAGCTCTGTATAATAGGAAAACCCTATCTCAACCCCCCCAAAATGGGGGGGGACTATGGCACTGAACATAATTCTCAAAAGAAGAAATCAAAGCACTAAGAAGTAGTTTTGAAGTATTTAATACACATAGTCACCATGGAAATGCAAATTAAAATCTTTGAGATTACATCTTAACAGTCAGATGCTTATGATTAAATAAACAAATGACTTGACTGGGGAGTTGACTTAGAGGTTGAGAGTACTCACTGCTCTTTCAGAGGACCACAGTCCAGTTCCCAAGAATTACAGAGGGAAGCTCCCAAAATGCCTGTAACTCCAACTCCAGGAGATCATCCTCTTTTGGTATCCATGGGTATCTACACACATGTACACAGTCTCACATACACACATATACATATGTATACGAACATATGAGTAACAGTAAATATTTTTAAGAAAATGAGTGACAAAAATCTGGCAAGTATGTAGGGAAAGGAGAACCTCATTCACTACTGATAAGAGTGAAAACTGGTACAGACACTACAGAAATCATAGAAATATATCTCCCATATACTCATTTATATCAATGCTGGGTATATACCCAAAGGATTCTGTATCATACTACAAGAATAAGTATTTTCTCATTGCTACTCTACTCAACAGTAACTAAGAGAGTAAAACTGCCCAACTAATTCATTCACCAACTAATGAAGGGATACAGAAAATATAGTATCTATAAACAAAAGTTTTATGTAGCTATAAAAAAGTGAAATTTGGTGGTAAATGAATGAAACAGAGAAAAACATACTGAATAAAATAACGTAGACCTAGAAAAGCAATCTGCATATTCTCTCCTTTATGTGGGTACTAGCATCAAAACATTGGATTTGTGTGTGTAATGTGCAGCGCCTGTAGATATGGAACACCATACAGAGACAGTGAGTGTATGAGAGGGGAAATAAAGGTTTCAAGGGGGGGGAACCAGGAGATTTGAAGGCAATAAAGGGAATTTTGGAGGTTAAGTTTAAGTGGGGAAAGTGATAGACATGTAGGGAAGAGGAGAATGTGGGCGGGAAGGCTAATTAACATGACGAGTGTTTGAAAAACCATTGAGATGTAATATGAATAAACTAATAAAATTAAAATAAAATGCTCAAAAAAAGAGAATGTTTGAAAAAGCTAGGTGAAACCTACTGTATAGATTATAGATTGATGATGTATCAGTAGATAGATAGATGACAGATATATAATAGATGATTAGATAGATATGTAGATGATAAATAGATATAATATATAATAAAATAAAATATTATATATACATATATATTATATATATATATATATACATACAGATACATACATGGGCCAAGATGCTCTTCCTTGAAACCATAAGTTGCCACATAAAAAAACCCAGTGTCTGGTGTAGGACATCTTTCTTTGAGTTGTTGACCAACACAGTCTCATAGACCCTCCATACAGCGCTGGTTATTGCCGTGTCCCTTGGTTGCCCACCAGAACTTTATAAGATTCTATTCTCAAAGCTACCACACACTTCAGTCATGGACTCAGAGACATCAGGCTGGTACTGACATGGAAGATTTCTCTCTGCTGGCCAGCCTTCACAATACCAGAAGATGTTATTCAGGATGTCAGAACAGAAAAGTCTTCAACAGTCTTATGCAGTTGCTAACCCTGAGAGCTACAATAATGTCTGGTCTGGCAAGATATGGCCTATGGATGAAATAGTAGCTTGAATATTAGAAAGGTAGCTAGCCAATTTACTGACTCATACACAGTTCTGGGTACCTGTTTCTGTTTTACGTAATTTCCCTCCCCCCCTAAAATCCATGCTATTGGCAGTTTACAGTCTTAATGCTCTCGATTTGGAGCAAGGGCTTACTGACTCATACACATGAAAATGAGGATCGTTAAGTGTTGTTGAGTTGACAGCACCTAAAATCACCCGGAATGGGCCTGTGGCTGATCTTGATTACGGTACTTGTCACAGGAAGACCCACGCTAACTGTGGGCACGACCACTTTCAGACATAAAACCCTGGGTGATATAAAGTACAGACAGTGAACTGAGCTGTCGTGTGTGCTGTTTACTGTTTTCCGTTCCTGACTATGGGTGTGATGCGACCCTGTTTCAAGTCCCTGGAGTCTTGATTTCCCATCAGAATGGACTATGCCTTGAACTGGGAACTGAAACACATCCCTTTTTCCCTTGTTGTTTTTGTCAGAATATTTCATTATGGCAACAGGAAGGGAAACTAGGACAGGAACCAGAATGATGACATAAGAAGTCTCCGTAAAGGAAAAGCTTCATTACAGGATCAACTGACCAAAAGGCCAGGAGCTGTAAGATTGCATCCGTCTCCCCATCAACTGCTGTCGGGGACTTTAGGGGCAGAGGTGGGGAGAGAAGTGACATGAGGGAGTTCTGGGGTTCTTTGTACAGCATAGAGCATCATGCCTTTTCACAGGTCATGTGTTCCTTTGAATGTGTAGGATTTTGAGCTTGTGATATCACAAATCACCAACCAGACGAACAGGTGCTTTATGTGCAGGCCCATTCTTTTAAAAATCCGTTTCAAACTGCCCTGGAGTGGATTCTTGTTTTTCTTGAAAATTAAAGTAAGTACTTTGCTATTTGTGGAACTAATATGAGTTATCTCCAACAGAATTTTGCATTTACTGGGGTCTTGAGTCTAGTTTTGGTGTTGGAAATGACGCTGTGGGTTGAAAATTAGAGAAAGGAATTCATGTAAGCTACGTACAAAATCCCAAATCCAGATAAATCTCAGGAAAACCTCAAAGCTTAAAGGAAGGCTTGGTGAGGTTTTAGAAGGTTTTGAAAGGGTTTGAGTGGAGCCTTTTAAAATATAGTAAAAAGAAACAAAGTTCAATTGCCTAAGTAAAATTTGATTTCTGGGACATACCCAACTAATCAGTGTCCACAAAACTAGAATGGCACTGTTCAAAGGTCAGCGACTAGTTTCCACGCCCCCAAGTTTGAACAAACACTGGCAGTCTGGTTCAGTGTGAAAGTCTGTGGGCTTCTGGCTTCCTTGGGGAAGCACGAGGAAATGTCATCAAATATGCAAAGGCTGAGTGGCAGAATATTAACCTCAATTTACATCACAGAGGTCTAAAACTGAATCCCAGTGAAACCCTCTAACCACTCCACTGTCAACTCCAAGAAAGGCAGAAAACAGCATCTTATGGACCAGCAGGGGAAAATTAAAAGCTTTCAACCCATTGAAAACCAGCCTTTCTCAGGCTTCCTCTCGTTGGCTAGACCATCAGAATCAAATGAAAATGTATGTATCCTTCAGGATCAGAATCACTTTAATTTTCTGCAGGCTAGTCTCCGTTACAAACACAAGGTCAGAGAGGGACAAATTAGAATTTATTTTTCCTTTTTTGATTAAAATGTTACCTCTCCTTGAGAGGCAGTCTTTAGGAACCTTAGGGTGTCTTTCTAGTTCTATGAAAATGAATTCCAAAAGCAAAGTTTCAACAACGACAGCAAAAGCAAGCAGTCGGGTTCTAAAGCAAAGAACCCGAACACCCTGGAAGGCTTCTTTGGACTCCCATGTGGGATATGAACTTAGGGGCCCAAACTTAAGATGTGTCGAGAAACCCTCGCTGTCACCTACAATTATTCATGGTGATTCGGTCCACTGGGTTGCTAATCCTACATAGGTAGACACTGGGCCTCGATGTCAGACCTGTCAGTGGCACCAAGTTAAAACCCAGACCCATCCAAGTAGCAGCTGACCCTCTTTATAATTGTCTCTGTGCTTCTGCATGGTCCATTTCCTCCCCCGGGTCAGAGTGCCAAAGTCAATTTTCCCAGCTCATCTCCATCTGATCACAAGCTCCCCTTTGTCTCCTTTTCAGGCTCCACTGAGCTGAGCCAGAAAAATCGATTCTCAAGTTCCTCCAGTGATTAAATCCTTCTTTCTGCTAGTAATTCTAGAGAGGTCTCCCATTTGTTGTCAGTGGGTTTGTACATGTTGTTTTAGTAACTAGCTCTCGTAGTCTTTGTCATGGGAAGGGCATTCCTTTTGTGATTTTCATCTCTTCCTTTCTCATCATCTTTATCTGGATGGTGTCCTTATGGTATATATATATATCAAACAGCAGAATTTTATAAAAATAAATTTTGTTAATTAAGATTGGAATACTTTTTTTTTTCAAAATGGGAAGACAATTTTTAGGCTCCTTTGAAAACACATTTCAAGAACGAGAGAATCCTCACAGAATGAAGAGGTTCAGAAAACTACAAGTGAGGAAGAAGAAAATCTCAAAGACAGCACAAGTGAAGCAGGCACAAAGAGTGGATCCCCAGAGGTGTTCTTTCAGTTTCTTTCTGTGTAAATATATCATCATGAAAGCTCACTTGGGACTTAGCTGCTGTATCCGTCCCCCCTCTCTCCCTCCCTCCCTCCCACCTTCCCTCCATCCATCCCTCACCTCCCTCTTTGCCTGCCCCATCCCATCTCCTCTTTCCCTCCTTCTCTCTCTCTCTCTCTCTCTCTCTCTCTCTCTCTCTCTCTCTCTCTTTCTCTTTCCTTCTCTCTCTCTCTCTCACTCTCTCTCTTTCTCTTTCCTTCTCTCTCTCTCTCTCTCTCTCTCTCTCTCTCTCTCTCTCTCTCTCT
>OU015758.1:25821371-25843051 GCA_907169655.1 Acomys percivali | reverse complement strand
TCTCTCTCTCTCTCTCTCTCTCTCTCTCTCTCTCTCTCTCTCTCTCTTTTTCTCCCCCCTCCCTTGTCCTTCTCCCACTCTGGCCCCATCCCTATCTCTGTCTCTTTCCCTGCCCAGTCCTTCCTCTTCCTCCCCCCCACCATTTTCCAGCCTCTCTTCCTTCTGCCTTCTCCTCCTCTATCTTCCTTTCCTTCTCCTGATTCCTTGAAGGGGCAAATAAACCTTCAGTGAGAAGGACATTGACAATCAGTTGCTCCACGTTGAATTGTTCTATCTTATTGGAGCATCTCAGTCAAAATCAATGTTGTCTAAGTTTTAGTTAATATATCCAAATAGGAATGAGTAAGGCAACTCAGAGCTTAGCAACGCACAAGACCCATCACGCCAGAGTGGACACAAAAATATCAGGATCTGCAGCAACCTCTCCAGGCAGGTATGGAGGAGAGTCATGACTAGAAACATGAAGAGTGCCAATTTAGAGCCCATGCAAAATGCATTCTTCTAATACCACCTTCTAAACTGCTGTCAGTTTGGCTGAACTCAGCTGGAAACTGGGAATATAGTCTATATTGCTCAGCTTCCCTGTCATTCAAAGAGGACAGCAAGGAACTAGCCTACTAGTGAGGAAGAAACGAGTGTTCTTAAACTTTCACCTACCTAGTCCACAAAGAGGGCATGCCTCAAACCCTCACTTACAGTACCATCACACCAAACAGGGAAATGAATTATTACACCTTTGACCTCAATCGGGATCCCTACTATTGTAACATCCTATGGTGGCTCAGTCCAAGACAGGAAGTCCACTTGTTGTTTTCAGTAGCATCACTCACATAGCATATTTACTGTGCTGTGCCAATTAGATAGTTCATCAAAGAATGTCCTCTAAACTCTACTTGCTGTAATGCTAAATGTCACAGAAAATGAAGATATAAGAGCTCTTAAAATACTGCTGGGAAGATCAGGTAGTCCAAATCAGCCAACAGCAGAGAAAGTATAGGGGCTCAGAAGGTGTCAAAGGTGAGGGATGTGAACAGACAAATGGAGCCGTCAAGCAAAGTTCTTCCTCGCTGTACTACAGGAAGAGTAGAATTTGATGTGGCCAGAAACAGTGGCTCAATAAAAACTAAAGAGGTCAAAACTCCAATGTGCCAGAACATTTAAAATAAACATATAAATTGAAAGCAAAATATCAGGCAGTAGAGCAAAGTAGGAGAATAACTATTCATAATGCTTTCCATGTAATATCTATAATATATTTTGAGTGAGATGTTATTGGATATAATTATTGAAGAGAATTTCCAGTAACATATATTTTATAAAGCAGGTACTGTAAGATTACAGTACTTAGCTATGCTTAATGTAGAAAAATTGAGTATTGGCCTTTGGTCTTTCTTTTCTTTTTTTATTACATATTTTATATGATCTGTTTTGTTGTTATGTTTTTTTTTCTTGTGAACTGGGTAGTATAGAGCTATTAATACTCAGTTCCCAGTTGCATACTGGAGTCCTGGTCAGTGAAAACTATGTAGCAAAATGACGTTGACTTAAATTTGCTGGCTGGGCTTGTGAGATGAATCTGTGCATTGAGGGACTTGCTGCCAAGCCTAATGACCTAAATGTGATCCTGGAAAACACAGGGTAGAAGGAGAGAACTGATTCCTGTAAGTTGTAAGCTCACCTCCACAAACACTCCTTGGCATGCACAAATATGCATGCACACACACAATCAATAAATGTTAAATAAAATAAATAAATGAAAATAGTTTTAATGGCTACATTAGATCTGAGGAAAAAATATACTCTGGTGGTGTTGAATAGTTTGTATCACTCTTTTCTCAGCTACATACTTTTCCCATGTTGTTCAACAAATGATCACCTCAAAATATTTCCTGAGCAATTAACTTATAGAGAAATGCAAGTTTGAGTGTTTTAATCGCAAACTCTGAAACCAAGATGCTTCAGCATTCAAAACTTTTTGTGTGCCAACATGACACCATACATAGAAAAATTCCATACCTAGTCTGGGGGAGGGGGAATCACAGTCAAAACACAGGCGCTGTAGCACTATTGTATCCAGTTACCATTTGAGAATACCTTCTGCAATTCCTTCACACGGACTATCTTAAAATCATTGCCATGAACTAATGAGTCAAGTGCTGCTGAACTTTCTGATTTACATGTGTGGAAACAGGGCAGGTAAGCAGGACCAAGACAAAGTCAAGATCTCCATTTGCCTAAGTCATTCAAACCTAGAGAGCAGAACCAGAAACTACCACTCTTGACTACTGTCGCATATATAAAGTCCAATATCAGGCAATTTTGGATCAGACAGACTTTGGGACAGTGATAGCTACTTCTTCTGAGGGCTAAATCTGACTCCAGCACATAACAATCTGCATGCGTTTTCCTGCCATCTTCTCACTACAGGCTCTCAAAGCCATTTGATGAAATAACCATGTTGCTGACATTGCAGGCTCTAAAGTTCCCCCAAAGCTGTGTGTGTGATGATGAAAGCACCCCCATGGACAAGCAAAGGAAATGGACAGCTCTTTAAAGTGCCAACTCGAGTTCATCCATTCGACCAATTGCTCAACAGAAATGGCCAAGTACACAGTCTAAAGAAGTGTCTGAGGAAACCCTGGATAAAATTACAAGATTTGGTCAACTACTCCAAGAGCAACATGATCCATATGTTTTGAAATGTTTTAAAAGGTTAAAAATAATTAAACCATTGCACACTAATGCAAGATTTTTTTAAAAAAACAAGAGCAAAAATAGATTTTTTTAATCTCTAAAGTATTAATACACAGCGAAGAGATTAGTAACTTACAGGCATAAGATTTTTGAGTTGGATCTCTGCCAGGCTTAGGGAGTTACAAAGAGAGATGGAAACTTGAGGTCTCCCATGAAAGGAACCCTTGTTATTCTCTCTGTCTGAGTCCCTATGGATACAGTTGGAACTTGGTCAACAAAAGAGCAAAAGTAGCCAAAACACGAAAGAAAATGACCTTTGATAAACTAATGTCACTCTACCCTCCTCTACACTCATCACACCTAGTTAATATCAGCTTTTCTCTTTACCCCTAATGCCAAAGTCATCTCGGACAGTCTTTGACCGCTTGTGTGTACATCAGCCAAGCATGCAATGCAAACACAGCAAATCATTCTGCAGGACTGCAAAGCTTTCAAAAGCACTATTATATGAAACCATTTGATGTGGTCTTAAAGACACATTTATATTTACAAGGAGATTTTATATAATATAATATATATAAATATGGGAGGAGGGAACTCTTAAGGAAATTGGCCCATATACACAGCCGTGAAAGTTTGGCAAGCTCAAAAATCCAATGGGAAGGTTAAAGCCTGAAACAAAAATGAGCTGAGTTGTAGTCCAAAGGCAGTCAGCTGGAGAACTGTGATGCTGCAAATGAAGTCCAGAGCATCTGCTAGGGAGTTCCCTCTTGCTTAAGGTGGTGGTGTGGCAAGTCAGCCTTTTGCTCATTGGTTAGTCAGGCCCACTCATTCTACTAACTGCAAGGTAAATCCCATTAAAAATCACCATGGAAACCAGAATAGCATTTAACCAGATACCTAAAACCCTGAGCCGATTGTAAGACACCAAGGGGAAAATCCTACAAATAGGGTTTGAGAAAGAGAGGACCCTCAAGGTGACAACTCTTGACAACTACACCAGCAGCAGGGAAGAGAGTGAAGGTGGTGGCTGGCAGGTCAGGAGACAAGAGGCTGGCTTCAAGGAAACCCACCTGAAATTACACCCTTCCCTAGAGAGCACATCACATGTTAGCCCCAATTCAAAGTTCTGGAGGTCTGTCCTGCTCTGTATTGATATGATGATCCAGAAAGTGCAGGATTTGACTAGTTTCAACAGGTTAAGAGAACCTTTCCATGGCCTCCATACATTTAGAACTCATGAATATGTATATGAGAAGTGAGAAGAGAAAAAAAAGGAACCTAAGCTCCTAGGATCATATTATACAATGGGCCACACCATTTTAAAAGGTGCCTAGAAAGGTCCCCTGTAGAAATGCCCCAACCTTCCCTTGCCATTGCTTATTGCCCACTCTTTGCATTCACACACCATAAAACCATACTGCTACATGAACTGTCTGACCGGGCATTTTAAACGTAAGCTGCTGTTCTTGTGTGTAAGTCAACAAATAAAAAAATGTTTCCTTTGCGTTTGTAAGAAGTGACTCCAGTGACACATTATGGCTTATCTGATTATCAATGCATAGGTTGAATGTTGTTTTATCCCATGGTGAATCATATTACAAAAATGCACACTTTAGCTGGGAGCCCATGGAGAAGCTAGAAGAATTCAAATATGAACAAATCCTAAAAGTTCATGAAAGAGAACAAACGTGTTTCATTTTACAAGTCCCCCGATTCTCCTAGTCTGGATAGCTGTTTTAATAGTCTCCACTTAGTTGCCAGTGTTTACACTGCTGCTCTCGTTCCATTATGACCCAATCTCATTGGCCTCTTTGGATTTTTTTTATCTAGCCCTTGACTTAGGAGATTTCCAGGAACTCAAAGATGTCCCTAATTATTAATTGGTCACTATAATCTATGTGTGAAACAGTTTACTCTTTATTTCTACCAATCACCCTAAAGCCTTGATTGTGGCTATTTATTAAAGATTCTGAGGATGCAGAAAGTCCAGATGAGACTTGATAGGCTGAGGTCAGATGATAGGGGAGGAGCGCTCCCCCTTTCTGAGGACTAGAGGGTGGAGGGGGGATGGAGGAGACGAGGGAGGAGGCTACAATGGGGTTGTAAAATGAACAATTTTTTTGAAGTTTAAAAAAACAGAATGAAATGTTTGTTATGTATTGTATGAGTAAAGCATAGATAAAAATAAAAAGGAAGTGCATTTAAAAAGATTCAAAGAAATAGGTTAAAGTATATTGTTTAGTTGTAAAAAAATGCAATAATTAATATAAATGTCAAAAATAAAGGAAGAAGGAGGAATTGCCTAGTAATATTCACCCCTTTCTCTTTCAGGCCTTTATTCAATGTTGCATCCAATATTATGCAAAGAGATAGGAAAAGACTCTCCTGAATCTCAGAAAAGTGCAAGTGTCTTCCATTCTCACATGACTCCTACAATGCTATCAACCACAAAACCCTATTTTCTGACTATGGGAGATGGAGGAGTAGCCCATCCCTACCTACCATTCCCATGTCCGGGGAATTGGGTCAGGGGCAGGAAGCCAAGTAACTAGCCAATAAAAGCAGCTAGCCTCTCAGTGTTTCCCCCTTGAAGGTAGGAGGGGAGACTTGATTTTTATGTCACAGGCTTGGAACACCTGTTCCTAGCTTTGTTCTTGGCTGGGCTGACAAATTTTGTCTTCAACAGGAGAAAAAAAATGAGTTTAAACAATGACCAGCAGGAATGCAGGAAAAACAGGGAGAAAGGTTTGATTTTTTTTTTTTTTTAATACCTGCGTGTTCACATCTGAGGCTTGTTTCTTGGATTTTTTCCATGTAGAAGTGTAAAGCTCTGTTTTCCTCTTGTGTTAAAATTGGTCTTCTGCCATTTTGGATTAAAAGGGACCAAGCAGTATTCTGTGTGTAAGATCATTTGTGGTGAGAATTCTATTTGATCCACTCTTCTGGAGGAGTCTTCTGTGATGAAGTGTTTCTCCCAAACACAGCTGGGGCTTCTCTGCCATTATCCACATATCACAGAGAAGAAAGACGAACTCATCTCATCTACATTTGAGGATACACTGCACACGTGTTCAGTCCAGCTTCTTTCTTATTTCTTTCTTGGGAGCGAGAAATCCTATAATGGGAATTCTACTTGAAACTTCTCATGCAAGGCTTTTCTGAATCTTCTTTTCATACCTGAGGCCTGCCTGGTCCATGCACACCATGACTTGATTGTAAATGGAGCTGGTTTCTCTTTTTGTGGTGAGTAGGGTCAATAATAACAGTATGCTTCCTTTCCTATCAAGATAACCACTTTCTTCAACCTACTCTATACAGCGAGAATAGCTCATGCAATAGATTCCTCATGCATGTGCAAAGAATTGGTCTTCACAGCAGTCACTTGGGGTAAAGCTCTCTAGTTATTGCTCATAGAAAGTAATGTGGTACAAAGAGTACGAGCCAGAGCCCTTAGGTTAGACTTCTGTGAGTCTGCTGCAGATCACACCACCCTGAAGCTCACAATTGAACTTCTCTCCACGTATTGTGTGTAGGAAGAAGGGCCATTTGCCATCCTCAATACTCTTCTACTCATTGGCCTCTTTTGTTTTAAACTTTGATTTGTTCCAGAAACACTTTGTTTACAGTTCCTAACACGAAGATGGGAGCAGGTACAGAGGCCTGGCATTACGTGGAGAGTCTAAATTGGAAGTCTCCAGTGGGCCCCCCTCCCCTATGGGCAAAGAACCCTGCAGAAGAAGGGGAGGAATGATTATAGAGTGAGGAGTATGGAGGGCACCAGGAGAATGCAGCCCATTATATCAACTAAGTGGAGATCATATGGACTCACAGAGACTGAAGCAGCAAGCACAGGGCTTGCAGGGGTCTGTACCAGGTCCTTGGCGTATATATCCTGGCTGTTGGTTTCATGGTTTTGTAGGACTCCTAACAATGCTAGAGGGTGTGATCCTGATTCATTTGCCTGCTACTGGAACTCTTTTCCTCCTATTAGGTTGCCTTGTCCAACCTCGACATGAGGGCTTTTTTTTTTTTTTCTTGTCTTATTTTTTCTTATTTTGTCATGTTTGGTTGTCATCTCTTGGAGGCCGGCTCCTTTCTGAGGGGAAATAAAGGGGAAGTGGATCTGAGGGAGAGGAGAAACAGGGACATCTTGGAGGAGTGGAGCGATAGGATTATGAGAGACTATTTTCAACAGCTACAAAAAAAAATCCTCAACACTGATATAATTGAATTCTCAGGAATATTTCCTACATTCAAGGTCTACCCAAGAAAAAGCAATGCTAAAGTTCCATATCAAAGTATTAGGTAGCTCCCATTTCATGTATATAATATTTTAATACATTGCACCAACACTAAGCAAAGCAATTTGAATTCACAAGCCTCACATTTTTTTGTCTCAGTCAATGGTGAACTTTAAAAGTTTCACTTCTGATTTTATACAGCCTGTTACATGTTTGAACACTTTAATATATACAGTAAGAAATAATCTATGTACCCATTAGTTAAGATTAATAGGAAGCAGTTTGTTGCCTTGAGGAAGAATGGGCAGGCTGGCGGCGGTCAGTTGAGAATGCATGGAAGAATGCCCACAGACTGCCCATCTTCTATTAGAATAAATGAATATTTTCTTCAAGTTTCAGATGAGTCTGTAACATGTAAAGAAGCTGTAAATACCTGATCACTGGGGCAGATGCCTTTCCCTCATCCTAGAAAGAGAAGTGTGACTGACCATACACTTGTAGCCTCCCTCGGGGGATTGCTGGAAAACTTGTTGATGAGAACTCTAACAATGTGATCTTTTCCTATGGCAGAACCTAAGACATTCTAGGACATCACAGAATTCATCTGGATACCTTTGTGCCTTACTTGATAATGAATACCAGGTGAGAGATGTTGAAAAAGCATCAAAGTATTTCTGGTTGGACCCTTAAGCATTACTTTTTCTGATCCACTCAGAGACAACACAGAGCCATTATTTCTTTTTGAGACATAGTCTCTCTGTATAGCCTTGGCTTTCATGGACTTGCTTTGTAGACCAAGTTAGCCTTGAACTCACAGAAATCCACCTCCTCTGCCTCTCTGAGTGCTGGGAGTACATGCATGCCATAATATTTGTAAGCAATTTCTTCAGCACTGTATCATAGACATAGCAATGCCTTAGAATATGTCCATTCCCTGGCCTCCATAACCTGTAAATGTGTTAAAGTGTGTAAAAATGTGGATTTTATGTTTCAGACAAAGTCAAGACTGCATGTTACAAAGGACTGGGTCATATAATTATAGAAGCTGAAAAGTATCACCATTTGCTATATACAATCTTGTGACAAAGAGAAGCTAAGTCATGTGATACAGTGTGCGACTGATAGTCTTAGAACAACAGGATTTGATACATAAATCCTGGATTTCATTACATAAATCTTCATTTGAGGATTGGAGATGGTAAGATGCTATGTACATACTGTATCTTTACCTATGTAATACAGCTATTTCCTAGGGGTTAAAACATTCACTCCTGGTGTCAGGGGTTGAATGAGTAGAGACAAATCAGTAGAGAGTGTGGAATTCACAGAGCTAGGGAAGCTAATCCAACTTGGTGAACCCATCACCTTTCACACTATTTATGAGTAAATATATAAATACAACCTTCTGACCCATTTAGCCTTACTCATTAATGTATGTTTTTAGAGCTGACCACTTGATATTGGATAACCAAATAAAGTGCTTATCCCTGAGAAAGATTAATCTTCCCTTACTTAACGATTGTTAATTGCCTTGTTGCTCTTCCAGTTGTGGGGCCTTGTGAGATTTCTCCCAACCATGTCAGCACATCAACTGGTGTTGTCACCATTGAGCCCTTATTTAGGCTGCCATATTACTGAGATTGTATTGGTGCAACTTCCCTGACATATACCAAAGGAACAATCTCACAGCACATTTCTTGTCCTTCTGGCTCTTACAGTCTTTCTTGCCTTCTTATAAAATGTTCTCTGAGTCTTAGATATAGGAATTGTGTTGTAGATGTGTCAGTTGGGTTGGGCGTCCATTGTCAGGTCTCTGCATTCTGACAGCTGTGGCCTTCTATAATGGTCTTTATTAAATGCTACAAAAAGAAGATTCTTTGAGGAGGAGTGAGAGCCACATTTATCTGTGGGAATAATGATAGGTATTTATAGTACAATTAGGCATTATGTTGGTTTAGGAAAGTGGCAGTAGTAGATTCTCCTCTACGATTCATGATCTCGTTAGCCATGGGTAGTTGGCTATTTTTACAGTACCAAGCAAGAATTCCCATGGACTACCTAAAAAAAAAATGAGAACACTCCTTTCAAGTTGGTGGTCAGTTGCCTCCAAGCAACTTCTAAAACAATATAGACTATTGCTGCTGGCCTTGGTTGCCTCTCTGAAGACACCACTTTGGATACAGGACTCAGAAAAATCAAACTGGATATGATCCAAAATCCTCTCCCTGAGGACTAGCTTTTGTAGTTCAAAAATTACTATGTAAACTGCTGAGAGAAAAGCAGTCAATAGCTTTATCCAGCTGTATTGCCTATCAAATACGATCTGGTTCTATGCACTGCTGGGCAGAGCTTCTCAGAGGACAGCTATGCTAGGCTTCTGTCTGCAAGCATAGCAGAGTATTCTTAGAAGTGTCAGGGGTTGGCTCTCTCCCATGGGGTGGGTCTCATGTTGGTTGGGCTAGGCATTAGTTGGCCATTCCCTAAATCTCTGCTCTGTCTTTATCCCTGCACATTCTTAGGCAGGGTAAATTTGGGGTCAAAGATTTGTGGGTGGGTTGTTGTTCCCCTCCCTTCACTAAGAGTCCTGTCTAGTTAGCAGATGTCCTCTTCAGTCTTTATGACCCCTGCTACTAGGAGTCTAAGCTAGAGTCCCCCTCATATCCTCCCAGAAGCCTATCCTGACTCAGGTCTTCAGCCTGCCACTGAGATGCCCCCTGCCCACAGTTTCTCTTTGCTCTGCATGCCTTCTGTCCTCCCCACCACCCCAAGTCTGATCTCCACCCTCATTTCTCTCCCTGTTCCCTCTCCTACTTTGTTCCTCCTCTTCAATCAAACGTCTCCCATCATCTATTCTATTTCCCCTTCTGAGTGAGAGTAAAGCATCTTCCCTTGGGTCCTCCTTGTCACTTACCTTTTCTGGGTCTGTGACTTGTAGTTTATTTAATCCTGAACTATATGGCTCATACCATGTGTACTTTCTACTATGTGAAAAGACATTGAAGGAGAGAGGATGTGGAGAGAAGGGATTAGGGAGGAGGGAAAGACAAAGAGAATTATGCCTCAGCAACTGGAGCTTTTACCACTTAATAATTGAATCCTGTATGCTATTTCTAAGCATTCCATGAGAATATCTGCCAAAAGAAAAATTAAGCCCTTCTTGGAAGGGACGACAACCTTGCATCAATATGGAGCAGTCCTCACCTGTGCAACTACCCTCGGACTACCCTCAGACACAGCAATAGTTACTACAAAACCCCGTTTCCTGATTTTGCCCTTTAAAAAATTAGCTTAACACCTCCAGCAATAAAAGTTCACATGCTTCAGAGATAATAAAGAAGGCTGTGCCTTCGTCATTGCCTACAGAATGCCTGGGGAGGTTTTATGCAAGAGCCACTAATGTAGACTTGAGAGTCATTATCAAAGCAACCCTCACTGCCTTTAATTTTCTCTTCTTTGAAATATTTCCCAACTGCTCTGAACCCTTACATTTTCTTTTTGGAACAAAATGTAATTTGAGGTTAGTTCTCTTTTGCTATGTAAACGTGCACAGTGGAACCGATAGAAAAGGGGCATTCACAGCTTATTGTATATTTTCCTAAACCAATTAAATAATTTATGGAAAGAAGAAATCAAGTTAACCACCACAGCAAAGCAAAGGAAAACAAAGTCTTTTGTACTAGAGCCAACTCCTGCCCAGTTTCGCAGGTGCCCCACAAACGTGATGTCATCTGAATTGAAACAACCTCTCTCCCACAAAGACAAATGAAAGAACCCCTTTGAAAATAACCCCTGCACTTCACACAGGTGGTCACATCTAAAATAAACCTCTAGACTGAACCTCAGAAAGCATTTTCTAAAGGAATGTTCTGTTAGGGCTGCCCAAAGAGCTTTTTAAAAAGGAAGAAAGGCTGATTCCAAATGTGCGGAGTGCTCTTTTGAAGAAAATAAAGAATATGCTTTTTCTGCTCTGATTCGAGTGAAAGGCGTACTTCTCAGCTCATAGTTTTATAGTATAATTACAGAACATGAATAAATCTTTGCTTGACTTCTTTAAAATTGATTTTTAATGGATTTTTAAATGCAAAAGGAGAAATGACTGATGTCCAGAAGCTGTGCAAGGAGACGTGAGTTGATGAAGGGGTGGGTGTCTTCCCTCTGTTTTGTAAGTCTCAATTTTCTGGATTTCTTTTGATGACTCAGACTCCAGTGGCCCTCTTGACTTCATCTGGTCAGTTACTGAGTTCAAATGTTGTATCAGCCAAAACGCCATGGCCTGGGATCAGGCTCCTTGTCCCTGGCCGTCAGCCTTGTGACTTAATACAAAATACAGGTGAAAGTGTGGATCGCCACTATATTTAATTATTTTGTTATCCTACCACATCCAAATCCACTTTGGTTGTATTCGGTCCACATTAGAGTGTTGACTGCCTGCATGCCGGGTGTTGGGCTTTCAGTGCTAGCCTGCTGTCTGCTGTATGACTCAGACAGATTTCCAGAGACCCTCAGGCTTCCACACTTAACTCTTAGTCATTCAACATTCTCAGTTCTTAAAAGGCTTGTTTTCATTTGTAATTCCGTGTACTATGTACTATGGGACTCTGTATGGGTATAGGCATGGTAGTGTTGGTGCCCACAGAGGCCAGAAGGAGCTAGAGTTAGAGGTAGTTGTTAGCTACCCAATGTGGGTGCTGGTCTTCTGCAAGAGCTGTACACACTCTTAATAACTGAGGCATCTCCTCAGCTCAACACTCTCAGACTTTAAAAAAGGATCTTTTTTCCAAAAGACCATTTGAACTTGCAGTCATGTAACTGACAATGAAGACTATATGTTTCCCTTTGCTTGTATGTCTGTGAATTTTAGTTTATAGCTTAGGTACAGTAAGAGATGTAAGAGATGGGCAAGAGCTAGTAATAAAATATAACAATGAAACAATATACTATAAGTAAAAGTATGTGGAAAACAATGCTCACCTGATTCCTTTATCCATGTAGTTACTATTTTCCCATTATTTTAAATGCTGGGACATAAAATGAACTAATGTATTTCTTTCCATCTCAGTACACCCTTAAGGAAGGGCCTAACAATTGCGATGCTTGTTTTATGCCAAGAGCCAGCTGTGTTCCACTTTCTATAGTTCAGGAGTTTCTAGGACGTGCTGAAACTGAGTGCATGATTCAGGTCCAACATTCCATCACTGAGCCTGTTAACTTCTGGTCCCATCTGTTGCAGATAGTGTTTCTTCAAAGGCAGCCTCTGAGCAGGAAGGCGGGTTGTTAGTAAACACTCTTTGTTGATGAAAGGTAAAGAAGAAAAGCAGAACTGGCCATAGAGAAAATTCAAGGTCTGATGTTATCCCAGTGTAATACTTAGCTGACTGTGTAGGGCATTGGAAGACAGGTTGGCCCTGTACGTTCTCAGATTGGTCTGTCAGTCATGTGTTTTGGGCTGCCCTTGAGAGGGTATGCCAAGTCGGTTGATTAAGATGTAACTTCCTGTCTGGTTTTATGTTGAGGTATAGCATTGAAAATGTTTTTATTATTTTAAAGATTCATTGACAACTAGACAGGTTAACTCCTGGCAATACCCAGCCGACCTCAAAGGAGATGATGAGCATCAAAGAACCTCCTTATAGAGATAGCTTCAAATGTGGCAAACAAGCTGCTAGGCAAAATGTCCTTATTTGTACCACAGACAGAAGTCTGCCTTAAAAAGCACAAGCTTGAATGCAAGCAGAGTCAATGGCCAAACTCTGCCAAGACACAGTAAGCAATTCCTCAATATATGCCTCACAAATAAGTCTGTCAGATACATTGGGCCAGAAGGCTGAAGAAGATGCTCCAACATTATAGAGAGTTTTGTGTGACTGCTCAGGCAGCAAACTGTCTCTGTCATCTTCTCATTTGGGAAGCTGCCAACCTGCACTCTCTATATACTCAGGGATTGAAGACCAGATACTTTAGTTTTACAATTAAGCTTAGTTGTTTAGGGGTTACGATGTTTTTAGGTCTAGATAGATGTTTTAAGTTTATAATGACCATATATGATAGATACTCAGAATTTTAGATGCTCCAAGATAGGAAAAGTGTTTTCTTCAAGGCTGCCAAATACAAATTGCCAAAACACTAATAATGTAACATTTATACAATTCCTGATTGTTTCATGGTTTTTCTTGTTGTAGGTAGTTTATTGTATATATGTGTAATAATATAAATGTATATTTAAAAAAATCATTAAAAAGTCATCTTTAAAAAATAAAAAGATACAGCTTCCAAAACAAATTAGCAACTGAAAACCATTGGCTAGTGACATCCCCACCAACTGAATGGGTGACTCCCTTAAGCCTGAAGGAGTTTGTGAGTAGCACACCATGATCCTGGTAATTTAAAATTGTTTGCTCTCTATAATGTGTCTATAATTTTTATTTTTTATTTAATATCTATTTATTTTCTGTAATATAACTATCTTAACTTCCTATTTGCCATTTTTAAATTTTTTTCTAGTCTATATGTCTTAGGCATCTTATACTCAACATATGATTAAATTTTTAAATATTGTTTTAATGATCTATATGCTTTAAAACAAAAATCTTGGTCTATTTATGATTACCATCATCATTATTGGTAAATTTGAATTTATTTCTATCAATTTAATCAAATATTTCCTTTGCGTTTATCTGAATTGATTTTTCTCTTCCATCTTGCACATTTTGCTTTTCCTATAATTACTGTTTAGAAAATATGTCTTCTAACTTTGTCTTTATCTTTGCAAATTTGCATATTCATGCTTATGAACTAAGTAAATACAGTTAGCAATTTTCCCTCACAAAATAGCACAAGAAATTTAATCTGTTTTAAACCTAATTTCTTCCTTGGTTTTCCTTATTTATTCTCTGCAGCATTCTAACTCTAGAATTTTTCTAATCCCATAATTTAAATCCTAATATTACTTCACACAGTCAGGTTAGGTCATCTGTCTTTTATAACATTTAAGATCTTTGTCTTACACATAATCAGCTTCGCTAAATTGCATCTAGATTTTCATATAAATTTATATTTCTTGAACATGATAACTCATTATCTTCTATCTTTTTTAATTTGCTTAACCATTTCTTCAATTTTTCTGTGATGTCAATGACTTTATAGAAGACCACATTTTTTCCAGTCCATGTTATTTAATATAGTACCACTTTCACATTTCCAATCTGTTCTCCTTCTGAATTCTAGCAATTCAGATTTATTTTCTCTACCACTAGTGTCCCATTTAGGTGGGTCATGTTATTTCTAAATAGTCTGTACATTTTTATAAACATACTTTGTAGTTTTATGGTTGGTTTTTAAGTAGTAGTGTTTTCAGTTTTGTATTTCAAATTGTTTTGAATCTGAATAGCCAGTACATACAGTGTTTCAGTGTGTGTCTATGGTTTATTTTTGCTATTGACAGATTCAATGAAGCATGCTGAGGAGAAGGGAGGGAAAGTGAGAGAGAATGGCACCAAAGTCCCTGCAGAAGGTGAAAAAAGTTAGGAATTCTACAGATGAGAAGAGCAACTGCATTTTATAGTTGTTCATAGTTGTTATATTTTATAGTTGTTAAGTAAGATGTTACTTAATTTTAATAAAATAGGAAAGAAGGGATAGATGTTACATGAGTTTATAGTCGGAATGTGTAGAAACTCCAAAATATCAATAGCAAAAACCCAAACAACAAAATCTTCAAAATGGAAGATAGGCTTAAGTAGGCATTTCTCGAAAGAAAATACACAAATGCCCAATAGGTAAATGGAGGGGCGGAGGGAGGGAGGAACCTCACTTTCACTAACAGAGTCAAAACCAGGTTGAGATATGTGTCATTCCTTTAAGAATGAAAAATAATAAAAAAAAAAACA
Source organism: Acomys percivali (assembly GCA_907169655.1). Lineage (NCBI taxonomy): Eukaryota > Metazoa > Chordata > Mammalia > Rodentia > Muridae > Acomys > Acomys percivali. The sequence continues at coordinate 25,828,227 of OU015758.1, read as the reverse complement.
ATTCAAAGTAAGAAGTACAGACAGGTGTGAGGCCAAAAGGGACCACTTTCATATTAATAGGGAAATGTAATTAATACATTAATCATAAACACAATATATTTCTTTAAAAATTGAAAACAGAATTCCCATATGACACAGCACTACCACCACCATCGGCTATCTGTCCACAGGAAATTAAGTCCGTGTGCCTCTATTCTCATTTCATTGGAAGACCAACCACTCGCAATACTCAGTAAGCACAAACCAGCTAGGTGCACTCGGAGAAGCAGAGGCAGGGGGACTTCTGTGAGTTCGAGACCAGCCTGGTCTACAAAGCAAGTCCAGAACAGCCAGGCCTACACAGAGAAATCCTGTCTCAAAAAATACCCAAAACTCAAAAACCCTTCCCGGAATAAAGGAAATGTGGTATGTAATTTTATTGTGTAATATAATGCTATGTAACCACCAAAGAATGAACTCTTGTCATTTACTGCAACAGAGATTGACCTGGAAATCATAGTCCTATGTGAAAGGAGCCAGGTGGGAAAGACAAGTACAAGGCGGTAGCTTTGTTCACATCTTCCCATGATTAGTGTTGTTATGTATTTCAAAAACATAAAAAGACGTGTTTTAGAAGCTATTACCAGAAACCAATGGCATTTGAGGGGACTAGTGAAACGTCACTTAATTTTAAACAATTTAAATACACAATATATTAGTGTATTAAAACATCACACTGCTGCATTAATATGTGTAGCTCTTGTACCCATTAAAAGGGGATCTAGTTTAAAAAGAGAAAAAGGCAAAGATAATGACGAATCCCAACGCGCTTCCTGGCCATCTGACAGCAAAGCAGAACGTACTGGCTGTCCTCACCCTGATGTGGGGTCTCCACCTCCCGGGGAGATGGAAGTGGAAGCTTAAATCTGGAAACACGCTGCCCCGAGTCAGATGGCAGTGCATCTCTAGGCAGATCAGTTTTCACCTAGGCTCCAGCATAGGTAATTCCAGATAGCTGGCAACTCTCTTGGGCCTGAGTTTCCCTACAAGGAAGGGAAAAGGAGCCTTTGACTTTGAACGTTCTCCTGCCATCTCCCGTTCCTTACCTTCCTTCTTACGAACTGGCCACCATCTTAATGCGGTTTTTTAAAGTGATAAGTGATGAGCTTGAGCCTAGGTCAGCTTGTATTAAGAATAAAAGGTTTCCTTTACTTCCAATTTTAAAATATTAAAAAGACCGTATTTTCTAAAAGCGACAGACAGACTTGAAGACAGAAGATAAAATTGGAATTTAATTTACCCAACACCAAATGTATGGTCTGTGTTTGAATGATGTAGGATTGACACAAATAGAAAATGGGTCAATAGAAATGAATATGGATCTCAAAACTGGAACTACACATACATAAAAATATACATTATGACTGATATATTCCAAATACCTTGGAGGATGGAGGACACTGCAATTGTCAGGGAAAATGAGAATATAATTATCTTACCACATGCAAAAAGCAAAACAAATTTGAAATGAATTAAAATCTAAAATATGAAACTGTGAAATTATTTTTAAAGAATATGTGAAAAGTACAGAATGTTTATTTTATCCTAAAATAAATCTGATTTCTTAAACAATGCCGAAAAGTACAGACAATTTAACTTTTTTCAATTTATTGAAAAAAATTTTTTTCCATACTGGTACTCAACAGTGAATGTTAGCTATGTAAAAAATATGTATCAAAAACTCATGCAAGAAATTATTATCGTAGTCTGTGAGTGTTCAAAAAGCCATTTAATTAAAAAATTATAAGATTTTTATATTCAATATTTTTAATATACCACAGTTGGTGATTTATCTATCAGGGGCCCATTGATAATTCCTTTTAAAATGAATTAAAAATTAGAATAAAACAAGGTAATTCTTTGATATCTCATAACCCAATCAAGAAATGTCTTTTTTCTGCAACATAAATGTGTAAACAACCATTTAGCTTCAAAAGGTATCAGTGTACCTTTGTGGAAAACATTGCTCTATATCCTCAGGATATATGCAGTCACTGCTTTTCCACACACCAGGACTGCACCTTCTCCCTAGGTTTGGCCAGACACTGCTGTTCTAAGCACCCAAGTTTGCAAATTGACCAGCTTCGGTTAGACACTGGTATTCACAACACCAGGTTCCCGCTCTCCCCAGCCTTTGGCCTTGCCTTGAGCTAATTCTTCAACAGCAGCTTCTCCTGTGAGACCAGCCCCAGGGTGTCCAAAGCAGCTGTTCCTGCTGCAAAGAAGCTTCATGTTTATATCATGAATAGAAAGACAGCATATTTTTTCAAAAAGTCACTTTCTCAAAATGAATAAATAAACTTACTACCATTCAGGCTGTAATTTCAATGGCAGACATTTGGTACTTCATGTTGGTGAGGGGGAAGAGCCAGGGCTAGTTGGATAAGATCACTTTTGAAGTTTACAAAGAGAGTTAAGTATATCATTAGCTAGTAAGTTTAAATTGTTTTTCAAATTAGAAGTGTTGGTTGAAAACAGTCAACTTCAAATATAAAGGGTTCAGAATCTGTAAAAGTATCACATTTAGGTGAGACATGGGGAGGAAATGCTATAAAGGAAGACACATGTCCTGACCCTGCCCTCCCTAACTCTGGCATTCTCAACTCTTCACAGTTGATAACTTCTGGCGGGGTAGGGGTGGGGATGGGGGTGGGGGTGGAATCAGTTTTCTTTAAGGGGCAGGGAGGTCACTGGGAGTTTGACCATGCTCCAGTGAATATATGGACAGCACAAATTGCACTTGGTGTATTTTTTCCTGTTTTTTTTTTCTTTTTTCTTTGTGTGTGTGTGTGTGTGTGTGTGTGTGTGTGTGTGTGTGTGTGTGTTTTAGAGGTCACAAGGGTTAGGAGTGGACCTCGGAGAGCTGGGAAATGAGTGTGATGGGGTGCATTATGTGAAATTCCCAAATAATCAATAAAAATATATGTTGGAGGGAAAATAAAAGGATGGCACTATGCCCCATAGACATTTCTGATTTTCTTTCAATCCTTAGCACCACTGCCCTTGTCCTGTGCTTCCTCCTCACCAGCCTGTCATCCACTTGTCTTGCAGCCTTTCCTCTGGCCTCGCTCCACACAACCATGCTCTCAACAAGGTGGTGTTTCACATGCCCTGAGAGGTCCCCATAGTGCGCACATCACAATTTGAACTCCCCACATCTCCAAAGTTCTACCAAGTTGTCTTCCATCCCTGCCAACAAGCTCAGGTGATGCCACTGGTGCCTGTTGCATTCAGTGTCCCAATAGCACCATCCTTTCAGTTTCAGAAAATCTACAGCAACATTCAGACCAGAGACACTTCTTTTTGTTTGTTTGTTTTTTGTTTTTTGTTTTGTTTTGTTTTTTTAAGACAGGGTTTCTCTGTGTAGCCTTGGCTGTCCTGGACTCACTTTGTAGACCAGGCTGGCATCAAACTCACAGTGATCCTCCAGCCTCTGCTTTCTGAGTGCTGGGATTACAGGTGTGTGCCACCACGCCCAGCTCAGAGAAACTTCTTGATTGTTGGGTGCCTTGACTGGTGTGAGGCTTGCTTTCTCAACATTCAAGATGTCCCCTGACCACCTACCACATCATCCTGTTTTAATTAGCTGCACAGAGCTAACTATTGTCAGCTGTTTCTTTCATTTATTTGTTTGCACAATGTTTATTTCCACATGAGACTGTAATCTCTGAAAGAAGGTGTTTGTCTGTCTGGTTCTTCACCATTAGGCACAGTGCCTGACACACGGCAGACACTCAATAAATATTTGTTGAGCTAAAGAAATAGTACTTGAACCACAGCTTTCTTTATTTCTGAGAATGTTTCCCAAGAGTAATGTCGAAACACCAGATACAGATTTACTTTGAAAGGTTACTGAAGGGAAATGCAACAAATATAAAAACTGGGCTTTACAGCCTAATTTAGGAATCAAGATGAAAACAAAAAGCATTGCTGTGTATATCGGAAGTAACTTCCAGCAAATGCAAATTGGGTGCTTCATCTCTGAAATGTCAACAAACTGAGCAGCAACATCTAATGTCTAGAATGTAGGAGGCCTTGGCACATAAGCTCACTGGTCCACACTGACTTACCATATTTTTCAGACTATAAGACGCACATGACCAGAAGTCGCACTTAGTTTTTAGAGCAACAAAACAAAACAAAACAAAAAAACAGTAAAAATCAACAATTGTACCATAAGGCTCACTCTAATTCCCACCCCACCCCCCACTTTTAGGGGGAAAGTATGTCTTATGGTCTGAAAAATACAGTATATAAATTAGCTGCCAATGATTCAAAAGGAGACATTAATTTTCCATACATACTTCTAAAAGGAGTTACTAAATTCCAGACTCAGCCCCAATGAGATGATCAGTCACCACAAAGTTTGGTGTCAATGAAAAGGAGTCATTTGAAGTCAACAAACTAGGGAAAATCAAGACAAAAGCATCGTAATGAACTTGAGGGTGGATCCTGTAGAATGTTCTCTACCATGAAGATGGTCTCGAGATGGGCTCCCTTGTCTTCTCTCTGACGTATTGGTATCAGGAAATGATTAGACATTTCTATTTTATACAGAATTTCTCCAATCCTGGAGACCTTCTTGAACTCTCAGGATGCTGCCCCATCCAGCCCTTTCATGGATAAGGTTGTTCTCTGCACTTGCTTTTCCCATGCCAGAAACACATCTAGTTATGATCCTGGTTATAACTGGTGGACAAAGTCATAGCAACCATATGTCCAAGGGCAAGCCGATCCTGAGGCCAAACTGTACATGCAGATTTTTATTGTGGACTATATTGTACCTTCCAATGCATACATCCAGACCCACAGTTTGAATGCCTAGCTCCAGCTCAATGGTGTTTGGAGACAGAATCCTTGAGGGAGGTAACTAAGATTAGATGAGGCACTACGAGGTTAGCTGAGAAAGGTGAGCCTCTTTGTAATGGGGTTGCTGTCTCTACAAGAAGCAGAAAACATAGTCGAGAGTATTCCCCCCCTCCTCCTCCTCTTCCTTGTTCTCTCTCTCTCTCTCTCTCTCTCTCTCTCTCTCTCTCTCTCTCTCTTTCTCTTCTCTTCTCTCTTTTCTCCTTCCCTTCTTCCTACCATCCCTCTCTCACCCTCTCTCTATGTGCACTTGCATGTATATAAACCCAAGAAGAGAAACTGCATTAGAACCAAGTTTGTCAACACCTTGAACTTGTTCTTCATTTCCAGAGCTGTATTAAAATAAGCGTCTGCTTAAGCCATCCAGACTGTGGTATTTTGTTAGGACAGCCACAGAGGAGTAAGACAGTCCTCAACCACTCTGTCCCTGGGTCTCCTATATTTTTCTATTCCAGCATCTCCTCATAGCCCTGTCCTACAATCAATTGCCTTGCCTTGCCTCATGTTCATGGCAGAAAGCATATGACAAATGCAAGTAGGAAGGCAGGAAGGAATTGAATGAGGACCCCTTTGAACACAGCCCTAAAAAATGAAGCTCAAACAACAGAATGTAATCACATCTTTGAGACAGGAACTCAGTATGCAGCGCAGACTGACCTCAAAGTCTTGCTCATCCTACACTCATCTCCCAGGTAGCTAGAATTACAGGAATGTGACACTGCCCACAAATCCAAAATATGCTTTTTATTACCCGAAGCTGCTTTCTTTAAATATCATATGTCAGTGTTAGGCTACCATTTATATAATATATAATTCAAATAATAACAACCCAGTAACTATCAAGCACCTTTTTCAGACCAAAACCAAAACATCCAATTGGCAGCCATCAATGTACCATGAAGCATTCACCTTTCTGCAGCTATCAGTGGGAACTGTTAAAGGTCATACAGTAGAATGACACGTGGATTTGAGAAATGGGGAAACAAAATGTTGCCTCTTTAGTAAACTAAGCCTCAGCTGTGGGGGGTGGGAAGAGGGAGAGAGTAGCTGTAGGAAAAAGGTGAATTCACAGAAGTGCAGAGCCATAATTTGACAATAAAGGCCATGCTCTTCCCATAAATTTTGCTTAGATCTTCCCTTGAGAATGGTGTAAAGCACTAGTCAGTAGCTAAGAACAGAGTTTGCTCAAGTTGAACATCCCTGTCTCCACCATGCAACTCAAAGAACTACCAAGGTACAAGGGATATTTCCTCTTCAGCAATGTCATGAAATGAATCAATGAGAGCTCCCAGGACCATAACACTGAGACAGAAAAAAAAAATCTCTAAAAGACTAAGACAGTTGATGAGATGGAAAGTGGTTAAAAGCATCTGTAGCCAAGACTGGCAACTTTTGTAAGTTGCCCTTTGACCTTTACATGGAGAGAGAGAGAGAGAGAGAGAGAGAGAGAGAGAGAGAGAGAGAGAGAACATACATAACAATGAGACTACTTGCTGAGAATCACACAAGCGAGCAATTCCACTCTTGTGCAACCATTGAAAAGTGTACTTACACAAACCTGAATGACAGAGCCTACTGCATAACCTAGTTGGACAGGATGGCCTAGGCTACAAGCATGAGCAAAGGTTACTGTATGAAACATTGTAGTCATCTGTAACACAATGATATTCACACTTCTAAGCACATCTAAATATACCAAAGATGCAGCCAGTTGGTGGTGGTGCACATCTTTAATCCCGGCACTTGGGAGGCAGAGGCAAGTGAATCTCTGTGAGTTCGAGGCCAGCCTGGTCTACAGAGTGAGTTGCAGGACAGCTAGAGCTGTTACACAGAGAAACCCTATCTCAAAAAACAAGAAAAACTAAAACCAAAACAAAGATGCAGTTAAAAAGAAGAAAGAAAGAAAGAAAGAAAGAAAGAAAGAAAGAAAGAAAGAAAGAAAGAAAGAAAG
>OU015758.1:25786583-25809816 GCA_907169655.1 Acomys percivali | reverse complement strand
CACACACACACACACACACACACACACACACACACACACACACACACCAGAAGCAACTTGTGGAATGAAGGGAAGGGTTTCTTTTGACTAACAGTGTAAGGATTCGGCCCACTGTGGTGAGGGAAGTGTGGGAGTGAGAAGCTCTAGTTTTGGTGGAGGAGGCGTGAGAGGTAGCTGGGTGTGGTCTGTCTGCAGCCTAGAAGCAACTGGGCATAAACGCTGGCAATTAGCTCACGTTCCTGTATTCAGTCAAGGGGGGCTGTGTTTTCCACTCTCAGAGTAGTTCTTCCCTCTTCAGGTAAACCACTCTGGGAACATCCTCATGGACACACCCAGAGATGTATCTCCTAGGTGATTCCAAGTCTAGTCAAGCTGACAATGAAGGTGAGCTATCACAGGCAGCCAGACCAGACAGGGCCAGCCATCACTGAACTTTATGTGTAGGAAGGGATAAAGTTCAACATCCTAACTTCCCAGTGGCTGTATTTTTTTTCTTTGCGTTATGAATTTATATTGTGAGAACCCTTGGACAACATGTTGTACTATAAAGTGACCACTCGATTTAATAGGAAAATAAAATAAAATAAAATAAAATAAAAAAGAACCCTTTGTTCAACCATAACAGTGCGTAAAAGCTAAATATGGATTAAGCACTTTTGTAAAGGTACCACAACTGGTCCAGTCCCTCCTGCCTGTAAAGTGCCCTTAATCTCAATTCAGGGACCATTCCATGGACCTTCAGTTTGCTTCTGAATTCAGCTGAACTGCCAAAACACACTAGCCAGTTTGTGAACGTAAAATGTAAACCCATCAAGTCATATCCTATTTCCTTTTTCTTTATAGCAAGGTTTTCCATTACAAATTCAATTTCTTTAATAGATATGGGGCTGGTTAGATTTTTCTTTCCTGTTTTCTTTTCTGAGGGTAAGAGTACAGTGACAGGAACACGAGGAAACATCCGTTTTTATAATAGCTAACAATAGAGGAGAAAGGGCTTTCCTTAAAAGACATCTTTTGTTAAATCCACGCTTTTCTGTCAGAAATTGAGCTATCATAAGCATGAAGTCCCAGGATCTTGGTCCTTCCTTGTAATGCAGTGCAGATGATGTGTTTTCAGAGGCCATGCAGGCGAACAGTACTTTAGCATGAAAAGGTCACAATAGAATTTAGTTGTTTCAGTAAAATGAAGCCAGATGAAAACTTTATGTCTAACTCTCCCTAAACTAACTTTCAAGGTCTTCTTAAACACAGAGTAAGAAGCCAGGTGGTGGTGCCGCACGCTTTTAATCCCAGCACATGGGAAGCAAAGGCAGGCGGATTGCTGTGAGTTTGAGGCCAGACTGATCTACAAAGTGAGTCCAGAACAGCCAAGGCTACACAGAGAAACTCGGTCTCGAAAAACCAAAACAAAAAACAAAAAAACAAGCAAACAAACAAACAAAAAACACAGAGTAAGGCATGGAATGGGTGCACTGTTGCTCATCACAGGCTCCACATTGGTTTCAGAGCTCAGAAAGCCCCATCATTAACCTCCCAGAATTCCTTTACTGCCAATCAAACTACCTGGCTCAAAAGAAATGTGGTCATCTATGAACACAGAGTCATGCCTCCCCTGTCTGATACACTCAGTCAAAATGGCAGAAAGTTTCAATGTGTTAGGAGTTAATAAAAGCTCTTAGTATGCATCTCGTTTGTCATGAAATACACATCAAGACTGAATTATTCTTTAATTTATATAAGCAGTAGCAACATTTTCTGTAAAAATAAATAAATAAGTAAATAAAAACTATAGTAGATATAAATTACAGTACCCCAACCCAGCCCTGTATGGTGGTCATCACACAAAAGATGTTTATCTCTTGTAGTATTTAATGTGAAGCCACAATGTATTTTAAATTGCCAAACGTATCACTCTTTCATTTGTAGTCGCTGGGACTCTGCTTTCTAAAAATATTTTGCTTATTTGCACTGCTGAGGATTGAACACAAGACCTTGGGCAACTAATGTGCCACTGAACTTCACACCCCAAGCTTCTGCTGAAGAGCAAAAGCCGAGGAGGACATGGTCTCCTATTGCTACTGATGCCAGTGATGGACAGGATGTCTCAGCAGGAAGAAAATGGCTCCTTTCACTGCCTTCAGATTTCCTATTGCGTCTTCTAGTGTTGGGCCTAACTGACATCCAACTACCCAAGGCATTTGACCAGTGTAGTACATGGGCCTCTGGTCTCTTGTAATAACAGAATACAGGCACAGGTCAAGAAAACTAACCAGTCTCATCTTGGTAGTCTGCCTATTCTTTCTTTGAGTGCTACCAGGGCTCCCCACCAAGGGGAGGTCATCAAATATGGGGCACCAGAGCTCATGTCAGAGTTAGTCCCTTGTCTCCACTTAGCTGTGAAGGATGTCCTGTCCATTGGCTAGATGGTAGGGTAATAGGGTGGAGGTGAGAGGGTAGGAGGAATGGGAGGATAAGAGTGTTGGGAGAACAATTGAGTTGTAATCTGAATAAATTAATAATTAAAAAAACTAAGAAAGAAAGAAAGAAAGAAAGAAAGAAAGAAAGAAAGAAAGAAAGAAAGAAAGAAAGAAAGACTAACCAGTGACATAGCAAATCTATAAAGCAACTGATTTCAGGAGCTGTCAGCTCTTCCAACCTTTGAATTGCAAAGGGTTATGGTGACTAGGTAAAAACAGAGGAGATCCACATGGGACCAAAACAAACTCAAATACAGACATGACAATGGAAGACTGGCAAGACACCTTACCCCAGCATGGAATGCACACGCATGAAAAGCTCCTACCATTTAAATCCCAGCTGTCATTTCCTTATTTATACATCTTAAGTGTTCTTTGGAAAGCTAAACACTGAATTCTATAGATTCCCAACATGCCAGTCCCAATTCAAGCCCCTAACATACGTTTTTCTGTCTTATTAATTAAGGCTGTCTATAAATTTGTTGTGATAGTTTGTCTGTGATGAGTGTAGGATGAACTCGCCTCTTTGTAAGTCTCTGAGTTGATCTTATGCATTGCTTTGTTCTTTTGTGTTCGCCCTTTTATTGTCTGTAAGAGAAAACACTGTTGGCTGCTTCCACAGTTTCTAATGTCTCCTGTGTTAACAATTAAGTGGTTAAGTAAGGGATATCTAATGTCAGAGTAAGAAGATGATTACGTAAGTAGATGACATACTTTCAAAATTGCCTTAGGTTGAAATAAAGAGAATTTGAGGCAAATGGTTATTAAGCTAATTTTATAAGTCAGAAATATGTAATAGATACTAATACATGAAAATAAACAAGAATATTTTAACTCTCTGAAAGTGAACATGGCCACCACTCAGAATTTAGTTCTGCCTCCAACAAGGATCTGTTTCCTCTGAGGTACCTGAACAAGTGTCCTTTCTAGGTCCTTCAGAATCACCTTGTTACAAAATTACTAAGCTTGAGGCACAGAAAGTCAATGATGTTCTCATAGATTGGGAGCACTTTAAGTACCCTCAGGCGACCACATCGCTTATTGCTTCCCATCTGTTCCCATCTGTGATACACTTGAGAGCTCTTTTGGAGGTATTTGTGGAACACTCCAACCCAACCCCATTCCAGTCTGGACCTACAGCCAGCCAGCTCAGCTACTTCTCCTCTGGGTCATCATCAAACCCCCACCTCAAAGAGAAACAGCAAGGCTGCACTGATAGCCAAGGAATCCACTCAAATTCTCTTTTGACCTCAGTTGATAGCCCTGCAAGATGGGACCATCGTGAGAAAGTACTCTGCACTTCCACAGTGGCTGGCTGTTCCCTCGTGTGCCTAATCCTCCTCAGCATTTGCATACACCAATTCTAAATGGTTAGGACATGGTTCTTAGCACATTGCATAATCTCTGGTAAATTGTCAACTCTCAATAGAAGTTTGGTGGAATGAAACAAGAGAAACTAAGCCATGTTAAGTATGGAAAAGCACTTTAGGTGGGATTGTGCAGTATGTAAAGTATGTATATACAGATACATGATGATTTAATTCTCAAAAGATGAGTTAAGTAGGTATTTTGTCCTCACCTTAAGCCCTAGGGAGTAACCTTCAATCCTCACAGATACATTTTCTCAATGCCAACATTTCACTTTCTTGGCTTTCCACCCCATTGTCTTATAGAGCAACCTAAGGAAATGAGAGGACAATTTCATCACAATTCAAAGTACATTTTAGCCAGGACTGTCTTCTACGTTATCTCCCTGTGTCCCGGTCTTCTTCCTGAAGCACAAGAATCTCAAGTCTGTCCAGAAGCCAGGAAAGTGCAGGCCATTTCACTGTCCTTATAAAATGTTCCTTTATACTTATTGGGTGGTATTTACTCTAGAAAAAAAGGGGCTCTGTAGCCCCTTACTTCCCCCCCCCCCCACATAGAACTTAATGGATCTAGTTAGTGCAGCAAGCACATAGAGTGTTTGAAGAAATGGTACTTTAAAGTGCTGAAGCCTATGATTGGTGTCAGCGACACACAAGTCAGTCACAATCAAGGAGTGTGAGACTCTATTTGCTGGCCTACTTTGAAGCATACTATAAGGAGGAATGTTTATATTTTAACTCACAAGATACATCTCTGGACATGCTGAAGGAGTGCTTTTCAAGCCACTGTAATAGGCAAAAGAATTGAGAGACACATAGAGGTGATGGAGGGAATGGAGTGGGGCAGAGGGCAGGAGTCAGGAAGCAAGGAGGGACCAGAGAACACTTCTCTTCATCACCAGGATCCTTAAGCTAGTAGAATTTATTGCTTACAAGCTTATGAGCTGGACAGCAAGAGCTGCGGTTGTTATGTGAGCCTGAGAAGGAAGACAGAGGCCTCTGCCAATCAGCTGCAGAGAAGATGATGTCATTCCTATATAAGATACCATGACCTAGAGCAAAGGACGGAGAAAATCCATAACTGACCCTGGGGAAAGTTCTGAGCAAATGAGGCTTTTATAGATTAGCCATCACTACCCAAATAAACAAGATCCCAGCCCTAAATTCTTAGGAATAACTATCCAATAAATAATCTATATGCTGAATATCTCCTTTGCAAAAGACATGCTAAAAGCAACAAATCCACTTTAAGAGCCAGGTTTCATGTGTTACCTCATCCATCCAGTACCACAGCCCTATGGGACACACACACCACTGTCACAAATTTACAGATGGGAAGAGGAGACAAAGGAGGATCCTGTGACTTCTCTAAGCCACTCAGCTTGCGGTGGACTGGTTGAATTGGGACTGTAATCTTGGTGGGGTGCCCCCAGAGTCTTTGCCATTAACAGTCGTGACCATGCCCACCACCCCCACTACCCCCACCCCTGTTGCTCTCCCCTCTTATTAGCCTCACAGTGATCCCTGGCACACAAATGAGGAAACTGAATCTGAGCATGCAAAGTTCAAGCTAGGCTTTTCGAAACGTACAGCCCCCTGGCTTTCCTGCAGCACATCTCCTCTGTCCGGGCGAGGGTGGCCACGAAGGAAGTACACAAAGGAGAAGTGAAGGACTATGGTGGAGTTTTTGTTTCAGGCTGAAAAAGTGGGTGTATTCCCGTTCATTCACCAATCAGTAATTTCCCCCTACAGAACATGCATTGGGATTTTAAAAACTAAGCAGACAACAAAGACAACCCAAGAGTTAGAAGGGCAAAGGGAGGAGACAAAACTAATATTCTCTCAAACATCTGGGGAGGACATCTGGTCAAGGAAGCATCCCATTTTCCACAAACCGCACAGAGCTGTGTTTATTTCGGCTGAAAAACATTCCCAGAAGATCACTTTTTTAATAAGCGCAAAACTACTGTTCCCTAAGCTCACTCCACCTGCTTCCAACCTCATCTTCCCTTTTATCTCAACACAGAAGAATTCAGCTAGAGAATTGTAAAGAATGGAAAATCCGAAAGTGACCGAATATCCCACTAGGGAAAAGATTTCTTTAAAAGTGAATATTTATTGCCTCGGGATCTTACTTACTCATTCACGGGAGCCCTGACCTCCAGTAGTAAAGGTCAACGTGGGAAAGCTATCAGTGCAGAAAACATTCCCACTTTCAATGCACACACACACACACACACACACACACACACACACACACACACACACAAACACCACCAACACAAATCAGTAGGCATACACTCTTAATTATATGATGTTATTTGGCACACTGCCTCTGTGATGGACAGCTGCCCATCTGTTACCTACTTCCTCCAACACCAGTCCAGCAGAGTTCACAGCTGGCAGATCAATGACTGCATTGAGCCCTCTAAAATGTTGGTGTAACTTGCACGTGGATAAAGCAGGAAAACTACAGTGGAAACATGCTTAGAACTGGACTATGCCGATGTCCCGGTCCACCCTTGTCCTTCCGCCCCTAGGCTTCTTTCCCTTTATTTCACTTCTTGCTGATGCTATTGCATTCAGGCATCCTTGTTTAAAAATTTGAGTCATGAATGAGCAGCAAACTCTCCCTTTTGCCTGTGACTATGCTTACAGATCGGGTGAATTCTAGCATCTCAGGAAAAAGGCCTGTATTATCATCTCCCACTGCCTGTCTTCTTCTGTTCAAAGTGGCCCATTAAGTCTTCTATCTAGGGGCTGGAGAGCTGGCTCAGAGGTTAAGAGCACCGTCTGCTCTTCCAGAGGTCCTGAGTTCAATTCCCAGCAACCACATGGTAGTTCACAACCATCTATAATGGGATCTAATGCCCTCTTCTGGCCTGTAGGTAGAGAACTGTATATGTATTAATGAATAAATGTTTAAAAAAAAAAAAAAAGTCTTCTGTCTATCCCAGTCAGGAAAATCCTGCAGCAATCAAAGTTTCCCCAGCCACTCTAGGTAGCTTCATTCACATACAGTAAGTCTCCCTTGCTCTGTGCTACAATGCCACCTTGGATAGCCTGCAATGTGGCAAGCCCAGGAAGCCAAAGGTGAATTCATGAACAATGGAGTTTGGCAAGGAAACCTCAGTGCGTGAACACCACCTCCCATGAAACGACCGGCCACAACTCTTGTACTTTTATCTGTCTTATGCAAAGTTGCAGACTACCAAGAAGATGATTTGTACCTACTTAATCCAAGAAGTTATTCTTTCATGGGACTGGATGATTGTTTTAATTCTTCAGGCATTTACAAATATAAATTCAGGAAAATTGTCATTCTCCATTTCTTCTTAAATGTTTACTTCTTACCAAACCATGGTCCTAATGAGCATTGCTAAATCTTAATTAAGAGCACTTCTGGCCCAAGGCCTCGTGTTAGGAGTCATGGAAGGCATTTAATGCATGGGAGCAGTCAAGGAAAGAATCTGAGCAAATGCTGATAATTCGGATCCAAAACTAAAACTTCAGACAATTGAAGGAAGAGTGGGAGGCTGGTTAATGTTAAAAAATATTGAGATTTAAAAATAAAATGCCAGCTCTGTATCTATGAAGCCAAAAAGCAAAATGTTAGTTATTCAATTGTTCTGGTCTGTGCAGATAATAAGCCTAGGCTCCAGGAAACCACACAAGTGATTGACCAAAGTTAGTAGAGGAGAATGGAAAAGCTAAACAAGCAACCTTTGCTGTACCCACCCGTCAGCCCTCCAAGCCACACACTCATTGGTCTGCCATTTTCACATGAGATTTCTCCCCCTCCCCCTTCCACAAATAGTAAAGCCTTAGCGTGCTTTACACAAGTATTCACACCTCCAAACCGGTTTACGCTTGTTTTGTTTACCTGTACCAAATGAGGGGAACAGTATCACCTGTTAAAGTTACCTTGGTAGACTGCCAGGTGAAGACGACCTTTGCGTCTCCCAGAGTCAGCCAAGCACCATGCTACTTGGCAGCCTATCCATGTAGGAAAACCCCTGTTCAGTGCAGGGGGGAGCTCCCGTAGTGTGAACGTACTAACCCCACAGTCCCAGAGGAGTTCTGGTGTGAGCCCTTTCCTATCTCCACTCCCTCCCGCATGAGCTCATGTAATTCCAGGATTTTCATTAACAAACTATTTCCACACTGATGCCTCTAGCCAGGGCCACCCCCAGGGTGCTCAGGGCCCAGAGAAATGACTTTTGCCAGCCTTTGTCTATATAAACAACTCAAATCACTGAAAACCAGGCTGTCAGCACGATCCTGGTGGCCCAATGTCATAAATCTCTGACATAGAAAACATGTTGGGGACTGTCATGATTGACATGGAATGACCCTGCTATGGCAGCAGTTCCAGTTAGCACAAGCTCCAAAGGAACACTTTAAAAAGATGGAGAAGGTGAATGCAGGTCGCCAGAGCCTCTGAAACACAAGATGTAGACACTTGTCCAGTCTGAAACGATACTGTCAGGTTCCCCAGTCCCTGGCCCAACTTTCCAACACCTCTGAACAAACTATCCAGCAACATAACCACTGGCACATTCATTGTCATCACGCAGCCATACACATATGAACACATGTGTGTATCCTGTGTCTGTCTAGCTTCTCATACAGGCTGTCACTGGAAAATTCTGTGACAAAGTTCACGATACCAACAACCCCATTATCACAGTGGGAGGTGACATACCAAGTATACTTACCAGCAATCCATCTGGAAATACACACTGACTCATTCTGCCTGAACTTTTGGATGCAGGAGTTTTAAAGAAGGCGCTAGTTTGTGGAAAGAAACTGTCCTCTTCTTGCCTATGCCTACAATGGGAATGCAGCAATGCTTTCCTGAACCCAATGGGAAAATCAGCCCCAATCACAACACAGTATTGAACATAACGCAAAGGTGAAAAAGTTAAATCTTTTCCCCCTCTTCCCTCACTCCCTTTCCCCACCCACACTCCACTAGACAGGAAATCCGCTGATGGGGAAGATTCACAGCTGGTCTATACTAAATTCTTCTGCCTGCATCCAGAAGGCAAGCGTGGTCATGACATGGCAAAAATAGGGCACTTCAGGTTGTGGTACTAGTCCTGTAACTGGCATTAATGGCCAACGTGAGGCCCACCCCATGGGGTAGAGCCAACCCATGGCACTATTAATGACACTCTGCTACTCTAGCAGACAGAAGCATAGCTTAACTCTCCTCTGAGAGGCTCCACCCAGCTGGATCGGGATATAAAGTTAATTGATTAATTAACTAATTAATTAATTTTAAAAGATTTTCCAAAAATGTTTGAGGATCCACAAGTTTCTTAAGAGGAAAGCAACTGCTGCAGTCAGGGCATTGCACATTAAGTACATGTGCAGGTAAGGTTTTCAAATATGGAAAAGGCCCTCCTCGGTGTTCCATTTCTTTGAACTCATACTGTGACCTCTTTATAATCCTCACCATTGCTCTCCTTTCTGTCTGTTGAGCGACCAGGATCTCTTCCGTTTTGCCAGATAGAGACAGCGATCTTTCTAGACATAGAATACAACCTCCACATTTCCAACGACCTCTTAAAAGTTTGTCCATTTATGACTTCAAATGACGTTTATATCCCCTTGTTAGATAGCACTGCGATACCTAACTTAAATACCAAACGGCCCCTTTTCTTCTACCCCGTGAGTGGAACTGCATCCTCGGTTGTATTCCTGGAAAGACTTCTGTGGTTGGCAAGTGAAGACCGAAGTTAGCAACCAGTCTAACTTCTTCCTGGGAACAGATGCTCAGAAAACAAACCAAGCCAGTCCTATGTCAAAATTCTCAATCCAGTGGCATCCCCACCCCCCCTTACAAAAATCCCAGTGGTATTTTTTTTTAACTTACAGGAAGTAAATATACATTTAAAATGTTAATGACTCACCTTGTACCTTCCTCTGCTTAATAGGCAGAAAATTCTTTCAATATATATACAACAGATCTATAATGACTTGTGACCAAAATTGAATGTACATCCATCGTCCGTGCTCGTTCACCCTGTTCCCTGACCTTCTGTGGGTGTCAGCCACAGAAGGCAGTCTCTCACTAGGGACAAGTTGTATCCGCCTAAAAGAAACTTTTGTGCTTTGTGGAACTGTGACAATAAATTTACCCTGGTATGCTGCTCCTGTAACCCAAGTGATACTCTCAAAAGTGTTCACCTTTTACCATCAAAGTCTTTCAAGCTAAGAGACTTGCACTGGACAACTTATTACACTACATGAAGACTTGTGACCTCCTCGTTTATTTTCAAATACAAATCACACACTTAATGGGTATGTCTGCACGAATCTGGGCTGGACGCATCTTTGTTCTTACAACATGGAGTCACACGCACCTTGTCGATCCTGTCACACTTTAGGACAAAAAATTTACATATGGAAAAATGAAGCCATAATTTTTCAAACAGTAATATAAAAGGAAATATATTACACAAAAGTTTGGAGTAAAAATATAAAATATCTAAATATAAAACAAAAACCTCCAAGTGTCCTTTGTTATACCCTATAGTCCATTAGCTTTTTTCCTTTTTTTTCCCCCCTAGGGTTCCTTACAAGGCTTGTGGGTATGCTTGAAAAAAAGAATCCCTTCTCCTACAAGAAGAACATTATGACAGGCAGATCTGGGCCCAGGGGCCCTGCTCAAACTATGGCACCAGCCAAGGACAATACATGCAGTAAACTTCGAACCCCTACCCAGATCTAGCCAATGGACAGGACATTCTTCACAGTTGAGTGGAGAGTGGGGTCTGACTTTCACACGAACTCTGGTGCCCCATATTTGACCACATCCCCTGGGTGGGGAGGCCTGGCGGCACTCAGAGGAAGGATAGCAGGCTACCAAGAAGAGACCTGATACCCTATGAGCATATACAGGGGGAAGAGGTCCCCCTCAGTCAGAGTCATAGGGGAGGGGAGTAGGGGAAAATGGGAGGGAGGGTGGGAGGATACAAGGGAGGGGATAACAATTGAGATGTAATATGAATAAATTAATAAAATATATTTAAAAAAAGAATCCCTTCTAAGATCATGAACTAAAAAGATGCTTGTGTCTTCACAGATCACGTCCCTTAACCACACCCAGAGCTATAAGAGGAGGAAATGTGTCTCTGGCTACAGGGCCACACGCTTAGGGACCATCAGAGTGTCACGTGTAAGAAAGCGGAGGGATGACTAGATAGCAGAAGACAGCTAACAAAGTAACCTAAATAGTTAAACCTCAATAGGACAACAGATAAACCTATAGTTAACAAACAGTTAAACCTCAATAGTAACCTAAATAGGAAGACAAATATAGAGAACACATACAGACATAAACAATGAGAGAATTTGAAGAGTATTTTGGAGAAAAAAAAAATTTTCCAATCATCTAGGAAGAACCAGAAATTCATGCAGGAATTGAAGTCACCATAACTTGATTATGTTAAATATGCTCCTATTTTATAGGTACTGATAACGGTATCTCACAGATTTAAAACATGAGCCTTAGACATAACAGTTCCCTGAGCTTCTTAACCTCTGGGCTATAAATTAGTAGATACACATCAGCTCTCCTTGTGAAACGTCTCTTGGCAGACAGCAGAGGAGCTCAGTGCTCAAAAAGGAGTTTCCTGAGATTTAATGTAGTAAAAGTAAAGATTGCAACAGAGTCACGCACTCTGCCAGAACTTGGTGAATTCACAAATTTCCCCAAAGGCTTCTTCTGTGCTTGCTCAGCTACAGAACAGCATGAACTCAAAAGAAACAGTATGATACTTAAAAGCAAACCCCCAAGGGTCACATAGAAATTATTTTGTAATAAGTGACCCAAAGTTGGGTTTATAAAGGACCTGGCCACTTTGGCAACATCACATGTTATGTCAGACAGATTGTCATTGTGTTCTCTGTGTGACGTGTGTTGTTCACGGCACAGCTCTCGGTTGTACCCAGCCCTGTTCTATCATGAGCGTTCATGGAAACTATGCTTGTCTCACCTTTTTAAAACCAAAAAAAAGGTGGGGGGGGGAGCAAGAGAAAAGCTGCTGTGACAGAAATCTTATGAGAACAATCTCATTTCATTTTCCTGTGTGAAAGGAA
This sequence comes from Acomys percivali, assembly GCA_907169655.1. NCBI lineage: Eukaryota > Metazoa > Chordata > Mammalia > Rodentia > Muridae > Acomys > Acomys percivali. The sequence continues at coordinate 25,797,863 of OU015758.1, read as the reverse complement.
ATTACTGAGGAAGAAAAAGAGGTAAAGGAAAGACATATACAGGGTTAGAATAAAGTCTTGACAATATTAGAGAAAACAGTGAATTATTACAAAGAACAGGAAAGACTGGCAGAGGCAGACAGACAGACAGACAGACAGACAGAGGTCTTTATAGGAATATTACTTTCAAGAAAAATCAGGTAACCCTAGAAAAGCTTTAAACAAGGAGTATAACTCAGCTGTGTTGCCAAGGTAACAAGAGGGGCTTCACCAAGATCATCTATATCAATGGGTTTTTTTTCCTTTCATTCTTTTTGTTTTGTTTTAGGTGGGATCTCATTTTGCATCCCAGGCAGACCCTGGACTAGATTTTCTACTCTCTCTCAGTCACTCACTATATTATTATTTCTATGGATACTATAGAACTCAAAAACCATGATAACTTCCCACATTTATATAATTCTTGATTGTGTCATGGTTCTTCTTGCTATAGGGAATCTATTGTGTGTGTGTGTGTATATATATATATGTGTGTGTGTGTGTGTGTGTGTGTGTGTGTGTGTGTGTAATATAAATGTATATGTAAAAAAATAAATTTTAATTTAAAAAAACAAAGAAGGAGGAACAACTAGAGGTGGTGACACACATTATAATGCCACCGCTCAGAACTAGAGGCAGAAATACCAGAAGTTTAAAGTTATCTTCCACTACATGGAGAATTTGAGAGCAACCTAATCTATATGATACCCTGTCCAAAAACAAAAACAAAAAACAAAAAACAAAAAAACTAAAAGCCGGGGGGGGGAGGGGACAGGGGGAGACTTCAAATAAATATGTAATTTTACACAGAGGTAAAGGAAAAGCTTAGATGTTAAAAGAAAGGGTGCTGCGGTAAGATCCAAAGTAGCAATCATTGTCACTCTTTGCCAGTGTCTGGACTACAAAAGGACTTAAAGTCTCACACTTATGTAAAGACAAAGGACTCCTAGCTGGAAGAATTTCATGGCTGACTGCTTGGTCCTGAGTAGCGAATTTGAGGGATCCCTCCTCAGCATTCCTTACTTGCCTGGTTTTAGACAAGGGCTGAGACCCCACACGCTATTTCCCTCTCTGCGCTAGCATGGCTGTGGGTGTTGTCCTTACCCTTCTCATGTGTAGGCAGTCATGTTGCCAAGAGTTCATGGGTATAGCTTCTCTGACACTTCTAGGAAACACAGCCTCTCAGCAAACTTCCTGTTCCTCTGACTCTTACCATCTTTCTCCCTTTTCTTCCACAAGGATCCCTGAGCCTTAGATGCCAGGTGTTATAAAGTCATATACATACAAGTAACATTATAAAGTCTGAACAAAAAAATAGAGGCCATAAATTTGAAAGAGAGAGAGAGAGCAAAGGGGGTACATGAAATTGGGGGGGGGAGGGAAAATGATGTAATGATATTTTAATTTCAACAATTAAAAAAAAATAAGTATCTTGAAAAGTGAAAGAACTTGAATTTTCTGAGACTGTAACCACAGGGATCCATCATTGAGTCTGAGCCTCGGATGTGTGTTTTCTCCTTAGTATAGAACCATCTCACCCCAAGATATAGAACAGAAGCCAGGCAAGTCATCAAACAACACACAGAGCATGAAGAAAGTCTACTGATGATTTCTTAAGCCCCAAATCATAGACCTCTAGGTTCACAGTCCAGAGTGAACTACTGAGGCAGATACAACAAAGAACAATGTTTTGTCCAGTTTTAATTTTACTTACAAAAACATTTATATTTATATTTTGTATTTTATAGAACATACGAGTTATACATAATAATGAGTCTCATTGACATTGACGTATATATACATAATGTATTTTAAGCATATCTACCTCTAATTACACTCTTCTGTCCCTTCCACCCTCCACTGATTTCTTTTTTCTTACTAGTCTACCCATTCTGTTTCATGTCTTTTTTTTTTTTTTTAAGCCAATGAGTTTAGGTAAGGCTGCCCCCATAAGCATGAAAGCAAGAATGTTTACAGGAGTGTGGGCAACTTGCCAACATCTGCATCCCTGAGTGAAATGTCCCCCATCCTCAGCAGTCCCTAATTGTTCAGTTTCTTCAGTGACAGGTGGGAACCATGTGATTCTATCCAGCTTACATGATGGCAATGTTGACAGGCCCAATCTTGTGCAGATAACCAGAGGGTGCTGTGTCTTCATAAGAGCGACAGCCATGCTCTACCTGGAAGAAAGTGTTTCACAACACTCCTTGCCTTGGTTGCCTCTTGCATTCTCTCCGGCCTCTCTTCTGTGATGTTCCTAGAGTCTTAGAGGGGCTGATACTGATGTCTCACTTACAGCTGATTATTCAACCATCAATCAGTTGTTCTCAGGATTTTGACAAACTATAAATCTTTACATTAACTACCACCCTCACCATAAAAGGAAGTTTGTCTGAACAAAGATGAGAGCAGCATTAATATATTGGCATAAACGTAAATGTTTAGAAGTTAGTTTGATAAGGAATAGTAATTTTCCCCCTTTAGGTCCTATGGACTGTGAGCTTTTTCGGATCCTGCTTGAGATTTAATTAAGGCAGGAAACATTTATATAGTTTAAAGCTATTGACCTTTTTCTGGGGCAGTCTCTCAGCTAGCTACTACCTTTACCTTAATTTTTTCACACTCCTGGCATTGATCTCTCTTCATAGTCCCTCCTCACTGTCCACCTCCCTGCTCCTCTCTGTTTCTCTTGGCTCTGGGGTGGGGGGTTGGGGGGTGGGGGGGGAGGCCATCTGTAGTACTTCCTGCCCCGGCTCCTCACCCAGCTTTTTATTATGCAAAAAGGCACATTCCTTATTCAACTAATAGGCTGCAGAAGGTTACCTTTCCCAGAGCAGCTTGCCTTATTTTTGTTTTTAAAGGCAGGTTGAGGAAGTGACATTTACCTATGCTGTTAGCCAGGCATTGATGGCTTCAAGTAAAAACACTTTTTCATAACCAGAAATTACAATATTATGTGGGTCACTCCAACAACAGTACCTGTGAATTTCCTCCTGGGAAGCAAGCCTCCATTGTGAGTGATGGTCCTTCAAGGCAAGCAGCCATCCTCTTGCTAGTTCAGCTGCACTTGTTTTACCAAAGATTATCCCGGCTTGGCTTGTTAACTGTTTCCGTCCTTTCATGGAGAGTTAAGCAAAGTCAAGAGACCCTAACCTTAATATTCAGCTATTCACTACCACCTGCTGAGCAAAACTCTGCCTTACTCATATGTGGGTTTGGAGAGGGCGGGGCTAGAGTATATAAGCAGCTACTTGGAAGCTCTTACTCTTGATAGGGGAAAAAGTCTTCAATTCAATTCCACTGATCAACTTGTCTGTTTCTATGCCAATACCATGCAGTTTTTATTACTATTGCTCTGTAGTACAGCTTGAAGTCAGGGATGGCTATACATCCCAAAGTTCTTTTATTGTACAGGATTGTTTTGGCTTTTCTGGGTTTCTTGTTTTTCCATATGAAGTTGAGAATTGATCTACGTTCTGTAAAGAATTATGTTGTCATTTTGATGAGAATTGCATTGGATCTGTAATTGCTTTTGAGAAGAAGGCTATTCATTTTTACTGTGTTAATCTGACCCATCCATGAGTGTGAGGGATATTTCCATTTTCTGATACCCCCTGCATATATGTGCTCAGCGTGGTCTTCAACTGGATCCCCCAACAACTGGAACATGGCACTCTCTCTGACTCTGATGCCTCCCTTTGGATCCTGTTCCCCTCAGAGGGCTGCCTTGTCAGGTCTCAGTGGGAGAGAATGTGCCTAGTTCTGCAGCAACTTAATGTGCCAGCGTGGGTTGGTACCTATGGGGGACCTCCCTATTCTCTGAAAAGACAGGATGGTGGGTAGGGACAAGCAGGGGAGAAGGACTAGAGGGACAGAAGTTGGGGTTGCAATCGGAATATAAAGCGAATAAATAAATAGATAGATAGATAAATAAATAAATAAATAAATAAATAAATAAATAAATAAATAAATAAGAAAGAAAGAAAAGGTCTTTCCAACTTCAGCCTTTTGGGAGGATGAATACCCACTGTGCGGGCAGGATGTTTGTCAACTTGACCCAAGCTAGAGTCATGTGAGAAGAGGAAACATCAATTGAAAAACAATGCCTCCATTAAATCTAGCTGTGGGCAAGCCTGTGGTTCATTGCTGTAATGAGATCACAGCCAATTGTAGGTAGTTCTGCCCCTGGGAAAATGGCCCTAAATGGATGTAAAAGCAGGATGAGCAGTGCAAAGAGGAGGAAGGCAGTAAGCAGCATCTCTCCACAGTTTCTCCTTCAGTTCCTGACTCAACTTCCTGCCCTGACTCCCTTCAGTGATGGACTATGATGTGGAAGTGTAAGGAAAATAAACTCTGGGTTCCTCAATTTACCTTTGGTCATAATGTTGATCACAGCGTGGTGGTTTAAATGAGAACGTCTCTCAGAGTCTCAAATGTTTGAATATCTGGTTCCTAGTTGATGGAACTCTTTGGGAAGCATTAGGAGGCCCTGCTAGAGCAGATATGACCTTGTTGGAAGAGGTGTGCCACTGGGGTGGGTTTTGAGGTTTAAAAAGCCCAAGTCAAAGCCAGTCTTTCTCTTTCTCTACCTGAAACTCACAGATTAGCTGGGAGTTTTCAGCTACTGTTCCAGCACCATGCCTGTGTGGCCTGTTGCTACACGCCTTTTCATAATGGTCATGGACTAGCCCTCTGAAACTGTAATTAAATGGGGTTTTTTTCTATAATTTTCTATGGTGGCTTGACTAAGAATGGCCTCCATAAGCTCACATATGTGAATGTTTAATCACCAGGGAATGGAACTTATTGAAAGATTTGTAAGGATTAGGAGGAATAGCCTTGTTGAAACAAGTGTGTCACCGAGGGTAGGTTTTGAGGTTTCAAAATCCCATGCCAGGCCCAGTCCTCTCTCTCTCTCTCTCTCTCTCTCTCTCTCTCTCTCTCTCTCTCTCTTCCTCCTGCCTGTGGATGGGGATATGGAGTTCTCAGCTACGTCTCTAGCAGCATGACTGCCGTGTATACCACTATGCTCCCCACCATGATGATACTGGACTATATCTCTGATACTATAAACAAGCCCCTAAGTAAATGTTTTATCTTATAAGATTTGCATGGTGTTTCTTCACAGCAATAGGACAGCAACTAAGACACTAGATCTGGGCAGACTTTGGGATTTCAAATGATATGTGCTACTCCTAGTGTTTTCTCTTCACCTCCTATTTTAGGATCAAACTATGAACTCTCAGCTGTCCCTGCCACTGAGTCTTTGCTCCACCATCATGGACTTGAACCCTCTGAAACTGTGAGCCCAACTAAATGCTTTCTCCTATTAGTTGCCTTGGTCCTGGTGTTTTGTCACAGCAGTAGAGAAATAACTAGAACACGCATAAATAGAAATCCTGACTAAGACAGAAATTGGTACCAGTTTATGAGATATTTCTGGGACAAGCTGACTATGTTTTGGGAAGGATTGTGGTGGCTGAAGGGGCTGTTTAAAAAAAAAAGTTGAGACTTGTCACCATGTGGCAGAGTTAGAGTCTTTGAAGAAAGGTCCAAGTTGCAGTGGGAGCTGCAACAATTTGAAGATTCCAATACCATGGAATGAGCTGTAGAGTGGATCAGGTATTCTGTGGATGGCAAAGAGGAAGAACTAGAGCTCCTGATGGAGGGTAGGTCCCAGAAGCCTCACACTGAGCTTCATGGTGTTGGACGTGCTTTCCTCTGAATCTAACTGCTCCCTGCTTCTTCCCCTTCAAGTAAGAAAGTATGTGACCTAACTTTTATTTTATAGCAGCCTGTAATTAAGACACCTTGGAATTTCAAAGAGACTGGATCTTTAAAGAGATGTTGGACACTTAGAGGTTTGGGATATTTTAAAGGAACTGAACTTTCAAAGTGTTTGAATTTTTAAAGAGTGTGGGACTTTAAAGTTATACTAAGTTTAATATTGTGGTATTAATATGGTATCTGGGGACAAATAAGAAAGAAAAGGATTTGGCTAGGATAGTGTGATGTCTTGGTGTGGCAAGTTAACAGGGATTAATTGTGCTAATTTTTTGTCATCTTGACACAAGGTAGAGTTATCTGAGTAGAAGGAACCTCTGTTGACAAAATGTCTACATAAGATGGAACTATAGGTGAGCCTGTGGAGCATTTTCTTAATTATTGAATGATGTGGGAGGCCCTAGCCCATTGAGGGTAGTGCCACCCTAGGGTAGATAAGAAAGCCGGATGTGCAAACTATGAGGAGCAAGCCAGTAATTAGTCAGTACTCCTCCATGGTTTTTTCTTTAGTTCCTTCCTCAAATTCCTGCCCTAAATTCCTTCAATGATGGACTATGATGCAGAAGTGTAAGTAAAATAAACCCTTTGTTCCCAACTTGCTTTTAGTCATGGTATGTAGGCACCTATTTTGTTTGGTGTTTTTCAATGCTTATACCTGTCTTCCAACCTACCTACCCTAGATAGGAGAGAAAAGAGGTTAATGGGAACAGGAGAAGTAGACCTTTTCAGACTCACTTCCTTGGAGCGATTCTACTGGTATAGTCAGCAGGATTTTCAACAGACCCATTAAACAACAAACCAGCAATTCAGCAAAGGTGATTGTAACCACAACCACTGTAAACCAGAGCAGGAGCCAAAATCAGTAGCAGAAGCCAGAACCTTGAAGTGCTTGCTGGAAATGTTCCTTTTAAGAGCATCTCAAAGAGGAGTGATGAACAGCCAAACAATAGGAAATGATACCAAGACCAAAGAGCCAAAAGCCAAGCTTCTTGTGTTGGGCTCAAGATAGATAGATAGATAGATAGATAGATAGATAGATAGATAGATAGATAGATAGATAGATAAATAGATAGATAGATAGATAGATAGATAGATAGATAGATAGATAGATAGACAGACAGACAGACAGACAGTCCATACTAGTATGTTTATCAGTTGGCAAAGACCATGCCCCCGCAAGACACAATTCCTCTTCTGGTGGACAAACATCACCTGTTCTCTTACAAGTCTGTTTCCAGTAGAAGGATACCACAACCCCTCCCCAAAGTCTGTTTCACATCCCACACTTGGAATCAAAACAAAAACATGTTTATATCCACTACAATGGTGTTGTTTCATAGCAATAGAAACTCTAAGATACTCAAAACCCCGTAAGTAACCACTCACCTATAAGGAAGAGCAGTAAACTCATTGGATACACAGAGTGAATTCTGCCAGAGCCATGCCTTGGTTTGTGGCTGGGAGCTTAGGAGAAGAAGTAGACCTTGGTTGTGTCACCCCTGCAAAGGAATTGTAGCAACAGCCTCAAACCCAACTACACAGCAATTAGATACCCCCAAAACAGTCATATCCATTCTCTTCTAACACCAATGGGCATATCCTACCTGGCAAGGTTGGCAATCCACAGCTAATTAACTAGTATTGGTTAAATACTGATTAAATAGTGATGGCTTTTCTCACAGACATTTAGAGTTTTAGAGCATTTTTTTTTCATAATTCTTAAAACCCTATAGCATAGAGACTTTGTAGGCTTTATTGTGCTTACACTTTCCTGTCACGGTCCATCACTGAGGGAACTGAGAGCAGAAACTCAAACAGGAACCTAGAGGCAGGAACCAATGCATGGACCATAAAGAAACACTGCTTACTGACTTGCTCCTTGTGGCTTGTCAACTGGATTTCTTAAAATTATACACCTAGAAGCTACCTCTAACATGGACTCTGGTGCCCACTTGTTGACCACTTCTCCTTGGTTGAGTGGCCTTGCCAGACCACAGAGGAAGAGGATGCAGGCAGTCCAGATGAGATGGATAGGCTGGGGTCACAAGATAGGGGAGGAAGGTTCCCCCTTTCAGAGGACTAGGGGGCATGAAGGGAAGGTGGGACCAGGAAGAGATGAGGGAGGGAGCTACAACCAGGATATAAAATTAAAAATTAAATATCTTTTAAATTATATAACTCAAAACCACCAGCCCAGGGATGGGTAAGTCGTTGAATTGGTTGGGACCTCGCACATCAATCATTAATTCAGAAAAGGCCCAAGTGGCTTGCCCATAGGCCAATCTGATGGGGACATTTTTCAACTGTGGTTCCCTCTTCCTAAATGATCCTAATGTGCATCAAGTTGACAAAACTAGCCAGGATAAGAAGAAATGTTATGAACATACGAGCAAATGTAAATCCCTAAATAGAAAAACAGTGAGAATCATAATTAGTACAGATAATTATGATGGCTAATTTTACATGTGTTTTTGGCAAAGCCAGGATACCAGATCTCATGGGTGTTTTTATGAGAGTCTTTTTATATGAATTAGCATTTGAGTCAAACAAATTGACTTCCGTGGTTTGAGTGGGTCTCATCTAATTCTTTTTCTCAGCTGTGTGTTGCTGTAACTAAAAAGCAGGAGTGTTAACAGAAGACATTGCTCATGGTGTCCAGGAAGTGAACAGCAGAGAGAGAAGCAGTTTCCCCTTTATGGACAAGTGCCCAGTAACTATTTCAACCAGTCGCCACCTCCTAAACAGCATGCCCCAGTAGCACCAAGAACTGTGGACTAAATCTTCAAGACATGAGGTTTGGGGGTTCATTCAATATCCAAACCACAAAATTCTTGCAGGCTTAAGAAAAACACTAGCCTTCCCCAAAGCAGAGAGAATCCTGTCAGCAGACAGCCCTCCAACTCAAACTGCAGCTCTTCCCTGGGTCGACACTTTGCATTCCTATCTTACAGATTCTGGAATTCCAGTCTCTACAGTTAAGATCCCATTCCATAAAAATCTGCCTTTCCTCCCAACACAGACATAAGGACACACACAGAAATACATACACACAGACTCACACAGACACACACAGAGAAATACATACAAACACACACATACAGACACATGCACACACACACATAGATACCTACACAGACACACACACATACAGTCACATGAACACACACATACACACACACAGATACCTACACATACACACACATAGATACCTACACAGACACACACATACAGTCACATGCACACATACATACACACACACAGATACCTACACACACACACACACACACACACACACACACATTCCTTATTTCCATTGTTTCTCTAGGAAGCTCTGGCTCATGCAGCAATAGAAAGAGGGAGAAATGTGACACTGAGAAGCTGAACTATAGCATACAGCAAGGAGGGGCCAGACTGGTAAGATGACTTCAATCTCAGCAGCTCCAGATGTTATTGCGTGAAGGTTAGGTTTTTCAAGATGACTATTAAACAAGATAGGAGTGGGATGAATAACATCTAAGCCAGCAGAGGCAATCAATAAAAGCCAGTTAGCACAACTGATTACAGAACAGGGGAGGCTACACACAGAAACGACAGGGTACAAAATAGAAAGAAGCATGATAGAAATCAATCAAAGACCATCAGTAATAAATAGACTATTAAAGAGGATTGCTCTCTTGGATTAAAAAGAGCCAAATTGTCCTTTCTAGTCTTTAGAACATACCTGAAATGCCAGGACAAAGAATGAATTTAAAGGAATAAAGAAAAATCTATTGGGCAGATACAAATGAAAAAGGAAACTTGGATGTGTTTATTAATATCAAAATGAATGGAGTTTAACACTAAAAAGTTACCCCAAGATAAAGTGGCTATTATGCATTATGATGGAAGGGACAGCACACCCACCACTCTCCTAAAGGAACACACAGCGACATATTCTCAAACACTAGAAAGCAGCAGGGCCTCTGCAGATGTCGCATGCATGGTCTGATCTTGTTTGGGGCTGGGTTTGCGGGAGGGTCTTGCAGCAGGAAAACTGAGTGTGGGTGTCTGCACAGACCAAATGTTTAAGGTGAGAAGAGAAGTGTGTAAGCTCTACAGGACTGCTTCAAGAGTCAGTAAGGCAAGTGTCCGCTGACTCTGGAGAGGCAGGGGTTCCTCTAATGAGAGTCCTGAGACAAGAGCCAAAGCTTGGAGCTTTTACTAAGGCCTCCCATCTCCCCAGGCTCTCACTTCCTCTCTGTCAAGAGGTTAGACATGAGGGTAAGTTCTACATTCCTTCACACCAAGTCTCAAGATTGTCCCAGGACACACCTAACTCATCTGTGGAATGTGGCCTCCACCCAGGGAGATTTTGCATCATTATATCCCATGTAATAAAATGATAGGGACTTGGGAAAGCCCCATTTTCATTACACAGGAAGCCTCTTGGTTCTGCCCTTCAATTAAAGGCATACAATCTTACTTCAGAAATAGCTAACAGCTCAAATCTGGAAGTAAGGTGGCCATGAGTTCAAATTCTAACTGTAAAATAAATACCTATATAAAATTTGCAAGTAAATACCATATACTTCAGGTTTTGCATTTATTATAAATAAAATATGTTGAACATAAAATTGCCTAAGATCACATTTGCTACAGAACAACCAGAGAGAGCTATTTTTACAAAGTGCAACTGTGGCAAAGAGGAAGAAAGTGACGGTTGTGCTGTGAAGAATCGCAGACTTACAGAGAGTCTCCTTCCTCACTTCTCAGAACCAAGAGGCATTCCTTGAACACTGGGAGTCTTCTGTCACCATCACCCTCTATGCACACGCTCCCATGGCAGCATTTTACACCAACGCAAATTCTCTCATATCTTTATGTTCCACTACTGGGCTCTGTGTCTGTCCCTGACTGAAGACAAAGGTTATACTATGATCAACTTATGTGCCCACTGTGTTCCTTAATATTCTTCTGCTCTATAGAAATCAAGATGTTTTAAGATCTTATATGCCCTCTGATCACCAGTAGTGCCAAAACCAACTGTCTTTACCACCATTGATAAACTATTAAAAAGAAAAGTGAAGGAGGAAGAGGAGGAAGATGATGAGAAGGACGAGGAGGAAGAAAAGAAAGAGGAGGAGGAGAAAGCTGAGGAAGAGGAAGAGGAGGAGGGCAGCAACTGCAACAGCAGCAGCAGCAGCAGTGGCTGGAGCAACAGAAGAAAGTAAGGTTGGTATGTAAATCTTTTGGTAGTGTTCATTAAATATGAAGGCAGCCCTGGACTTGATCCTAGCATTACACAAACTATATAGGTGACATATGCCTGTAAGGGTAGGATGGGAGAATCATAAGTTAAGGTCATCCTTGGCTACATAGGAAATTCAAGGTCAGCCTAGGCTACATGAGACCCTAATGAAGAAGAAAGAGGAGGAGGAGGAGGAGGAGGAGATGGTGGTGGTGGTGGTGGTGGTGGTGGTGGTGGTGGTGGTGGTGGTG
>OU015758.1:25758381-25770139 GCA_907169655.1 Acomys percivali | reverse complement strand
CCAGCCTGGTCTACAAAGTGACTCCAGGACAGCCAAGGCTACACAGAGAAACCCTGTCTCGAAAAACAAAACAAAACAAAAACAACAACAACAACAAAAAAAAGTATCCTAATTTGCCTGAAGCAATTTAAAGCCTAAAGAAGAAACCAAGAAACATGGGTGGAAAACCTTTTCTTCAGATTCCTAGCAGGAGGCTATGTTCATAAACAGGGCTGGCTAGTCCTGTGCATTGATTGTTGGGGGAAAGTTAGAAGCCCACAGCTCAGCAGAGCACCCTCCCAGCAACCACCAGGTCATAAAAAACACATTCAAATTTATGGCTAATCCAGCCACCTGATCAAAGGAAAACAGTATAAAAAGCTCACCGCTCCAAGGAGAAAGAGGAGAAACTCTGCCATAGAAAAGAGGAAAGCAGTCCATCAGTCATGTCACCGTCATGGGCCCAGTGTTAACAACTTCTCAATGCCGAGGGTGAAAGAACATTTGTTCACCAAAAGGTCACTTTCCTCCTTCGAGGGAGAAGGTTTCTGAGCACGTGTTGGAAAGTTTGCCTCAGCACATGCTGTTATTTTACCCCTGGGCCCAGTTTGCCTACAAAACAAGGCTAGTGGTGGCAAGCAATTAGCCTGGCAGCTAATCAGCATCATTGTGTTGAAGCCTTTCAGGAAAACGTCCCAATTCAAAGGGCTGATGTTTCAACTTCAGGCCATTTTTTCCCAGAAAGGGCCAAGCACAGAGGAAGCCCCCTCGGGAGTATTTACTTTCCCTTAGTCAATCCGTGTTTATCAAGAGTCTAGATCCCTGTTCAGGATCCCTCATTAAAGTAAACCTAGTTTCCACCATACAAAGGTTTTAGTTGAGAAAATAAAAGTATAACTATGCCCCAGGACAGAAAATACCTACAAATGCAAGAGTTGACAAAATTTTTTAACATGCATGTATCTGCTTCTCTTTCCTTGCTGATCACACAACTAAAGTTACAATCTTCATTCCAACCTTGCTGAACGCTCAGAAAATAACTGAACCCACACAGGTCAAGTATTTCCAAATGGCAGTGTTTCTGTAGAACAGAACAGTTTCACTCTTAGACCCTGCCCCCTACATACAACCAAGAAATGTATATCTCAGAGAGAGAACAGACAGATACACAGGTCTCACTCAACAAGTGTTTGGAGAATTACATCAAGATCTTGCCCCATTTGCCATCAGCATGCTGTTTTGTTGTGAGGAAGTTTATAAACACTACAGCGGCATTGACATCGGGTGAGCAGAGGCCAATGATGCTACTGAATGTTTCTATTTAGGGCTGAGTAGTTAGTCTCTTATGCTCAACACTCTGAACAGTTGTGCCTGCCTTTACTGATGGCCACTTACAGCAAAAGAAACTTCTCTGACCAAAGTTCAGAACAGCCTAGGTGTATGGGTACACACACACACACACACACACATGCTCCCTACCTAGTTGCTTCTATATGTTTGTTTTAGATTATTTGGTTTGGGGGTTGTTGTTTTCTTGTTTGTCAACACAACTAAGAAAAGTATCTGGGAAGAAGAACTTCAATTGAGAAAATGTGTCTATCAAATCATCTGTAGGCAAGTTTGTAAGGCATTGCATTTTCTTGATTGCCATCTGATAGGGAAGGGCCCAACCCACTAGGGATGCTGCCACTCTTGGGCAGGTGGTCCTAGGTGGTATAAGACAGTGAGCTGTGGAAGCCATGATGAGAAAGCCATTGAGCAGTGTTCCTCCATGGTCCCTGCTCCAGTTACTGCCTCCAGTTTCCTTTCTTGAATTCCAGCTCTGGCTTCCTTAGATGATGGGTGTAGAGGTGTAAGTGAGTCAAACCCATTTCTTCTCAAGTTGATTTTGATCAGAGCAAAAGAAACCTAACTGAAACAGCACATAAATATTTAGAAGGCAATTTGATGTAACATCATTTAGCAAAATAATAGCAGGCTCTATCCCAGGGCCTGAAGCCTCCCCAGCCACAAGCTTTTAGCTAGATTACATCAGGCATGAAATTCTCTCATGTGGAGCAGGTCTCAAATTCAGCCAGAAAGTGGCTAGTTACACCACGAGCCATACCACTCTTGCATCACTCTAGGCACACGTATATGGCAAGCCAGTGTTGCAGCATGTAGTATCTCACTGAGTAAGACCACTGATGTCTTTTTCTCCCTCAGCTCCCTACATAGCACCATCTGGCACTACAGTGGCTAGCTAGCAGAGAGGAAATTTCCTTATTGGAAATGTATTATAATAAGATCCTATTCCTGAAGACACCACACACATTGGCTGCAAGACGGAGGAAACATTTTTAAAATTATAAACATAGACAACAACTCCCTGAATTGGACTCTAACTCAAGAGATAATAGCAAAATAATTGGGAAATGATAATGCATCAAATTAAAAGCTTTTGGCACAACAAAAGAAATGATTAAACCGCAATATGGATAGAATATGGGATAGGATAAAAATTCTGCCAGCTGTTCTTTGACAAAGGATTAAAATTTAGAAAACATGAAAAAACTCAAAAATCCTTTAGAAGTTGTCTAATCAATAAACAGACAAGTGTACTGAACAGAAACGTCCCTAAAAAAGACAAATAACAAATAAGTATCTAATAACAAATAAGTATCTGGAAAAGGTTCAATATATTTAGCCAACAGGGAAATGTAAATCAAAAGTATATTGAAATTCCATACCACCCCTGCTGTAATGGCTATCATCAAGAATGCAGAAAAATAATAAGGGCTGACAAGAATACGAGTAAAAAGAACCCTTTCACAATGCCTGAAAGAGCCACTATGAAAATCAGCATGGAGTTTGCACAAAAAAACTTAAACACAACTACCACGTGATCTTGCTATATGCCTCCTGAGCACACACACAAAGTCAGTCCACACTAGGGCCACCTTCTTCTCCCAGCTCTACCTGCAACAGCCAAGCTATAGAATCATCCTAGGTCCCTCATTGACAAGTGAATGGAAAAAAAATGTGACAAGTATAAATAATGAATATCCATTAACCAAGCCTTACCTTTTAAGTAATGTCACTTTGCTCTGAGATGACTGAGCCATGTTTTATTTCCTGTTTTGCTCTTCTTCTCTATACGCAATCTCTTCTGCTCATGGAAACACTGGTCCTAATTTGAAGGATTAAAAATCCTTCCTGGTCCCAGAATCACACAATAAAGGCACTGAAGATCTTTGAATTGTTCCATCTTTGTCCTTGGACAATCTTTCATATGCTGTGCAGTCCATGTGAGGCGCATCACTCCTTTCACACCTCTACCTAATACTTTCCACATCTTTCCTGGAGATGGAAGGGAAGGCAGGGTGCTCAGCCACTATTGGCACTTAAGTGGATAAGTCTTTGTTACAAGGCATCATCATGTATGTTGTAGATGTTCGCCAGCATCTCTGAACTCTACCACCTCGATGTTAGCTGAAAGTCCCCTCTAGTTGTGGCCTCACTAAATATATCCCTATTGGATCAGGAGAAACCTAGTGTCCTGCAGGGAACCACAGAGTTGGCCTGGCCTACCTACCTTGAGTCGCATGCAACATAGGTTTTACAGGTTAGAGCCCATGGCTCCTGGGGCACAGTGTACCTTCCAGTTCCTGAGAGACAGATGGACTCCCTCAGACAGGGCAGCCTTCGGAGCACGTTGAGTTTCTCTGTGCATTCCCTTAGAACCCAAAGAAGCATGAGAGGTCACAGGACAATTGGTCTTAGACATTGATCTTGTGTAACCTGTAAACTTGCAAACATCATTGTACCCTGACTACTACAACTGTATTGATCCTGGCAACTGCCATCATATTCTGTTTCTGATGAAGGTATTAAAAAAAAAAGTCTGATTGCTTCCAATAAGATTGTCACCGCCAGGTCTCCCCCTCCAGGGGACATGGTCAAATGTGAGGCACCAGAGTACGTGAGAAAGTCATATCCCACTCTCCACTCAACTGTGGAGAATGTTCTGACCATTGGCTAGATCTGGGTAGGGGTTTAAATTTTACCTCCTGTATTGTCCTTGGCTGGTGCCTTAGTTTGAGCGGGACCCCTGGGCCCAAATCTGCCTATCATAATGTTCTACTTGTAGGTTTCTAGGACCCTCTGGATCCTTCTACTTTGCTATTCTCCCATGCTTCTCTCATGGTGGCACTCAGAGGAAGGACAGCAGGTTACTGAGAAGAGACTTGATACCCTATGAGCATATACAGGGGGAGGTAATTTCCCTCAGGAACAGTCATAGGGGAGGGGAATAAGGGGAAAATGGGAGGGAGGGAAGAATGGGAGGATACAAGGGATGGGATAACTATTGAGATGTAACAAGAATAAATTAATAATAATAATAATAAAGATTTAAAAAAAAAAGATTGTCACTGCCTCAGTTGTGCTGTGGCCTGATTTCACTCCTTGCAGCCATTTCAAGGGACTTTGGCCCAGTAAGTATGGGCGCTTACCGTCAGCCACTGAGATCACTACACATAGCCATCTTTCCCAGCAACACTCTGCTTCCCTTACCACTCACTTCTTCAATCCCAGAAGCCCCCACTTGGCCTCTGTATCTAAGGAACCTATTCTAACCAATTCACGGTATTGCGCATTTGCTCCTCAGGGTAATTCTTGGAGAGAGGCATTTATAGGTGAGGAAGCGGGAGAGAAGGAAGTTAAAGTCACACAGGAGTAGGATGAGATGGACACCAAGGCGGTATGACTTCTTTATGCAGAGTCACCAGTGTGCCTGGTTAACAGGAGATATGGTCTCACTCTCAATAGGCGTTTGCTGTGAACAGTGCTGCTGCTGCCTGGCCACACGTTGACTCATGAGATTATTTAAAATTTTTAAATGTATAATGTAGTTATGAATATTTATCAGTTCCTTCCACACTTTAAAGGCAGGTAGAGGAAAGCCTAGCTCCTTTCTTATCAATGCAGCAAGAGAGATTCATTTTAAAGATAAAACTATCATGGTGATAAATGGAATTGGTAAAATCTAGTTTTTCACCGAACTTGACTAAGCCCCAGACACTGGATGAAAACCCGACTTGTAACTGTGCCTGGAATCTAATTTGCAGCAAGTCATTTGTTCACTCTGAGGTTAATAGTTTCTACAGAGAAATGAGAAAAGCCTTTGCAAGCCGTAAGTTACTAGTCTCCCCTTTTTATGAAAAAAGTATCTTCTGGATTTTTCTATTCTCTTTGTTCACTCTGTGATCTCTGGCTGCTGTCCTACAACTACACTATTATTTACTATGACCACACCAAATACGCTTAACACACATAGGCTTTTTAGGCCTTTTATTTATTTATTTATTTATTTATTTATTTGGAGCATTTCACATATAATTACAACACATTTTGATCACTCACCCCTCACTCCATCCTCTAACTCCTCCTATGTGTCCCCCCATGTCCCCCTCCCAAATTTGTTCCCTCTTCTTAACCTGTTGGATCCAGTTCGTTTTGCCCATGTGCACACAGGCACAAGGCTGAACGATGGAGCAGCCTATCAGAGACCTTCTCCCTGAAGAAAACTGCCCTTGGCAGCTGCCTGCTTCCTACAGTCAGCCACTGGGGGCTAGGCTTTGGGCTGGGCTTTCTCCCATCCCTGCTGGGATGTTAATAAGTGTGATTCTGTGCAGGACTGTGCAGGTAGCTGTCATAATTATTGAGAGCTCATGTGTGCAGTATCTCTGTCATATCCAGAGGACACTATTCCCCAGAAGCCTTCCAAATCTACACCCAAGGATTAGGTCACATGACCAGGGGGATGTGGGAGACGGTAAGAGCCAGAGGATAGGGCTGTCTTTTTTATTTCTTTCGTAGTATAGAGCGTTTGGTTGTTCATTGACTAGGGTTATTGCAAGAAGCAAGGTAGCACAGTGGTTAAGCACACTGTGACTCGCAAACTTTATTTCTATTTTCTAACTCTGGCATAAAATATGCTTCATACTCATCTAAGCTGCATCTATTCATCTATAATGGGAATAAGACTATATTTACCTTAAAGATTATGATAATACTGAGGCAGGGCAGAAAGACTAGCGATTAAGAGAATGGGAAGGAGGAAGGAACCTTGAAAGCTCTCAGCAGCTGAGAATGAAGAATTCTAGCAAGTTCTAAAATATGCTGAGAAGACTGCCAACAGAGAGACATTCCTACTTCATAAAGATTAATGCTAAATAAAGATAATATCTAAGCCTGTGTAACTTCAAGTATGGCTTCATGCCCTTTCCAGATAGCTTCTGGGAATCTCAAAAAATAAGATTCAACCTTCGTTTACAGTAAAAACATCTTAGCTTTCCCCTGCAACCCTCATGGCCTAGGGTTTTACTTCCTTAGCTGCGGCCCTATCCATCTGCACATCAGGAAACACCCTACAGTGGAGGCCTTGGAAGCATAGCTACAGAAGTCAACCAAAATAGTATATATGGCCACCATAAAGACACTAAAGTATTACTCTCTCTGATCCAAAGCTACAGGCTCCACGACACAGGGAAATAACAGGATGTCCAAGAGGAATCCCGATGAGGATCCAGTATTGATGGTGTAGCAGAAACCAGAGGCCTCGAACCAGACCGATGACTTACTGCGATGAACAGTTACAAGTAAAGCAAAAGAAAGTATGGACAAACGGGTAAGCTGTGGGACACGGTGTGCTACACTGCAGCTTCCACAATGAGTTGTGGGTTGTTTTTTTTTTTCTCTCTCTTTTTTGGGGAGAAGTTGTAAGGAGGGCAGGTACAAGGGGACAGGGAGGGGGACTGGGTGCATGATATGAAATTCCTAAAAAGAACCAATAAAAAGTTAAAAAATAAAATAAAACTGCCAACTCTGCCCCGTGCTGAATTCTTCTGTACACAGAGTTTCAATTCCCTGCTTTATCTGAGTTGCACTCTCTGGTAAGAGCGCCTCCAGCTGCTGCAGGTGAGGCTGTGAATCTGACCCACAGTCACACGGATGAGAATGAGGAGGAGTTGCCCTTGCTTAGCTAAGAGTTGCTCTCCCCAGGGGGCTTTTAGGCTCCCAGTCAATTGCCTGTGAGCAAGTGAGCAAGTGAGGGGAGGGAAAGTGTGCAAGTGCGGGAAGGGCAGAAGCATTCATTTTGGGAAGCTGTGCTCACCGTTGCCTAGAGGCCTGCTTCCTGGTCTCATGAATGCCCTTAACACAGCGATGCTTTGTTCTTTGAGGAGTGACTTGATTTTTCAAAACAACTAAATATATTTGAAGGACAATCTAGTGAAGTCATCTTGGGAGGGCCACTTTCTAATGAAAAATGAAGTGTAAGTGTGAGTGTTGAGACAGGTCCAGTGTGTGGTTCTGGAGTGTTTTGAGGGTTCCTAAACTCCTGTGCAGCAATGATCAGAGAGACATGATAACTGAAGAGTCTCCTTCCAGGCTGTGCTAAGGACCATCTTGCCATCGAAGCAATGTGCTAGGAAGATGAAATTACTACACTGATGTCATTCTGACACAGGACTTTACATATTCCAGTTAGAAGGCTAGAGATTTGGAAGGCCAGGCAAGCAGGGTTTAATTTATGGAGAAGAGGGTAACTGTGTAATTAACAATCCATCCTCGTGGCAGGTAAGGGGATTTGACCAGCATCCAACACCATCTTCTACATATCCTTGTGTGGCATAGTATAAGTGTTTCATATGTATGACTTCTTTGTTTCACCTAGACATAGCAATGCAAGTATTTACGCATCCTGACCTTTGCTTGGTGATGAAGATAAAAGAGATGAATGAGCTAATTTTGTATCCAGCCACCTTGTTGAAGGTGTTTATCAGCTGAAGACCATGCGTGGACTGGACCTAGGCCACGGGGCTGCACAGATGTAGGTGATGGGCAGCTTGGTCTTCGTGTGGAACCCCCAGTAAGGGGAGAAGGGGGCTGTCTCTGACATGAACTCTGCTTTCTGCTTTTAGATCACTTCCCTTTGGCAGGGCTGCGTCACCAGGTCACAGGGTGAAAGGATATGCTCAGTCCTGGTGGGACTTGATCTGCTAGGGTAGGTTGTTGAGCGGGGCCGGGGGGCAGGGGGACACGACATTCTCTTTTTCTGTGGAGCAGGGGAGGGAGAAAAGGGGGAAGAGAGAGGGAAGGTGAGACCAGGAGGAGAGGAGGGAAGGGGCTATAATTGGGATTACAATTAATGAATTGATTAATTGATTGAAAAGTAAAAAGAAATAAAGGCATGAGCCTTCCTTTTGGGAAGCTGTAAAGATAGGAGAGAGAGGGGAGGGAGAGGGAGAGAGAGAGACAGACAGACAGAGACAGGCAGAGAGAGAGAGAGAGAGAGAGAGAGAGAGAGAGAGAGAGAGAGAGATGGATGTATAATATGCAGTCCTCCCATGAACATATACCAAACCTCCCTGGATAGATGGGTATACATTGGACCAAATATGCAACCAACAAGTAGGACAGTATCTTTGGTACCCCTCTTCTCATATGCCTCATCTCAGAATGCCCTTTCCATCCAACCCAAGCATACAGGGGCGCCATCTTGCTGGCTGTTACCCCTTAGAAATAATCAGTGTCTACACTTGTATCTAAGGGGTTTTTTTAAATTTATTTGCTTTTATTTTATGTGTAGGGGTGTTTTGCCTATGTGCATATATGTGCACATGTATACAGGGCCCACAGAGGCCAGAAGAGGGGATAATATCTCATAGAACTGGGATTACAGACAGTTGTGAAATGCCATGTGTGTGCTGGAAACAAAAGCAAGTCCTCTGCAAGAGCAACAAGTGCTCTTAACCCCTGAGCCAAGTATTTGTCCAGCTCTCTGCGATCCAGTGTTTGTTTGTTTGTTTGTTTGTTTGTTTTTGTTTGCTCTTGATCCTCACCTGAGACAGACGTGTAATAACAGAAATGGCTCCATCAATCAATCAAAGCAGTGTTTTCCCACTTGCAGTAGTTATATCACGAAACCTATAAATCAGATAGGAACAATGTTTGATTCTTCAAAATATAAAATACAGCAGAACACAGAATACTGGAGTACGTCACAGTAGTTATGAATAAAAGACGTGAGTAAGGTCCCGCGTAGGAACGATGTGGTGTCTGAGCATGCGTGCTGGCATACGTGTATTAGATACTTTTTCTGGTCAGGGTAAATGTTTTTCTTAAAATGAATTGTCATCATAAAAGTTTGAAGCTGGGCAGGGGTGGTTCATGCCTTTAATCCCAGCACTCAGGAGGCAGAGGCAGGCAGATCTCTGTGAGTTCAAGGTCAGCCTGGTCTACAGAGCGAGTCCAGGACAGCCCAAGCTGTTACACAGTGAAACCCTGTCTTGAAAAACCAAAAAATAAAGAATAAAAGGTTTGAGAAACACTGGCTCAAACTGAACCCAGCTGTGTTAACTTGCTTGTGAAAGATTCCACTCAGATAGCATGTCTTAAGTGAGTCACAACATAACTGTGAGAAGAAAGCGTGAAGTCTAGGGAACAATTTCAAGTGCATCTGCAGATCAGAGGGTAAATATTTGGGATTTGAGGTTCTTTGGGCATCCTCTATGTTAATAAACCTGCTTTATCGATGAGCTATTAAACTTCTTACAGACTTCAGTTCTGTGTATTGAGGATATAATGAAGGCACAAACACAGTCGGGCCTCTTAGAAGTGGTATTATGAGGAGCTCACTTCAGTAACGTGTGACAAATACTCCCGTAGAGCCACAGCAATGCCAAATCGAGAACCCTGTCTCTACATGGGCTTCTTTCCCAGTTTGCACACACCTCCCTTAAGGACTTTTTGATCTCATTCCAGAGATAAGATTTATACAAAAATTCAAAAATGACACTCGAACAGGCACAAGCTCATTTGACAAAAATTAAAAAGTTTGCTTTTTTGTTGTCTATTCATTGTTGGTCATTTTTCACTCAAAAAAAAAAAAGTGAGACATACAAACCAAGACAATTTTGGACAATTTTGATTCCTGAAGGTAAACTGAGGCCATGGATTTTCAAGCCTGCTGACTGAGACACAAGGGGTACTGAGCAGTCCTTGACTGAATGTGATCAGTGAGGAACTGTCGCTCTGACAACCCTGAGCAACCAGCAAGAGCAAGCTCGTGAGGACCTACACCCATCTCTCTAAGATAAATAAGAAAAAAATCCAGTGCTGTTATCTAGACCTTGAAAACAAATCACTGGTGGCCCATAGTTTGTACTGACATCAAGACTGTAACACCTAAAATGCCCAGGGACGAACATAATTTTCAGTGGTTTGAAAAATAACAGTGCTAACTGAGATTCTCAGATTTGAATGATTTTGCTTACCATTGTTTATTTTAATCAGATTTGTGAAGGTGTTATTGATAGTCATCAAAATCCAGTGATTTTAAGTGTGCAATTTGAAGAGTTTTAACAAATGAATTTGGCAGAGGAACCTTCAGCACAGTCACATATCAAACATGCTGAATGCATCAGAAGTTTCACAGTGCCCATTGGGTAGAATCGTGCCTTAGAGCAAGCTCTGAAGTGGATCAACTTAGTCACTGATGGTGAAAGCAGGTAAGCAAAAGAAAAACTCTCTAAATTAAAAAACTTATCATTTAAATTAACTCCTTACTACAATTATCAGGGCAAATTATGGAAAATGAAGAGATTTGTTTGTGTTTGTTTGTTTGTTTTGAGATACAGTTTCTCTGTGTAGTCTTGGCTGTCGTGAACTCACTTTGTAGACCAGGCTGGCCTCAGACTCACAGATCTCCTCCTGCCTCTGCCTCCCTCAGTGCTGGGATTACAGGAGCACACCACCATACCCTGCTAAGAGATACTTCTTAATAATGAGAGCATAGACTGCCCAAAGAAAAAAGAATCCACTGAAAAAGATCAATCTAATGTTCAACTCACACAAGTCTGATTTTTATCCATGCCAATTTCTTCAAACAATCTACATTAGCATCAGGCAGTGACCAGTCATACCTTTAATCCCAGCACGTAGGAGGCAGAGGCAGGTGGAGGCCAGCCTGTTCTACAAAGTGAGTTCCAAGACAGCCAGGGTTACACAGAGCAGCTGTGTCTCAACAAAAACAAAAACAAGAACCAAAATCAAAAAGCAAAAAATATATATGTTATCTTCAGAAATCATGCATATCTGTAAGAGAGGAACACTTAGTCCTTCAAGACAGCATACTAAACAAGTAGTAGGCAGTAGAGCCTGAGCATTCTCGGGGCATGAAGGGGATGCCTGATACTGGCAACTAATTCCTCCAATATTCATTATAAAGAGGTTAATGTGTACCTGATTCCACAAAAAAAGAGAAATATTCCTCTAAACAGCCAATGGTCATGAAGACAACTGTATAAGTTTCAGACAGATGTTTTGAAATAAAAAAGGAAAGAACCCAGATGGGTATATAAAAGTCAGGAACCAAACTAAACCCAAGATTACCCAGGAGATAAAACTGCCTTAGAAGAGTACCCGCCAGCACTGACCAGCCAGAGCACAGCCAGCCGACACACATGGCTGACACTTGGCATAACCCCAAAACAAGCAGAGTACCCACATCCCCACGGGCCCTGGGAGTGAGCCGTGTGTTAAGCCACAGACTCTGTGGTGTGTACAGTAATGTCTACAGTTCTTTCCCATGAAAAACCACTTTGGGGGGGGGGGAAAATGGGAGTTCTCATATTATTGGGCAAAATGAACCCCATGCACTTTCTCCAACAATGAATAAAATACAGCATACACACACACACACACACACACACACACACACACACACACACACACA
>OU015758.1:25744033-25758371 GCA_907169655.1 Acomys percivali | reverse complement strand
CACACACACACACACACACACACACACACACACACACACACACACACCAGAATGTTTTCAAAGGAAGCAAAATATGGAAAGAAGACACAAATTTGCACACCAAAAAGAAAGAAAACAAGAGCAAAGCATCCAGAAAGGGTTTCTTTTTATAATTTTAAAATCGTTAGCCCCACTAAAACATTTCCCGGCGAGTGTGAACCTTTCTCCCACTAACCAGAGTGTCCAAAGGTCGTGCCCAGGATGTTTCCATGTACACTGAGCTATCCAACATTCAGTGAACCTCAGCATTGAACTTGAACTGCATCTGCTCATAGCTGTTTGCTCCTGTTGCCAGAATATCTACCTGACTCACTTGCTACACACACACACACACACACAGAGAGAGAGAGAGAGAGAGAGAGAGAGAGAGAGAGAGAGAGAGAGAAATGCTGCAAATCTCACTCATCGTTCATCTGTCTGACTTTGACCAAGATAGGCTGTCCAACGTGTTTCCCATTGGTGAACTAAGAAGGACTGAGAGGAGCAGAGGCCCTCCTACCCCTCCTTCCTTCTTCCATGCAAACGTTCGTCCTCATTCATTCCACCTTACCCATCAACTCACAAATCCTTCTAGAGTCTGCAGGATTTACCTGCCTTGGCCCTGACCCAAGTTAAACTGGAGAAGGTTATGGATCACATCTTTCTGAAAGTCATGGAGACATCAAATTTCCCAAGAAGAAAAGAGAGAAGACATAGCGGTGAGAAGTTATGGCCTGCTACTTCTGAGTGGCTGCTTAGCTCGCCACATTAAGACCAAGATAATGGCTGATAGGACAATAGCCTGAGCTGGGATGGCCGTGGGGATAGGAAGGGAGATATGTTCATATGCCCAACATACAACACATACTTGTACAACAACTAAAATTAAGAACAATTATAAGATCACCTAGTTATAGGTTTCTTGAACTCCTTGGAGCACTTATTGAAGCATATTCTATGTAAGCAAACATGTGATTCAGTATATACAGCAAGCTCCCAGGTGACTGTAGGTCCCTAGACCACATTCAATTTTAAGCCCATCTCTGTGCCCCCTAAGATGACTTGTACCTTTTTTTTTACCTTTATTATTACTGTGGGTCCATGTTTATGGTGTGCCCATGGCATGAAGAGGTCTGAGGAAAACCTTCAGAAGACTAGTCTTTCCTTCCACTGTGACTTCTAGCAATTAAGCTCAGGTCAGCACATTTGCAGGGCGACCATCTTTTACCTACTGAACCATCTCTCCAGTCCTCTCATAGCTTAGATAGCAATTCTTGAGTCCTTCTTGACAAGTTATGCTTATGACAGCCAGAATAGCAACGGGAGCATGGGAGGAGTGACCGTTCCTATCCCGGAAGGTTGGATGGATGCTCCAGTCACCATAAGGGGGGGGGGGGGGGGGGGGAAGGCACTTTCCCTCCTCAAATCCTGCCTTGCTGGGTGCAGGTAAGTTGTAGGGTGACAATGCAGAAGGGAACTATATCTCCTTTGGTGTATACAGAAGATGAATGGCCAAGGTGGAGAGGTGGGTGTTTAGCTGAGACTGTTTGTAAATGTTGTTGTTATTGTTGTTGTTGTTTTGTTTTGTTTTGTTATGATTCTTTTTAACCTTCAATATGAACATCCATTACTTTTATAGTCAGAAAAAGAAAAGATTTCAAAGTCTCTAGTTAGAAAACTACCACATTCACATGAAAGTGCCACTGAACAAAACACTTTCTGACTTGGCCCCTTCCTTAAGCTGTCTTCCTCTAGAGGCCTGTTCAACTAACTCTCACCTGCCATGTTGTCGACACCCAGTAAAATAGGCAGATTTCTGTTTTCTTAATGTGTGCTTTTGTTTTCTGATTTTGTTTTGTTTTGTTTTGTTTTAGTGGATTGCTCAATTGACTGATTAATGAGTATGTGTGCATATGTCCCTGTGAGTTCACGCGCCTACGTATAGAGACACCTGTGTGCATGTCTGGAGGCCAGAAGAGGGCGCTAGGCATCCAATTCCGTCATCCTCCATCTTTCTCTGAGGCAGTCCCTGAGCTCAGAACTTGAGCTTTGACAAGAAGGCGGCAAGCCACAGAGACCTTGTCACGTGGCTCCTGGTTCCTCTAAGGCCTAGAACAGGGGTTAGATGTTTCGTTTCCAGGGCTTTCTGGCTGGTGTGGGCGCTGGGATCCGGAACTTCAGTCCTCACGGTTCTGCAGAAAGTGCTCTTCCCTACTGACCTGTTTACCCGCTCTGCATCCGTGTATCAGTTCTTTTTGTTCTGATTGGTTGGTTGGGTTATAAATCACTGAATAGTACCTCCACCTGTTCTGTTCACATAAGCACTTCTAGCTATTCTGCTTTTCTTCCATTTTTATGTTGTTTTAACCTATCAAAGACAAGATTATAAAACATGGGCTTTTATTTTATTTAATTCATTGCTCATTTACCCCATGCAATAGCTATTAATTATCATTTTTTTTTTTTTTTTTTTTTTTTTTTTGGTTTTTCGAGACAGGGTCTCTCTGTGTGGCCTTGGCTGTCCTGGACTCACTTTGTAGACCAGGCTGGCCTCGAACTCACAGCGATCCGCCCACCTCTGCCTCCCAAGTGCTGGGATTAAAGGCGTGCGCCACCACCGCCCGGCCCTTAATTATCATTTGTAACATGTGACATTTTAAAGCCTCTGTCCATTAGCCTACCAACTTTTATTTGAGATGTGGTTCATGTATCCCAGGCTAGCCTTGAACTTGACATGTAGTCAAAGATAACCCTGAATATAGGATCTTACTGCTTCCACCTCCTGAGGACCCAGATGATAAGTGTGTGTCGTTGGAGTTGGTTTTGTGGGTGGGTCTGGGAAATTAAACTCTGGGCTTGCCTCAACCAACTAAGACTCATCCCCAGGCCCTCCCTGTTCTGTCAACTTTTGATGTGGTCCCATGGTATCAAGTGAAGCAAGCACTCACATCTTCTCTTTTTACTTTAATTAACAATGTACACTCTGTATGAGGACCACAGTTATTTCTTATACTGAACACACAACTTGATCCAAACATACAAAAGAAGAATAAACAGCACTAATGGCATCATGATGAGTCCCACGTTATTTACAGGAAAGACAGGACATGTTGCTATTTCACCCTCCCTCACCATACAGTTCTAAGAATCAGGTCGGCCAACCCCAAAGACAGCATTCAAACAGCAGCACTCGTGTCTCTAACTCCCAAAAAAGTCTCAGGGAGAAGTTGCTAAACAAGGACTTCCAGTCTCTGCAAAAGGTGGGTTTCTGGGGCTGAAGAAATGGCTCAGTGGTTTAGAGCACTTGATGGCTCTTCCAGAGGTCATGAGTTCAATTCCCAGCAACCACATGGTGGCTCACAACCATCTATAATGTGATCTGATACCCCCTTCTGGCATGAAGGTGTACATGCAGGCAGAGCACTGTATAAATAAATAAATAATTAATTAAATAAATAAATAAATTTTTTTAAAAATGTGTTTCTGTTGGGGTAAGTGATGAAATGGAAGGAGGAGGCAGTGTTCTTGGTACCTCTTTTCTCCCGCTACTCCATCTTGGAATGCTCCTTTTTATTGAATTTGTGGGTCAAGTAAAACATTTATCACATGGCTACAACTGCTATAAAATTCTGACTTTTAAAAAATATTTATTTTAGTATTAATTGTGTGTCTGTGTTTATGTCTATGTGTGGGTATGTGTACATGTGTGTGTGGGTACCCTCAGAATCCAGAACAGGGCATCATATCCCCTGGAGCTGGAATTGCAGGTGGCTGTGTGTTGCCTGGTGTAAGTGGTAGGAACCAAACCTAACGCCTCTGAAAGTGCAGTAGGTGCTCTTAAGCATTGAACCATTTCTCCAACCTAGTTCTAACATGTTTTTTGTTTGCTTTGTACCTAGACCAGGACGTTTTTGTGCTTTTGCATTTAGTGGAGTGTAAAGAGTAAAGGAGGAAGTCAGTATCTTGGTTTTCCCTTGTAAAAACAAACAAAAACCATACTTGCTGGCGGTTTAAATGTCTCCTACAGTCTCAGGTTTTTGAATACTTGGTTCCTAAGTAATGGTTAGGAGATGCTTAGGAGGTTTATTATTGGAAGATGTCTGCAGAAGGTTATATGGGAAGTAATTTTGGGTTCTTGCATGAATGAAAATGTCTCTATTGTACATTAACACCTGACTAGTAGATTGAACCTAAAAGGTTTGCATCAAATGGCTTTCCCTTATGGTATTGAAAGAGCCATTCGGCCATCTTCTGATACCCAGCATGGATGCTGAGAGGCCTAATAGCAGTGTTGCCCGCCATGATTCCTGGGGAAAGCATTTCTTTGTGGAGACTTGCTAGGCTTATATCTGTGGCTAGCGTGTTCTGAATTTCGTTAAGAATGCATCTCTGGGTGATTAATCTTTACAGCCCTTGGTGAGCTTCTCTTAAGCTTCAATTCTCCCTGGAAAACTTTCTTCCATTATTTGGATAAATCCTTCCCCCTATGCACTCAGCTTTCCATACCGAGACTGCCTATGGAATTGAAATCCGATCTTCCAATTGGGTATGTTTTGCCTTTCACATTTTGTTAATTAAGTTTCAAATGATATTCTTAGTGTTTTGCTTTTTAGATTCCTATGTAACTTTTTGGCACTTTCATTAGTTTTTTTTTTTTTTTAAGAATTCATTATAATGTGTTCTGATTATATTCACTCCTCCCCAACTTTTCCCAGATCTGCCTTCTCATCCACCAAAGTTTGTTTCCTGTTTTTTTTTTTTAATAACCCCATCAAGATTGGTTTTTGATGGCAAAACATTCTTGGATATGTGGCCTTCAGCTGTATTATAGTCAACTTAAAAGGAGCTGAGAAACTGACTCTCCCTCTTCTAGCAGCTAGTAATTGTCATAGCGCCACAGCTAGAGATCAGACCTTGTGATCAACCCTACTCTGTGCTGCTGTTTGGTCTGGCTTGTGCTTGCACAGGTCTTGTGCATACTGTCTCAGCCACTGTGAGTTCCTGTGTGCAGCTGCCCTCCTGCATGCAGATACCGATTGTTCCGTTGGTACTTAGGCCAACAAGACTTTCTTGCCCTTTTTATATTTGGTAGAGAACAAAGAGAAAGGACTGTTAATCTAGTTTTTCCTCCTTGTAAAACAAAGAAACATACTTTTACTCTGGTGGTGTGTAGCCATTCACTGCCTCTGGCTCTTACACCTTTCTTTCCTTATATCTCCGCCTTCGAAGGAAGAGATGTAGCATATATGTTTTATTCAGAGCTGTGTGTTCTGTAGTGTTTTATTTTCTGTGTCTCGGCCAGTTGTGGTTTTCTGTGTCAATCCCCGTCTTCTAAGAATAAAAAAAAAGTCTTGTGAGAAATGGAGCTTATTAAAATAATAGAACTTAATAAAAGTAAAATTTCATTTTGTTTATTCTCTTATTATGGAATCCTTCTTTTGTTTTATGGATGTAAAAGCATATCTTATGCCACTGTCAGAACTAATAGATAAAAAATTTAAAGTTCTTCTATGCTTCCTACATTTTCAAAGGTCAAGATATATTTTATATATTATTTGTTTTTCATTATATGTGTTCTACTATGTACATATTTGCTTATCCTGATTTTGCTTTTTTAATTATTTTTTGAGATTAGAATATAATTACCTCATTTCCTCCTTGCATTTCCTCATTCCAAACACTCCTTTCACTCACTTTAAAACTCATGGCCTTTATTTTTTCACTAAGTGTTATTACATGTGTGTGTGTGTTTCTTTTGTTTGTTTGTTTGTTTCTAAAGACATAAACACAACTTTCTCGGTCTGTATAAAGTTGCATGTATTCATATGTTTTTATTGATTCTATTTTCTTCTTGAACATCCATTTGTGTTTAGGAATAAATTTCTGGCTTTAGTTCGGGTACCAGTAGGAGTTTCTTCTGCGCTGTTTTTGGGAGTAGAACCTTTCCCTGAATGGAAAGAATTACCACAGTCATGTGGTTGTTGGAGGCACTTTGATTGTCCAATGGCCATTCTGCCTGTTGTATGGGCACTGTGGTTCTCTGGAAACATCGGTTAGCTCTAGACAGATTAAGCTCTTCAGAGAGCAGCCAAACTCTTTCACAGTCATGAAATAGATCAAGAGGAATTGTTTCACGGGGGCAGTTTTGTGCCAGCTAGGAAAGATACATCATGGCTACAGGAGCTCCAGACTCTGGGGACTGCCTAGTGGCTCCTCTGCATTGCAGAGACAAACTCCAACCCATGACTCCAGCTTCCTGAATGCCACATCTGGCATCTGGTCCCCGAGTCATCTTTCCTTCCATCCCCTGTGTGCTCACGGCTCTCATACCTTCTTCAATCCATATCGTACTCACAGTTTCCTGTGTCCAGAAACTCAATAAACCCCTCCATCTGCAGATTACCAAGGCCCTCCCTTTTCCCTACATGTTAGAAATTTCTAGACGGCTCTACTGTTGTTGCAGTGGCATTCGAGAAGGAAGAGCAGTAAATAACCACGCTTGATCTGCCATCCCACAATCTTGGACCCGAAAGCACTATTTTCCAGGCAATCAGGATAAACTCTTTCTATTCTGTTTTTCCATGTTTTACTTAATTTTAAGACAGACATTATTCTGTAGTTAAAGACT
This sequence comes from Acomys percivali, assembly GCA_907169655.1. Lineage (NCBI taxonomy): Eukaryota > Metazoa > Chordata > Mammalia > Rodentia > Muridae > Acomys > Acomys percivali. The sequence continues at coordinate 25,751,725 of OU015758.1, read as the reverse complement.
TAAATCATGAAAATTATCCTTAATTTCTCTTCAGCCTTGATCCCTAAGTGTAGTCAGCCACTGGCCCCTATCTATTATTCCCTGCAAAGGTTCTGAAGTCTGTTTCTATTTAGCATTCCCGCCACCCATATGGAAAGGATAGACTGAGGAGAAGCCACTTAGGAACTGAGTTCTGATCACAGACCCACCAGCGCTTCTGTGACAGTACCCCAAGCTCTCCCTACCTGTGACTCTCTTCACTCTAGTTCTTCCCCCTAACAGCGTCTAAACCAGAGGCTCTCCACCTCCCTAATGCTGCAAACTTGTACAGTTCCTCATGTTGCAGTGACCCCAACCATAGCATTATTTCATTTATACTTCAGAACTGTAATTTTGTTATTGTATAATAGCAATGTAAGTATCTGATGTTAGACACCTGGGGGGGGGGCGGGGTCACAACCCTCAGGTTGAGAACCGTAGCTACACCCTCAACCTAGAGTTCTCACCATTGCCATAGCAGCACTGGTTGTCAAGACACAGATTCCTGGAGGTGATTTTGGGAGCTCCACGTTGTCAAGCTCCTTAAATTGCCACGAAAACCATTCTACATCCAGACATCACTCTACATCTCTGGTCCTTCCTCCCTTTCTTCCCTCTTAAGCATCATGGATCCTAGCTAAGCTAAATGATTTTGTGGGTCTTCACCGTGTTCTACAAATTTCTATTCTCCTACCCTTGAGTATCCTATTTAACAAGCTCGTGTTCACAGAGAGAAAGAAGGTGGTGCTAATCTTTCAAAGACCAACCTAAACGTCTGTGTGTTTCTGAGACATTCCTTGCCCTTCTCTACCGGAATGAATTTCCTTTTCCATGCTTTGTCTTAATAATGGGCTTACATTTTATTATAACCCCTGCCATATCCTAACCTACTCAATAGTCATTTACATAAACATGTTTTGCCAATAAAACAATATACGTATATAAACACAATAAAGATTAAAGATCATTGAGGGTAGAAATCATGCTTTTTTTTCTTATTTTCTTCTGAGACACACAAAGTGTCTCTTAGTAATAACTGATAATCAATAAACGTGCTTTGGGTGAAGCTGGGGAAAACACCTGGTGAGAAACGTCTCTTGAAGCTTTCAGTAACTTCCATTGTTCAAATTGATTAGCCTAACACTCAAGGTCCTTCCCATTATAGCCCAAATTACCTTTTCCCCTACAGAAATCTTAATTCCTGCTAAAATGCTGTACTAACAGACTGCCAAAGTGCTCAGGAAAAAAAAAGTGCTCAGCCACCTTCACTGTTCCTACCCACCCACATTTACAATGTTCATGGATGAATTCACAGCCATTCTCCATAACGGCACTGTGTGAATTCTACCCTCTCAATCTACCACCCTCATATGCTAACTTCATTTGGCAGTGTTCACAACTGCAATTTTCCATATTACCTTAGTATTATTTAATAATTTCCTTACATGAATTATGTTCATTTCTTACGTACCTCAGTAGTTTGCAAATGGCCAACCTTAGGAAGTATTTGCTTTGGTAAAGACTTCATCATTTATCCATACAAGTCAGTGGCAGTTTCATTGACGTATTTTTAAAATATGCTTTAGTAATTTCAACTACAGTTCTTTCACATGAACTATATTAGTGAAGAAAATACATGAGCAGCATATAATAATCACTCATTTAAAAATAAGTACTTTAAGGAATCAAATATGATGTCATATTATACATGCTTTATGTATATATGAAAATATTATCTGTATTAAACTATATGCACTGCATTAAACACATGCTTTGCATATATGACAAATTTTATTCCAGATACATCCAAATCACTGTCAGTTTCAGGTTAGCAGACTTTGATGTAATTAAAGTTCGTTGTGAAACATAATCAAGGACAGTCTTTTCTCTTTTCAATGCATTTCTGTAGATTTTTATAGGATAATTTTCAATCTAGTATGAACTCATTTTGACAGAATTATTTTATATAGAGGGAAAACCCTTACTATAAAATTAAGAGCATCGTCATGTACATTCATTATACTCAGAAACTTTGTCATCCCATCAAAAACATGTTCTTTGTTTTTTATTTTCCAGAACGTTTCTTCTGTCTCCTAAGCATATTCTTACCTTCTTTTAATTATTGTTCCTTCATGAATACCTACCACATTTCATTCCTTAAATGTTATGGTTTGACAATTTGCTGTGAGTTTATTCTGCTTTATAGGGCACTTTGATTGTGCCTCAGACTGACTCTCAAGCCTATTGTTTCTTGATATGGGCAGTAACAACAAATCAAGAAATCTAACTCTCAGGTTAGATGGCTTCAAATGGCTTAACACTAGTGTAAAAATAGAAATGTGATCATTTTAAGGTACAATAATATAAAGTACAATAAAATAATAACTTGATGCTTTGAATAAACAGGAAAGATTATATATATGTATATATATGAAAATATCAAAAAAGACAAAAAACAGAACTTCACCTTTGAGTGTATAGCAGGCAGCATGAAAAGTGAAAAGGCTACTGACAGGTTTTCATTCTAGTTTTTTGCTTTTGTTTTCCAGAGAGAAAGAGCCTTTCTTGGACTTGGGGAGCTTAATTTGGAGGAGCTGGAACACTGGACAATCAGCAATCAGCAAAGCCACCAGTAATTTCAAATGCATTAGCTCACATCTATATGTGAGATATACAAATAAGGAGACATGCACAGAGACCAAACAGCAAATGCAGATTTAAGAAACAGGGTGCCTTTTGATCACTTCCTGCTAGTAGGGCTGCATTTATTTTGTTTTATTTTTAAGTGTATGTGTGCACATACACACAAGTACTCAGATTTCTGTCTCTCTCTCTCTTCCTCTGTTCCCCCACCCCGTGTGTGCTTGTGTGTGCGTGTGCATGTGCGTGTGCGTGTGCGTGTGCGTGTGCGTGTGTGTGTGTGTGTGTGTGTGTGTGTGTGTGTGTGTGTGTGTGTGTGTGTAAATGAATGCAGTGCCTTCAGAAACCAGAAGGGGGCATCAGATCCCCTGGAGCTGAAGTCACAGGAGGCCACATGCTGTCACAGGTAACAGATATAGGAACCTAACAGGTCCTCTGAAAGAGGAGCTTAGGTCCTTTGTTAAGAGCCCAAGTAGTCTAACCTCTGAATAATCCCTCTGGCCCTAGACTGGCCATTTTTTGAGCTTATCACAGGTCAAGGAGAAAGGGGTCCACACACCCTGACACATGCCCCCTAAGCCTAACAGTAGAAGTGACTATATGTCATTCATCCCAGCAGAGAAGTGATCATGTAAGCTATGAGATGAGCTCATGACCCAGTGGGCCCTGCCCTTACTGACCAAAGGGAACTTACTCTGGTCTCACTATGACTAATGCCAGGCAGAGCTATATTGCGCTAGCCAACTGTGTGATCCTAGGATAATGTGACATCTCCTAAACCATGGCCTCAAGACAAAAGCAGACATTGTTTCCCAAATTCAATACCATCCCCCTCCTCCCGGCTCCTCCTACTTCACTCTCAGTGAGAAGAGCCTCCTTCAGCCTGTTATAAATCCAAAATCTAATCCACAGGTCAGAGAGTGTAGCCAAAATTTTCCGCCAGTAGAAGGGGATAAAAAGGTAATGAAGGCCAAAAGAAAAAAAGGGGAAAAAATGTAGTCAGCTGCTCTCCTGGACTAATATTTTCAGGCAAAGAAACAGGCTTAGTCATGCAACTTCCAGAAAGAAAAGTTTCCACACGCACCAAAAAAAAAAAAAAAAATTAGCAATGACAACACAGACTATCTTAAATGGTGAAAAATCTGTGACCTGGGATTCCAGCTGACCTCTCATCTGCCTGACATTGCTGTGACCCAGTGATTCATTCTACTGTCAGTACAGTGTTTCAGTCGCCCTGTGAGGGGAACCTTGGCCAGCACAACTTTCCCCATGGCTTCCCGGCAGACAACCTAGCTTCTCAAGACCTCTTCTGCTTCTGTCTCCACAGTGCGGACAGATGGCCTGTGCGCACTGTCCTGGGGCGAGAAGTGCAGCCTACAAAGGGAAGCTTCCTGCCAGACCCTCGCAACGCCACATGCAGAGTGATGCGGATGTCTTGAGAAGCAAAAAGGGGGGAGGGGGAAATAGCTCAAAATAGCCCAAAATACCATGACTGATAAACGGAAGAGACAGTATGAAAACGCCCTATGGTCATGCACACTCAATAAAACGACTTTGGCACGACTGAGAGATCCCAGCTGGAGAAGGTCAGGGGTGAAAGCCTTCAGTTTATTGAGAACTGGCTGTATGTAGGTGGAGCAAGGGGGAATTTCCCAAAAGAAGGAAGGGTACAGAGCTTGGCAGACCACGGGAAGGCTGAGAGAGGCAAGAGGGTGTTTGGAGGGAGCTCAAAGATGAACGCACACTCAGACAGAAGTAGTTCCCTGAAGAGCCCAACCTCCAAGTGAGCTCCAACACAGAAAGCTCCGATGATGCTAAAAATGAGGCCTAGGACACAGTGTTTCAAAAGAAACGAGGTGAAGGGAGGAGGCTCCAGGGACCAGGAAACAGCAGCTGAAGGACAGACATGATCATCTCGGCAGATAACTTCCATAAGAACGTTCCAGATTGAGCCGAAGAGAAAGGCCGTTCAAGCGAGGAGGGAAATACCTGTTTATTTTCATGGACGATTACTGGCTTAAAAAGCAATCTTGAAGATTTTTAGCCTTAAGGAGATAAATGCCATACTATTTTCTAGTCAACCACCAAATATAACCTCGTATCTGGAGTATAATTTAATATGCAATTCCCAGGATAAATTATATCACCCTAGCTATATATTTCCAGCCTTGTGAAGTGCTGTGTGTTTCCTTCTCCCACAGGCACACTGAAAGTCTCCGGAGTGATGCCTCCTGAGTTCTCTAGTGTAGATCGGGGCTTCTGTCTTAGGAGTCTCGCTCTGCTTCTAAGCCTTCCCGCTGACTGGCTTCTTCCAGGCTTGGCTCTGGTCCAGGCTCACGGCTAGTTTTCTTAGCACCTATCCCCCAAGCTAAACTATCCCCCAAAGACAAACACAAAGCAGTAGGAATCCCATACACAGTCTACACGAATTCAGCATGGAAGAGAAGCAGAGAAAGTCTCCGTTTCAGAGACTTTATTTAGGTTCAAGTTGCTATAAGCCTTAATTCGACTAAAACATTGATTAAAAACTTCCTGCTTCCAAAAACAACAGAGGGCTTCAATACGCCTTCGAACTCTGCGTTTTCACCTCTCCCAGACTTTAGCCCTGAAGCCTGATTAAAAAAAAAAAAAAGTACATCAGAGTGATGCCTTGGTTGTGTTCGTCATCATTATTTTTACGAGACAGCATTAGCCCTTGCCCTTTGTGATAATGGAATGGCTTGTCCTCACATCAAACAAAGGGAACTAGCAACGGTCTGCAGAGTCTGAGGAGTTTGTCTCTGGGATGTTGGCATTCAGTGTCCTATGCAGCTTTGCAAAACCCACCACCACGACCACCACCACCACCACCCCTAAGGCATTTGGGAACAGTGTTATTTGCTTGTATTCACCAGCAAATGAGAAGTAGCAGACCCCAGCACCAAGGACTGTTCACCCCACCCCACGATAACCCTGACCCTAGTAAAGCCAACATCTGTCTTGTGTTTGAGGTGGCTGACAGCCAACCAGGGATCAGAAAACAATAATTTCCCTGGTCAGATGTAAACCTTTCCCAGCATGTTGACTTTATAAACCACCCTGTAAGCTCGGTAAATTTAATTGGTAGATAGGGTTGTCTTTCCTTGGCTCATTTCCCAGCTATTAATATTACCAGCATGAGTACCCACGTGATCAGACATAAACTAAGAAGGCTCAGACGAATACTAAGAAGGCTCTGTCTAGACAGAGATTGAGGGCTTTCTCTCTGTCTCTGTCTCTCTGACTCTCTCTGTCTCTGTCTGTCTGTCCGTCTGTCTGTCTGTCTGTCTGTCTGTCTGTCTGTCTCTCTCTCTCTCTCTCACACACACACACACACACACAAAGCATTAATGTGCTACTTGTGAATGGAGCAAATGTTTACATAAAATCCACACTGGTAAAATAAATACCGCTCTCACATACTTCCAAGGGAGACGCTTCAGATGGGATCAGTCAGGCATAGGAGCCGCCATCGTCATTCGTTTCCTATGAACTTCAAAGCTGGAAGAGCCGATGGGAAGGAGGGCAACACAGCATGGAAGTGTGGGCAGCAGTCTCATACACCAACACTGTTGGCTGGTTAAGTCACCCTCCCGCCATTTTTTTTTTTCTTTAACCAACAGTCAACCTTAATTTACAGGTGGAAAGTGTCATCAAGCCTGCTCAATACTGTGGAGAAAGAAACTGGATATTCACGAATGTATTTTTAAAAAAAAACTAGTAAAAGTACTTTTTACAAATACCCTGAATAGGTAAGGTACGCATTGTAGAAACACCTTTACCCAAAATCTGAGATTTTTATTGTTCTCTAAAGAGACAGTTTTGTTTTGCTTCAGTTTGTTCTATTTCAGTTGTGGAGACAAGCTTTCAGAGTGTAGCTCTTGGCTGGCCTGAAACTCACTCTGTAGACCAAGCCCTTTTTTATCAAGTACTGCCCGTCTCAGATGAGTCTTGGAATCCGGAAAAGGACCAGTAGATTTCCATATCTACTCATCTGTAGTCATGGAGGTTTTCAGAAGGTAACAGATGCTGAAGAGACAAAAAGAACGACTGAAAATGAAGTTTCCTTACAGGAGGAGGGGCCGAGTCCTTTTGTTCTTTTGTAGCCTTGACCCTTAGCTACTTGCAAGGTATCGAATGACTTCACACACAGTGAGGCTGGGACTCTCTGTTCGTATTTACATAGCGTGCCACCCAGGTGATGGCCAGCCCTCTGTTTCAGAATGATGAATTAATCTGTCTCCAGAGGCTTGAGAAGTCCTGTTACACTGGGGAAAACCGTAATGCCTGCTATACACACACGTATCACATCTACATCTAGCTTATTGGCCTGCCACTCTCTTGAGGGTATTTCATGGTTTAAAAAAAATCATTAAATAAAAGTTTGGAGTGACTGGGATAAGATCATTTTCTCCAAATGTCTTCTTTCCTTGGTGGCTGCACATATCCCTGGAATGCAAATAGGTACAAGGACAAATGAGAGCAGGAGGTGACCATGGTGCAGGCGCCATGAAGCATGACCTCTCCCTAAACAAGTAGCCCCGCATCTCCTCTCTCTGTGGCCCATCTCTCTCCATCCCAACAAGACACTATTCATCGTTGTTCATTGGATAGACAGATGAGATGGTACCACTTTGTTTAATTTTTTTTAAAACTCAGAATCCACTTAGATGTTAAGAATAAAAGTCTGGAAGAAGTTAACTCACATGGCCTGCAAGGTGCTGCGCAGATCGAAAATGCAGAACAGCACACAGTGAAGTAACAAAACTCTGTGTACATGAAACAAAAACTTCAAAAAGTAAGCAAAAACCAAATAAATGCAGGGTTACCTATACTTGCCCATCAGGATATAACTATATAAAAAGGGGGGCAGTTATGACTCTGAAATTCAAATTGAACTGCATGTCCTGAACTTTTATTGCCAATGTTGGCATCCTACCCAGATGGGGCAATTGAAACCATAAGAGCGCACACACACACACACACACACACACACACACACACACACACACACAC
>OU015758.1:25731609-25744023 GCA_907169655.1 Acomys percivali | reverse complement strand
CACACACACACACACACACACACACACACACACACACACACACACACGAGCCTAAAGTAGCAAGGTATAATCAATCATATGGATTATTCCCACTGTGCTGGTTTCTACCTCCGCGTGCAGAGTATTTTCTATGTTCGCTTTTCTTGAAGTTGGCTGGGGCTGAGCAGCCATTTCTGACCAAATAGCCTATGCAAATGTGATGTGTCGGTTCTGAGCTGGAACATTTAACTACATGTGTCTCTTGTTCCTCTTCTCTTCTTCCTTGGTATGACAAGAACAATCCGGAGAGAGGACCCACGGCAGTGACGATCCTATAGTGAGGGCTCTGGGGATTGTAGCTCCTCTACAAATACAAAGTAGACATTTAATACCAAAACAAAAACAAACAAACAAACAAACAAAGAACAGAGCAGAAACCCTTATTCTTTGAGGGTGGTCATTGAGCCTGAGGAGTTGGTGTTATCCCCCAACATTTGTTGTCCTAACCAAGGATGACTGTACAAAGATGAATTAGTTACCTCTTGTTGTGATGGCTAAAAGTAATTTAAGGCAAGAAAGGTTTCTTTTGGCTAAGTGTGAGGGTATAAATGAGGCAGGGCAGCAGGAATGTGAGCTAGCTGTTCACATGTGTTCACAGGTCAGGAGACAGAGAGAGGGGAGTCTATGCAGGACATCAGTGCATGGAGCAGAACTTCCTAACTCAGTTAGACCCATCTAGAAATCCCTTTACAGATATAACCAGAGATTTGTCTCCAAAGTAAATCTACGTTCTGTTGACAATTCAAATTAACCATTGGAGAAGGCTAAATGTAATCATACAGTGGTGAAAAGAGAGAGGTTTGGAAAACTCAGAAAAGCAGGCTAGTCTAGACGGAATCTTAATCTAGAAAAGACAAATACTTAGCAACATGACTCAGCATCAGAGGTTTCTCAAGATTTCCAGGTGATTTGCATCCCGGAGTGCAAGGCTGGAAGCCTCTTGTCTAAAAACTGCAGGAGAGCAGAGTGAGAGTGAACATATGGCCATAGAAGACATAGAGAACTTTTGTATGTCTCAGGAGTTTTGCAAGCTCCATATGAGCTTCCAAAGAACCTCAACAATGATAGAAAGCATCTAGGGCCCGCAGGATGGCTCAGCACTTTCCTAGGAAGCCTGAGTTCAATCCCTGGACCCACACAACGGTGGAAGGAGAGCTGTCCTCTGACATTCACACAGCTCTGTGGCATGCCATCCACACCCCACAACACAGCAATAATAAATAAAATGCAAACTTTCTTGCCAACTTTACCCATTCAAGAGAAAAGTAGTTGTCTTTCGTGAGATAGTTAGTTACCAAATTACAAGTGCCATTTCTGTGTTGATTTTTCAAAAATACAAAAAACCTTCACTGTTTTTTTCTTCAAAGAAAATAAGAATTTTAAGGGCCTACCCATAGTGTATGACTCAATGATTCAAATGTTAGTTTCTCATGTTTATATGTCTATTCACAATCCATAAAAACCAATAAAGTTATAACTAATCTTATGAGGAGCTAGCATTCACTGAATTTATACTTTGAACAAGACAGTGATAAATCATTTTCAATCACAATCTCCATTAATCCCTGTGACATCTCTATTGAATTGGTAGTGTTTACAAGTGAATAAATTAAGGGACATAGAAAAGAAGTAAATGTATTAAATATAGTATCAAAGGAAGGGGATTTTATGAGTATCAAACTGCACACTATTTGTATAAATGACATTTTATAAAAATGCAATAGTTCAGTGTGGATTCCTGATAAGCATTTAACAATAAAACTTGAATTTAAAAAAAATAAATTAATTAAAAAAATAAAATCACAGCTCAGAAAAAAATTATTATGTAACTACTACATCAAACTGACTCACTAAAATTACACTCCATCCTTTTGCTAAATAGCTTTAATACAACAAGATATGTTTATGTTTGAAGCAGGGGGTGTTTGATAAGGAAAAAAGTTACTGATCAAGGAATGTTGTTTCTTCCTGGGAAATGACCACTATGCCCTGAGTTTCACTAGTGTTACAAACCAGAATTGGTAGAGAGGGGAAGATTGCTCACCCACACAGTGCCAACATGGAAACGGAGGTGAGGTCACACCCAAGGCTGATTTCTAGGTTCCGCACGCATGACATCATATGTCTCCAGGCAAGACTCCCATTCTGACTGCACAGGTAACTTCCGACATGAAATTGTTATAGCCAGGTAGTATTAATATTTGGGGAATATTTGGCTGTAAATATATTCAATCAACTCTTAGGTCAAGGCGGCTAGTATGTTTGCAGGAAATCTGACTGTATTCAATGCTTTTTGTGTCATTGTTACAAAATTCCTGAGAAATGTAACTTGAGAAACTGACCTACACACAGTTCTAAGGTCTGTCGTGGTCAAGAAGATACAAAACAGGAGCTCGAGGCAGCTGGGCACAAAATTTCCGCGGTCAAGAAGCAGAGAACACTTGGTGCTGGTATTCATCTTGCTTGCTCCTTTTTGTTAGCCCAAGACCCCAGCAAGTGGAATGGTGCCATCAGAACTCAGAGTAGGCCTTCTCAAATCAAATAGCCCCGAAATAGATAACACCTCACAGACCAGTCTGGGGTGTTTCTATCATGACTCCAAACCTTACCAAACTGACAATATCAAGCATCATGTTGCCAACGAACACAGATAGTAAAAGAATACATGATAAAATATACCCTTTAGGGCTGTGTGTACTTCTTAGCTGGTAGATGAGGCTAGAAAGAAAGCAGAGCACTGCCCATAGCTCCTCTCTGTGGAACCCTATGTAGACATCTGAATCCATGCACTTGTAAACGTCTTACGTGCACATTTTTCGAGGATTAGCAGGGCACAACAGCCAAGTTACTAATGAGCTATTTGGCCTACAGCAGTTCTTAGCCTGTAGGTCATGACCCAATTGCAAGATCAAATGACCCTTTCACAGGGGTCGCATATCAGATATCCTGCATATTAATTATTTATACTATGACTCATAACATCAGCAAAATGACAGTTATGAAGTAGCAACAAAAGTAATTTTGTGATTGGGGTCAGCACAACATGAGGATCTCTATGAAAGAGTCACAGCATTAGGAAGGCTGAGAACCGCTGACCTAGAGGATGAGTAATAACATAAATATATTAACAAAAATACTCATTATAAACTATTCTTCACAGGTCAACCTGAGTACAAGCAATGTGACTACAAGACTTAAGATCCTGGAATCTCTTACACTGGACCTCAGAGCAATGTTACAGTCAAGAAATTAAAGTCAAGACACCAAAAATATTTTTTTATTTATTAAGTCTTTCCAAAACTTTCCTTGTTTTTTTTCTTTTACTGAAAATAGATTTTTTTCCTCACATAATATATCCTAATCATGATGTCCTTCCTTTCACTCCTCCCAGTTCCTCCCCACCTCACCTACCATCTAAATGCACAGTTTTTTTCATCTCTCAATAAAAGAAAACAAAAACAAAAAACACACTTCAAAAGGAAGACAGACAGATAGATAGATGATAGGTAGATAGATAATAGGTGATAGATAGATAGATGATAGATAGATGATATATAAATAAGAAATGAGAGATAGACACATAGATATACAGATACATAGATATAGATAGATGATACATAGATGGCTAACAAAAACTAACACATCAGAATAGGACAAAACAAATACACAGAAAGAAAAGATTCCAAATTCCCTGGGAGAAAATAAATTTTCATTTGCAAGTGGTTATCAGTAATAGATTGTTTGTGGGTTGGGATGAAGCATGTGTCCATTTCTCCTTTCAGCTCTAGGACCTCATCTGATGCAGACCTGTGCAGGCTCTGTGCATGCTACCTCAGTCCATGCAGGTTCATATGTGTGTCTACCTTGTTGACTTAGCAGGCCTTGTTTTCTTGATGTCCTCCAACCCCTCTGACCTTTTCCTCCTCATCTTCTAAAGGTTCCCTGAGGCCTGAGGGGAAAGATTTGATGGAGGCATTCAGTTTAGGCATGGGTGTTCCAATGTCCCTCACTCTCAGCACAACGTCTAGTTGTGGTCTCTGTGTTTATTCCCATCTGCTGCAGGAGGAAGCTGCTCTGGTGATGACTGAGAAAGAAGGCACCTGTCTGTGACTATACCAGAATGTCATTAGGCGTCAATTTATTGCTGTTTTTGTTGTTGTTGCTTTGATTATTTTTTATTTTTTAATTGCAATTATGTTGTTTCAGAACTGTAGCAGTTGGTTTTACCTTAGGTCCCTAGGTTACCTAATCTGAGGTACATAGTTAGCCAAGCAGTATCAAGTATGGGTTCCATCTTGTACAGTGGGCTTTAAGTCAAACAAGATATTGGTTGCTTACCTCCAGAAACTTTTCACCACCATTACATGAGCATATTTTAGGAGAAAGGCAGCACTGTAGATCAAAGGGTCTCTGTGGCTGGTTTGGTGTTTGTGTTTCTCTTTGGTAGCATGCTAAATACTCTGCCATGTCGGGATAAAGTTCTATGTAGACATCAGCTCCATGTTCAATGAGTTGTGTAGGTGTTGCCTTCAGCAAGGGATCCTTGCTGTCAGTTTATGGAGAGCAACCTATAGTGTTGGCAACAGCCTGGGTTGTTTGGGGGTTCACATAGGACCCCTTTGACCAATATCTCAATTATATGTAACCTACTCCCAGAACTAGAAGTTTCATTTGATGACAAAAGATAGTCAGCTGGGGCCTTTTTAATTTTTGACAATATCATTTAAATCACCTTCATATATGTATATATTGTAGGAAGATTCTACTGTATTATGTTTTTATACTATAATCCCCTCAAATGAGCCTTGATTTTAGCTGTCCTCATTCCTCCATCTCTCCACTTCATCATCCTGTTCCATCCCTACAACCTCAAATGTCCATTAATAATTATCTATTCTACTTTTCTATCATTTGGAGATCTATCTACCCTACACTAGTCCACGGTTCTATACTTAACCACTGTGGTTCTATGTATTGTATCTTGCTTATTGACTTAAAAGCTAACACCAGCATCAAAACAAATACGTACCGTATTTGTCTTTCTAGATCTGGGTTATCTCACTCAGGATGTTTTTTCTAATCTCATAAATTTACCTTTGTATTTCATGATTTCAGTTTTTTAATGGATGAGGAATACCCCATTGGGTATGTAAATGTACCACTTTCATTATCCATTAATCTCTTGAGAGACACTAGTTTCTTAGCAACATGTCTGAGCAACTGCTTCTGTAGTAGGATGAAGCATCTGTTGAGTGGATGTCCAAGAATGGCATAGCTGGATCTTGAGGTAAATTTATTCCAATCTTCCCAAGGAACTGCCACACTTATTTCTACAGTGGCTGTACAAGTTTGCATTCCCACCAGCAATAGTTAAGTGTCCGCCTCACTCCCCATCCTTGCTAGCATGAGTTGTCATTTGTGTTATTGATCTTAGCCATTATGAAAGATGTAAAATGAAATCTCAAAGTATTTTAGCTTTTCATTTTCCTGATGACTAAAGGTGTCAAGCATTTCTTTACTTGCTTCTCGATCATTGAGTTTCTTCTTCTGAGACTTCTGTTTAGATTTGTACATCATTTTAACTGGGTTATTTGTTTCTTAATATCTGTGTTTTGTTTGGGGTTTTTATATATCTATTCAATATAGTACTTAAAGTTTCAGACAGAGCAATAAGACAACTATAGGAGATCAAGGCTATACACATTGGAAAAGAAAAAAAGTGCAACTTATGATCCCAAAAATGTGGTATTTGGTCTTTTTCCCTTGCAGCTTTTAATATTTTTACTTTGTTCTGTATGGTTATTCTTTGGATTATTATATGTCAGGGAGAATGACTTTGCTGGTCCAGTCTATTTGGTGTTCTGTATGCTTCTTGTACATGATACAATGGAAATTTTCTCCTATGATTTCTGTGGAAAATATTTTCTGGGCCTTTGGCCTGGGTTTCTTCTCCTTCCTCTATGGCTATTATTATTATTTGTAGATTTAGTCTTTTCATAATGTCCCATACTTCTTGAATATTTTGTATCTGGAGTTTTTATTTATCTTCCTCCTCCTCCTCCTCTTCCTCTTCTTCTTCTTCATCATCATCATCTTTGGCTTTTCAAGCCAGGTTTTCTATGTGAAGCCTTGGCTGTCCTGGACATGCTCTGTAGAGCAGACTGTCCTCAAATGCAGAGACTTAACATTTGACTGAGGAATCCATTTCTTCTCCCTTGTTTTCAGTGGCTGATATTCTTTCTTCCATCTCTTGTATTTTGCTGATGAGACTTGCCTCTGAGGTTCCTGTTCAAGTTCCAAAATTTTTCAGCTTCAGATTTCCCTGTTTGGGTTTTCTTTATTGATTCTATTTCTACTTTTAGGTTCTCAAACTCTTGTATTAACTTCCTTCCAATCTTTGCTCATATTTGCATAGATTTCTTTAAAGAATTTACTCATTTCCTCTTTAAGGACCTCTATCATATTCACAAAAGCCATTTCATTGTTTTGTCCTGTATCAGCTGTGTTGCAATACTCAGGACCTACTGTAGTAGAATTGCTGGGCTCTGGTGGAGACATATTATCCTGGCTGTAATTGAGTGTGTTTTTATACTGGTATCTAGGCACCTAGATTTGAGGTGATTATAATTCTAAGTGCTGATATCTGTTCTTATCTTTTCTGTGTAGGTGTTTTGTTCTTTTGTTTCTGTTTCTTCTCTGGTTGTTAGGAAAGTGTGGTGGCTGTATGTTGCCTGGTGGGAAATTTGTGTGTATGTGATCTTGATAGATGTGGCCACTTGAGGTTCCAGGTAAAATGTGTTTCCAGGTGTTGGGAGGCATCTCCCAATACTAAGGAATGGGGATTGCTAGGAGGTTCTGAAGGAGCCCATTGGAGAGAAGAAAGCATGGTGTTCCTCTAGGATCTGCTTAGTCCCTTGGGAATCGGGACAGGTAGTCTGCTACAGAGCTGACATTGAGACTTGGTGGGGGGGGGGGGTGGATATTGAGTAGAGGAGAGAGAGTGAATATCTGACGCTGGCCTACCTGCTTTGCTGGGCTACTTGCTTCTCTGATAGGCTTACCTCATGGGTTCTTGGAGAATGCCTGTGGAGTTGGGGACTGGAATAAAGGGATGAGTAGGAGCATAAGAAGTTGGAGGAGAATTTCTGTGTGATCTGTGGCAAATGGGTGTAGGGAAAGAGTCATTGCAGCATACGTTCTGCCACAGAGCTGGGGATGATCTGCAGGTAGCCTTCCTGTTCCCAGGCCTGCAGGGCCACTGGGTTCCCAGGTAATGTCTGTTGGTGTTGGAGCCCTGGGTAGTGGGGTGAGTTCCAGGAAGGAAGTTCAGAGGGATGATCTGTGTGATCCACCAGAGGTGGAGGCGGGGAGACAGAGACGGGGGGAGGCTGCAGCTGGCGGCCTGCGGCCAAGCTGGAAATAAGATGTGAGGAGTGTATGTGGAGGAGAGAAGGAATAGATAAAGCTCTGCAGTTATCCCGCAGCCTTCACTGGCCACAGTGGCCTGTGGGTTCCCAGGGAATGCAAAAGGACTTTTTTCAATAACTTACATAATCTACCTGCCTTTTAGAAAGTCCATTTATAAGCTGTAACAATAACCTTTAACTCTTTTGTCTTCTCTTTTCCACTTCTTTGGAGCCCAGAACTTCTTCCAAGACTAAAAATTACAAAGATTTTCAAAAACTCCCATTGAAACACAGCTATATGTACATTATATCATCGATATGATTTCTCTATTCTGTTGTTCTGTAGGGAGACTGTGTTCTCCACCTCACAAATCTTGACTTTGGCCACGTGATTTGCTTTGATTAGTCTAATCAAAGTAGCCAATATATACCCCACTTTAAACAACCAATTCTGAATACTAGTTCAGACTTTGTGCCATGGACGATCTACCCTTAACACATCTAACACCTTTACAAATGGTATCTTAGGATGATGGAAATGTCCATAACCAAAATACCTCCTAGGGTGACCTTAGAAGTGACCAGAAGGTGGAGTGCTTCAATGTGCTTGTATAGTTAAACTTGATCTCATATGCTCTTTTCTGCTTGCCTGCTGTCATTAGTGAAAGTGCCAAATATCAACGCAGGGCAAGACCATAAGAGCTTGACCATGAGCTAGGACGAATGTCATCAGAGCCGACCAAACACATGTGAGCGAGACATTTGTTGGTATCTGTAAGACAGAGACTTGGCATATGTCTGTTATACAATAAATGAAATGACCATTCTAAGGTATGGTTGAAGAGAAGATTTTTATTGTAGATATGAGGGAGAATTCAGCCAAAGGCATCTGGAAAAGTTCCAGAGCCAGGAGAGAAAGTGGTAGACTGAACATGGTCAGCAGACAGAGCCAGGCCGTGCATGGAGGCAGGGGTTGGGAAGACACACCAGGACCGAGAGAAGGCCAAGAGAACCAAAAGGATGCATTGCCAACATGTCAGGATTATATAGGAATGAGAATTTGGGGGAGGGGGAGACTATAAGCTAAAAAAGTTTAGGGTAGGGAGCAGGGTGAGAAGAGCTGAGAGGAGCTAAGATGCGAGCACAGCACGGGACTCTGTAACAGGTACTTACTGAGAAAGCCTAAAGCCCAGTGTGTGTGTTGGTACGTTAATAGGAACCATAGTCAGCCATCTGTCCTGAGTTCCTTTTGGACATGACACACAGAATATTACAGCACTTTCCTCCCTTCTCCTCCTTGAAAATCTGGGAGAAACAATGCAAAAATTAACTCACAGAGTAGGAGAAAATTGTATCTCCTAGGTAATGATGGGAAATGTGACCCCCATACCACATTAAAAAAGAAACAGCTTTTTTTTTAAAAAAAAGATTTATTATTTACTTATTTTTATATGTGAGTGCTCTGTCTTCATATATGCCTGCACACCAGAAGAGGGCATCAGATCCCAGTATAGATGGTTGTGAGCCACCATGTGGTTGCCAGGAATTGAACTCAGGAATCTGAACTCTCAGACAGCAGGCAATGCTCTTAACCACTGAGCCATTCCCCGAGCCCAGGAAACAGCTTTTATGAAACAAAGAATTAACATAGAAATCAGGGAGCTGAGGTCAGCAAGGAGGGAGGCAGAGACAATGACATCTAAGGTGCAGCTGACAAATTATAAACACCTCACATAGGAATACAGCCCACAGTAGCTGACTGCAAAGGAAACTGGACATCTCCATCCTGGCAGGAGAAATCACACTGGCAGAAACGTAAGCTAGACATACCTAACTACTTACTCATACCTACCTGATTGTACTTTATCTTGGTGGTCTAAGAACTCTGTTGCTTGTAACCAGAATTTAATAAGTGCTGGTCACACCAACTACTTTTGTCCTTCCATAACTGCTATGCGAGGACCAAGAATTGAGTATTAATATAAACCTTGTCCCATGGCCAGACTACCCTGGACACATGTGATGCCTTAGCAAATAGTACCTGAGGATGACCGCAGTTTCCTTAACCAATTAGGATGTTCTTAGGAGTGGAGCACCTCTGACTGCAGACAGAGTAAGGACCACAGCCTAGATGACCGACTGACCACTCAAAGGCCCATAGCATCATCACCAAGCAGCACCCATGACCACTTGGGCCACATGACTACAGAGACTAGAAGAAACTCTGCTCAAATATGATGTGAAATTTGGATTTTTCTCAGATTCCTAAAGGTCATTTCAGTATGAAACAGATAAAGGAGACTTTACTGTCTCAGAAAAACAGAACATCCTGAAGAACCTTTTGTTTGTAGCTTGATGCGGTGGTACACATCTGTGGCCCTAGGAGTCAGGAGGAGGAGGCAAGAGAATTGAGAGTTTAAGGACACTCAGGCTAAATAGCCTGTGAGACAGTGTCAAGGAAAAGAAAGGGGAGAGAAATAAGAGATGTGAAGGGAGGGGAGGAGGAGAGAGAAAGAGAGAGGAGCACAGGAGCCTTCTCTTTGCAAATGTTTCCCACGCAAACTCTACCAAAGAATTGACATAATAAAATAATTAAATTACATGCTATTTGAAGGACCATGTTTCCTTGCTACTATCTAATGCTGTCCCACATAATGCTTTTTCTTTGTTTTTTTTCTCAGTCCTTCCTCTAACAAGTTAATATAGCAAGTGAATTTTTTAACCTACTTTCAAGCAGCAATATAGGCAGACCCACTGCAAGGAGCTGATGAAGCAGCAAGAGATGAGGAATGCGGGCTAACATTTCTGCTCTGCCTAAATGACTAAGATTTATAACCATAAACCTGCACATCTCTGGCTTATGTATGCAAATGTGGAGCCAATTAGTGATTCACCTGCGACTGTTAATTAAAAGGCCGAGGGTGATGAATCACCAGAAAGTGGGCAGACGCCAGCATCATCTATTCCCACACAAAGGGCAGCCCAAGGAGAGACTCTGAAGATTCACTCCCCTCCCAAAGAGCCATCAGCACTTTATATCTACCAATTTGAAAGAGAAAATAATAATAATAAACCGTGTGGGAAATGTGATTATATTACAACTAGAAAACAAAAGCGGCCAAAGCAGAGTGAGTGTTGTTGCATCTTTGTGAAGTTGGCCTGCTGGGTAATTTTCCCATGGAATTCAGGAAGAAAGAAAGAAAGGAAAAAAAAAAAAAAAAAGAACTGGAAAAGGACTTGGAAGAAACCACATGTGGTTGTTTGCCCTGCGGTTACAACAAATTTCCACAGTTTCCAACTCAGCAAAAGGCCTGAACTGAAGCCGAGAAGAGCAGAGAATAAAGCTGTTAATAAGACAAAACACACACACACACACACACACACACACACACACACACAAGCCTCAGCTACCCAGAGCTACCTTGAACAGGCTCTCATAGTGCCTAAATTAATCTTTGAGGTACTTACTTAATTTCTGGCTTTTAAATCCAGCTAAAACAATGTTCATTAAAGTCATGTTTATAATAAAGAAATGATCTTGCTTTCACTGTCCCCTTGCAGCAGAATGTTGAAAGGCCTGATTCTCTCCCACAGTGGAGCACTGGCCTATCTTTTTCTTTGTCAGCCTCCTTGGCTCAGAGCTAGCTTACCAAACCCCAGCTGTGGCCACAGTGTTTTATGCTCTACTTAGACCTCAAACCCACACCTCCTCCTGATTCTCCTGCCCCATCCCAGAGAACCACCATAGCCCTGACTGTGTGGACCAAGGGCCAGGCCTGTGGCCACACAGCCCTTGCCTTCAAAGGGCTCCTAAGTGCAGGGTCTTGTTTGGTTAGAAGCACTTTTCCCTGGAGGCTCTAGCATGTTTGGAGGGTGTACAAGGACTCCTCCTGAGTGGTTTTCTGCACATGACATCCCCAAGGACCTAATGAGGTTTTCTGAGGATCCTCTTTAATTAAGTGACCTCACAGGGGAAACAGCAGATACGTCATCAGTGTGTTACTGGCAGGCAGGTCTAATGCACATGCATAGATTTGCCTCATCAGTAAAGAGCACTGCCTTGAAGAACAAAATAGTATCTAGTAAAAGTATGCCAAACATGGTGCTTTTGGCTTGCGTGGGGTCACCACCAAATCTCCTATGTGTTTCACTTTATCCATATCTCAGCTCTATGTGTCAGCTTTTTACAATGTTTACTTTTACTGTCATTAAGTATTTGTAATTGTGATAAAATGGTACCACAGCTGCCTAAACAAAACAGAGAAGTGTTTGTTTAGTGCATACTACATGTGCAACGTTTCTAGCTGTGTTGTCCCCATGAACCTTTCAGCCACCAGAAGTATTGCCCCGGGTCATTAAATTGTCAAGCATTGGAGAAGGCTTCCATGTTCCAAGCCTGGGTTTTCACATTCCATTGTAGCTCCTGACCCCATCATCTGTTCTGTGTGGCCTGGAGAATGAGCTACAATAACAACAGCTGTGATTTGGGTTTTGAATAAGTAATCAATTTATTAAATATACAAATATACAACAAGTCAAAGTAAAACAATAAATAGTAAGATTAGATAGATAGATAGATAGATAGATAGATAGATAGATAGATGTAGATGAGAGGAGACAGAGAGAGAGAGCGCGCGCAAAAGGTCATCAAATTAGGCACTCAAAACATCCAGTGGAACACAGACTGTAGAAACTGAGGCAGTCAGCAGAAGTTCCCACTTGAGCTTTCTTCCATGGAGAAGGTTTTCACCGCTGAACTTCTGTGACTTCTCTTTCCCACTGTAGGCACTTTGATATCAAGGGATAAGCAACAGTAACCTCTGTTGGAAGTAGGTCGCCTTCTAGCTGTTCTGGAGGACACAGCGTTTTTATTCTTGAATTGACTCACCTTCTGTGTCACAGAGGAGTTTTCTTTTTCTTTCTTTCTTTCTTTCTTTCTTTCTTTCTTTCTTTCTTTCTTTCTTTCTTT
>OU015758.1:25692402-25729038 GCA_907169655.1 Acomys percivali | reverse complement strand
TCTCTCTCTCTCTCTCTCTCTCTCTCTCTCTCTCTCTCTCTCTCTCTCTCTCTCTCCTCCATTTATTTATTCACTTTACATCCTAGTCACAGCCCCCCTTCCTCCCCTTCTCCCAGTCCCAACCTCACCCCCTATTCCCCTTTTTCCTTCTCCTCAAAGAAGCAGAGTCCCCCCCTGCCCCCCCCTGCCAGCCCACCATGGGTACCAACCCACCCTAGTAATCAAGTCACAGCTGGACTAAGCCACCCTCTCCCACTGAGGCCAGATGAGGCGGCCCAGCTAGGGGAATGGGATCCACAGGCAGGCAACAGAGTCAGAGACAGCCACTGTGACTTCCTATCTCCTGTAGGAACCGATGCCTATGTAACCTAATTTAGGATTTGACTCCATTTGACTCGTTCGCATTACTCTTGTCACTGGGGCAGTGGGAATCAGTCTCAGTTCCTAGATTAAGATGCGTCACATTTACCTGGAGGTCTACAGACCACACACAGTACTCTATACTCACACCCTCCCAGTAAGCCAGCAGAATAGGTGCTGCACACATTCACGCTAGTCTAGTTCTGCCTTTCCCCCCAGCTTCTCAAGCTTCCAAAGCCAGAACATTCCATCATCACACTTCCCCACCAGCTGAGGACCAGAACAAGCACACATGCCCCAACTGAAGAGCCCCGACACATACTCAATAACAGTTTGCATTTTCTTTTTATCCATCTGTCTCTTAAGCATAAACCTTACCACTGGCCTGATCTGCAATTTACATCTCTCATTCAATCTTAATCCCTCCCTTTCCCTTCTATCACTGTCATCACAGTTCAACTGTGTAATCTGAGGTCTGTGTTCCTTTGATTTGGTCCTTTGGTCCTCAAGCATATTACGCAGTTAAAATATTAGGGTGATTGAGACTGTAGGATGCTTCATCTTTGTTGTCAGCCTAACTGAATGGGAAGTGAACCTTATTGCATGTGAGGGTGTTTCTGGGGAGGTTAGATCTAACCCTGGTTAGGGCAGCACTGTGCCCTGAACTGTACTAAAGGAGAAAACAGGCTGAGCAACCAGCATTTGTTCCTGGGCGCCTTTTGACCACAGATGCAGTGTGAGCAACTGCCTCAAGCTCTGGCCATGCCTCAAGCTCTGGTCCTCATGACCGCCCCACCCGCACCCTACGCACCGCATCCTCAACTGTGTGCCAAAACAAACCTTGCCTGCCTTGAGTTGCCTTTGTCAGGTATTTTATCAGAACAGTGAGAAAGGTGACTAAAGCAGGACAAAAAAAGTCTCAGTTTGGATGCCTGAGGTTATATTACGTGGGGAAACGAAAGGCACTGATGAGTACGGCTGCACCACCAAGGTAAAATAGCTTGGCTGGGATTCATTCACAGATAGGTTTGTTTTCTAGTTTTTGAAAGAGTTTGGGTCGCAGAAGTTCAAAAAGACTCAAAGGGCGTTCTTTTTAAAAGACTGTTTAAACCCTGTCAGATGCAAAGTCTAAAGATGGGTCTCGGGTGAGTGGCTCTCCACTTGGGCCGACTAAGTACACAATAGCATCCTTATTCCAAAAGCGGTCTCGTTGTTTGGGGTAATAGCTTTAAATTTCAATATTATTTAATCAAACACTTGCAAAATAAAATCCTGGTCTAATTATACTCTGTGACCTGGGTAATCTTGACTGTTCACTGGGGGAGACCTGGATTCAATTAAGAGATATGCCTCTGGGCGGTCTGTGGGGGTTATTCCCAGGAATAATCCTCTGAGGAAGAAAGCCCAACCCTAGGGGGTGGTGGCACCTTCTGCCAGAAGCCTGGCTATAAAGAGGTCCTAGGGGAGAGCGATGCCCTTTGCCTGCTTGCCTGCCTGCCTCTGAGCTCTGCTGATGAGTTCAGCCGTCCTGCTGTGATGCTGTTGTGACCATCCTCTGCTGACACTGGAAGCCAACTTCTGCAACCTACTGACAGGGACTACAGACCCACTGCTCATCAAGTCCTCTGGGCCTTATGCCACAGATGGGGACTGCTGAGGCATCCGGTCTCCTGGATGGAACCCCAGCATCTCCTCAGCCTCTCCAACATGAAGCTTGCCTAAAGAACAAAGGTTCTGTAAGAATCAAAGTCTTTTAAAGGGAGCTCTCGAGAGCTGGAGTCATACTTGGTTGTAGAGTCCTTGCTTGGCACCTAGGAAGCACAGGGTTCAATCTTCAACTTACACCGCAACTAACTATTCCACGTCATGCTCTAAGAGCAGATACATGTAACCATGTAGGTTTCAAAGCCCATAGGCTATACAATACCCAAACTGAATCCTCATGTCCTACCATAAACTATGGATGGGCACTGAGAAATCATGTAATTTTTCAGCATGTGTCCTTGTTAATTTCACCAGTGTAGCAAATGTACCTATCTGGTGTGGGATTTGACAGTCAAGGAGAGCATGGATGTGTGCATGCAGGAATGTGTGTGAAATCTCTGCATCTTCCTCCCAGTTGTGATGTGAATCTAAGATGTTGCCAAAGAGCCTGTGAAAGGCAATATACACATTTGGATACACACATACACACCTGCCCTATTTTAAAATATATATATATTGCTTGGTTGTCTGCTGGACTGCCAGAAGTACGCATGCACCTTGATTGCATATTGTACTTACTTTGACATCATGACATTTCAGTAAAAAAAGGAACAATGAAGAGAAAGCGCTGGTAAAGAAGCCAAGAAAATCACTGAAAGAATAGCATCTGATTCCTGATAACTTTGGGGAAAGCCTCACCAGAAATTCAGCCAGCTGATGGCCAGCTTCAAACTCCCCAAATGCATCCTCAAGATTTACTAGCTAGACAAGAGGAGCTCTAAGAATGGAAGCCCGTGCAGCCTTTTCCAATCTTCATCCATAACGGAGCCTCAGGAAAGAATGCTTTCTTTTATTTTCTGCCTTTGATCCATATGGGCCCAGAATTACAATCTGTCAACAACCTCCTCCTCCGTGCAACCGGCAAGTGAAAACCCTCTGCAGATAAACAGCTCACACACTTGTCTATGGAATCAGAGTGGCTCATGCACAAAGCACATAGCTGCGTCTTAGGCGTGTCAATAAGTTGCTACAACTGACTTAGAAAACAGCTGCACAGACGCACAGCTAGAGATGCATGTGTTGTATCTGCTATTCCTCCATGCTGGCTCTCTGGAGTTCCCAGTGGTATCATTTTTTTAAATCATCTGCCCAATCTCAACTGACCTTGCCTGGTGGTTCCACTAATAAATACATAATGGCTGGACCAAACCTTTCCCGGTTTATTCACTCATGCTGAATTAATTATTAATTCTTTAAGACATCCCTGGGGCCCATTACTTACTCTTTCAACTCCACATTGTCGAAAGCTAACAGGTGGGTTATCATTGGAATTACAACCAGTAAAAGGAAGAGAAGGGTTAGCTAGAAGACAAAGAGAAAGGAAACCTGCTATTTGTAGAAAAAGGTCAGAGGCCATCTCTTATCCCAGGCCACTAGAGATTGTATAAGGAAAACAAAATGGGAAAGAAAAGAAATGCAGATAGCCCATAACCCATTGCATAATGAGCCTAGAAGGTCTAAGCTCATTTGCTCTCTAATGCAATGTCTTTGTTCAGGGAATTTTTATTTCTACCTTATTACAGTGAGGAATCTTAGGACTAAGCAGTGTTTAGAACTTATATTCAGAAGTTGTCTTTATATACAAGTGAAATGAGGTGGGTAGAGCGTAAAAGGCAGGGGAGGCCTCAGGCGAGAGAAGAAGTAGGAGGGAAAATTAACACATGCAAATGTCCATTGGAAGTTCTATAATGAAACCTAATACTATGTATGTTTATGACAATTATTTATTTTTTATCTATTTATTTACTCGTTTATTTGGGGCAGTGGGGATGGTTGCCACAGCATGCATGTGGTCAGGGTACAATTTTGGGGAGTCAGTTTTCTTCTTCCCCGTTTAAGTCCAGATTGTCAGCCTTGACAGTGAGCGCTTTTACCTACTTAGCCATCATAGTGGCCCTAATTTGAGAAATTGTCCTTGTTTGGGTTATTACGTCTGAACGAAAAAGGCCTAAAGGAATGGCCACGATATGTATCTAAATACCCATGAGTTAAAGAATCAGCCCCAGCGTAGCACTGCAGTGAGTTTTGCTCCATATGTGCTCCCCAGATCACCATCCTATACCCCCAGCAGGTCCAAAAGCAGTGGTTCTGCCTGATCACAGCCTGGACCCTCTACAGCTGTTAGCTGTCCTTACGAGTGGAAAGTCCTGGGTCTTTACAGTAACGAACTGATAGACATGGTGTTTAGAGAGCAAAGGATGGGACTTCCTCTATAGAGACCCTGTGTGTAACTCTTTTCTCCTTCCCAAAATAAGAACATCTCATCTCGTGAAGAGCTGGGGTTAATAAGAATGCAGGTCCTTTGGGGTGGGGGGGCAAAGGAGTGGCGGCACGGGGGTGGGGGCCGCTGGCGAATGCCAGTTTATTCAGTGGTGGAGCCCCTGATCGGTTGCCCTGGCTTCAGGAAATAAGCTCCCACCCACACTCAAGCAAGAAACTACCATTAAACTCAGTGAGTCACACACAAAAAGAAGATGGAAAGTGGGAAGGGACTTGTTGGAAAGAAAGGTGCTGGTAGGAGAGAGAGGACATGAGAAAGGGGGATGGGAAGGGAAAGGGACCAAAATGCTTTATATGTAAGTCTGAAACAGTCAAACAGTAAAATAATAATAATAATGATGATGATGATGATGATGATGATGATGATGATGATAAAAAATGAATACAGTCCCTGTAGCGATGCATCATGCCTGTCCTTGGAGTGATCTGTACAGAGCCTAGTCAATGAAAGTGATCCCTCAGCGCCTGTGCACCATCCACCTGACTTTTCCTGCATTCACCCTTTGCCCCAGCTGTCTCCAAGTTCCCCCTTAGGTCCCAGGGGAAAAAAGACAGGAATATAAATGAAAGAGATTGGCCCAAGTTAATCGTTGTCTGAGGGTAGTTACTATTCATTGTATGCAAGTCTACTTTTGTACATGTTTGAAACTTGCCCTAATAAAATGTTTAGCCAAAAGCGGGAGATGTGGCACAGTGACACAGTATCCGTGTAGCATATAGGAATCCTGGATTTGATCCCTAGAGCTGAAAACTAGAAAGAGTTTAACCACCCCCCCCCCCCCACTTCAATCAAATATAGCATTTTAATTGATAGATTCTGAATCGTATCTTCTTCAGCTTCCAAATGCTTTCCCTAGGCCATTCAACAGATCTGGTATTCATCTTCTCCTGTATTATCCAATTCATAGGCACCTTCCTCCTCAGTGTTCCCTTGTGCTCTTACGCTCAAAAACCATAGTTGTTATGAATAGAATGTTGTCGATTATTATTTCTATGTATCTCAAAACCATACATTTTAAAAGACAGTAATAAAAGCCAGCTCGAAAGAAATAGTTGCCAGGTGTTGGAAAGACAATTTAAAGCTTGGTCTTCTGTAACTCCTATAGAATAGATGCATGTTGTGTGCTTCTGGCTTCCTGTCACCCGCCAGGGCACCGTTCCCAAACTGCCAAGAGTGTTGGGCAGGGGTGTGTCAGCAAGTGTTTAACAGCCAGAGCCCTGTGGGGTTCTAACGGTGTCCAATACGTGTCGATTTTGTTGACTCTCATGATGCAAATGCCTTTCGTCATGGTCAACTGCTGGCTTCCAGGATGAGGTTGCTGAAGCAGCACAAAGCTGTTGGGCACACCACCGCCACCACACAGCTCACAGCACACAGCTCTGAAGAGATGCCCTTGCTGGAGGATGGCCCCTGAGATTTCACCCAGAGATCCTTGCAGACAATAATAAGCTGAATCACATGGCCAAAGGCCTGGCCCTCTGGTGACTTCCTGCTGTGTGTTCAAGCAGACACACATCTTCTAGAGACAGAAAGTGGCTGTGGGAAAAGGGAGGGACTCCTGGAAGTGGTTTTCTCTTCCAACAAATGTGACGTGGGTGTTCTGTCAGCAAACTAATGGGATGCGATCAGGAAGTTGGATAAAAGCTTAAAACATTGTTAAACCCCTGCATTGATTCTGTGGTATTAGTTACCAACCAGAGTCACATGAGGCACATCACACTCCCTGAGACACATTAGTCCTCATGATTTTACAAGTCTGCATTTTTTTAAACGAAGTTCCACAATCTGTAGATGACAAGCAATCCTTTAATTGAAAAAAGAGAGAGGGAGAAAGGGGGTGGGGTAAAAGAGGGGAAATGTATACATGTAAGGAGGCAGAGGGAAAAAGGGGGGATCTCCAGCCACCAATGGACCTTAAAGTGAATCCTTTCAAATCGTCATTTTACAGTGGAACAACGAGACTTGCTGAGCTCTTTGCTGACCATTTGAAAGGCAGTGAATACCGAAACAAACCTTTTTGGGTCTTACATACCCAGGCCAGAGACTTCTCTGCATGTTAGTTGTCTGTTTTAACTTCTTAAGACAATATTGGTACCAGGACAGACGGAAGAATGTCTGAAGTCTGTGGTCACTCGTTAGGAGTCTCCAGCAGATGCCCCACCATTGGGTGGTGGTTTGTTTAGCAAGGCAGCCTTCAGACTTCATGTGTTCCAAAGTGTGTATTGGGGGCCATCACTCTGTCCAAAAGGAGGCCCAAGTCAAAAGTAATTCTGTACTTTCCAGCTGTTGGCCCTTGGTCAGTCATAGTCCAAGAATGCCCTCTGTTGACTTCCTGCTGTGTGTTCAAGCAGACACACATCTTCTAGAGACAGAAAGTGGCTGTGGGAAAAGGGAGGGAGGCCCGGACTCCTGGAAGTGGTTTTCTCTCCCAACAAATGTGATGTGGGTGTTCTGTCAGCAAACTAGTGGGATGCGACCAGGAAGTTGGATAAAAGCTTAATACACTGTTAAACCCCGGTTTCATTTGTGTTTTGTTCTCTAATGATGACTATAATTCTTTTTAATTACACAATTATTTCAATGCTTACTCAACTCATATTATATTAATACAAGGCAAAGAAACAATAACAAATTGGTAGGCATAAAAATCTCTTAACACAATTTTAACTTGGGCATATTCTTCTGTGGTTTTCTGCATAATATGGTCACCATTTCAAAGAACATTAACAAAAGCATATTCATGGATGCTCAGAATGGATCTTCGCAAGACTGGTGGAGGTTTTTTTAGTTCTGGAGGCATGAATTTAAGACAGACAAAAAAAAATGCATTTGTGCCCCTAAAGAAGTTGAAAGGAATGTCGATTAAGGAGTGTTATGGAATTAAAGGTTTTCTGGGGTATGATGTAAATATGCTTATCCCCTTTGATTCTTACAGTGATTAAAAAATATTAAGTGGAAAATTTGGAAGGGACAGCACCAGCCTTCACGCATGTCAAGACTAGCAATACTAACAACTGTCATTCTTCATTTACTGAGGTGGCAGGGAGTAGGAGCATTTCAGTTGAATTATTTTATGGCAATTGTCACAAGCACCAGAGAGGAGAGAAGCTGTTAGTTTCCACATACCACAGATGAGCAGCTTGAGGTGGTACAGCCAGGAGTTCATCCAGCTCAAACATTTCCTTCTGCACTCCGGGGTCATCCTGAAACAATAGCTTCTGGAACTTTCCCAACCAGCTTCCTTGCCCCCCTCCTTGGACTCATCAACAACTCAAGTCTCACTCTATTGCCTAAGGCCTCCCTTGCTTAAGGAACTGTCACCTCAGGATTTGTGCCCTTGGGTACTAATTTTGTCTGTGAGGGTAATACAGAAATTGTTTCTTTGTTCTGATTCATAACTTTTAAAAACTTGAAACCAAGTATCAGAGAACGGTCACCTCTCCTTGGTCTTCTTTGCTGTCCAAACAGTCCCAAGGTCCTTTGTTCATTGTTTGATTTGTTTTCCAGGCTTTTATTTACCCAGGCTCAGCGCAGCTGTGTGTGTGTGTCAGCTGTGTGCCCAATATCAGAGACCCAGAATGCCACATCTGGTACTAGGCAGCCATCTAAAGGCAGTGGGACTGCAGCAGAGCACAGTGGGACCACGGCCTTCCTGCTATCCAAACCGACCGTAGTTCAAAGGCAGCTGAAGGCGACTTTGACCCTTACCACAACTGCACCACACTGACCACACTTTCAGAGCTCACAACCCATGGCAGACCCCTATCCTCTTTACCCAGAAAGTGTGACCATTGCCCTGGCTACAAATGAAACTTTCTATGGTCTGATGTCTTAGCTTTTTTTCCCCCTCCCTGTTAAAATTGTCCAAATTCAAGCCAAGATATGTAAGAGTGGAACCCACAAACAGAGTCCCGTGGCTCCCTCTTCTCCTTTGCCTCTCAGTGTCCCATCACCCATGTGTCTCCTAGTTTAACGGTCTCACAATTCCCCCTATCTTCATCTTCCCATGAGGACATCGTGAGACACGATCGCATGTCTTCCTGAAACCCAGACATGGTTTGTCTGTGCCGTTTCCCCTCTGTACCAGGCTCCCCACCCTATCAAGACAGGAAATGAAGTTGGTGGTGCATATCTTGTTTTTAAGCAAACCCACATTTAGTGACTCTACAGTGATATGTTCTAAAAGGAACAATTGGGTGTTTATTTCAATAAGAAAGAAAGAAAGATAGATTTCTATAAAACTCAATTTTGAGTAGATGAGAGAAATGACATTTTTGTTATGTTTTTTACACTTTTACAGGTCAGCTGAGAAAATGTGTTTTTAAGATTATGGCACACAGCTAAGAAGTGCAGTAGTCCCTCCTCAGTGAAAATTTTAAAGTTTTATACTTAAAATTCAAGCAACAAAGACCATCCAGAGTTTTCATCCGTTCACTGAGCACCCTCTGATAGGCCCTAAATATACTTCTCCTTGTGTCAGACAGCGATGCAGCACTCATCTTCACAAAGAACAGGCTTAAACATTGAAGAAGATTGACTAAGTTGCCCTTAAAGACCACATAGCCCCAGTTAAACACTCTTAGTTCTTTGAGCGCCAGTCTGATCTTCCTTGTGACAGGCTCAATAGCTATTGCCTTGCCTGACCCAGTGGTAGGTCCAGAATGACTCTCCACTGAATTTAATCAAAGTGATTTGTGTGTGTGTGTGTGTGTGTGTGTGTGTGTGTGTGTGTGTATGATTGTGTGCATGCAAGCACACTCATGCATATGTGTGAGTGTGTGTGTGTGTGTGTGTGTGTGTTTGTTTAATGTGCTCCATGCTACATGTCTGCCTTGTTTATGAGACATTTGCATCCTCACTGCATAAAGCCAGTGACGGCCCCAACAGTTCCCTCAAAATACTTTCCAGATCCTGTTAGCTCTCTGTCATGCCTACAAACTTGTTAGAGCAAATTTTCTACCAGAATTTAGGATAGTCAGTCTGAAGAGCAGATAATAAATTATACTTTTAAAATTACAGGGATTAGCCAACATAACCCAAAACAAGAGCTCCAATACGGTGGTATTTTGTGCAAGTTTGAAATAATGCAATAGAAACAATAAAGTCTCCTCACATTCAGAAGTTGAAATAATATAAATCTATTAAGTGTATACTCTTTTCAAGGACCTGGTAGGCCAAGTGAGTGGGAAAGCTGGCTTTGGGCAAGCCTTGAATTGTGTAGGACTCAGAGCCGCATCCTTTTCATAAAAACCACCAACCTCCTGTGTCAAAAAGACAACACAAAGTTCACAATTAGCTAGCTGAAGCCTTGGAAGCCAAATGAACCATGCAGAGTGAAATGCCTGATGCCAAACAAGAAGCTGAAAATGACACTGAGAGACCCATTCCCAAAATGCTCCCACATGTCCTTTGTCCTTGGTTCAGTCCAGACACAGCAGGCTCCTCCCACCTCAGACAGCCAGCAACCTATCTCCATTTCCAAACTTTCTACCCCAGTAGACTCGAGAGTCCTTGAAGTTCGTGCACAAGAGAAACTGCTGTGCTCTCAGAAGCCACATCTCTTAAGGCTCAGAGAGGGTGGTAAATAAACAAGTGACCAAAAAGTGACTAAAGTCTTTGTGCCCTTCAAGTGATGGCTGAAAGTCTCCCTCACCCGTTCCACCCCAGAGGATCACTCACATTCAGAGACAGAAACTTCTGCTTCGTGGTACCCAGCCCTCATCGTGAGCTTGATGAAACTGTCCCTGGTTTCAGAAAAGACTGTAGGTGACAAGGGCCTGTAAATCTGAATCCACCACCCTGTTGTGTCTTCTGGGGGGGGGGCCAAGTCTTTCAGTGGCTCTCTTAATAGAGCGAGCTAAAGCCAATTGCTGCCGTGTCTGCGTCAACCTTGTAAGTCACACTAAGCTCTCCCTGTAATGATTAACCGGCAGCCCCTCTCACTCATCTGGAGTGATTTTTCCAATTAAGCCAGACAAGCCTTTCGCTCTGGAACACGCCCCGCCCCCCCCCCCCCCCCCCGGCCCCAGACTCCACCTCAGAGGCCAGGTCTTGAAGAATGAGACTTCAGGTGGTTGCTAACACGTCTTTTGTCACACAAGCTTCTCCTGACAAACAATATTGACTCCAGGTCTGTCAGGATTTTCTATGGCCATCAGTCACTTGCGTCCCTTTGTGGTCTTGTGACTACACACCTGTGTTTCCTCTTAGTCCCAATCCTAAAACAAAACAAAACAAAACAAAACAAAACAAAACATGGAATTTTCAAAATGAGGCTCAGTGCGATTCCCTGCAGCGTATTCGTGATGTGAGTGTTCACCTGCAGCCTTGGGGTCAACCTTTCTCGGCAAACTAAATTCGAGAGAACAAAGTGCCCCCTCTAAAACACAAATATTGGAGGGCTGCATAGAACATGTTGAAATTTGTTTGTTGCTGTCTCGTTAACTTTTCCTTACATTCTTACAAAGCATCTCAGAGAAATGCAGATTTTCAACTTAAAACAAAGCCTTCATTCCTCAGGCACCATGATCTCAGTGACCAGATCGTATGAGTGAGAGAAATACCTGGTATAAGAACACGGGGGTTCCATGGACAACTTTTGCTTTTCACATGTTATGCTAAGCAAACCGAGTACATCTGAGTCCCAGGTTCATGACACAAGTTTCCAGTTTGCATCAAGCTAGACTGAAGGAGGAGGAAAAAGAAAGGAGAGAGTGGTGGCAAGAAAGAACCGCCTTTGGTTTACAGCAGGATTAAAGGACCTTCGCTTCCGATAAAGGAAAAAAGACTTATTGTGCCCTAGGGCTTGGTAATAAATCAAGAATCATACGGTAGCAAATGTATGTTGTTAACTCTGCCCCATTTCTAGTCTGTGAGCCCGGAAGCAGTTCCCGCAGCCAAGACTGCTACCCTGCCTATCGAATCCCTAGGCGAACAAGGATGCAATTACTCCCGTTCATCAAAGGTCGCAACCTTTCCCAAGAAGTCTAAGAGGGGCTGTGGTAGCACTGAGGCCTGGGTCCAATAGGCTGGGGAGCTCTGGAGTGTGCTGGTCTCATCTTGTGACCAAAAGAATGGCAGAACGCAGGACCGGAACTCCCCCCTTGACTCTTGAATGAAAAGGAACTGGAGTTTCGGAAAAAAGCTAACAGACGTCTTCTCTCCCCATGGTTCATCAGTCGATATGCTCACTGCCTGGCAGAAAGCAGCCCTCAGAAACAGAACACAAGCGTCTAGTTCCTCCCGGCTTGTACCTCTTCCGTGTGTAAACACAAAGTCAAAGATGAAGTATCAGCGACTTCCTGGCAACAAGGAGAAACACACGCGTGATTACAGCGCTCTGATTGCAAGTTTGGTTTACAACGAAATTCAAGTTTAAAACGATTCGGTGTTAAGCAGAGAGTTTCACCACCCACCTCGCTGTCACAGATCTAACTTACCTTTTTCATTTTTTCCTTATTCGTGAAATGAATTGTGGCACCCTAATGTGGATCCAAAACGGAGAAAGAGAGTGAGAAAGGAGTCTCAGAGACTTGACTATGTCTGTTGGTTGGGATAATGGTGCCAGGTGGCTGTCTTAGCCACGGGGGAGGAGGGAGGGGCGATCTGCCCATAGTTGCAGGTGGAGATGCAATGATCTAAACAACCCAACCATTTAAAGAGGAAGGAGGCAGGCTGCCTTGCAGACAGCCACAGGCCTCGCTTCTTCTTGCTTACGATCATATCTACGAAACTTGCTTAGCTCGCCTGCGTTCTGTTCCGAGCCTCACAGCCCCATGAGACTCAGTCTTTGCCCAGCTTGTGCTCTAACTATGGGAAATGGGACCTAAACATATACAAATATAAAAATAACCCAGGAAGGAAATTTTTTCGGTTAAAAATCAAAAGGTCCCTGATCCTCGCCCAGATCTCACCCAGCACCAACTAAGGTCACACGGGTAGCGTTAAGGTGTTTGTACCAAGTGAATGAATCCAAGTGGTCAACCAGCTGTACAAACAACCGCTTCTGAGCAGAAAGTGAAAATATAACATAAGAACAATTTCTCAGGGGCTGGAGAGATGGCTCAGTGATTAAGGGCACTGCCTGCTCTTCCAAAGGACCCGGGTTCAATTCCCAAGTCACACCTGTCTGTAACTCCAAGATCTGACACCCCCACATGAACGCACATAAATTAAAATTAAAGTAAATATTTTTTTTAAAAAAGAATAATTCCTCCCACTCCATTGTTCATGGCAGACATTAGTAATCAATATTAGCACTGCCAATCAACATAGTCCAAGCTCAGAACCCTTCCTGTGGAGCTCCAAGCAGCCCCTGCCAGTCAGAGGGAACAGGCCTACAAATTGAAAACTCCTTGTCATCCCTGAGGGACAGAGCACAGACACTAACATTTTGCATTCAGTTGTACGTCTAGCTGAACATCTAGAAGGCTCCATTATCTAATTATTTTAGCTTTACAAAAACCTTTGCTGATACCTGACCTTTGAGCCTCTCAGAACCTTTGTGAGATGTGCCACTCAGGTTTTTTTTTGGATCCTCATTTTGTTAATGAGGAAGCTGGCCTCTCAAGGTCAGAGAGCTTACATGAAGAGAAAAGAAAAGAAAGAAAGAAAGAAAATCTCTCTTTGTATTCCAGGCCACTGTTCTGCCAGCAATGGGGTTGAAAATTGTGGAGATTGAGGAAGTAAATATAGACCAAGCATAGAGCAAACAGAAAAGAGACGGAGGGGCTAGACATTGAGGGTGAGGCTGTTGTCCACAGTGAACAAACTCTCAGACCTGGAAAGCCAGACTCTTGAGATCTGACCTGAGCTCCTCTGCCTCAGGCTGTGGCTGGGGGTCGGGGGTGGGGGGGTTTCAGCAAAGAGGAGGAAAGTCCCCCTCTCTACACCATGCTGAAAGACCTCTCTCAGGCCATCCTGTCTTCCGATGTCGTCATCTTAGCCTCACTCACCTCTGCACAACCCACCCCCCTCCTCACCCCTGTAACTTCCCTGCAAGCTGAAGGAAACAGCCCTGCTCACTCAGAACACTCCTGGCCAACGGACTTAAGATAAGACAAGCTCCTTGGCAGTGAGACTTGAATAGAAAATTGCAAACAGCTTTTGAAGCTGCACAACTCTAAGCCAAAGAAGAGGGGGTCCCTTTCCTGCCGCTTGTCTAAATCAACACCCCAAAGGGCTGAACTGAGTCCAGCCAGCTTTCGGATGTGAGCTCACAAGCCTGCCTGCCACGCACATGCATTTACAGCCTGTCACCAGGGCAAAATCCTCAAGAGGCTTGTCACCACCTGATGCAGGGGACATATTTTTGCTGAAATCAAAGCAAAGGGGCATGGTTAATGTCTTTTTATGTGCTCAGATGTGTCCTGCCTGACCTTAATGCTCCCTTGCCTCTGCAAGAAATCAAGCACTTTTTAGATTGTAAAGTTCGATTGTGAGGGTTTTTGAACGCAGGGCTCACCTCTATCACTTGCTACTGTGTGACCCTGACCAAGTAACTTGATCCTTAACTTTTCCATCTGCTAAATGGGACTGAAGCAATAACACTACAATACTTCATTTGCTTACAACACCTGGTTGTTGTTTTTTTAATACAAGACAGGTTAAATATTAAGGTAAGTGAACCATGTGAAGAATTTGGTTCAATGACAGATGCAAAGTCAGCAAGTGAATGTTACCGGTCACTGTTTATTTAAAAAAAAAAAAAAAAAAAAAAAACTAGAAACTAGAACAATCAAAATATGTACCAGAAAACTTTTAGATTAGGGTGGCATCTCAGTAGGTCCTCACAGTATTTTAGAGTCCCTGTAATCAGGTGCAGATGGCCAAGCAGAAAACTCTGATGCTATGCTGTTATGTTTATAATGATATAATTTTTAGCCATAGAAATGAATAATTAGCAAGAGTCAATAACATTCTTTTTAGAACTGTCATCTTGTGCTACCAACATAAGTATACATACCTTAGCCTGTATTGCTATATATTTCTATACTTTCCAAAATTCTATCAGAAACTTGTATAATTTTATAGTTAGAAATAAACAACAAAAAATGTATCAGATACTGAAGTGCCAGATATCTTGCATTCCACAAGCATGGCTAGCTAAAGGAAATAGCCATCAAAGGGTGCTGAGCTTGTGAAGATTGCATCACGACTTCCCCTACTGGCACAGTTAGACATTTCTTTTGGAAGCTTCTAGAGACCCAAGTTTCCAAATCGCAATGGAAATGGGCCATAGATATTTCTTAGAGATCAGCAGCAGTACTTCCGGCCCAGAGAAAGGCAAAACCAAAGGATCCTTTACAAGCAGAGGCCGTTCCCTGAGCCAGTTCTGCGTGTGTGCAAGCTTCTGCTACATAAGGCTGCTAAGGATTGACCTGATGACTACACAAAGGCAGAAAGGCAGATAGACTGAACTGGCACGCCCATGCACACACACACACACACACACACACACACACGTATGCATGCACATGCATGCACACACATGCATACACACACATGCATACACAAATACGCATACACATTCACACACAAACTCATGCAAGCATGCACACTAGTGCACACACACACATGCATGCCCATGCATATAGACACACTCACATGCATACACACACATTCACACACACTCATGCACACATGCCCACTTCTGCTCATGCTCATGCACACATGCTGCTGTTCTTTTCTCACTGCTTCACGTTTTCCTTGGAGAAGTTTGGAGTTTCAGCCTTTGTTTTTCCTTCATTTGCAGAGAAATATTTCCCTTCAACTGGTAAAATATTAAAAAGTTGCTGGTGTCCTTTGAACATGAAAAGTCTGAAAGCTGATGTTACAAGCCCCATCTTTGAAGTATCCGTGTAAGGAAGATCCAGAATTATAGTGAAGCTAATCTGCTCTCAGGATCTAGGAGCACAGGGACCAGCTGGGTCATTTGGCAACAGACAAAAGCCTAAGGGACCTCAAAAGCTGGCTGTTATTTACTGGTGAATGCAGGGCCTCTCGGAGGCTGAGTAAGTTCTGAACCAATTACATATTTGAAAGCCTCTAATATATTAAACATTGAATCGATTCCAGAATACCGCTATACAAGATATGGTATCCCTCATGTTTGCATTTAGCAGATTGAATGCTTTTGACCCAGGAATGAGTTTTAAAATGACATGCATACGTTGTTTCGGAGATAGCTTCAGACATCGGGTCTGGAGACCCTCCATCAATAAAAAGCCCAACAAAGCAACCCTCCATGGCCATGCCTGTCGTGGCCTGAGTAAAGACACTGAGAAGAAGATTCCCTAGGGGCTTTTCTTAAGTCTCACATCATCCATGGGCCAGGGTATATCAGAAGTGTAAAAGGGGCCGGGAAGAGTGACCTCAAATTGAAGCCTCCCCAAAGATCCCAGGTGGCTCTTGACAAGGCCTTTGAATCCTAAGCAAGATGCTTAACCTAAAACTGCATCTCAGCTTTCCCCCCCCCCCACCAGCTCTATTCTTTTTACTCTTAACACCTGGAGGGCCTTGCTCCTAATGCCTAAGAGCTGATTGGTTAACAGTCATTGAGCTCTGAAACACATAAACAGAGTCTTCAACTCTGTATTCCTTAGATGGTGCCCAGCAGAGAGCAGAGTCCTGTGCACAGTTGTTTGTGGGCTGCAGAGCTACCCATGTCACCAAAGGGTGTAACCCACTCTCTTCCAGGCCGAGCAATTGTTTTCTTCGCACACAACACGTGGATCCTCCCCAAATACAGAAGCATATCCTGGGAGAGGCTCGTGAGTGTTCTTAACACCCACGTTTCCAAAGCCCCTTCAGCACAGGCAGCCTAAGATGGTGGAAATACATTTCAAGAGGATGCTATATTGTTCCATCTATGTGATGATTTCCCACTACCAGGCTCCCTGGAACACAGGGGGGGGGAAAAAACAAAGAAAAGGGGCTGGAGAGATGGCTTAGAGGCTAAGAACACTGGCTGCTCTTCCCAAGGTCCTGAGTTCAATTCTCAGCAACCACATGGTGGCTCACAATCTATAATGAGATCTGGTGCCCTCTTCTGGTGTGCAGAGGTACATGTGAACACAACATTATATACATAATAAATAAATAAATCTTTAAAAAAACAAAAAACAAAGAAAAGGCTACAGAGATTTCTCCGTCACACCAGTAATGAAAATGATGCAGGACAATGATGCAAAGACGTGACATGAGGACTCTTGTGACAACCAGAACTATGTCACTTTGGCAGCTGTCAGTCTCTGGTTCCTCCTTCTCCCTAATCTAGTCTTAACAGTGCCTGCTGACACCATGAATTATATTAAGTAACTACATCTATGGACTGCAAGTGGTTAGGGAAAAACCCAACACCAGTGTGAGAACCCTAACCACTTGCAGTCCATAGATGTAGTTACTTAATATAATTCATGGTGTGGCTCACAACATTATATAGGCTATTGGTGCTGGCCTCAGTTACCCTCCCAGACCCCTAAGGTGGAAGCTAAGTCCCTGTCATGCACTTCAGGCACAGGATACAGAGGACTCAAGCCAGATCTGGCCTGAAAGCCTCCTTCCTGACTTCTGGTACCTTCCATGGTACCAGAAGACACAATCAAGGATTCTAAGAGAAGGAAGCAACCATTCATGACCTGATGAGCAGCAGTCAGCTTGGCATAGTAAGCCTAAGGGTGGAGTAGCAGCACACATGCCTTGGTGAGAACCAAGAGCTCTCTCATTGGACTTAAGGTCCAGTCAACAGGAGGTAAATCATACCTGGTTCTGGAAAGCTAGCCAATTACCCAGGGTTAGTAAAGTCATGGAGCTTGTAAGAGAACCTACAGCCACCATTTTCCTAAACCAGCAAAATCCCTAACTACATTTTAAACATTCATCCTTATGCCCGCAGATCAGTGTAGTTCTCACTCTTCATCAAAGAAGTTTCTCTTTGCAACAGATGGAGATTATTATGGAAAACCACACTGATCAAGATGCAGAGATGTGGAGCTCCCAAAGGAGAAAGCTCAAGAGCTCTCAAGAAATCTGTAGCCTAGACAAAGAGCTACAGACAATTAAGAAATGCTGAAAACAGGAGAAATAGTCTTCCCCAAGGAAGAGCACAGCAACTGGTTACCCAATACTAAATGGTCATCCCAGAACACACACACACACACACACATATATATATGTGTGTGTGTGTGTGTGCATGTATCTATACAAACACACATTTATATATTTATAAGTATGTGTGTGTAACATTACACAAACTGAGCAGGTTGTACTTATACATTTAGAAATGCATATCACAGCTGGGCGCAGTGGTACACAGCTGTAATCCCAGCACTCTGGAAGACAGAGGCATGGATCTCTGTGAGTTTGAGGCTAGCCTGGTCTACAAAGTGATTCCAGGACAGCCAAGGCTACACAGAGAAATCCTGTCTCAGAAAAAAAATACATATTACACACACACACACACACACACACACACACACACACACACACACACACACACGCACACACACTTAAAGAAAATGAGGCCATAAATTTGAAAAAAAAAAAAAAGTGTTACGTAAGAGAAGTTGGAAAGAGGAAAGAGAAGGTGGGAAAATGATAATTTTATTATTATCTCAAAAAGTATAAAATTCTCTTTTTAAAGGAAGTTGTTAGACTTTGGATCCAACACTCTTTTTAGTTCTTTTTTAAGTCTTAGTTGAGGGGGTTGGAGAGATGGCTTAGGCGTTAAGAGTACTGACTGCTCTTCCAAAGGTCATGAGTTCAATCCCCAACAACCACATGGTAGCTCACAACCATCTACAATGAGATCTGTTGCCCTCTTCTGTTGTGCAGGCACATATGCGAGCTGAATACTGTATAAATAATAAATAAATAAAGCTTTAAGCCTCAGTTGAGGGTTTTACTACAAGTCTTTCTATGAACCCAACTATCTCTAATACTTTCTTCTTCCTCCACATAAATATATGAATAAGGGCAGAGCACACCCGTGGTACTTACTTCTCAGTCTGGGGAACATTGCTTCCTATTGCTTCCATTTGTGGCTTAAAAATTCAAAAACCTTTTCCTCGGGAAGACTATCAGAGCAAAGAAATCAGTTACAAATCCACTTAAGAGAGAAATAACACAGTTCTCCAAGGAACTGGGAGAGCCGGGCAAGAGCAGAATGCCATGGCCACCAAACAGAAAGAAACACCAAGTGGATTAGTCGTTATAAATACAGATGTGATTTTGAACAAAACACAGCAAGAAGCTGGAATTTACTCTTGAAATGAGAGAACTCAACCACAAATGCTATTTGAGTCTGAACGAAAAGAAGTCTGTGGAGCATAGTCACCCACTGAAGAGTTGATGAGCACCGGCAAGTGATAAAAACCTATGCGTCTTTCTGCTTAAAAGACCAGGTTGATTCTTCCTGCTTTGATAGATACCCATGCCACATCTTAGCAGTTCACCTAGTGTCCGGTAACTCTTCAGGAAAACAATGAGGTGCTGGGAGATAGCCAGAGTCCTTGAGACATCATGGTTGTCTAGTGTGCAAACCAGTACCAAGCATCACTGGTCCTGGAAGTTCCAAGATGCCATCTGTGAGAGCACAGCCGCTTTGGGAGTCACAAGCCTTCCTTGAGAAGGATGTGTTCACAGCCACAGAATGGGTTAAAACACAGACAATAGCCATATTGTTTTTTATATGTTCTACCCTAGCACCCCATGCCAATGGTTTTCTAATTATTAGGTACAATTTTGTATAGTACGGAAAAGATCAGGTGCATGCCCAAGAGGTATGAAGTCCTAAGTTAACAGTGTGTGTTAATACCAGTTCACATACACACATATACAACACACACAAACACACACACCCTAAATGAATGTATTACATAAAAAAAATTTCCTTTGTGGTAGAGCAATGTTGCTATTCTACACAATAGTGAGATTTCTTCCTCTCTCTCAACCACCACACCTTCCCAACCCCAGGTACATGCAAGCATGATGTGTGTGTGTCTCAGGAAAGACTTGGGTTCCAGCCTTTGCCTTTCACGTGTGGGGGGGGGGGGGGGGGGGGGGGGGGGGGGGAGAGAGGGAGGGAGGGAGGAAGGGAGATGAGTCTGTGATGCTCACCCTGTGGAACCCCAGATAGCTGGACTCACTATCACCCATCCCACATCTCCACGTACCCTGCAGTCTCCACCTCCCATGTTGCCATAGGAGTACATACTGGACTCAGCGATCATGCTTTTGTAGTAAGCTCTTAACCCTCTGAGCTGCCGTTTCTTCAGCCCAACCCCGGAATTTATACTGTCAATACAGCCAGGAACATCTTTGAAATTTTACGAAGATAGCTTCACAGAGTGTAGGTAACTCTGTCCTGAGATAGCTATTCCAGTGCTTTAATCTTTGAAACTTAAGGCTCAGGCCTTGCCTCTCCTCTGACTACAGGGACTGTTTATGTTTAAAATACAATTATTTCTTGCATGGTTGAAACTGGCTAGCTAGCAGGCTTCAGACACTGATCGGTGGTTCTCTAGCGACCTCTAGTGGTGTCGTGGGGAACATAGTCTGTCAACAGGGAAACGAAGGGAAGTTGGCTGGGGCTAGGTGAAGCCCTGTAACTCCGGGATTAAGGACCAGTCAGAACATTAAAACAAGAGAAACCTTAAGTCACTCCCTTCTCCAACACTTTGTGTCTTCTCCTTTCTTGCCTCAAGTGCCCTTCATGGCTCATGGACATATTGAGTCCTTATGCATCCTCATGGCTTTACCTAGGCTGTGCAGCCAAAGCGTCCTACCCTCAGAAGACATACTTTCTCTAGTGCCTTCCATGACCTCCTGCATCTGGTTTCGAGGTAGCATTCACTCCGTCTTTAGTTCCCCAAGTCTCACATCTCTGGCTATCAATTCCTACCATAGCAAGGAGACGCTGCTGACTTTACTTTCCACTCTGTCCGCCCAGGACAGTATTTCTTCAGAAGTATTAAGGTAGATTGTTTCCAGGGTTAAATTTTAAAAGCTGGATTCTAGCTATTGTTAACGTTTTGGGTTTCTTTTCTTCACGTGGCTGTTTTTTCTTTCTTCAATTTTTTTGGGGAGGAGGCAAGGGGAAGGGTGGAATCGGGGTTCGGGTTCATTCTGAAGCAGATAAAGCCAGGTTTTGAATACATATTTAAAAGAACAGAGTCAACAAAGGATACCAAGCTCTCTGTGAGGTTCAGCAAGGACCTTTCCAAGCGAATAAAACCCACTCCCAACAGCTTCCCATTGCAAACAATGAAAGAGTCTATTTGAACCTGGATCCTTATTGTATGTTCTGTTGGCTTATAATTTTATATTTTCCTCCCCACAATGTCCTCACACAACTACTGAATATATATCATATTTATACAGATATCGCTATGTTCTTTATTGTTTTGTTGTTGCTGCTGGTTTTTTGTCTATTGTTTGTTGATTTTGTTGTGTTGGTTTTAATTTTGGTTTTTATTTTTGTTTTTGTGTTTTGGTTGGTTGGTTGGTTGGTTGGTTGGTTGGTTGGTTGGTTTGGAGGTTTTGGTTTGGTTTAATTTTTTGAGACAAGGCTTCTCTGTGTACCAGCCCTGGCTGTCCTGGAACTGGCTTTGTAGACCAGGCTGGTCTCTAATTCCCAGAGATCTACTTGCCTCTGCCTCCGAAGTGCTAGGATTACAGGCATGCAACCCCACACCTGGTCAGCAATCGCTGTGCCAATTATAAATAGCAATGTCCTTTTAAAACATAAGAAAAGAGGAATACAGTGGCAGAAATCGGGATGGAATCCAAGGACAACATCTATAAATTGTATGCACATTCCCACTTTGCCTCAAAGTTCTGTCTTAAGACCGAGAGTGTGTCCCTCTGATCCAGTAGAAACATCCGCTACCACAGATCTGAGATTAAGCCCTTTCTTCGTTTTGGAGACTGAAAACAGGACAGGACAATGGTCAAAGCCCTTGCCATCTGGGCTCACACTCTGTCCAAGTAGCTTCCTTTCATCTC
This sequence comes from Acomys percivali, assembly GCA_907169655.1. Taxonomy (NCBI): domain Eukaryota; kingdom Metazoa; phylum Chordata; class Mammalia; order Rodentia; family Muridae; genus Acomys; species Acomys percivali. Next base: position 25,707,629 of record OU015758.1, on the reverse strand, counting down.
TAGGAACATAGGAATTTCCAGAACCCCTATCCAAGCATTGGTTGGTCCACAAAATAAACGTGCAGCTACTGATAACAGGCTGATCACTGGCTTGTGTTCGATGCATTGTGACATCAGAGAGCTCTTCAATCAACTGTTTGTGAGAAGGGGAGGAGGAAGGCTGCCCTTGGGTTGCTTTCTTAGATGACCTTAGAAGGAGCAGACACTGATGAGCAGCGCTGGACAACGTTCTACAGAACCGTCAAGATCAAAGACTCTGCTCTCAGAGTAAGTTAGTCTTCTGAGCCACGATCTCAGTCTATTTCAGCATGAGACTCATCAAAAAGATAGATATTTGTTGCTCTCTAGAATTCTACACAAAAATCATCACACCAAGCTTACAAATGTTTGGCTTTGTATTACTTCCATCCATTTTTCAAAAATCAAAAGTGTATTTGTGTGGGAAAAAATTATGCTACTTGAACAGCTGATACCATATATCCTTAGAAAAGAATATATATATATATATATATATATATATATATATATATAATCTCTCCTCTCTCCTTTATCCTCCCACTCCTCTCTCTCTCTCTCTCTCTCTCTCTCTCCTCTCCTCTCCTCTCCTCTCTCTCTTTCCTCTTTTTTTCTCTTTCTCCTTTTCCTCTCTCTCCTCTCCTCTCCCATCACTGGATAATCTATAGTCTATTGTGGCAGAAGCTGTGAATGTGTTAATATGATTCGGAATACCAGGTGCCATCACTGTTCTCAACCTTCTGAACACTGCAATCCTTTAATACAGTTCCTCATGTTGCAGTGACTGCCAACCCAAAATTTTTTTTCTTTGCTACTTCATAACTGTAATTTTGCTACTGTTATGAATTGGGTTTTTTTTTTTTTTTTTGGAAGGGTGGAATTGAGAAGACGTTAGGTGTCACTTCAGAGTGACAGGCCAAGACAAGATGAACAGCCAATGAATTGTGTAGTATAAGGAATGGAAACAAGCAAGCCAAGTAGCCAGAAGGGATGGCTTCGCTTAGCGAACTGAATTTAAAAAGAAGGTCGAAAAAGGAAAAAACTAGAAAGGAAATGGTATACAGACAATAACTGAATGTTCAGAAATGTTGATCTCAGCAATGATTCCTTTAGCGTCTCACCTATCTGCTCCATGTAGGGCTGACAGACAGACAGGCAGCACCCTGGAGCCTCCTGCCCTAGCCCTCAAGGCCTTTCACAGAAACTATTGTTCCTGACTTCTCAAAGCCCTTTCAGGACCTGCCAACCCTGCCAAAGCCAATTGCTAAAGTCTTTATAAATGCATAAAAGAAATAAAGTGTATTTGGTAACTTAATAAATTCAGCAAAATTGGTTATTTAACAATAGTTGAGATGGTTTTGGGGGGAAATTAGACCAATTGTGCTAGAAGAATGGCATCATTCCAGGTTCGGGGAAGTCTTGCCATAGGTCCATTCTGTCACATCACCCTTCATCTACTTCTCCCAGCAAATGGAGAAGTGTCTGAAACTCAATTCTCCATGAGTGGATGAGGGGAGTAGAATTGGCCCTGGAGAGACAATTCCTGAGAAAAGCTCATATCCACAGGTCTTCTTAAACAGAAGCTCAGAGAAAAGGACTAAGTAGAATTACCCACAGGAAGAAACTTCCATAAATGAAAAATGCTGCCACTAAAGTTCAGAGAGATGCACAGCTCAGTGAGGATAAGCCATGAATGTGGAGATTTGGTGATGCTCAAACATCTTCTCAGCACAGAGACCCTCTACCCAGCTACTGGATGGAAGGCCGTGCTGCTCCCCTGGAGGATGCTCCGCCAGCACAGTACGACGCCAAGCTCAGAAGCACACCCTCCATGTGTGTGTGTGTGTGTGTGGGTGGGGTTCCATGGTTGGACAGCCCAGAGCAGCGATCCGCCAAGAAAATAGGAGAGAGGAGAGTATTGTTGATGATGGAGAAGGAGAGGTCCTTTTGGCCCACTCACAGCCATCTCTGTCCTTTACCAGCGAAGACAGAAGAAAGCTACATCAAAATGAGATTTTTATTGCACTGAGCAAGAAAACTCTATCTGGAAGGATAAATCTCATGAAAACACAGAGAAAGCATTCAGGTCTCTCAGCCTGACCCCAGCATGTAACCAGCCAGCATTCTGCATCTTGATAGCTAGACATGTGAAGAAAAGCACATCAGCCAGATGCATTAGTGTTGGTGCCGGGGAAGAGGTGGTGGGTTGGTGTGTCTCCGCATCAGTTCATCCACAGGTCCCCAGAGCCAACCTAAGCCCCTCATAGCTTCCAAGTGGGACACAGTGTACCAGCATGCCCATCATTAAGCCTGAGATCTACTGTGGGGAAACTGAGCAGTGAACTGTGACTTTGAGGCTTGTCTCATTCAGAGTCAGGCTTCTGTGAATGGAGTTCTAACAGCTCTATTCTTGAGTCTAAGGAGGACCTACACACTCTCTTGGACGCCTTAGTCAAAGCTATAGAGAAAGTAAATTTGTACAACTGAACAAATATAGAAACTTGAAGCAAAAGGATGAAGATTCGTGCATGGCTAGCTGCTCAGCAGTTCTTGAGGAAACAAACTCCTTATTAATATCCTTTCATTTGCTAGTCAGACCAACACATGGGATGCAGGACCAAATGCTCAGCACATAGCTGAGTTGTATCCCAGTACATCATCTGCAATTATATGTACACACCTCACAAACCACAAAAGCAATGTCCCAAGCAGCCAAGGTTGAATCTTCTGGAAGCAGTCAACACAGCCTGCAGTTAGGCATGCTTCGTGTATTGCTCTAAATATAAGACAGCATCTGACATTCCTGACACTGAATGGGTTGGGGGTAACCTGACGGAGGTCAGCAGAAAAGACCCTTGGGACATCCCGCAGTAAGCCACGCGACCCTTTGGAATAGCTTGCTCCACTGTCCCCCCAGACCTTAGCTCATGCGTGCCACTTCCTGGGTTTAGATGAGAACAAGGCAAGGAAATAGAAATAGCTCATATTTCATCCTCCAGCCCCTAGGGCTACAAAAGCCCTCAGTCCACGGCTTCCTTCTGGAGTTCAGAGAGGACAGCAGCCCTGAGATGGGCATGAATCGCTACTCTGTGGTCCCTGGCGAGACTACACTGTGGCGTGCCCTGAGAGTTCACACTATCCCCTTGTTGTACAGACAGCCCCAGAATAGAGTGCTTCTGTTCTGATGGCACATTTAGTTTCAAATCAAAGTCGCAGGAACTGAAAATGACCTCTTCCTTGGGAACCAAGTGTATATGTGTCTGAGGGGAAATTTGAATCTCCACCAGCCTTGCCTCTCTACATTGGAAGAGACTCTTAAAATATCTTCAGTCAACCATAACAGGGATTCTTTCTTTGACTGCCATGCCCCACACATCCTTGCTAATCATCCCAGAATTTCCAAGTCTCTGTCCGCCTCCCAACACACCCAGGCACCGTACTGCAGAATTTGTCAAGGAAAGCAGTGTTACTAGGACACTAGGTTCCAGAAGTCCCGCTCTACTCAGCTTCCAACACCAAACACAGGGCCTGAAACACCAAAACCAAGGAGATCAGATGCAGGGGGCAGATATGCAACCCAACTGTTCCCCATCCCATGAATGGCCAAGCAACAGGAAGAGCAGGAGAGTGGAATGGGAGAGGAAGGACAACTGGGCTCTAACCACCCTCCCCATGGCCAAATAATGGCAGGTGAAGCCAGGGCTAAGCAACCAGGCTTCCTCACTTAGAAGGCCAGTCTTGTGAGGCCAACAATTCAACCAGTGTGTCAAATGATCTCTGCTCATGACCCCGGATGCCCTCTCTAAGTGAAGAGGATGGGGCACAAAGCCCAGCATTTGTGGAGGGAAGCATCTGCCAGCAGCAACACAGTGAGACAAGGGACGCTAGAGTAATGGATCCACTGTGAAGGAAGGATGCCTAGGGATGCTAGAGTAGTGGGTCCACTATGAAGGCAGGCTGCCTAGGGATGCTGGAGTAGTGTGTCCACTATGAAGGCAGGATGCCTAGGGACACTAGAGTAGTGGGTCCACTATGAAGGCAGGATGCCTAGGCTTGATTCTGGATTCCACCCACCTGCTAGATGGGACCTGAGACAGGTTGTTGATGTCATAATTTCCTCAATTCAAAAGACAATAGGATCAACACTATAAAAATTATGAGAATTTAATAAGCCAGGGTGACAAAGTGGTAACATGTCAACTATTAATGGAGAAAGAAAAGTGTGTGTGTATCTGTCTGTGCACACACACACACACACACACACACACACACACACACGCTTCTTGTTTTGTTTTTGTATTTATGCCTTATTTTCTTTCTTTTTAGTTTATTTTTCTGTTTTGGTTTTCTGAGAGAGAGAGAGAAACAGAGAGAGAGAGAAAAAAAAAACATGACATCGCATTGCATGGGTGTGGAGATGGGATCTAGGAGGAGTTGGGGAAAGAAGAAAACAGTTTCTAAAAATCAAATACAAAGCCAAAGACTTCCTATACTTAGTTTTCAGTTAGATGGGTGAGGGGTTTCCACTTTTTCCATTTTCTTGAAATAAATTTGAGTGGACCAGAAGCAGCCAGGCCATGCAGTCACAGCCCCCTGGCTCCTGGGCTGAGGATCGCATAGTCTTGAGTCATGCATCTGCCATGTGCCATCGTTCTGGCACTTGCTGAAGGTCCTAATATGGTGGCACACAAGACTTCCTCAGAGTCCTGCTTCTGTGTGGGTCAGAAGGACTCCTGTGATAGGCCCTGCATCTTTTGCCAGCCCAGAGCAGTTGTCACATTACTCTTGTTCCTTCTCCCCTTTGAGGATGCTCTCCTTTCCTGTTTGTCCACAAAGGTCATGCTCGGCCCCACCTGTTTCTCTCCAATCCCTTACATAAGTTAAGTAGTAGACAGTGACTGCAAAAAGATTGAATTTTCCTCTCGGAGGTAAAGATTCAAAGAGTGTGCCGGCCCATCTACTTAAGGAGGGAAATGGGAACATGCAGAAAATTAATTGAGTCACTAATGACCCAACATATCATTCTACTGTAATACATGGTAATAAAAATGTCAAATCATGCCACTTAGGGCAGGGTCACCAGAAACCATGAGTTAAAACTTCCATAGGGGAAGGTAATGAAATTATCAGAGACCGTCAGCAGATGGAAGGGCTCAGGGGAGCTTCAGACGCTCCCCCTGGGGCGAGGTGTCCATGAGGAAAGGACTCCTAAGCTGAGCTCCATCTCAGGAGGAAGGCTCAGCTTGGGAAAGGATAATGCCCCAGCCAGATGCTAGCGCCAGGGACAGAGAAGGAAGGTTAGTAAGCAGCAGCAGCAGTTACCTTGGTTGCTTGTCTGTTCCTATGATAAAACACCTTGACCAAAAAAAAACAAAAAACAAAACAGAACCTGGGAGAGGAAGGACTTCTTTGGCCAAAAGTTCCTGGCTACAGCCTATCACTGCAGAGAGCTGAGGCAGGAACATGAAGCAGACAATAACACCCACAGACAAGGACAGAGAGAAATGAGTGTGTGTGTGTGTGTGTGTGTGTGTGTGTGTGTGTGTGTTCATTCCCCTCTTCACATGTAACACAATTCAAGATGTTTGCTCTGTTCATTTTTGGTGTTCTTCTGGAGCAGTATTTCTTGACTACACTCTCATTTTCCCTTTTGAAATTAGAATGTTCACTCTCTGGCATATTATATTGGAAGTATGTAAAAATATGTCATTAGGTGTTTGGGGGTTTTTGTTGTTGTTGTTATTACTTATTTTATTTTATTTTCCATTTTACAGGAGCTCATAGCTCAAAAGAAATATTAGACTTTGATTTTTTTTTTTTTTTTTTTTTTTTTTTTAGTTTTTTGAGACAGGGCTTCCCTATATAGCTGTGGTTGTCCTAGAATTCACTGTAGACCAGGCTGGCCTTGAACTCACAGAGATCCACCTGTCTCTGGATCCCTGAGTGCTGGGTTTAAAGGCGTGTGCCACCAACACCCCACTGGACTTTGAGCCATTTAAAAGCATTGGGACTATTAACACTATGGGAGCTTTTGACGTCAGGTTGGGTACATTTTCCATTCTGAGATGATCATGAGGCTATAAGGACTATGGGTGTAATATTATACTTTAGTGTTATGGTTTAGTGTGACATCTCTCCTACACGTTTATGTGCTTTAACAGTTGGTCCCTAACTGGTGATTGTTTGGGGAAGTCGTAGAACTTTGGGAACAAGGAGCAAGGCTGTGGGAAGTGTGTCATTGAGAGTAGGTCCCCTGAGTCCACTGAGTGCTAAGAGGAGCAGAGTTGTGGCCTCATGTTCTCCCTGTCACGAGCTCTACTATTCCTTTACCACGTTCCTTATCTTTAAAACCATAGCCAAAATTCAACCTTCATCCTCTTGCTCTGTCTGATATCTGGTCACAGTCTCAAGAAAACGTCACTAACCCACACAGCAAAGCACACGCCCAGATAGCTAAGAGCGAAGACTTCAACATGTCTTCAAGAGTCCCCTGGGTGCATGCCTGCTGATGACTAGAGGCTCTGCAGTAGAATCTTCCTGAAACTTGCTTTCATGTGTCCCCTGTGCTTAGGGCCTGAGGGGGAAACCCTTCCTATTTACTTCTAAGTGACAGAAGCACCAATCATTGTCAGAACAAATGTGATCACTTTGGTTCTTCATGAGTTCTCAAATCTGGTAGAGCCCAGCACGGGCATCCAGAAATAGCCTAGCTGCATCACTTTTTAAAACAACTGTGATCCTTTCTAAAGACCTGGTGGCCTTAGAGTGTGTAAAAGGCCCAGAATGTCTGACCCAATTTGTATTAATTGCTTTTCTTGCCTCCGTGACAGAACCATCATGAACACAGTTCAAGACAGGGAAGGTTGAGTTTGGCTCATAGTTTATGAGGGCTTGATGCATCGTGGCAGAGAAAACCTGGTGACAGGTAGTTCTGTCATGGCAGGTGCGTGCAGCTGTGATGCCTCCTCACCCCCACCCATGACACGCATACATGTAAGACAGGAATCAGAGGCTAGACAAGAAGAGTGGTTAGACTACAAACCTCACAGTCTACTCCTGGGGATACACTTCTTCCAGCCAAGTGTCACCACCCAGCAAAGTGCCATGAGCTGGAGTCCAAGTGTTCAAATTCATGAATGTGTGAAGGATATCTCATATTTAACCTACAGTATAATCTAACCCTCCCATTACAGAAAAGACATATTACTCCATAAAGAAACAAACAGACTATCACGGGCAGTGAATAACAGCCCCACACACTGCCTTCATGAAAATTTACCGGTCTGCAGATAAAGGTCAGTCTCAATCTGTTCTCAGCAAATGACCAGCTATGACATCCACAGGGTGACTAGAAGGCAGTGTAAAGACTTCCTCTTAAAACTGTTAGCCCGTGGGCTGTGATTAACTAACGTACAGTCGAGTGTAGAGTCAGGGCCTAAAAGGTAAAACAACTAGAATAGAAGAAATATAAAAAAGCCAAGGGCATTTGTTGAGACTCAATCTATAACTGATGTTGTTGCGTGATTGAGTTTCCACCTTTCACAAATAGCTCTAGTCTTTCGTGGGCACAGGTACTACATTTATTCAGTACATGTTAATATACAGGAGCAGCAGTAGTGTGCCAGGCACTGTTGTAGGCACTAGGGACATGCAAAGAAATGGTAAGAGACGTATTCTTTCTGCCTCTGGCCATCAACAAGTCTTAGGAAACAGCATGTTCTCACCAAGCACCCCATAGGACTAGACTATTGTCCTGTTTCCTCAATGACAGAAAGATCTAGGATTCTTTGAGCTCAGAAGAGAGAAAGGAGAACTGGTCATAGGAAATGCCAAAAGAAAACAAAGAGGCAAAACACTAGAAGGAAGTTCTTTTAGGAAGTAGCCCTTCACTACGCAGCCATAGCATCCTAGGACCAGACTCAAGCCTAACCCAGGTAACTGAAGTCATTATTGAAATGGAAAAAGATACTGCTGGTCCTAGCAAGGCAAGGTACTGCTACACCAAACAGTTGTATAGTTCCTTTTACTAACAGATACTGGAGTCTTGCAGATTGTTGGACATATGGACTGTTGGTGAAACCAACAGCACAGTCCCTCCCAGCCAGATGGAATCCTTCTCTGCATATTCACGTCCTCCCTTTCCATGAGACCAGGTTTTTTCCTTTCTACCACCATAGGCCAGATGAATACAGAATATTCTGGAGTTTGCAGCACACAATGCCTTCCGTGAGCAAAGGTGGATGAAAGAAAAATACATTCTGTCCCCCCTGCCAAGTTAGAAAAGAGGCCCCCAAGGCCCGGATCGGGGCCAGATGTGGAAATCACCCTGTATCACATTGAACCCTTTCAATGCTCTGATGCCCAGAGGCATTTTGAAGCAGAGGCAGGTTAATGTGAATTTGCTAAAGAACTTTTCCCAGAGAAGGAGGCAAAGGGCTTTAGAGTCACAGAGAAAAATCTGCATTTTTCTACTGTTAAGGATTAGGACTGCCCTTGGCAAGGAACTTAGAACTGCTTGGAAAAAGTCAAAAGACTTGTCAGACATCAAAAGCTCAGAACAATGCTTCAGTGATTTACGTGTAAATGAATCTTTGACACATATGGATTAAATTTCCCTTACAGGGCACACACTAAAACACTGAAGAAAAATGTTTCTGACAAGTCCCATGCTCGGTTTACCAAAAGACTACAGACTGGGTGATAGACCATCCAGGAGGTCCAATGGGGAGCCATTCCAGAGGACATGCACTTCTCCAGCTCGCCATGCTCTGCCATCCAGGGACCTCGGAGTGAGCAAAACAGACACAAAAGCACTGGCCACAGGGGCTCCTTGTCTGTGCCCTCTTTGTCCTCATCTTCATGCAGTACTTGAGGCTGGGGGACTCTGACTACAAATGCATCGCTTATACAAACAGAGAACACAACATGGGCCAAATCTGAGACATAAGGAAAGATGACCCAACTATAATAAAATATCAAATCATCTTTAAGGCTTCATAAATTGTAAGTAATTGACAAGTGTTATCTTTAACCCAAGAGACTGCGTTCTAGGTTTATGCTTTTTGAAAGGTGTTGATGATTGGGAGGAAGACAGGAAGTGGTTGGAGCTCGCTGTCGGCTTCCTTCATGTCAGACACACCTTGCTGTGATGGGCACAAGCACAATACTGCCTGAAGCACACATGAGGCAGTAGTGACACAAGGCAGTCCCCATGCCAGAGGAAGCTGGACAGACCTCACTGGAAGTACAAGCATGCTTGTCTTTGTCCACAGCCAGATGTCCTAATAAGATTTCTGCTCAAGGGTCCCAGTGACAACACCTTGGAAATCTACAGAACCCCATGGAGTCTGTATCTGATGGCAGCACAATCTACTAACTGGACCTTGTTCCTGGAGATTTCACCGCTCCTCCCAGCCACCCCACCCCACCCCCAAGAATGTTGGGGATAACAGAATGGGGAGCTTTGTTCACAAGGTCACCAGAGGCATGTAACCAAGCTGGACAGTGGAGGATGTCAGTCAGGTGTCGTGGCTTAGCAGAAGCCATACGACAAATACATTCATATATTCCTGGAAACGTTTTAAATCCCAAAACCACCTTCATCCTGACATAAGTAAAAATGGGAAGAATTAAGAGGAACCAAGCAAATTTACAGACACTATGAGCTTTTTAAAGATAATTGTTTTTATCAGATTGGCAAGATTGTATGAGTTCTTGTTTATGTGAAAAAAATCAAATAGTAAGAGCCTAATAGGACAAAAAAGTAAATATTGGACTTTGAATCATAAAAGTCTATGAAACTTCCTTTTGATTGACTGGGTGCCAACAAGATATAGTTGAAAGAAAAGTCACCATAATGTCCACAAATCAAGGACTACATTACTGGAAAATGCGAGTGTATTTTAACTGCTTTTATATAAGTTTAAAACTTATAACATTGGGTTGGGTTGTGATCCAATATATAGACCATGTGTTTTGCATGTGCAAGGACCTCACCTCTACCACCAGTACCACAAAATAAAATCTACAGCTTTGGGTATCATAAACTGTGAATACAGAGAAGGGCCTACAAGAAATACCTAAAGACAACAAGCAAAATCATTCTGGAAAAAAAATAATTAAGTTATATGTCTGTGTGAATCTACAGTAATCTTCAGTAGACAGAATAGCCAGAGAAAGTAAGAAACTAAAATTTCCTTAGAAAAATAGCAATTCAGCTGACACATCTCAAACCTGAGTGTGTGACTAAACCCATTAACCTAAAGTTAATTATGATTTAGGTTTGAAACACCGTTTACAGACTATCGAGGAATGAGAACACATTCAGAACTGTCTTGACAGCTACTCTTTAGACTGAAGACCTGTGATATTTCTCAAACTACATATAAAGCTTTGAAAGTATAATGATAAAAAGATGGCAGGCAGTTTTCCAGACTATGCCATGCAGACACCTGTGGTAATCACTGCATTCAGTCTATAAATTCTTATGACCAGACAGATTTGTTCTTATCCTCTGTTTCATCATCATTCGACTGTCTGTCTGAGATTGCATTGTAAAAGATTATCTTATGGATGGATAACTGGGAAAATTAATTTGTATCTCTAAACAGTCTCAGATAACCCATGGTATCAATAAAGCCTTAAACACTGAACAGCTTCAAAAGTTATACTATAAAAAATAAAAAATAAATAAAATAAAAAAAAAAGATGGCAGGAATCATAGCAAATTAAGCACTGTGTTGTCTTGTCATTGGCTGAAGCCAGATCTTTATTTTTTCATATCCCAGAAAAGTTACTCTATTCATAACTTGTACTTAAGAGGCTGCCCTAAGAATTTCTATGATAGTGTAGAGGTGTTCAAAAGAAGACAAAGGAGGGAGAAAGAAGAGGCAGGCTGGAGGAGGGAAAGGAGGAAGAGTGGGAAGATAGAGCAATTATAACACAAGGTCTGGAGCATTTGAGAAACTCTGAGACTGGACTGAATAGAGAGCTTGGCCAGCAGACCATGACCTTGAAATTCAGAAAATGAGAAATGGATGGGAAGCTGAATACGGATTAATAAACAGCAAATAAGAATGATTTATTCTAAGAACTAATCATTCTTGTGAAATGAGCCAGAAGAGTTTTCAGTGGAAGAAATGGGAGCGGCCATCCCAAATGATTAACTTTGAATTTATTTATTTTACAGTTTCCATACTAAATTTCAAACAAATTTCCAACGGCCCACACCATTCCCAAACTATTTCATTTCACGTTGCATCATTTGGTGAGTTTAATCAGTTCCATGAAGAGAGCAACGGATGAAGGCCGGCGGGTCGTATAAACTTCAAACACTTGGGAACTGTTAGCGAGAAGCTCCGGGAGAAAAAGGAGCCCTGTCTGAACAGCTGTGACCTTCAGGGAAGAATGGATCATGGCTAATATGGAAGCTGGGGGAAAGGGATGGGTGCTCAGTGACTGGCCACACAGGGTAGGAAGCACCCACCACTTCATGAACTTCACACTTTCCCTAGAATAGGACTCACCAAATTCTAGTAAAGACACATGGTAAGATTCCTTTCTGGCCATTAGCTTAGATCACTTTTTTTCAAGTCTTATTTTTAGACACCAAAGCCCTGTGGTTAGCATTACAGAAGTGTCTCTGGAGGGTGGCCCCATTGCCGATGATTTTTAATGGATGCCAAAGAAGGAAAAAGATTCTAACTCAGGGAGAACAATTTAAGCCATAGCAGGCAGCACCAGGCAGTCTAAATGCAAACCACGTACGTAAAATAACTGCAGCCGTGGCAGAACAATAGTGGTACTGCCTCAGAAGAAGGGATATCATGACAGTCTTGTGATGGAACGACTATAATTAAAACGACCCTTCTAAGTCCTGGGGATATTTAGGATGCTTGCCTCAAATTGAGACCCTTTTATAGCCTCAAAGATTTTTTTTTTCTTTGCTAAATTAAAACAAATACGTAAGGGAGAACAGCTGAGGGGAGTGAGGCTTGGGCGTTTAGTCAGTGCACACAGATACTGTGGAGCAGTGGGAACAAGAGCAAATACATGTTAGCTACTCCCAGAGCTGTCATTTATCAGACCTAAACTTGAGCGGGCACTCATCTGTGCCTCTGTTTCTCATTAGTGACAATCGCATGATGAGTCCTGCTCTCTGGAGCTCTCAAGGTTGGAGGAATCAGGCATGCTAACAATAGCAAAACTGTAGCAAGTTTAGGGACAGCTTTTAGAAACTGGACCTAGTAAAGAAAGCATGGGTGTGAGCAAGTTGGGGGGGGGGGACATGCTTGAATAGGACAAAAGGGTTCCCAAAGGTGGTGGGGCTGAGTGAGATGAAGGGGAGAAAAATCAGTAAACCGTCCTTCATTCAACAGGTGCCAACTGTATCCTTATTTTTAATTAAAAATAATTTTAAAAGAAAGTAATAAAAGTAATTAATTGTAACTAGAGAAGACATTTCTTTCTGGCTAAAGAAAAAGATTGGACTTTAACCTTCCAAAATATTTAAGTAGAACAAAATATTATCAGGTATCGGAGTCTGTTAGTCAGCACCTAAGTGCAAGACATTAGTGAGAATTTTTCATTTGGTCGCTGGGCACAGGGTTTTTTTTTTTTTTTTCAATTTTTTTTTTTATTCTTTGTGAGTTTCCTATCAAAAACCCCAGTCCCACTCATCTCCCTGTCCCCTCGTATCCACCTTCCACCCTTACATATCCTGCCCCCCAAAAAAAAACGAAAATTAGAAACAAACAAAAATAAGCAAAACAAAACAAAGCATAGAAAAGTATCTCATTGTGGAAGCTGTAGTATGTCACATGGTGTACCACAGTTTTTGTCCATGACGTAGGACCCGCCCCCCATCCCCCCACCCCCCACCCCAGCCCCCGCACCCCGGTACTGACAGGCAGGCCTTCAGCAGCATGTCAGAGGCACTTTCCAGTCTGATTCAGCATCCGGCACGGCTGACATGCACTTAGACTCACTCAGTCTGGGCCTTTCTCAGGCTCCGTCTTCTGTGTTCTCACTTGGACAAAGCTCTCAAAACCCCGTTCTGTTTATCTGACTCCAACAGGGTGTTGAGTTTCTCCTGGGGAGGGTCTAGAAATAAGACACTAATCTTAACAGCATTTATTTGAGGAATACTTAGCCGGGGCGGCCTAGCGATTCCAGGAATGACACCAGGGTGGCAATGGATCAGGGTGTTGCATTTATTACAAATGTCTGCTCGAGGCATGAAGGGGGGCATGTAAACTGTAGCTTCAGTGCAAATGTTTTCAACTACTTTGTGGGTAAGTAGAAGTCAGTGCAAGCCTATTCCTTACTGTAAATCACCCTTGGCTCTACTTACTAGTGAAAGATGAGGAACGGAATATATCCAGGCGTCACATGTTCAGCGACCACGTTGCTTGGCTGAATGCATTTACATCTTCCACTGACGAAAGACAAAACCTTAGGTTCAAAAAACATCACTGGACATCGCCCAAAACGTGCTCCAAATTCTCCACACCAGCTCGCATTGTTCTTGGCACCCACCACAGGCATCAGGGTTTGGCATGCCTTACTCTAGTGTCGTGAAGGGCTCATGGAGATAAAAACCAATTAAAAAGTCAGAAGGAGAGACTTTTAAAAGTAAGAATAAAGGCTTCAGTTGGCCTCTGAAGGCAGGATCATATATACCGGCCACCTGCTCATCTGACAAGTTTCATAGGGTGCACTCTGGGCATGAAAAACAGTGATCGCGGCCACGTCTGGACTTTCCTTATCTTCATAGTCCTTGTCTGGACCCTCATATTTTCTCTGCTCTCTATAAAACTCCTTTATAAATAAATTTCCTGCCGTTGAGTCATTTGGCTTAGATGAATATACAAGCCGTATTTACTAAATACTTAGACAAATCTCTGCTATATCTATATATTAAACATGCACAGGCATGTGTGTGTGTGTGTGTGTGCATGCATGTGTGAGTGTGTGTGTATGTGCACGTGTGTGTATACGACATAATTGTGAATGTCCACAAGTTTCAGAAGAGGATGTTGGATGCCTTGACACTGGTACTACAAATGGTTGAGAGCCAATTGACATGGATGCACGGACGTGAACTCGGATCCTCTAGAAGAGCAGTGCACACTCTTTCCCACTGAGTCACTTCTCGAGACTTCATTGTGTCAACATTTAAAATAAGTTGACATAATTATACACTCCTTAGAGCCATTAAAATCCCTTCCTATGCTATCAGAGTTCTGAGAAGATGGAAGTTGTGGTGTTTTTACAGGGCTGGCTACTTGATGGAATCTGGAGCACTGTGAAAACAAACCTCTGGACTAGATACATCTGTGAGTGAGTTTCTAAATCACCTTAATTGAGATGGGAAGAGCCACCCTCAATATGGGCAGCACCACTCCATGGGCTGAAGTCCTGTACAGAATAAAAGGGGGAGAATGAGCTGCATGCCAGCATTCTGCTTCCTGACTGCTGACATAAGTGACCAGCAGCCTCACCCTCCTGCAGCCATGCCTCCCAGCCACGAGGGCTTGCTTCTTCAACCTGTGAGCCCAAACTCACCCTTTCTTCCTGAAATGGCTTTCATAAGATGCCTTTGTCGCTTTGATGAGAAAAGCAATACAGTACTCATGTATCTGAACACTATTTGTAACTGACTTTTTGTTAAGTAACTGTAAATTTATTTAAAGGAACTGTATGCTTTTACATTCTGCCCTTCAGTGTATACACTGTAATGCATACAAGCATCAAAGAGACATGCTTGCACATTATGCACCATTCATGTAACATGGTAGAACTCAAGACTAAAGAGAACAGCCCAGACCTGTATAGAACATGCTAGCCATGGTGAAAAGGCAGGCTTGGTGGGATCCCTCAGAGACTCAGATCTGATAGGTTGGTGTGTTAGAATGCAATGACCTTTACCTATGCCTGCCAAAGATAGTCAGAGGACCACTGATCCTGAGTAAGATCAAGGCTCTGTCCTCAGAGTGACATGCCAGGTTCACTGAGCACTGGGGAGTGCTCCCCATTATAAGATCTAAAACAACACACCTCCTTAAGGACATCTCATCTGCAACTTGAACATCATTTCTTTCTCCTCAGCATTCTTACCTTAATTTATAATGTGCATACACAATATGACATACGTATACGAGTGTGTGTGTGTGTGTGTGTGTGTGTGTGTGTGTGTGTGTGTGTGTGTGTGT
>OU015758.1:25644655-25682927 GCA_907169655.1 Acomys percivali | reverse complement strand
CACACACACACACACACACACACACACACACACACACACACACACACCGACTTAGCTTGTCTCAGGTCCAAGAGCCAGGGAGAAGTCTTCCATTGCTTTTATGGCTTCGTCTCTCAATCCAGATCCTTGGAGTACAGAGGATCAGCTACAGGGTATGAACCACCAGCTCTAACTGGGCTGGGAAGGTTACCCCCAAGACAAAAGCCAGAAAAACAGAGGCTGCTAGTTTAAATAGCTCAGCAGGAAAACTCCATCAATTTATAGTAGAACCCCTACACCTAAGGCTCAGGGAACATTTCAAAAGAGGGGCAAGAAAGATTTAAGTGCCAGAGGATTAAGACATCTGTTTGGGGGGGTGTAGAGGGATGACATGAAGGAAGAGAGTGGGGTTAGGAGGAGCTGGGGGTAGAAATAGAGGTATGAATGAAATGTTCATAGAATTAAAAACTAGAAGCATTGAAGCATCTCTTGTGTGTTACTTCACCTAAAGGCACCTGGCTGAGGTGCTGACACAGGCATCTATAAGCTTTCCAGACTCGCTTGCTCTTGCAATGTCATCAAAATCTCTAACTTCAAGCATCACTCTTCTGGCCTCAGTTCTCAAGAAGGGATACACAGCGTCAAGGGACACAAAGGATGAGCAGGAGAGAGACCATATCTGACTAATGGTGCGCCTCAAGCCTTAGAACAACAGCAAGCCAACGTCCAACACAGTAGATGACAAAACTTGAGAACAGTCATGGAAGAAATTAATGAGATGAGAAAAAAAAAACAACAATAACATATAGAGTCCATTGAGGAGTTGGTTCACTGAAGATAGAGACTGGCAACTTTCTAGACCTAGACAAATTAACCAAAATAAAGAAAGAAGACCAAAATTAATAAAGTTAGACATGAAAGGAGGAGAGTTGCAACAGAGTCAAATGAAATCCAGAAAATCATTAGGAAGTACTTTGAAAACTTAGACAAAAAAACAAACAAAACCTAGGCAATCTAGAAATATATAAGTTACTTCCTCCTTATATAAACTAAAAAATAAAATCAAGAGAATTTCAAAAACTTAAATAGATCCATAACAATCAACAAGGTTGGAGGCAATAACTGTTTTTTTGTTTCTAGTTTTTTTGTTTGTTTGTTTTTTTAATTCCCCAACAAAGAAAAGTCTAGGACTAAACAGATTCACTGCTGGAGTCTACCAAACTTTTGATGATGAACTAACTTTTGAAGATGAACTGATCAAATGCTGTCAGAACCCACAGGGGAAAGTAATACTCCCAAATCGTTTCTGTGATGCTAGCATTGCCCTGATGTGTGTGTGTGTGTATGTGCGCGCGAGCGTGCGCGCGCTTATGTGTACATGCACAAACATATATTCCTGTGTGTATATACATACATATATATAATAGATATAATAGAAAGTTTCAATAATGTGCTCACAAACTGAATTCAGGAGCATATCAAGGTCACAGACTATGACCAAGTTGATTTCATTCCAGAGATGCAAGAATGGTTCAACATACACAAGTGGGTATGTGTGATATAATACATAAAAACACATAAAGACAGAATTCATTACACAGAGAAACCCCATTTGAAAAACAAACAAAAAAGTTAAAGAACAGAAATCACATGCCTATCTCAGTAGACTAAAAAAAAATCCTTTGACAAAATTAATTTATATCTTCATGGCAAAAGTACCAAGGCAGACAGATCTCTATAAGCTTAAGGATATCTTTGTCTACATAAATGATACTCTGTCTCAAGGAAGAGAGAGAGAGAGAGAGAGAGAGAGAGAGAGAGAGAGAGAGAGAGATTGAAGACTTGGATAGAAAAACTGCCCATTCTCATAAACTAGTAAAATCTGTATCATGAAAGATGGTATTTTACTAAAAATAACATAATTGTGTAATTCCAACCAAAACACCATTGACATTCTTTCTAGAGCTAGAGAAACAACCCTAAACTTCATTTGGAAGCACTAAAGATTGGAATAGCAGAACACTACTGAGCAGACACTATAGCTATCACAACATCCAAACACAAATCATATTACAGAGCATTAGTGACAAAAGAGTCTGGTACTGGCCCCAAAACAGACATGTATCAGTGGAATAAAATAAAGTCCCTAGAGACAAACCCACAAAATTATAGTCACCTTCGTTGACAAATGTGTCAAAAGTATACCTGAGTGAAAAAGACAATTTCATTAATGATGTGCTAGAAAACACTGGATTGCACGTGATTCTCTATGTCACATCCTGCACAAAAGATCACTTGAAATAGAGAAATATGTTAATGTAAGACCCGAGACTGAAATGACCAAGGGTAATCATAAGTAAAGCACCTCGAGATACCGATATAGTAAAAGAATTTCTGAAAAGGATTCCAGTAGTGCAGGAGATAAACCCAGGAATTAACAATGAAATTTAAAGCTCCCTCATAACAAAGGAAAAGTCATCAAGCTAAAGAAACAGGATACATATTAAGAAGAAAAAAAACACATTTTCCAATTCTCAGACTCAGGGGAGGGTTGTTATCTATGATACATAGAGAACAACAAACTGTAAACCCTAAAACAGCAAGATGCCTGATCAATAAGTGGGCTAATGAGCTGAATACACAGTTATCAAAAGAAGAAGAAGAAAAGAATCTTGAAGAGTGCTCAACAGCTTCAATTTGGAAAAATAATCTATATTTGATTTGGGATTCCATATCACAACCATTAGAACAGCTGCCAACAGGAAAGCAGATGCACGCCCTGGATAGGATGTGAGGAACAAGGACTTGCCAGCCCATGATGGAAGTATAAACTGGTACAGACGCTTAGGGAGTTGGCATGTAGGCTCCTCCAAATTTAAAAACGGGCCCACTATACCACCCAGCTATTCCACTCTGTTATATACCCAAAGGACTCTCAGTCAACACAGCCATGTTTACTGCTGCATGACTCACAGTAGTTAGGAAAGAAACATAAAAGCCTAGGTGTCCATCAGTAGATGCATGGATAAAGAAAATGAACTACATATCCACAAGTGAATTTTATTCAGCTGTTTTTGTTTTGTTTTTTTTTAATAAAAATCATGACATTTGCAGGAAGGTGAGTGGAACTGGAAATCATTGTATTAACTGGAACAGGCCAGACACAGAAAGATTTCACTTAATGTGGAGCCTAGATTTAAAATTGTGTGTGTGTGTGTGTGTGCGTGCATGTGCATGTGCATAAGTGTGCATGTACCTTTGCATGTATGCATGACTGCATGACTGTATGTGCATATATAAGCATGTGCTTACATTTGTGTAATTGTGAATGTATGCATTGGTGAAATTTGTGTACAACACGTATGCATGTGTGTGCGTGTGTGTGTGCATGTGCATGCATGTATGTGTATATATGCATGCATTGCATGCATGTACATGTCTGCACATATTATCACAATGTACCATAGAGGGAAGGAAGTGATCCTGAATGAGATATAAAGGAGGACTGTTGAAGGACTTGTACCATGGAAGCCAAGGGGGCTCTCTGGGGAAAGAAGGGAATCAGTCAGAATGGGGAACAAAGAACATGTGGGGGCACAGGAGATGCATTAGAGCAAATTAGAGATGTGGATAAAAATACCATATTACTTTGTATGCTAATTAAAATATTAATAAAAATAAATCACTATTAGCATTTTTTCTGAGATCATGGACAAACAGTAAAAGACACTAACAACATCTAAATGTAGTCTTGGGTTTCATTGGAAGGATTCACTAAGGCATAAAAAGGACTGTGTCTGGCTCAAGTAGAATTTGAGACTACTGAACAAGTTTTCAAGTCAAATTCCTCAAAAAAAAAAAAAGTTTGAATGCCAGAGATGATTCTGTTCATGCTACATGGTCAGAATTGTGCCATGGTTAGATGAATGTGAGGTGTCCAGCAAACACTTAATCACTGTAGCATTTAGGAAAAACCAAAAATGATAATAATAATTTGGGGATGGAAAGATAGCTCAGAGGTTAAGAGCACTGGCTGCTCTTCCAAAGGTCCTGAGTTCAATTCCCAACAACCACATGATGGCTCACAACCACCCATAATGAGACCTGATGCCCTCTTCTAGCCTGCAGGTGTTATATGCAGGTAGAACACTGTATATGTAATAAATAAATAAATTTTCTTTTAAAATGAAGCATTGCCACTGCTATAAACAATAAAATAATAGTTATCTCCTTAACCAAAAACTATAATATTCTTACACTGAGGAACATTTTGTAAAGAAAAATCATTTTCTTCATTATTCTATGCTTTTCTGTGATAACTTTTATTCTGAAGAGCTGATAAGGACTCCAAGTTCTGTAATACTTTACTTTCTGTTGCTGTAAGAAAAATACTAACAGCAGACGGAGCTGTACTAAGCCAAATTTGTGCTATAAGCCTATGCATGCTGCTGTACCCTCTGAGTTCGTATGGGCTTTGGTCACATTGATTTAGAGAGCCTTGTTTTCTTGCTGTCATCTACTCCTACTGGCTCTTACACTCTTTCTGTCTCTTCTTCCACAGGATTCCCTGTGGAAGAACATTTGATGGAGACATCCTCCCATTTAGGGTGGAGTGTTCTGAGGTCAGTCACTCTCTATATAATGTCTTGCTGTGGGTCTCTGTATCTGTTCTCATCTGCTGAAAAAGGAAGCATCACTGAGGATGGCTGAGCAAGGCGCTGATATGTGAGTATCACAGACTATTATTAGGCCTCATTTTATTGCTGCATTCCTTTAATAGAATAGTAATATTGGTTAGATCTCTCCATCTAGATCCTGGGGCTGTCTAGTCTCAGGTTCTCAGTCACCCAAGGATCATCAGGGATGGGTTCCACCTTGTGGAATAAGCCTTAAGTTAAATCAGATGTTGATTGGTTACTCCCACAAGCTCTGTGCCACTATCGCACTAGCATGTCTTGAGTGAAGGTCACCATTGTAGACCAAAGACTTTGTGGCTGGGTTGGTATTTACATGTATCCTTTGTTAGCAGGCAGAGTTCCTCCCTGTACTAAAAGCACAAGCCCATAGGTGTGAAGGGTCTAGGTAGACACCAGCTTGGTTCATCCATATTCAATGCGTTCTGTAGTTATCTTCAGCATTAGGGCCTTGCCACTTTATACCTAATCTCTACGGTTTGTTCTATGGATTGTAACTTGCTTATCGTTGACTTAGCAGCTAATAAACACACACCATACTTTGTTTCTGTGTCTAGGTTACATCAGTAGGGATGATTTTTTTTCTAGTTCCATCCATTTGCTCACAAATTTAATTATTTCATTTTTAAATGGATAAATAATATTCCATTGTGTAAATGTGCCATATTTTCTTTATACATTCATCTGTTGATGGGCATCTAGGTTGTTTTCAATTTCTGGCTATTGTGAATAGAGCATCAGTGAATATGCTTGAGAAAAGGTTATCTCTGGTACAAAGAAGTGCCTTTTGGGTAAATGCCCAAAAGAGGTATCACTGGATTTTAAGGAAGATCTAGTCCTGTTTCCTGAGGAACCACCATGCTGCTTTCCACAGTGATTTCCAAGATTACAGTCCCACCAGCAATGAGAGACCCTTCTCCTTCCTCCCCATCCTTGCTAGCATGAGCAGTCATTTGTGTTATTGATCTTAGCCATTCTGACAGGTATAAGACAAAAGCTCTAAGTAGTTTTGATTTGCATTTCCCTGACGATTAAGGATATTGAACATTTACTTACATGTTTCTCAGCCATGTGGGTTTTTCTTTTGAAAATTCTCCATTTAGATATGTACCACATTTTTAAATTGGTTTTTGTGTTTTCTTGATATCTGGGTTTTTTTTTTTTAATTCTTTATATATTTTTGCTATGTGACCTCTATCAGATTGTAGCTGGTATAAATCTTTTTTTTTTTTTAAGGATCCAGAGGGTCCTAGAAACCTACAAGAAGAACATCATGATGGACAGATCTGGGCCCAGGGGTTCTGCTCAAACTACTGCACCAACCAAGGACAATACATGCAATAAACATCGAACCCCTACTCAGATCTAGCCAATGGACAGGACATTATCCACAGTTGTGTGGAGAGAGGGGACTGACTCTGACACAAACTCTGATACCCCATATTTGACCATGTCCCCTTGGTGGGGAGGCCTGGTGGCACTCAGAGGAAAGATAAGCAGGCTACCAAGATGAAACTTGATAGCCTATGATCATATAGTGGGGTAGGAGGTCCCCCTCGGTCACATACATAGGGGAGGGGAGTAAGGGGAAAATGGGAGGGAGGGAGGAATGGGAAGTTACAAGGATGGGATAACAGTTGAGATGTAATCTGAATAAATTAATTAAATTTTAAAAATCTTTCTTTCTATCTTTTTTCTTTTTGAACAAAGGCTGCTGCTTTTTCCAGATGATAGTGTCCTTTGCCATACAAAAACTTTTCAGTTTCATGAGGTCCCATTTATTAATTGTTGATCTTAGTGCCTGGGTATTCTGATCAGGAAGTTGACTCTTGTGTCCATGTATTCAAGGCTATTCCCCACTTTCTCTTCTATCACCTTCAGTGTATCTGGGTTTATGTTAGGTCTTTGCTCAATTTGGAGTTGAGATCTGTGCAGGGTGATTAGTGTGAATCTATTTGAATTCTTGTCCACGCAGCCATGCAGCTTTCTTTCCAGTGTGTATTTTGGGCTTCTTTATCAAATATCAGGTGTCCCTAGATGTATGGATTTATGCCTCTGTCTTCAGTTAGATTCCTTTGATCACTATCTGTTTTTTGTGACTATCATGCTGTTTTTATTATGACAGCTTGAAATTAAGAATGGTCTACTATCCAATTATAAGTGAGTACATACCATCTGTATCTTTCTGGGTCTGGGTTAACTCACACTCAGAGTGATCATTTCTAGTTCCATCCATTTGCCTGCAAGTTTCAAGATTTCTTTGTTTTTAATAGCTGAGTAGTATTCCGTAGTGTAAATATACCACAGTTTCTTTATCCACTCTTCGACTGAGGTACATCTAAATTGTTTCCAGATTCTGGCTATCATGAATAAGGCTGCTATGAACATAGTTGAGCAAATGTCCTTGTTGTGTGGTGGAGCATCTTTTGGGTATATTCCAATGAGTAGAATAGCTGGGTCTTGAGGTAACACTAGTTCCAATTTTCTGGAAAGTGCCAGATTGATTTCCAAAGTGGTTGTATAAGTTTACACTCCCACTAGCAATGAAGGAGTGTTCCCTTTTCTCCACATCCTTGCCAGCATGTGTTGTCACTTGAGTTTTTTATCTGGGCCATTCTGATGGGTGTAAGACGGAATCTTTGAGTCATTTTGATTTGCATTTCTCTGATAACTAAGAATGTTGAGCATTTCTTTAAGTGTTTCTCTGCCATTCAACATTCCTCTGTTGAGAATTCCATTTAGCTCTGAACTCTTTTTCTAACTGGGTTATTTGGTTTAATGGTGGTTAATTTCTTGAGTTTGGATATTAGCTCTTTGTCAGATGTCCTCTGAGAGTCGTCACTCAGCAGGGGATTAGGACAGATACTGGGACTTGCTATTAGGACTCCAGGTGAGAGAGGTATGGGAAAATGAGGAAATAGAAAGACCTAGTGGGTTCTGAAACCCTACAATAAGACCATCAAGGCTGGCAGATCTGGACCCAGGGGACATACAATACACAAATTTTATATCAACCAAGGGCAATGCATGCAATAAACCTAGACACCCCTATTTAGCTCTAGCTAGTGGACAGTGCATTCTCCACAGTTGTGTAGAGAGTGGGAACTGACTCTAACATGAATTCTGGTGCCCATTATATGACCACTTCCCCTTGGTGGGGAGGCCTAGTAGCACTCAGAGGAAAGGAAAGCAGACTGCCCAAGTGAGACCTGATAGGCCTTGATCATATGGTGGAGGAGGAGGTCCCCTTCTGTCACAGGCCTAGGGGAGGGGAATAGGGTGAAAGGGGGAGGGAGGGGGAATGGAAAGATGAAAATAAGGGCACAACAATCGAGATGTAATCTGAATAAATTATTTAAATTAAAAAATTAAGAATGGTGATACCACTATTATTACCATTATTATTATTATTATTATTATTATTATTATTATTATTATTATTAAACATTGTTTTAGCTATCCTGATTTTTGTTGTTTTGTTTTCCCATGAAGCTGTGAAATCTAAGCAAAATAGTGTTGGAATTTTGATGGGGATTGTATTGAATTTATAAGTTGCTTTTGGTAAGATGACCAGGTTTACTATATTAATCCTACCAACCTGTGAGATGTTTGCATCTTCTAATACCTTCTTTAATTTTATTCTTCAGTGTCTTAAGGTTGTTAATATACAGGTCTTTCACTTTCTTGATTAATACTACTTCAAGATATTTTATATTATTTGAGGCTTTTCTGAAAGGTGTTGTTACCTGATTTTTTTTTCAGTCATTTATCATTTGAATGTAGGAGGGTTACTGATTTTTATGAGCTAATTTTGTATCCAGATATTTTGCTGAAAGTGTTTATCAGCTGTAGGGCTTCAGATTGCAATTGTTTGTTTGTTTGTTTGTTTTTTGTTCTTCATTTTTTGTTTTTCAAGACAGGGTTTCTCTGTATAACAGCCCTGGCTATATAACAGTCCTGGACTTACTTTGTAGACCAGTCTGGCCTTGAATTTAGAGAGCGGCCTGCCTCTGCTGGCATTAAAGGCATGCGCCACCACGCCCGACTGGTTCACATTGGAATTTTTAAGGTCACTTGCGTATCATCACATCCGCAGATAAAAAACTTGTACTTCTTCCTTTCTCTCTCATCTCCTTCAGCTGTCTTATTGATCTAGCCAAGACTTCAAGTATTATATTGAATGAGTCTGGAAAGAGTGGCAACCTTGTCTTGTTCCTGATTTTAGAGGAATTTCCACTAAAGTTGATGTTGGCTATGGGCTTGCTGTAAACTGCCTATATTATGGTGACATACAGCACTTGTATCCCTAATCTCTCCAGGATTATATTTGACAGTGTATGTATGTTGACCCATCTCTGCATCTCTGGGATAAAGCCTACTTGATTATAGTGGATAATATTTTTGATGTGTTCTTGGACTCAGATTGCAAGTATTTTATTGAGAACTTTTGCATCTGTGTTCATAAGAGAAATTGGCCTGTAATTCTCATTCTTCATTGGGTTTATATGTGGTTTGATCATTAGGGTAATAGTGGCCTCGTGAAATGAATCAGGCAATGTTACTTCTGAATCTATGTGGTGAAATAATTTTTAAAGTATTCTGGGCCAGGTGGTGGTGGTACATGCCTTTAATCCCAATACTCTGGAGGCAGAGGCAGGCAGATCTCTGAGTTTAAGTCCAGCCTGGTCAAAGAGAGTTCAGGACAGCCAGGGCTCTGTTACACAAAGAAACCCTGTCTCATAAAGCTATACAACACAATCTGAGCAGTTTTACTCTGTTCTTTACCCTCTATCTTATTTTTTTTCTTACTTCCAGAAAACATCCCAGATATACTTGCACTTTGTAGCTTTCCTGGGCTCAAATGCTTCTTTCTGATCTCTCTTGGCCCTTTCCTTTAGCTGAATTCCTGGCTGAATCCACTACTTCCTCTTCTAACTCCTTCCTCCCCTAGCAGGAAGTCCAGCCCTGTTCTTTCTCCTGCTCATTGATTGGCTGTAAACTGCTTTATTGACCTATCAGGGGGATAAATTGGGAACAGAGTTTACACAACATTTAGACAGAAAATAAGAATTTATACGACACAATAACCCTATGCTTACACACAGTGTCCCATATTTCCTGAATACTTTATATCAGCTTGGGTTTTCTTTATTGATTCTATTTCCACTTTCAGATCTTCAATTCTTTTACTTATTTCCTTCCACTGTTTGTTTGTGTTTTCTTAGATTTCTTTAAGGAATTGATTTGTTTTTCTCTTTAAGGACTGCTATCATATTTATAAAAGCTATTCTAAGGTCCTTGGTTGTTTCATTTCCCAGGGCTGACTGTGGTAGGGTTACTTGGCTCTGCTGGTGACATTACCATCCTACTTGCTACTGATTGCATCTTTACACTGGTGTCTAGGCATCTAGGTTTGGAAAGATTGTAATTCTAGTTACTTATATCTGGTCTTGTCTGCTTTGAGTGAGTGCTTTTTGTTTGTTTGTTGGGGAGGGGGTGGTTGCTGGTTGTTTGTTTTTCTGTTGCCCTTTCTGGGGTGTTAGGAGGGTATAGTGGCTGTGTGTTTTCTGGTAAATAATTATTTTGGAATCCTGATCAGTGTGGTCACTGCACAGGGGGGTGGGGAGGCGATATAGAATGTGCTTCTAGGTGTTGAAAGCTGACACTTAGGAATGCTTATGGGCTAGAGTCAGGAGCAGGAGTGCTGAGGATCCACAGAAGGGAGGAAAGCAGGTTGTCCCACCAGAGTAGAGTCTGCTTGGGAAATGGGGCAGAGAATGAGGAGAGGTCACAGTTGCTGGTCTGCTACAGAGCTGGGGGTGCAACCAGGGAGTTGGCTTTGAGGAGAGGAGGGAGTGTGAAGATGTGGAGCTCAGTTACCTGCTTCTCTGGCAAGTTTGTCTGGTGGGCTCCCAGAAAGCATCTGCGAGGGTTTGAGGCTGGGATAATTCGGGGATCAACTAGGATGACCTGTGGGGGCAGGGAATTGGAAAATAAGAGCAGTGTGATTTTCTAGAGACGGTGGCAGAAAGGGAAGCAAGCTATATCAGGTGGTCTGCTACAGAGCTGGGGGTGAGACTAGGGCCTTGGATTTGGAGCAGAGGCGGGGAGAGGTGAAGACCTGCAGTTGGCCTGCCTGCTTCCCTGTTAATTTAAAATCTCTAGCTCACATTTTTCCAGCATATAGAGAAAGTCCAGCCCAACCTAAGAGATCACCAATACCTAGGATGGTGTTACACGCAGTTTACCTGCCACTATTCAAGTCTTCTCCCATAGAACTTTAGTGACATTTCTTTTCACTTTCACAAGCATCCTGATTTGAGCAATACGCTATCTACTTTTCATGCACACATAATCTATTATAAAGCTACCTGTGTCAACAGCGAATGGTCAAAGGTAGCAACAATGAAAATCCAGCTGTTGTTGCTGAGCTGTGCAGTCTGCATTCACCATTTTGTATAGAACAGAAATGTTGTTGGTTTCAAGCAATCTAGAGCAGAGAGACCATCTTGGGTTTCTGTTTTCCTGTGCATCTCTTTTCTGTGGGTCTTGTGTATCAGTTATATGAACAAGGAGTCTTAGCTGCAGACTACCAAGGCTACTCCAAACATCCAAACAAAAAGAACTTCTCATGAAGTATTTTCACCTTTTAGACTTTTGACAGGATTAGGACCCCTATGAGCATATACAGGGGGAGGAGATCCCCCTCAGTCACAGTCGTAGGAGAGGGGAGTAAGGGGAAAATGGGAGGGAGGGAAGAATGGGAAGATACAAGGGATGGGATAACCATTGAGATGTAATATGAATAAATTAATTTTAAAATTTTTTTTAAAGTGCTCTGTGAGCTGTTGTGTCAGAAATGTCAGAACTCATCACCCAGTGCCCAGCAGCTAAGGTGGACCTGGAAAATAGACCTGTCTCCACAGCCTCCCAAATGCCATTCACTTGTGTTCATTGAGTTTGGTGTCGGGGTATTCTTAGTAAGCCTGGGTCATGTGCAGAGTCTGGAGAGAGAAACGCAGTGGGCTTGTCATGCCTGTCAGCTCTGTCACAAGGAGAGTGCATTCCAGCTTTGGAGAGGTGGAGAGTGATCCAATCTTACATCATCAGGTCTTCTAAGAGTTGAACAAGATTGTGTGTGGCGGGGCGGGGGGGGTGTGAATCGATGAGGAAGAAGGTGGTAGTGAGAACCTGTGTGCGGGCTCCAGAATTTCTACTATGGAAGAGTTTAGGAGACACTCTGAGGGGATAGGCATTGAGGGGATGGGCATTAGAGCGCTTGTCCTGCAGTGGCATTTGTGCGGCATCACCCCTCATTCTCTGCTGCTAGCTTCTGGGGTGTGCATGACAGCCTACAGAAGTCTGCCGCAGGGAAGTGAGGCCGACCTAGGCTCTCGGCTGGATGGAATGGGAGGACCGCCGCTCCCATCACACAGCTTGGACCGTGCTGCTTCTGAACAGCAAAGGCCTTGACCAGGAAACTTAGTGTGCAGTGCTCTGCCACAGTCAGACTGACAGACTGACAACAGACTGGCAGCAGCTTTCCAGAAAGAGTTCTGGGAAAGACAGAAAAAGAAAACTACCTGTTGAAATGAGTAACCCCAACATAATTGGGAGCAGGGGGAGAAGGGAAGATAAATTGTGTTCCAAAACACTTTAAAGGTCTGAACTTTTCCTGCCACTTCTTTCTCCTCTTCCCCAGCTGTTTTGTCAGGGTTTCTATTTGCCATGATGCAAGACCATGGCCAAAGCATGAGGAGTAAAAAGGGCTTATTTGGCTTATGATCCTACATCAGCATCACTGTTCACCACCTAAGGAAATCAGGACAGCAATTCAGACAGAGCCGGGAGCTGGACCCTACAGGCAGGAGCTGATGCAGGAGGTGATGATGCAGACGCTGATACAGGAGGTGATGATGCAGGAGATGATGCCGGAGCTGATGCAGGAGCTGATGCCCAAGCTGATGCAGCCGCCCATGGAAGAGTGCTGCCTATTGGCTTGCTCCTCCAGGGCTCGGCCTGCTTTCTTATAAAGCCCAGGACCACCAGCCCAGGATGGCACCACCCACGATGGGCAGGGCCCTCCCCCATCAATCACTAATTACAGAAAGTGTTCTACGCTCTCACCTACAGCTCAGTCTTACAGAGACATTTTCTCAATCGAGGTTCCCTTCCCTCCATGACTACAGCTTGTGTCAGGTTGACACAAAACCAGCCAGCACATTCCCTTTCTTCCCCTCTTTGCCATGTCCCAGGCACCTTTTGAGCGACAGTCCTGCTTATTTCTGTGGGATTCATAGAGATATTTTTTTCACTGACCTAGATCTACCTAGCAAAGCCACTCAATGCTTTAAAAACCCAACTCATTGCCAATGCGTTTCCTTTTCTCTTTTTTTTTTTTTTTTTAATCAAACAGTTCACAAGTCAGACATCACAAAAGACAGAGATCAGTGTCTTTCAGAAATAGTTGTGCCCTTGGTTCGAGGAGACAGGGACTTGCGCCGCTAAATATAGATTTTGCAGATCTGTTGGCTCCTCAGCTCGTAGCACTCAGCCCCCTGGCTCCCCAGCAGCTCCTTCTCCTCCCCTGTATCCAGCGCTCTCAGAGACGGGAAGTGGGCAGGGGAGGTGATGAACTCATAGTGTCGGTCCAGATAGCGCAGGTAGATGAGCATGTGCAGAGCGTAGGCCAGCACCAGCAACAGAATCAGAGACATGGCCAGGCCAATCAAAACAGCAGGCGAGAAGGAGGAGCCACAGTCTTGCGCCTGCGCAAACTGCGCCCCCTTGATGGAGAAGCCTTGAATCTGTCCAGAGGAGGAGAAAAAAAGAGCAGACATGACCTATACCTTCCCTTTAAGAGCCAGTCGGAATTGTGCTGGTGGTTCTGGGCCCCAACGAACCACATTTCACATACTGTGGTTACTTTTAATTACCAACCTGCCATAACCTAGGAAGAGAGTGTGAGCGATGGAGTGTCTAAATCAGATGCCCTGTAGACACATCTAGGGGCGGGGCAGAGGGGCAGGGATCATCTTGGTGATGCGAATCCATGTGTGAAGATGCAGCCCACTTTGGGCAGCACCATTCCCTGGGCTTAGGTCCCTGACTGTATAAACATAGAGTAAGTGAGATGAACATTAGGCATGTGTGCAGTTGTGCGCTTGACTGCGGAAGTGGTTGGCTGCTTCAGGTTTGTGCTGGGCTGGAATCAGGAACTGTGAGCAAAAAAAAAAAAAAAAAAAAAAAAAGCAAAACAAAACAAAACAACTTGTTTCTCCCTCACAATGGCTTTCATCTCAGTATTTTAGCGAGAAAAAGGGAAAAGGCACTATCACCTAGGCCGCATATCGTCACCAAATTGTGGAATAATTTAAGCACTTGGTCTGACAATTATGATTCTGTTTAGCAGGACAGTGAAAATTCATTTGTTTTGGAAGTTCGCAGGGTAGCCTAGGCCAACCCCAAACTCACTACATTCCTCCTACTTCAGCCTCCTGTGTGCTGGAATTACAGAAAGGAACCACCATCCCAGGCTTGAAACTTAATTTTCAAACAAAATTGACTAAACGCTCTGGGATGGATAAGCTGTGAGCCACTAAAAGTCTCCTGGAATGTAAGAGACTGAACAAAACTTCTTTTCATCTGACTCTTAGGACTATTCAAGTTCACATAAAACTGCACATCTGCTACGTCTGTAGCTCCAAGCATGCTCCAGGTTTGATAAGTGCATTATTCGATGCTGTTGACAAGGAGTGGTTGGAAGGCAGCTGTCAGGGCAGACATGAGTCCTGATGTGGTAAAACACAGAAACACACACTGATGGCTTCGTGTGTACCTGATACTCCTTCCCTGGCCTAGCTTTCATAACAGCCTATGAAGAAGCAACTATTTTATTGTAGCTTTAAAAAGAGCCCAAGGCTCACATGGAGTCACAGGGCAAAATGTGTGATGGTAAAACTTATCATGGGAAACCTGGCCTCATACGCAGACTCAGCTTATGACTCTATAGCTTCTGGGATCTTTTACCACTTCTCCTCTTATCACTACCATAGGGGGCTGTATGTGGGTCACATGCAAAGACTACGGCATCTTCTATAAGGGACTTGAGAATTCATGGATTTGGTTCCCATGGAGGGAACCAGGGTCTGGAGCGGATCTCTTGTGCCTACTAAGGGGCAGACAAATGTTTACTCTACAAGAAGACCAGCAAATTTGCAGTGGAGAAAGCTGCCTTCTGTGGACGCTCCTCTCCCCTGGCCCGAGCTTGCATTCCCGCCTCTGTTTACATTCTGAGTGCTTCCACAAGGCGCATTTGCTGTAAGAAAGCTGATTTCATGCACACACACGTTGCACAAGTCTGGAGAGGAATGTGCTCCTCACAGCAGATTCTCTGGAGTCTTAGGGGCCCTGGGAACATGTACTGGAGTGTTTCTCCCTTATGCCGCTGCTCCAAAGCTTTAAAGCTAAATTACTCTGCCTCATGCAGCCAGCAGAGAGGTTAATCCTGTGGGTGAGCCAGTCAACACTGGTGGCTCTGAAGTCATCTACTGATCCTCTCGTCCTTTCCTTCACCCGAAATCCTCACCCCTGGTCCCCTGCCCATGTGTTTCGTTTTAGTACTTTCGTCACAAAATGTACATAACATAAAATGTGTTGTCTTAACCATTCACATGTGCTGCTGTAAGTGGTAATGTTACTCCACGCCCGCAACGGTCCTGAGTGTTTCATACATATGAGGTCGAGTCCTCTCTATGTTGATGAAGATAGGCCATTTATTGACAAAGTTAAGTAACTTAACTGTGTAGCAGAAGGGTGATTTTAATATCAGGTCTGCACTGGGCAATTGCAGCACACGCCTTTAATCCTAGCACTTGGAAGGCAGAGGCAGGTGGATCTCTGTGGGTTTGAGGCCAGCCTGGTCTACAGAGTGAGTTCCAGGACAGTCAAAGGGGTTACACAGAGAAGCCATCTCAAAAAAAAAAAAAAAAAAAAAAAAAAAAAAATTAGATCTGCCTGACTCCAAAATTCACGTTCTTGGCGCTCCCACAAGCTGAGAGGGAATATACAAAGTTATGTATACCCTTGTAAATGTGGGGAAATACCCAGCGCCATATCTGCTACTTCAGCAAACAAGATAGAGTGTCTCTTGGCCTGAGGGGATACTGGGATGCTGGGGTGCAGAGGTGCTTGTCAGATTCCCAGGCCTTTCTCCCAAGATTTTGAAATCTCTGGGCTATTTTTGACTGGTTGATGATTCCAGTCCCAGGCTAATTGTCAACACTGTCGTTCACACTGCCGATAAGATCACTGTTTCTCTCCCAGAAGGCACTGATCACCCCCACAGTGCCTCTGGGCCCAGGAAGTATCAGTCACCAGGCTCAGCCGCAGCTGCACTAGGGTTTAGATAAGTACCTGGTGAGTGGGTAAATAGGAAAGTAAAAGCGAGCCCTGGAGGACCCAGGCTGAAGAAGTCCTCCACCAGCTCTCCATCTCATACCTCCCAAACCCCAGAATAAACCAATGCTATCTTAAAGGCACAGACACTCTTCCTTAAACATCGTGTTTTGGGTGACTTCAGCAAACACTGTTTCCTTGGCACCAAGTACGCAAACGTGTCGAGGGTACGGGTTAGCTTATTACCTGGAAATCAATAAACGTGACCTCCCACAGGCTCGTCACATCATCGGAGCTGCTAAGCAACAGCAGGGCATCATTCCGCCGCAAGCTGCTTACGCGTTGGCAGCGGTACGAGTAACTCGACAGAGCATAGATACCGGTTGCGTTAAAAGTTGCTTGCACCGAATTGTTGAAGATAATCTCGACTCGGTGTAAACTAAACCAACTCTGGCTGGATAGCTTGTTGTAATTGCTTAGGGTGAACCTGAAAAAAGGAGTGTGCATTAGTGTTAGCCGGCGCTCTTACTTTTCCGGGCTCAGAGTGGCATCTGTGAACGGTACAATGGCGCCCTCTTTTGTCAGGCTACGGAAGGGAAAGGCTTCCCTTAGGCGCCAAGCAAGAGAGAGCCTCATCCAGGTTGCTGAGCCTAGTGATTAGCCACCAGAAAACAATACAAAAATACTACAGGGGGCCGGGGAGGAGGGCGATTATTTTATTTTCTAAGGATTAAATGGTATGTTTATTCTTTGAGTAAAATTTGATAAAAAAACGTACATGTATATTAACATAGAATTAAGTTGTCATAAAATAATAGTAATAGCTGTCTAATGTGCTAGCCACACTTGTTACTTATGTGCGTTCTTAAGCTCACTATCACTAACGAGATAAACAATACTGTTATCCTAGTGTTATCCTAGTGTCACATATGAGAAGTTGAGCCCAGAAGGACAAAACACCTTGCAGTTTCTCTCATAATGTTGTTTGAGATGCCTCTCAGATTCAACCTGCAAACAGCTCCCTCACTGCTAGCAGCTTTAAAGTGGAACAGTCTCCAATCACACACACACACACAAAAAAAAAAAAAATCATATAAAAGCCGGGCGTAGTGGTGCACACCTATAATCCCAGCACTCAGGAGGAAGAGGCAGATGTATCGCTGTGAGTTCGAGGCCAGCCTGGTCTACAAAGCGGGTCCAGGACAGCCAAGGCTACACAGAGAAACCCTGTCTCAAAAAAAAAAAAGTATATAAAAAGTCAAGAATGGTGGGATTAAAAAACATTAGTATTAATTGCAACCATTGGATGGATTATCAGTTAATTTTATTTTCTTATTCTTATAGCCTAGTGGGTCTTATTTTTGTTTCCATGGATTCTCTTTATCTTATTTTGTGCTCCTGCAGATGCTGACCCTGAGACAACGCTGTGGACGGTAGGTTCAGTCATTCAGGTAGGTAGAAAGGGAAAAAAATAGCAACGATAGTAGCCGGGAGGCAGCCAGCAGCAAAGATGTTAAGCATGAGAGTGTTTTTACAGTAGATAAGGACCATGTGGAGAATACAAAGGGAAAAAAGTCACTTCTAAGCAATTCCGTTCAAGGTAGAGGAGGCTGGAGTGCTGACACTCTCCCATGACAAGGGCGGAAAGCAGACAGCCCTGTCTTCGTTAGTGTTATGGGGCCTGAGCTCGTTTGGAGTTTCACCAATGACCATAAATAAATTTTAATAGGAAGAGCCTTCTCATTTAAGTACCGGGCCCAGAGGGATCCCAAGATGCAGGCCCTAGCTGTGTCAGGCCAAGGCTTATCAAGGCAGAACCACAGGGCTACATGCACTCTGTCTGTGTGTAGGTAGGGCCTAATTTTAAGATATATGTCTTGCAGTTGCCCTAGTCATGTTTTTGAGCAGAGTAAGCAACTGTGATTATAAAAGCAGAAATAGCAGTCAATATTATGACCTACTATCTTGCTAGAACAGCCAATTTTACAAGCTCAGAAAATTTAACAATAAGAATAGTCTTCAGTGTCTGAGGAAAAGGGGAAGTGGACTGTTGGGGTGCTGCAGTCCCTACAAGTTAACAAGGGGCTTACATGTTTAGAAGAATTTTTTTTGTTCTTTGGTCTCTCAAGCATAGTAAGTCTACACTCTAGGCCATGACAGTTAGGGTCTCTGTTGCTGTGATAAAAACACCATGATTTAAATGAATTTGGAGAGGTAACTTCTGCAGTAACCATACATCACTGAGGGAAGCCAAGGCAGGAACTCAAACAAGTTAGGAACCTGGTGACAGGAACTGATGCAGAGGTCATGGAAGGGTGCTGCTTATTGGCCTGCTCTCCATGGCTTGCTCAGCCTGATCTCTTATAGAACCCAGGACCACCAGCTGAGGTGTAGCATCACCCACAATTATGGGCCCTCTGACCTCCATCACTAAGAAAATGCCCAGTAGCCTTGCCCACGGGCCAGCCTTATGGAGGAGACATGTTCTCAGCTGTGGCTCTCTCTCTCTCTCTCTGCTCTATTCTGTTTAGTTTTGCGTCAAGCTAGCAAAACCAACCAACACAGCCCTCTTTGGCCAGAAAGGCTATTAGGGAGAGGGGATGGGCAGACGAAAGTTGGGCATGTGAGTTCTACTACCCTCAAATAGTAACATCCAGGTAGAAATAGAGGAAATATGGACACGTATGCCACACACTTTTATCCTAAGTGATGATGGTGATGGTGGTGGGGATGATGATGATGATGACAATGACGACGATTTACAGGGATATTTTCCAGACAAAAGTACCCCCCCATTTCTAGACCAGATGTGCACATCTGTTTGGTCACCTAGTGGATTCCAGTTCCTGATGAAGATTCTTTGAAGGGCTGGGCATGTAGCCTAGTAGGAAGGCACTTACCCAGCAAGCACAAAGTCCAAGGTTGGTCATCAACAACCAGGGTAATGTTTCTCTGAAGGGTGGGGGTCTGTATGTTCTAGCTTATGCTCTGTGAGACACTAGCATCCTTTGATATGTGTGCAGGTGTCCTGAGGAAGAAAGCTGCTCATGGCCAAACTTACGAAACACTCAGTGCTCAGTGATTAAAAAAAAAAAAAAAAAAGCCAGCTTTACTTAAAAACTTAATCCTTTCAGGTGTTTGAATAAATTAAGTTATAATGTGAGCTTCTGAGAGAGCATCAGGGGATGCAGTCATTCTCGAACGAGTCTGAAAACGGAACCTTTTCTTGGACATTCATATGTGTTTCCACATGGCCAAAGTGTCCCACAGAGCAGAGCTCAGGAGATAGTGCCTGCGCTGACACATCTTGCTGCTTCTCCACGTAAAGTTGATGATGTAAGTGCGCATCTCCACTAAAAAGTTTGTCCTATAGGAAGGAACTGGTGTGTGTGTGTGTGTGTGTGTGTATGTGTGTGTGTGTGTGTGTGTGTGTGTGTGTGTAGGCCTGAGGACAGCCTCAGGTGCTATTCGTCAGTAACTGCATCTTTTTTTTTTTTTTTTTTTTGAGACAGGGTCTTTCACTGTCTCACATAGCCAGTGAGACCCAGAGGCCTTCCTGTTCCCATGTTTCTAGTACTAGGGTTAAAAGCAACACCATCACACCCAGTTTTTTTTAATATGGGGTTGGGGGTGCCATCCTCAGGTTCTTCTGCCTGCACTGACTGCACCAGCTCCCAAACATATGCACTGTATTTTTGTGGGGAAAAAAAAATTTGCCTCCAAATTTCTTGTTCACCAACTACTGAGAAAATTATTTATACTTTTGTTGTTGTTGTTTGTTTGTTTGTTTGTTTGTTTTTCAAGACAGGGTTTCTCTGTGTAATAGCCCTGGCTGTCCTGGAAACCTCCTTGTAGACCAGGCTGGATTCGAACTCACAGAGATCTGCCTGCCTCTGCCTCCCAAGTGCTGGGATTAAAGGCATGCACCATCATGCCCTGCTCTATACTTTTTATGGAAGAAAAAAAACTGAAACAGGATCTTAGTATGTAGCATCAGTTGGTCTAGAATTTGCTGTTTACTAAGCTGGCCTCAAGCTCTGTCTGCTTCTGCCTCTTGAGTGCCAGGATTAAAACGATGTGCCACACAGGACAAGAAGGACATTTTTTGGCCTTTGAATTTATAGATTACTAGCTGCTAAAATAAATCATTATTGGTAGGTGCAGCTTTCTATCATAAGCACAGAAAAGCGGAGGCCTGCATTGACTGCTGGCTGGGGAATTCTGACAACAAAGGTCTCTTCATCATAGCCAAATAGTGCAATTCTTCTAAGAAGCTACAATGAGTCACCTTAAAACAGAACCTAAAGGCTACTGGGCTTTATTTAGCTTTATTCTTTGTACAGGGAAAGAATCACATTCCCAGATTCATGTGCTAAAGAGAAAGGGGAGTACAGTTTTTTGGGCTGTCATTTAAAAAAATAATTCAATGATGATGATGATGATGATGATGATGATGAAAGCATTCTTACAAGATTCTCTTAGCTCCTGGCTTCTCACAGTGCTAAGATATGTATGGACTTTGTTATCTAGAAAAAAATCCTATAGGATCCCATCAGACATGGCCACTGATCTCTCATAGTCCATTGGAAATGGAATCCAATGTGTCACAGGATGGGCACATGCCTGGCCCTTGACACTCACAGGGGAGTGACTAGATCAGGTAGAGCATAGTATATCTTACCTGCTAAAACTATAATACTACCCACCTTATGTCAATGTCCTTGGGATTTTCAGCATCGACAAACTTCAAAGACAACCTAAGAAAATGAAAACCACATAGCTCATCAAAATAGGAATGCCTCAGACTACAAGATAGCTCAGCTGGTGAGGACACGTGCCTCCAAGCCCAGTGACCTGAGTTCTGAGATCAGAGCCTGGAGCCCACATGGTCCGAGGAGAGAATCATCTGTTGCAAGTTGTCCTCTAACTAACGTCCACGTGGGCACCATGGTATGAGCACACATGCACACCTGCACATGAGTGGGCACACACCACCAAATAAATAACTGTGATCAAAAACTTTATCATTTGGAATGACTGACTCCTCACATACACTTAAAAAATGCCTCGGAATGGGTCATGGAACTAAATGTGAAACATAAAACCAAAAGGTAGAGAAGAAACCTAGAATATTTATACAACCTTGGGTAGGTAATGTCTTCTTGAAAAAAAAAAACCACAAAATCATGAGCCATAAAACATGATGGCAAACTGGATTTCTATTATAATAAAGTTTTGCTTCTCAAATGACCCTGTTAAGAAAATAAAACATAAAAACAAATAAAATGAAAAAGAAAAGAAACCAAAAGAGAGCTATGCCCGGTGGTGCACACCCGTGATCTCAGCACTCACAGAACTAAGGAAGGGAGGGTTACAAACTATGGCGTGCAAGGTCCTGTAACCCCAGCTGCAGGGAATCTGATGCCTCTGGTCTCTGAGGGCATTTGCACTTATGTGCGTGCACACACACACACACACACACAGAGAGAGAGAGAGAGAGAGAGAGACAGAGACAGAGACAGAGACAGAGAGAGCAAGAATAAGAGAAAGAAAGAGAACCAAAAGTTAATAAAATTTAAAATATTCTCAGCACTGCTGGGCACTAGGAAAACACAAAATAAGAAACACATTTACACACCATAACACAACAAACAAGATGGCTAAACCGTCTTATGTGTGGAACTCACAAGCTTTGATAGCCTATATTCGTGCACACTTTTCTAAAGGTAAATACCAGCATTCCTGGGCCGAAGACAGATTAACTATCCACTCAGGAGGAAGAATATTAGTTCTCTTGACATAAGCCATGCCCCTGGGTGGCACAATGAAAGTCAGACATTATCCCACTGTTAATGGGGTCTGCGGTTTGCAGTGGAAGTTGGGCATCCAAAGTTCACGTGGAGAGTTACTGGCTCTTTCCTCACCTCCTGACTATGACAGAAAAACATCTGTTCCCTTGGTGTTGACAGATTCTCCTTGGGAAGAAAAGAGAGGAGATCCTGGGCTGCTCCCCGGGAGGTACATGGAAGAATTTAATCAGCCACTGAACAGAACAGCTGGCTTACCGCGAAGGACACAGGTAGCCGCACATGGAAGATTCTGTCTCGTAAATGTCTCCAGCAGGAAGATGTGTCCCTTTGGCTCTCCAGCCCTTCAATGTACAGACACATTATCCTAAGGATATAAGTTTCTTACTAACTCCAAAGCTTATCCTTTAGCCCAAGGCCAGTGAGGTTTTTTTTTTTCCATAGTATTAACCACACTAGGAGAAACAAAACAGTCCCTATTCAACTGGGCAGGTGATGTTCACCCATCCAGAAAGTAGAGGCAGGAGGGTCAGAAATTCAAACTCAGCCTCAACTACAGAGCAAATTTGAAGCCAACTTTGAGAGTCTGTCTCAAAAAATAGGGGTTCACTTTTGTTGTTGTTGTTTTGCTGTTGTTGTTGTTGTTTCAAGGCAGGGTTTCTCTGTGTAGCCTTGGCTGTCCTGGACTTGCTTTGTAGAGTACACTGGCCTCAAACTCACATCACTCCGCCTGCCTCTACCTCCCTGAGTGCTGGGATTGAAGGTGTGTGCCACCACACCCTGCTTGGGGCTGACTTTTTTTAAAAATTTGAAGCCGGGTACAACATTGCACTTCTGTAATATCACTAGGGAGACTAAAGCAACAATATTGCCATGAGCTGAAGGCCACACTACACTATATAGTTCATATAAGCTAGTCTGACTATAGTGTGTGACCAAAAAATAAAATAAAATAAACTTTAAAGTTTTAAAAATTAAAATGTAGTGTTTTCATAGGCTGTTAAGTGTGCCTATATAATATAGTTTGGCCTTTCTGCTCCTACATGAAAAATAACTACGAAATGAAAGCACATTCCGCTACAAAGACTCATACAAGAATGTGCGTAACTATCTGAAAAGTTACATAAAGGAGAGTAGCAAAGTTCTATCATCAGTGGGTCAATGGATAATTAAGTTGTGACTTATCCATACATTTGGAATACTACCTGGCAATGAAAAAGAATGTTCCATTGATCACAGAAGATTGCCTAAGTCATTATGTAAAGTGAAAGAAGCCACACTAAAAGAGGGGGGGGGGGAGCGCATAAGGTATAGCTGTATTTAAATAAAATTCTAGGAAACACAAATTAATCTTGATTGATAAGAACTAAGCCAATGACTATCTGGAGAGGTGTGAGCGACCCAAGTGATGGATTACAAACAGTAACAAATGTATTTTAGATGTGATGAAAATGTTTGTGGTCTTGGTTGTGGTGGAGACATTGTATGTGTGCATATATATGGCAGGTGATCACATGGTACACTTGAATATGTGCAGGTCATTCTTCTTGTAAGGCTAGAAATATGAGAATGATCAGCTGAGTGATTATAAAGGGAAAATATAAGAAATTTAAATGTACAAAGAATGCCACTGCTGCTGCTATATCAATAAAATATCTGGAAGTCAGAACACCTTAGTATGCTTTAAGAAACCAAAGAGCACAAAAACCAAACAGCGTGGAAAGTGAAAGACAGCACACTGTGATTTCAACTAGCTTGACCCGCTTCCAAGGACTAGAAACATCAGTGGTCACACTGAGCTCCTTCACAGTACTGCTCATGGAGAAAGGCTGTGGTGGTCACAAAATAAATCATAGCTAGGATTGATAAAGGGAACGCTTGTGTTTCCTAACAGGATATACTTGGATAACTTGGATGTGCCTATCTACAAGCACGTTCAAGGCTTTTTTAATTAAGTAAAGCTTCAAAAGGTCCCTTCCCTAGTGCTATTTTGACTATCTGTCAAATTATTAAAGAAAACACTTTTTTTGTTTTGTTTTGTTTTTTTTGTTTTTCGAGACAGGGTCTCTCTGTGTAGCCTTGACTGTCCTGGACTCGCTTTGTAGATCAGGCTGGCCATGAACTCACAGCAATCCGCCTCCCTCTTCTCCCAAGTGCTGGGATTAAAGGCATGCACCATCACCGCTGGGCAAAGAAAACACTTTAAAGAAACAAAATATGCCAGGCACCGTGACTCATGCCCTCTGCATGCAGAGGCAGGCGGATCTCTGAGTACAAGGCCACCCAGGTTTGCAGAATGAGTTCAAGGACAGGCAGAGCTATTTAGAGAAACACTGTTTCAAAAATCCAAAAGAAAGAGAGGAGGGAGAGAGAGAGAGAGAGAGAGAGAGAGAGAGAGAGAGAGAGAGAGAGAGAGAGAGGAGAGATGGGAGGAGGTGGAACACAATTCGAGTAATTGTTCATTCTAACAAAAATATCTTTATTTCTTCTAATGCAATCTATTATCGTGGTTACTCATAACTTGGTCTACACCAATGAATTAAACCTCAGAGCAAAGCCATCTCAAGCATCCATCACTTGGTGAGACAACTGACCAGCTCCCAGAAGCGACCCACCAGGGGCTTTTCCCCAGTGGGTTTGGTTCCTGTGGAAGCTCAAAAGCACACTATGCTTCGAAGCAAAGAGTATAAGGCCTGATTTCAGTACAGCTAATTCATCGTTTGCTCAGTGAGGATCTTGTGGGTGCCTGATGCCACACAACTAACCAGGAACACAATGATGGATATAACCCAGAGCAATAGTGGAAAAAAAGAAAAAAGAAAAAGAAACAAAGAAACTCACTCAGAGCCCCATTCTTACACATTTAAAACAGATTCTGGGGGCTGCAGAGATGGCTCAGAGGTTAAGAGCACTGGATGCTCCTCCAAAGGTCCTGAGTTTAATTCCCAGCAACCACATGATCAGTCATGACCATCTATAATGAGATCTGGTGCCCTCTTCTGGCCTGCAGGCACACATGCAGGCAGAAACTTTAAAACAAAGAAAGGAAGAAAAAAGGAAAGAAAGAAAAAGAAAGAAAGAGACACAGAGAAACCCTGTCTCAAAAAGCCAAAAAAAAAAATAAATAAATAAATAAAAATAAAAGAAAGAAAGAAGGAAGGAAGGAAGGAAAACAAACAAACAAACAAAAACAGATTCTGAATTCTTTAGACTATAAACATCCAACTTTGAAGTGTGCCCCATGCCGGGATTGTACTCTATTTGCAGGGCTTTCACTATTTAAAAAGACTTCCATCGCAAATCTGCATGGCAAATTTGCCTCTCTCTCTAAACATTTTGTTTCCAAAAGCTAACACATGGTCATGTTTTCAGTCTGGGCTTTTGATCGCACATGGTTATGTCTCTGCTTGGGTTTGGTCTTTCGGCAGCTTCTACTCTGGTTCTGTCGAACACAAGGGTATCCTCACTAGAGTGGCAATGGCAGCCCATTATCCTAGGAACTCACAAGAATTAGCCTCAAGAGATCTTACCAGAGGAACAAAGCCCTCAGTTCCTGGGAAGACTCCTGGCCTACACTCTTGAGTGTGGGTACACCTAGGCTGCCTGCGTACTTGTGTGAGCAGGATTGCAGAATTGGGGGCTGTCCACCCTGGAATGACACCTCAGTATATGTCTAGAGAGATGACTGGGAAGATAAAATATCAGTGCCGGCCCAAAATCTGATTTATGCACTGTAAAAAATCAAAACTCATGGCAGGAGAGAGAGGTTATAGTTAAGAGCACTTGGTGCTCTTCCAAAGGTCTGGGGTTCAGTTCCCAGCACCTAGGACTAACAGCAAGCTGTGAGCCCAGCTGCAGGGGATCTAGCACACTCTTCTCACCTATGTAGTCACCGGAACACACATGGGCACACACAGAGACATAATCTCATAAATGAAAAGTAATCTTAGATTTTATTTTAAAGCAGAGAAAAAGCACAAAGCCCCAGGGCCTCTCCAGCAGGTGGCAGCACTGAGTTCCATTGCACTCGTGGTTGGTATTAAGGAGAAAGGGCCCTGCTTTGAACCCATTTGACAAGTCCTCTGGAGCTTAAACTTGCATCTCTTCATCTGCTTCTCATAATCCTGTGTGACAAGACTAAGAGGGAGGTGGTAACATGTCCCTTTTAAAGACATTTTAGAATCCCATGGAACCCCAGTAAGTTTCCTAGCCTCATTCAGCCTGAATTCCCTATGACCTATTCTGACCTATCAGAAAGCCACTGTGATGACCGCTGGACGTGAAGACCACACAAGCCTGGCCTGTCGTAAATGCACAAAGGCTGTTGCCATCATATCCATCTGACATGTGACAAAGTCCACAGCTCCTAAAGGCACACAGCTCTCACACAGAACTGGACCTGCATGACAAGCGTTAGCTTTTCTCCAGGCATAGTTTCCACTGATGACTAAAGTCTCCATAGCCCAGTAAAAAGCTGTGCTGCCAGGTTCTTCCCACAAGCCCCTAGTGTCAGGATAAATGGAACAGAGGCGTGCCAGCCAGCCCTAAGCTAGCAAGCTTATCCCAGGCAATCAGCCTCTCTCTGGGCAACTGACTACAAATAAAAAGCCCTGTAGGGAATTAATTAGAGGCTGGGGGGAAAACGTCCTGAGCCCTCAGCAGTGTGGGCATCTCTTCCATAGTCCTTTATGGTTGTGCTGTACCAAGAGAAACAAAAATGGATAGATTCTTAACAGTTTTCTAAGTCTTGTAACTATTACAATTCATTAAGCCCCTATTCGGAGACAGTCATTCTGATGGGTAAGACTGGGCAATGCATAATATCCTTTTTACAGAGATATTTCCACCCATCATCAAGAACTTTAAAACAAGAAACAAAATTCAGGAACAGGCCGGCAATCCTAGCCAAGTTGCATAAAGCATAAAAAGAATGCACACAGGAGAACATGCGTAATATGTTATGGTTCATACAACCTATCCTAATTATCACAGACCAGAGCAAGAGCAAAGACTCTTCCAAAAGCACCAGCCGTGCCAACTAATATTGAACTGGGGGTCTGTAGAACACAAATGGCATATTTCAGATGTCCTCTTCCTGGACCAAAACAAGTAACAGAAAAACAAAAACAAACAAAGACTTGGATGCCTGAAACACACAGGAAGTCTTTCTGAGAGTGTTCTCAATGGGGACATGTACTTCATTTGTTTGTCTCAAACCAAAACTGATCATTCTGTTCATCCTCAAATGCCCAAAGGTTCTCTGAAATTTGACCAATTGTCCTCTTATGCAACAAACTCTGCAACAGGCCAGGTTCTAAAATTTGAGATCCTCTCTCACCATGACCAAGCACACTGTTAGCATATAAGCAACTCTACAAGCCTACCTCCAGGTTGCTTAGCAACCTCTGACATCATCACCTGCAGAGGCCACCAAGGACCCAAGATAAAAAGGACACACCCTCCATCTGTTGCTCTCTTTGTCTCTTACTCTTTTCTTCTCTCTCTCTCTCTCTCTCTCTCTCTCTCTCTCTCTGTGTGTGTATGTGTGTGTGTGTGAGTGTGTGTGTGTGTGTGTGTGTGTGTGTGTGTGTGTGTGTGCATGTGTTTCTCTTTCTCTCCCCTGGCACATATTTAACACACACCATCTGATCCTGAGTAAATCAGTTTTTCTGAGTCACCCACTAAGACATGTATGCCCTGCTGTGTGATCTAAGTTCTTTTCATGGTAAGACCAGGATACTTAAGACTCTTAACATTAGGAGCTGAGATCAACCCTGGAAACCGTTTAGCTTTTCTCCCTTCCTTCCTTCCTCCCTTCTTTCCATCCTTTCTTCCTTTCTTCGTCCTCCAAACAGTACAGGCTCTTGTCAGTGTTCTTGGTTGCCTATCAGAACTGGAGAATAAGAGCGCATTTGCAGAAGACATCACAAATCTCCACTGCACAATACAAAGAAAGCAAGCTAGAAGATAGCTGGAAATCTCCCCTGCTGTTTAGCTTTCAAAGTACAAAAGGGTGTCCTCTAGACTACTCTGGGAGTAAAGGTTTCCTTGGTCTACCCCAGCTGTGAACACTGCAACCAAAAAGCCAACCTGCTGGGCAAGATGTGCCTACCTGAGCAATAGTGGCACGACCATTGTGAAGGTAACTACCTGCCCTTTGATTTTGGGTAAGGGCATGGGGGGAGGTTCCCATACCAGGTATTGTTAGACCAACCAGTAATCCAGGATTGGGGACACCATAAGCCCACTGGGTAATTTTGTACTGTTGTTTAACCAAATTAACATATTATCAAACTTGCTTCTAAATATTTATGGACAGACTCATAGACAAAACTTTTCTCTCTTTCCTTCCCTCCTTCCTTTCTTCCTTCCTTCCTCCCTTCCTCCCTTCCTCCCTTCCTCCCTTTTTAGAATGAATAGGAAACTCTCATTGTCAAAACCCACAGAAGTAAAACTAATCAAACACTCTCCAATGGAACTCACATCCAAAAGCCTTCGGAGAGCCCAAATTTGTTGGTTGGGTAAAAAAGAAAGTGACACAAAATTGAGTGGTTGGTTGGGTAGGTGGATGAGTAAGAGGGGTGAATTTGGGAAGAGTTGGGGGGTAAATATGATCAAAACCAGTTGCATGAAATTCTCAAAAAACCAATAAAATATTTTCAAGTTAATCGGTGACTTGCTCTTTAGATGACAAAGGAAAACAAACTGGGTTGTCACAGTGAAGTTTAAGAACCAGACCTGGCTGGACCTCACAGATGAAGCACTGGGTCAGAACACAGCAGTGGACACTGGCAACTCGAACTGCAGTGAAGAAAGTGCCACGTAAGTCAGTCTTTCTGGCTGAGGAAGCCTTACAGGTACTAGATAATTCACTGTGACTCTTTTGGTCCAGAAGAGAATGCAAGGCATCCCATCCCTGGAGAACTGAAC
This sequence comes from Acomys percivali, assembly GCA_907169655.1. Taxonomy (NCBI): domain Eukaryota; kingdom Metazoa; phylum Chordata; class Mammalia; order Rodentia; family Muridae; genus Acomys; species Acomys percivali. The sequence goes on along the minus strand of OU015758.1, from coordinate 25,654,120 downwards.
AGGATTGTGATGGCTGAATGGGCTCCTCCACTGTTGTTTGCTCAGATTGTAGTCAAAAGTCTAATTAACCAAATAGAGGAAATTTAAGAGACAAATGTGTGTCCTTGGAATCAAAATCTTCCTACAGATAAAAGATAAAGTAAACTTTTATCCTGTAATACGGATACATCTTTAAGTACTACAGAAGGAGTAGACCAGTTGTTCCAGTGTAAATGCAAATGAAAGAAAAACTAGTCAAGAGAGAGTGCAGTAAGTTCCCAGTAATAAAAGATGCACTTTCTGCAGCCTCGTGGAAAAGCCATAAAACTGAGAACTGTGAGGAAAATATGAGAAGGCAAGCAAAACTAAGAACAATGTTTTTTTTTCCAACTACCCAGAGCTCAAGTAAGATTATATTAATAATTAACATAACTACCGTGCATATATTCATAGTAGCTTTGAGAGTCTTGAAAAGTGAGTATGTCGTTTAGGTTAATGTCCCAATGGCCATACCTGTGTGACAGGTGTCTCTGTGAAATTCTGGACTGGCTTCATCTCTCCGCTATTCTTTTGACCTGTCAAGTAAATAATGTTGTGAGTACCAAAGCCCGATGCCACCATTTATCAGCGGAATTGAACGATGCTAACGAGACAGTCATTGGGATATGTCTCATTTGTGCCTGTTTTGGCTTATCTTTTAAGATGTCCTAGTTTAAAAGGTTTTCTCCAGGAGAGATTCTAAGTACATACAACACAAGTGAAAGGTACCCCAGAAAAGGCCTTTCTTTAACCCTCCCCAAGGGAACCGCGAGCACAATTCCAAGTCTTACCACTCCGTACAATCACGTCTTTACTTGAAGCCGCCTGAGAGCTGAAATTAGAAATAGAGGTTTAGATTCAGAGCAAACATCTGTAGTTGAGGCTTCCCAGGACGCTACCTTAGCTGTGTCCATCTCACCCAGGAGCACATCGTGACCACTCAGAATGCAACATTTTTAGCCAAGAGTTTCCGATGTAAATATAACACGTCTTCTCCAAACAAAATAAAGAAAATACAGAAATTTCTGAAATTTTTCTCTTTTTTATGAATCTCTGCTGATGCTTGCTCACTGGGTATTACAGAAAGCCAGCTTACATGCCAAGTCATGAGCTATCTACCAAGCTGTAACCAATAACAAAGCATAGTAATGTGGAGTAAATTATTTTACAATGAAATTTTATATAACACTGTGCTGTTACTATATTATAGCACAAATATTCAATAATGTTATTTTCAAAAAAGACAAATTTAAAAAAAAGAAAAAGCCAGTGGTGGTGGCACAAGTCTTTCATGCCAGCACTGGGAAGGCAGAGTCAGGCAGATCTCTTAAGTCCGAGGCCAGCCTGGTCAACAGAGTAAGTTCCAGGACAAACAGGGCTACACAGTGAAACCCTGTCTTGAAAAAGAAGGAGGAGGAGGAGGAGGAGGAGAAGAAGAAGAAGACAAATTCAAATTCCAAAAAGGGATTTGAGAAAACTAAGAAATAATGACCTATAACCTTCCACTCTTTTTCTATGCTCATATAAACACACTAGACCACATAATTTACTTCTCATAGAATACACCAGAGAATTTTCCTCAGACCTCTACTCTATTTGCACTCCCTTAGGAATCTCAGCACACCTTCTCTTTAACCACTATCTATAAGATGAAATTTTACAAAACTTAAAAATATGTTGAAAGCATATTGTTCTTCAGACTGCAATTTTTGGAATTCAGCACATATCACAAATATTTACCCAAGGTGTCATATATCGCTTGACACAACTTTGAATTTCACACAATATTACATCATAAAAGTGTATCATGGTGTCTTCAGCCATGTTCCTAGTCTCATGTGGTTCTACCACAACCTGACTGTGGTTCTCCTACAGCCCTCAGTAGTTCTTGTGAGAATGTTGTTATAAAAAGAGCATCAGTGGGGAGCTGGAGAGGTGGCTCAGGGATTAAGAGCACTGGCTGCTCTTCCAGAGGTCCTGAGTTCAATTCCCAGCAACCACATGGTGGCTCACAACCATCTGTAATACGATCCAATGCCCTCTTCTGATGTGCATGAAGACAGCATATTCATACACATAAATAATAAAATATCTTTTAAAAAAAGACCTACAGTGGCCCTTCCTGTTTTCAATTTCTTTGCTTAAGATGTAAGTCCTTGTTCCCATGAGGCACACTCTATCTCACCATCTCTCATCAACCATGGTCCCCTCACCATGCACTCCATCTCACCATCGGCAAAGAAGTCCACTGTTATTTTTAACGCATCTGTGGGCTAACCATACAATGTCATTCTTTTTGTGTGTTTTGTTTTTTGGATCTTTCGAGACAGGGTTTCTCTTATAGCCCTGGCTGTCCTGGACTCACTTTGTACACCTGGCTGGCCTCGAACTCACAGAAATCCTCCTGCCTCTGCCTCCCAAGTGCTGGGATTACAGGTATGCCCTCAAAACTCACAGAGACCCACCTGCCTCTGCCTCCCAAGTGCTGGGATTACAGATATGCCCCCACCATGCCCAGCGTCATACTTTTTAAATACACCACAATGTAGACAGGATTTGCACTCAATCCTAAACTTGAACAAATGAGAGTTTACTGAAGACTTAATAATCTAAACCAAAACAAAATACACATCACTATGTAGAATCTAAATGATAGAAAAAAAAAACTAACAACGGTCCACAATTGTCTGTGTGAGTAGGTTGAGAAACACTGACTTAAGAAAATTAAACCTAGCCGGGGTGGCAACACACATCTTTAATCCCAGCACTCAGGAGATCTATGTGAGTTCAAGGCCAGCCTGGTCTAAGGAATGTGAGCCAGGGCTACACAGAGATGCCTTATCTTGAGAGAAGAGAAGAAGAAAGAAAATCAAACCTACCTTGCGTTAGTAGCTGAAGCTTGCAGTACTAAAGAGCCTGAGGCTGGAGGATGAAAGTTTATGGTCTTCTAAGTCTACGTAGGGTGTTCAAAACCAGCTTGGGCAAGTTAGTGAGACCCTTTCACAAATTTAACATAGTTTTAAATGGCTAGACATCCTAATGAAACTTACTACGTATAATTTAACAAAAATATTTTTTTAGCAGCTATGGGCCCAGGGAGATAATTCATTAGGTAAGCATTCGGACCTGAGTTCCATTTCCAGAACCCATGTGAAAAAGCAGGCCCTGGTGCCATACCCTGGTGATCTTAGCACTTGGGCGGCAGAGACGGGAGGGTCTCTGGGACTCAGTGGCTAGCCAGTCCAGGTGAACCAGGAAGTTCCATATCAGTGAAGCAATTCTGTCTCAAAAACACAAATTGAAAACAGAGGCAGGGCATATGGAGTTCCAGGCCAGGCAGGGCTGTACAGTGAGACTGTACAGTCTCAACTAAACAAAAGAATAAATCTAACTGGAGGAAGGATTTCAAAAAGAAAGAATGATGGCTTTCACTCCTCCTCCTCCTCCTCTTCTTCCTCCTCCTCCTCCTCCTTCTTCAACAAGATGTTTCCCTTTTTGTGCATTTTTACACATGTGCATGTGGTGTGCACATGGGTACACATGTGTGTGTGTACAGAGGCCAAAGGCAGATGTTGGTGTCAGGTGTCTTCCCCTGTGGCCGTCTGCCTTGCTCCCTGGAGACTTCTTTACACTGCAACAATGCTCATACCTACTGAGCCATCTGATGCCCGATCACTCCCTACTCCTCTCTTTAAGTTTAGGAAACGTGTATCGTGCTTAAATTATTCTCCTATGAATAGCCCTACAGAGTTAAAAGACTTTTTTTTAACTTCACAGCCATGATTTGAGAGAACATTTACAAAATAGGAATTGTTGGTTCCTTCACAGTGAATTGCCATGCTTTATTAGATTAGGATGGTCAGCCATATGATTTAATTTATTCTATTATTTTAATTTTTAAATTAGCATATAAAACCATGGGTTTTATTCTTGGATTCTCATACATAATTTGCTTTCATTGACCCTCCCTCCACTCCCAACCACATCTCCATTCCCTCTTCTTTTCCTCTTCCCTCCTCTGTTAGGACACATGTATTCAATTACTTCAGATTTTTATTCCTCCTCAACCTTCCCTTAAGGCTTCTTTTTTTATCTGGGTGTGGTGTCACACACCTTTAATCCCAGCGCTCAGGGAGGCAGAGGCAGGCAGATCTCTGTGAGTTTGAGGCCAGCTTGGTCTACAAAGAAAGTCCAGGACAGCCAGAGCTACAGAGAGAAACCCTGGTTGGGGAGGTTCCTTTTTTTTTTTTTTTCCTTCCTTCTTTCATGGACCCTTTTCTAGTTTCATGACCTGCACTCCTCCCTCCACACAATTATAAAAATCAAAACCTAGGATATGTCTAAGAGAGAGAAATGTGCTGCATTTCTGTTTCTAAGTCTGATAAACTTAATATTTCAGTACTGGCCATTTTCTTGCAAATATCACAGTTTCTTTTTTTCTTTGGGGCTAAGTCAAATTTTGTGTATATGTCATGTTTTCCTTGTTGATTCACATGTTAGCAACATCTAGGTTTTGTAGCTATTGTGAACAGTGTAGCTGTTTGTATAATTTCTGAAGCTAAAGTCATTTTTATCTTCCCTTAATAAGGGCAAATTTTTATTTTTTTTAAAAAAAAATTTTGGCATAATTCTTTTGCCAGTGTAATACAAAGCCATTTATTTCTATATAAACTTGGTGTGGAAATATTATGTGCCATAGCCTGGTAGAGCTCAATGGTAGAGCACTTCCTTAGCATACATGAGTCCCTAAACTTAGTCACCAACTAGCACAAAAGCACAGGATTCCATATTATAAAGCCAAGAGTGATAATGTATGTCTATAATCCTAGAACTTGGAATGTGAGACAGGAGGATCTGAAGTTCAAGGCCATCACTGGATGTATAGGTAAATCCAAGGTCAGCCTGGGCTACAGGAGACCTGTCTCAAACAAAACAAGCTACCATCTAACCACCTCAGACATCTAAGCCATGTACTATCTAAAAGTAAGCTTCAAAGGAAGAGCTAATTGCTTTAGGGGAAGAAAAGAAAAAAAAAAAAAGCATTTTGAATGTCTATTCTTAAAGCTATTATCAGCTGCTGACTTGGGAGTTCTTCAAAGTGCTTTGCCAGCTAACCCTGTTTGCCGCTGCACTCTGTTCACATGAATTTCCCCTGTGTATTTGGTGAGATGGCACATCATGAATAATTGGCAACCAAGACATACGGTAGCTGCAGTTCAGATTCTAAATATACTTTTTTAGAGATAAGTCTGTGCACTCCTTTGTAAGATATAGAAAGCAAACAGGCAAGAGAGAAAAAAAAACGGTGCTTGTTAATCCTAAGTACTGTGTCATAAGCAATCACCACCTTCTATTACTCAGTGTGACCTAACATCGTTCCTTGGGACCATAGGTTATGCATTCCTAAGGTCTCCACTTGCAGAATTATGACAGGAGAAACTGTGATTTTGGCCCGTATTTATAAACGTAAAAGAAACCGGAACAGAGCCAGGTTTTATCCGAGAGTCAGCTAAGGAGTGGTATATTTAATACAGATGCAGCGTTTCTTAGTGTTTTGAACAACAGTTCTTGCCTTTTACAATAGAAGTATAGTATAATACATATTGTAGTTAGCTGTATGCTATAACCTAGCTATACATTTTTGAGCCATAAACAAATGCAGATATGTAACTAAATAAAGAAATGACAAAAAAACATCTATTTCCACACTTGCGCTGAGGCATACAAACACACTGCATTAAAGGATGGGCCATTACTCACCTTACATTCTTCCTGGCGAGTATCTGGTCCAAAGTGACTGAAAACACCATACATAAAAACAAAAGTGAAAAACTAAACAAGAGTTTCCTTCCCATCAAGAACTGTATGTGTCCTCAAACCAAGCACATCTGTCAATTCATAGAGCAAACAGAGCAGAGGCTGGACTGTTCTTGCCAAGTGACTGGCAGCACCTTCAACCAATAAGGTTTCAAGGATGCACTATGGGGGCGGGAGGAGAGTGAGACCTGACAACGCTCGATCTGGAGCACAGAGTTAACCCATCATTTAGCTTTTCAATTATTTATGGCATTTAAAAATTATTAGGGAGCAGCTTTTAGAGAAAATGCATTGCTAGTAAGCCTTTTTTGGGGAAGTTGTACTATGACTGTTGTTCATCTCTTCAGAAGGTTCTCACACTGCTTTCAGAAAATGATTACTTTTTTTCTCAAATCTACAAAGTGTATTTTTTTTCCAGACATTTTTAGGTGAGTTAGTCGGTAAAAAGCAATCTCTAGAACCTACTTATATTTCCGCATGTGTCCTAGGTCACAGTTCTCTGTAATAGCAAACTTCCCAACCGCCAAGAGGACTTGAGAGGGACCTTGATGCTTTGGAGTCCCGAGCTGCGGGAGACACGCCCAGTAGGATTGCTTTGAGAGCTTCTGCTCTAACAGGCAGGCAAGTTCTCCTTTCTGTGCTGGTTTTCTGCAAAACAGGGACAGGAGTGCTTAAAGAACTGCCTCAGAATACCGGGCGGTGGTGGCGCACGCCTTTAATCCCACCACTTGAGAGGCAAAGGCAGGTGGATCTTTGTGAGTTCGAGGCCAGCCTGGTCCAGGACAGTCAAGGCTACACAGAGAAACCCTGTCTTGAAAAACAAACAAACAACAACAATAACAAAGAGTTGCCTCAGAGGGGAAGACAACAAAGAATGAGCACAACACAATGACAGTGTGCTTGATGATGTCAGAACAAAACCCAGAATTTTCTATGCTGTTATATGCTAGGCCAAAAGGATTTTGGTGAAGATGAAATGAAAATAATAGACAAAAGCCTCTTACACTGAGTAATCCCTATCCTCACCCCGCAAAGCCTACAAAACAAAATCCAGAAAAGTATTACATTTAGAACACCCATAATAAAATTCCATAACACGGTAAGTCTTCTGAAATAAAGCATTGGCATTTTTGGCACTTCGGGGACCTTGACACTTCTGTTTTATTTTGTTTTGCTTTGTTTTTTCAAGACAGGGTTTCTCTGTGTAGTCTTGGACTGTCCTGGACTCATTTTGTAAACCAGGCTGGCCTTGAACTCACAGTCATCCACCTGCCTCTGCCTCCCAAGTGCTGGGATTAAAGGCATGTGCCACCACACCTGGCGACCTTGACACTTCTAAATGGGAAAATATTATTTGTAGAAAAAGGCTATCTTTAATTTTTTTTAATTATTATTTTATATATTATGACTGTTTTGTCTCCACCTGTCTGTGAAGTACATGTGTATAGTGCCCCCAGAGGCCAGAAGAGGGCCTTGCATTCCAGGAAAGGAATTATAGATGGGTGTTGGGAATTCAACCTGGGTCCTCTGGAAGAGCAGCCAGTGCTGTTAACCACTGAGCCATCTCTCTTGCCTGAGAAGGGCTGTTTTTAAATAAAATTCCAGAGGGGCCATTGATTTTAGGGAAGCTGGGGACTTGTTCAATGACGTTCTCGTTTTCTTTGTGTGCTGTCTTCTCACGTGGCAGGAGGCACCATTTCCAAAAACAACAAACAGAAAATAAAGCAGAATAAATGAGGAAGGTGAGAAAACACAGAAATAAAGAGGAAGGGTTGTGCTAATAAGTTAATAATAAGTCGAGTGGGCTGGCACACATCTGTTTTCTAGCACTTGGGAGCTGGAAGCAAAAAACAAACAAACAAACAAACAAAAAAACCCACAAGTCCAACTTTATCCTCAGCCACACAGTCAGTTCAAAGTCAACCAGGGCCACGTCAGATGCTGTCTCAGTAGTAACAGTAGTAGCAATCACAATCATAATTTTAATATATATTTTTTGTGCCCTGATCCATTTCTACTTTCTCTCATACACACTTTTCTGCATTCTCATCTTTCACGTCTCCACGTCTACCCTCCATCTCTGCTTTTATCTCCTTGGTCTTTTCTTGCAAATAGTAAATAAAGCAGGTTTGCAAAGCAGGAATTTAGTCTTCTATAGGGTTGATGGATGAGCTTTATGTCTTAGTTTGGGTTTTGTTGCCATGAAGATGTAGGCACGTGGACCGTGCCACCCAGGAAACTGGCATGGAGCCAGGGTAAGGTAAAGACAGGTCCAAACCCTGCACCAGTGCCTGGACACCCTGAGGGAGGAAGTTGATCTTGGAACTGTAGGGGCAAAATGAATGCCATATCCTATATGTAATTTATATTCTGCAATTAATGATGGTCTGTGTGAGAACTTGTCCTGTAGGTGCACTTCTCCCTGCGTTCTGGGAATGACATCTGCCAGCAGTCCCCAGAAACTGCACCGGAACAATTAGATACAATTAACGCCCAATGATCCTCTGAGATAAAACAACTTCCCTGGAGATTCAGCCTCCTGGACCCAACCTCCTTGAAGGTCCACATTCCTGAGACTCACAACCTTCCCTGGAGACCCAGCCTCCACCCAGCCTGCCTGAAGGACTACATTCCTGAGACTCACAACCCCTGCTTATGGTTTTTTCCTTACTTCCCTGTGATCCCAACCCCTAATTACAGATTTTCCTTATAAAGCCATTACCCTCGAAGCTCCGGTATCATTCTCCTATCCTGCTGCATCAGGAAGGATGGTGATCCAAAGTTCTGAGCCCGTAATACAGGACCCTGTGTATATTGCATCAGTACTGAGTCCTGGTGGTCTTTTTTGGGGGTCTCATGATCTGGGTAATCTCAGCATAACAGAACCACATGAAGAGACACACCATGACCATGGCAACTCTTATAATGAAAAACCTTTCATTTGGGGCTGGCTCACAGTCTTCTTCTGCTACCTGCAGATCAAGATGTAAACCTTTTGGCTCTTCCAGCACCATGTCTGCCTGCATGCTGCCATGCTTCCCACCACGATGATAGTGAACTAACCCTCTGAAACTGTGAGCCACACTGGGTATAGCTTGACCATAGGAGACATCAAATCCCACCCCCACAATGACACACTCCCTCCAAGAAGGCCACACTTACTGCAGCATAGCCAAACCTCCAACAGTGCCACCTCCTATGGGCCAAGCATTCACACACATGAGTCTATGGGGGGCCATACCTATTTAAACATCACAGTATACAATATTCAGTTAAATTGGAATCCAAGAAAAAACAAGTAATTTTAATATGTGTGTCCCATGCAATATTTAAAACAAGTGTATCGTGCTATCAAGAAGGACCAGTTGGTAAAGTGCTTGCTGTGCAATCATGAAGATTCAAGTTAGATTTTGAGAACCTGTGTGTGAAATTGGACACAGAGACTGATCCTATGATCTCAGGGTGTGGGAAGCCTGTGGATTCCGAAGGCTTGTTAGCCAGCATGGCTTCTGTGCAAGTCCCAGGCCACCAGTGAGAAAGCCCACCTCCAAAACCAAGGTGGATAGGAGCTGATCATAGGCCTACACACACACACACACACACACACACACACACACACACACACACACA
>OU015758.1:25618122-25644645 GCA_907169655.1 Acomys percivali | reverse complement strand
ACACACACACACACACACACACACACACACACACACACACACACACACATACACACACCATACAGAGAGATAGTATATATAAAATCATTGAATTTTTATTTATCAGAACACTAAATTTCATTGAGTGGCCTCAATTAAATGTAGTAGTTAAATCTGGCAACCCTGGCCCTAGGGAGTCCTCTGCTACTTAACCTTTCACCTGTTTATACAGGTCACAAGGAAGTTACTGGAATCAAGTTCTGACTCTGTAGGTCTAGGTGGGGTGAGGCGTCTATGTTCCTATGTATGACACAGAAGCTGCTGGCTCAAGGACTGCCCTTCAAGCAGGAGGACTCTAGAATAGTCATTATTCTGTGAGAGCAGTGTAGCTTAAACTTTCTAGTAGTCACATTAAAGAAGTAAAAATAAATGTGACATTCACCTTTAACGATAATTCACTTACTGTATCTAAAATACTACCGCTTCTAGTTTTAAGATTTTTGTTTTGTTTTGTTTTTTCAAGACAGGGTTTCTCTGTGTAACAGCCCTGGCTGTCCTGGACTCATTTTGTAGACCAGGCTCATCTTGAACTCACAGAGATCCACCTGCCTCTACCTCCCGAGGGCTGGGATTAAAGGTGCCACCATGCCTGGCTAGTTTTAAAGACACCTGACATTCTTTGCTGGCTAGGCTCAATTAGGACTTGTCAAATTCCAGGGGTTGAATTGGCTAGCCTTGTCACATAGCCTCTGTATTGGAGACAAAGAACATCACCAACTGCCAGAACCCAGTGGAGAGGAGGTGTAATCTCAAATCTATCACCCCCACTGTGATGATGTTGGTTCTGTGACTGCAGACAAACTGTAGTGTTAACAATCATTCATGGCCAGGCATGGTGGCGCACGCCTATAATCCCAGCACTCAGGAGGCAGAGGCAGGCGGATCTCTATGAATTTGAGGCCAGCCTGGTCTACAAAGCGAGTCCAGGATAGCCAAGGCTACACAAAGAAAGCCTGTCTTGGAAAACAAACAAACAAAAAAGAAACCAAAACAACAACAACAAAAGAATCATTCATAAACTATGCTTGGGTATCATTCAAGCTCATCTGCACAAAATTGATCGTTTTTAAATCAAGTATTATGTGTCTTGATGATCCAAACATTTTACCAGATCACTCTTCTTGTAATAGGAATACCCTCCTACTTGGTTAAGGATATTGCAAACAGAATAATTAATACCTACTCAGTTTCACAAATTTTAGAATAGAAGTCACACTTAGGATGTGATTGTCTGAGAATAGCGCATCTTGTGACTTTGCAGGAGAAAAAGAGTAGAAAATGTTAATTGGCTGTCTTGCAGGCTGAACACACTAGGGAATGGCCTGGCCTGGTGTATTCCTGCCTCTCAGATTGCTTGGGAGTTTTTGTCAAGAGCATGTAAAGTCGGAGCTGTAACCCACTTGAAGCTGACATTTTAGCCTTCCTGTTTCAGAGATGGTGGCAGACAGCATAAGACTTCTGGGCGAAAGACGAAGACTTTATGATTCATCGCCCACCAACTCCGCGAACACCACCGCGCCTGTGTCGGTGTCCCAGCTGAACAGACTGAGGAGCTAAGACCAAGTCGGAGGAGGTGAGTCACCGGAAGTGTTATCACCAAAGGGCATTTTCCAGCCCAGACTCTCACTCTCACCCTAACTCTCTCAACATCTTGCTCTCTCACTCGCCCTCTTCCAGACAGCCGTGAGATGAAGCAATCTATGCTGCCATTTGTCCCACTGCCGCGGTGGTCTGCCTCACTAGGGACCTAGGACAGCAGAGCCAGTCATCCATGCCTGGAACTTCTGAGACCATGAGCTAAAAAGAAAACCTTTCCTGTCTCTTGTCCTTGGGCGTTGACATGGTGATGAGACCCTAACTAACTCCAGGAGCCCATCACTCATAGTGTTTAGGAAACCCACCTGCTCTTAACTCTGGAGGGAAAGTGATGGCACACACCTTTAACCCCAGCACTCCGGGAGGCAGAGGCCCGTGGATCCTGTGAGTTCGAGGCCAGCCTGGCCTACAAAGCAAGTCCAGGACAGCCAAAATAACATAGAGAAACCCTGTCTCAAACAAACAAACAAACAAACAAACAAAAAATGCTATTGTGAAATCTATTATTTTAAATGCTAAAAAATGAAATTAAAACACTTCAGGTTATATTTGTTGCCCAGCAAACTGTTGTATAGTATGTACTTCTGACTCCTTGCGTGTGTGTGTGTGTGTGTGTGTGTGTGTGTGTGTGTGTGTGTGTGTACACCCAGAGCATATAATTCTACATCAAGTGTGTTTGTGTGTGTGTACGCACCCAGGGCATATAATTCTACATCAAGTTCTCCTATCAATTCCCATCAAATCCACTTCTGATTTGATTGGAATCAGGATAGTAAATCAAACAGTTACAAGTGCTTCTAATTTAAATGTTAATGCTTCCTACTTTAGGTTTCTCTCTCACTTCCTGAAACATGGGTCATGCCTAAGATTAGTGACAAGTACCATCGCCCAAGTTAACCTGGGACAAGAAGGCCTGTCCTTGCATACATTTGTCCATCCAGCAAACACTGATTGGCACTGGGCCAGACTCTTTACTAAGAATGTAAGGGTGAAAAAATCAAGTCAACCCAAGCCAAGCCAAGTCTGATAATATGCAAAAATGTAAATACATGAGGCCGAGGCAAATGCCTTTAAAAAGCGTGCACAGCAAACCAGTAAACTTCTTGAGGCTCACTTCCACATAGGAAAGAGTTGACAGAAGCAAGGAAGGCAGAGTGACAGGTATAAATAGAGGCGAGAGGTTTTGGTATGGGCTTCTGCTATTGGCAGCATGAGAAAAGCCCGTAAATAAAACCTTTTCTAAATGATACATTTAATGAGATGACTGGAGACGACATGAAGTAAAAAGGGAAGCTCCAGGCTGGGAGTAGACTCTGACTAGGGCCCTAGAGAGAAAGGGGCCTTTAGTAGCATTAAAGAATAGCTTTTACCTGATGCTTGCAGGGTCCCCGACTCATCAGAGACAGAAACCACTTTGAATTAACCAGAACCAAGCTTAATATGAGGAATGGGCTGCCACGTTACGGCGCGGCGTCTGTGACAAGAGTGTAGTGGTCTGGTTGGACAGACGTCAACTAGCCCATTTCATTTCAAAGAGAACGTTGCATATGCTATTTGGTACTAAATCTACAGATATTATTTTATTTGTGTGTAAGGTGACAGGCACAGGCTGTCTAGGGACTTACCACGTAGCTGAGGCTGGCCTTGAACTCTACTTCCCTAGTCCTGCCTTGCAAGTCTGTGCCTAAAATATCATTTCCTGAATAATTAACACAAATTTGGAGATTTTTAGAATAAGGCCACTGAATAAATGGTAAAAATCCATGTGAATTTGTGCACTTCATTCTATCTTACATGAATTGACAGTCCATCCTACTGGTCAGATGGACTCATGTGTAGCGGCTCAGAGTCAGTGACTTCTGGGAGCAACAAGAGAAGAAAGCGGGTTTTTTTTTTTTTTTTTTTTTTTTAACCCATCAGAAAAAAAAAATGTTATTTTGTGTGACTGTAGAAACCTAGAGCCCCTCTTTTGTTTGTTTCTCCCTTTCTTTTATTTTCCTTCTGATTCTCTTTTAAGAAATTTGTTTTTCATTACCTCTTTTCGCCAATGAACTCTCACTAATATCAGATGACCAACTTTTTGCATATTTACTTTAATAGCTTCACATTTGTATGTTGTGTCCACACATTATTATTATTATGTAATTCTGAAATATTCATGTAACTCTTCATTTCACTGTGAACTTCGAGGGCTAAAAGAATCTTTCTTTGATCAAGTGGTTTCCTGCTGAACAGCACAGATCTGGTTCATCCACTGGGGGGGGGGGGGAGGCCCTAACCTCTCCAGGGAAGGACTTTCGAAAACTTAATATTCCATAGCAGGGAAGGAAATTACCTTTCCTATAAAGGCCCCCGCTGAAATTGAAGCCTATTTTCCTTTGTTTGGTTCTTGGAAAAGCTAGAGAGCACCTGGGGGTAAATTTTAATGTGCGTATTAAAATGAGAGCTCCCTTCTGGGAATCTCACAAAGGGGTAGCAAAGATTAGCGTTGCCAATCCCCCCGGGTCCTATAGAGGTTTAATTATAACAGGACTTTTACAGATCGGACCTGAATATTAGTTAGATTACATGGCAATGCAGACTTATTTCTTTAGCTTCTCCTTGGAATCGCTATGAGGATAGTCGCTGCACCAAATGGCAGCTCAAGCATAAGGATAAGAAATTCTATTCATTTGGTATAAAGGGAAAAAAAATTATGTTTAATAATTTAATCAGGTAAAATGAAGCACTCGGTATTCATCAGCCGCCGTTACACAGAGCGCGTAATCAGGGGGGCCTGCCCTCGCTGCTTCTGTATTCTCGCTTAGAGCTGTTATTTTAACTTGTCACATTTCCATAGCAACTGCTACATCACTTTTTATAGTTAAAGCAGTCGGCGACATTTCTAACTGCATTAAATGCTCCGATATTAATTGTCAACACCGTTTAAAAAAAAAACAAAAACCTTCGGCTCTTTCTCCCCAGAGTATAAACCTTCTCCCTAGTGTGGGCAGCATCATCCTTGACCTAAATCTCACCACCGGATGGAATTTCTGAATATCAAATATTTCTTCTTAATTGGAGAAAGGCAAACATCTGGGGGAACTGAGATAAAAATGTTGCTCCACACCCCTGTGCTGCTGAGGAAGAGGACAAAAGGCAGGAGCTGTAGAAGCTGAACCCGTCCTCCCCGCTCACTAAAAGGCCCCAGAAAAGCTCAGTGTGGAAAAAGGATGGATTGTAAGACCGGGGCATGGCAGCCTGCGATGCCAACAGTGGCCTCTCAGCGGGAAGAGAGGCCTTCTGGGAAAGAACTAGGGAAATGTTCAGAGCATGAGCTGCCTTGGGCCGGAAGAAAGGGAAAAGCAAAGTATTCTTCCTAAATTTACCACTGGCGTCAGCCCTGCTGAGCTGGCTGGAGAAGTGGAGATACACAAAGTTACCATTAACTAACTCCTCCTGGCGGGAAAACATCGGTAACCAGAGAAGCCTATTAGCTTCCTTTCTTGCCCTTGGCACATCGCAGGAGACCCCACATCAACTCCTGTGTCACCTACCGGGTGTCTACTGGTTTTGTTTGTTTTCATTCTTTTGTTGTTGTTGTTGTTGTTTTTGTTTTGTCTGTTTGTTTTTTTAATCTCTAATAACCCAGAGATGCTGGGCAGCAAAACCCCCAAAGAAAACACTTATAACAACTATATCGACTTAGCTGTAGTTGCCCTGGGTATTTTACAGCTTAGTGTTGGAGGTTGCCCGGGTGTCTTTTGATGCTAATTACTGTTTGTTGTCTCTGTCCCACCTGAACTCAGCCTAACCCGGTTGACCAATGAAAGACCATCGCATCTGGCACGCTAAGGTTCCAGGGCTTGGGGGAGCCATCATGGGTTAAGCGGAAGAGAAGCACATCGCAGGCACAGATGGAGATTTGGCCCAGATGAGGAACATTAGCAAGTATTTGGGATTATGGATGGGGGGTTATCTTAATAGAAATTATTGGAAGTAGATGGTATGGGATTGGGGCAGGGATTCCATACCTGCCTCACTATGGGAAGTAGTTTAGACGATTAATATCTGCCCTGCTCCAGGTTAACTAAGGCTATATTTTTTTAATTAATTAATTAATTTATTTATTTATTTATTTTTGAGGCAAAGTTTCTCTGTGTAGCCTTGACTGTCCTAGACTTGCTTTGCAGACCAGGCTGGGCTCGAACTCACAGCAATCTGCCTGCCTCTGCCTCCCAAGTGCTGAGATTAAAGGCGTGCGCCACCATGCCGGGCAACTAAGGCTATTTATGACAGGTGTCTGTGTCTTGATTGATTGCTAGCAGGCTAGAAAATACTGCTGTAATAATAATTATAGGCCTAATAATAAACATTATTAGGTCACGCTGGTAACAACCACGACAAATTGGCGCCCAACGAAATTCAGGTATCCACACTCTTACAAATCATATTTTGTCATAGTTTGACAAGGGGGGGGAGTAGCTCCCATCCATGGGCCAGATCATTTCACAGGCACAGCCCCTAGCTACCTGCTGGCTCAACTCTCACAGAACAGAGATGGCAGCAGACACATGGCAGGTTGGAAAGGTTGAACTAGTAGACTGGCAGTCTTATAAAATGGCCTGGAAAATGGAGTTAACCACCTAGAAAAATAATAATAAAATAGAGACTGCTATGGTCCCTCTCCAAGGCATCATGGCAAAGGCTCCAGGATCTTCTTTTGGCTTTGTTTTGGTGTTTATGAATTTGTTTGCAATGGGCTTAGTGATAGTTACACTTCTCCATACTCTCGCTGAAAAAGTTCAGGGAGAAAGGCAGAAGCCGAGAGATGTGAGGCTATGTTACTAGCCACAAGGAGGGGAGAAGGAACTGAACTCTTCTCCATAGCACTGAGAGTGGCTGGGAGTCAGAGCTCCTTAGCTGCAAGGTGTTTGTCAGCTCTTCCTGGACAGGGTTCACCAAAAAGGCACAGCAATAGCTAAATTCCAAGGAACAGTGGAATTTGGCACAACTGACCCAAGGCTTAGACTTTTCTTGTTTCCTTGGGTGAATTTTGCTTGATATTTCTGAAGATTTTGACTGGAACTGAGATGAAATATTTGAGCAGGGTGGTGGCAGCACACGCCTTTAATCCCAACACAATGGAGACAAAGACGGATGGAACTCTTGAGTTGTAACCTGGTCTCCACAGGGCATAACTCCCTGCTGATATGATAAATTTCTTACAGAGACAGCCTAGGATTTAAACTGACAAATCTTTCCTTAAACTTACTGTGTACATTCCTTTTTCTTTCTTTTTCTTTTTTTTTTTTTTCTTTTCTTTTCTGAGACAGGGTTGCTCTTTATTATTTTGGTTGTCCTGGACTCACTTTATAGACCAGGCTGGCCTTGAACTCACGGCCTGCCTCTGCCTCCCGAGTGCTGGGATTAAAGGTGTGCTCCACCACACCTGGCCCCCCTTTTCTTAATAATAGATTATATGTCCTTACTGATCTAAAGAGTAGATACACATCAAGCTTAGGTTTATGGAAGGTAAAATGAGGTCCCTGCACTATAAAAGGCCAGCCAATCTCCTTGAAAATGGAACGTCCACAGAAGAACTGGTGCCGAAGGGTAACTGGCCTAAAAGATATTGGTCAATGTAAACCAAAATTGGACGGGGAGATAGACATGCAAGCTGCTTGCCTCCCACATTGAAAAGCTTTTGTATGCTGAGTTGAGGTAAAAACACCCAAAACAAAGATTAAAAACCGAGGTACAAGATGCCTAACTTAATGCCTTTTCTTTTGCTCAGGGCAACCAGCTTGTCTCTAAAATGGGATACATTTTCTTGGGAAACAGGTAGCAGCATAACCTATACAACAAGCCCCGTACAGCCTAGAAAAGGACATTTAGAACTAAAAGGTGAAAGAACTAAAAGGCAGAGAGAAGGGATGAGGCAAAAACACCCGCAACTGTAATGTACAAGTTGTGAAATCCCCAAAGACCACTAGGAATAAGTCAGATGCAAATCACACAGGGTCTCGTTTATTGGTCAAGTTCAGAGCCTGGACCATCAGCCCTCTTGTGAGAAGGGAAGATGGTGGCCCCTAGTGTTAGGGGAATAGGGTTTTTAAAGGAAAAACTGTAGTGGGGGGAGGAAGGCTTTCTAAGGAGTTTCCAACCCTAGCTGTTACATGATAGGTTAGAGGAGCCAAACCACAGGCGAGAATTTTTCATATCCTCTGGCCATTGTGACCTGAAGCTCTGATTGGTTGGTCCCAGGTGCAAGTTCCTAGGAATGGTTGTTAGCTGTACATTTGTGGCTCTCCCTGGAAACTCTGGGGGGTGGGGAGTCAAGTTCTCAGGCCGTGAGCAGACAAAATGGCGTTAGTTTTGTCTCTACATAACAAATGTAAAAAGCCAGGTACGAGATGCCTACAGTATAAAATGGGAGTTTATATGTTTATTTAAAGCTTAATGCCTTTTCTTTTGCTCAGGGCAACAGGCTTGTATCTAAAATAGGAAGCTTTCTCTCAGGAAACAGGTAGCGGCCTGGCCTATACATCAGGCACCACAGAGCCTAGAGAAGGACATTTAGAACTATACAATCTTGTTTTGATTTCAATATGATAATAATTGTATGTTCATTGTTAATAGTGATGTTATATTTCCTCTTTGAAAGAGATCAAAATGAAACAGACCTGGATAAAAGAGACACTGTTAACTTAAGTCAGTCTATGTTTACATGAATTCACACTTAGAACAAGCAGTTAACTTATATTGCTAATCCCACCACATGGGAATAGCTCTGAGACTGGCTGAGACATTAATGTGTATGTATAGCCAAAGCTTCCTGTTGGTTACAGAATCCCCATAATTTATTATTAGATGCCATTCTTCCTATGACATGAATGAAGATTTACAGACGTCTTTCTTCTGCTCATACAAAGAGCAGAGAACCATCCTTAATTGTTCTGTGCACCCTGCACACCTCATACATTTATAGTATTAGGACTATATAATGCTTGTAAGAAATTACATGTTTTCAGAATAAAAGAACCAGACACTGATGCTGGATCAGACCTGACAGGATTCATTCCTCCAGAATGCTGAGACACGGACATCATGCATCCTTCATGTTCCAGCCCAAAGTGCTTCAGTTGCTCTTCCTCATCAGAAAAAGACAGCTTCAAAGAAGGCTCCTGATCCCAATTGGCCCAGCATTTCAGAGTGTCCCACACAGGACTTATATGAAGCCTGGAATTTCTCAACATTTAGACACTGGACCACAAATACTATTCCTAGCTTGTTTAACCATTTCTTCCAATTTTATTTGGGCCCCTATATAGGTATTATTTGCCCTAAATCAGCCAGAAGAAACTTCAAGAGAAAGATGCCCCTTTTCTCTTAAGGGGAGTTGGGTATACTTTTGGTTGCTTTCTTGGGATATAGATTTTTATTGTCATTGGGAGTTGGTTAAAAGTTATTATTGGTCTTATTCAGAAAATGAGGTTAGACTCAGGGATTTCTCTCTCTTCCTTTATCTTTCTTTCTTAGGTATGGAGATAGGGGTTAAATGAAAGAAAGGGGAATATTGAAATATATAGGGATGATAGCACAAAAAGTAGATTATTGAATCTACTCCTCAACTTAAAGTCTTAATTGTTACTCACAAATAAGAATTTTGTATATTGATGCAAAATAAATTTAATTTTGATACATTGAAATAGAACTCAAATTTAATATTATTCTTCACACATTATATTTCTACTCTAATATGAAGTATTATACACATACAACTCAATAATACATGGTTAACTTCCAATACTCTGATAGTGCTATTTCAGGCTGTTTAGGATAATTTAGTAATACAAGTCAATTGTTAGTTGATCAACTCATGGTTATGTCAAGTACAGGAATATACATCCTATATTTAACAGATAGATATAATTCTATAAGTAGATAAGGTAAAATAGTTAGATATGGTCTTCAAAAACCTCAGAGACCTACAGAATATGGTACTTAAAAATGTTTTTTATTATTTTAAAGATTCTTTGACTATAAGACAGGTTAACTCCTGGCAATACCCAGCCTACCTCAAAGAAGATGACGACAAACTCTTTGTGGAGATGGCTTCTCATGTGGCAAAATGGCCACTGGGCAAAAATGTCCTTGCATCTGCCACAGGCAAAATTCTGCCTACAATGGGCAAGCTTGGATGCAGGCAGAGTCAACAGGCAAACACTGCCAAAACAGTGTAAGCAAGTCCTCAATGGTTCCTGAAGATGATGCTCCAATGTTAGAGAGTTCTGGGTGACTGTTCAGGCAGCAAACTATCTCTGTCTTTCTTCCCCCCCCCCCCCATTTTGGAAGCTACTAACCTGCACTTCCTGTTTACTCATGTAATTAAGTTTTATTCCTTCTCAAGTGTCTGATGGGGTTGAAGACCAGATAGTTAGTTTTAAAATTAAACTTAGTTGTTTATGAGTTAAGAAGATACTTTTAGGTCTAGATAGATATTCTTAGGTTGATAGATATGAGTTTTGATAGATATTGATTTAGGTTCAAAACTTTAGACTCACCAAGATAGAATAGATAATATCTCTTCAAGGTTGCCAAATATCTTTTGATTAGATATTATGTATGTAAGTCTTAACTATTGGTTTTTATAATTTTTCATAATTGTTCTTACTGTATATAAAAAGAATGGCCTTTTTATCTAGACAGGAAAGGGGAATTGTTGGAGGTTGGTTGGGTGTATTTTGATGCAAATTACTGTTTGTCATCTCTGCCCCACCTGTACTTTGCCTAAGAGCCTAATCTGTTTGACCAGTAAAAGACCATATATACCTGGGCAAGGCAAATAAGATAGGTGTGGCTACGTTTCCAGGGCTTGAGGAGACAGAAGGAATCTTGGGAGGAGTAGAGACCAGGGGAGAAGAGAGGAAGAAAGAAGGCCATCATGGGTTAAGTGGAAGAGAAGCACATGGCTGGCATGGATGGAGATTTGGCCCAGATGAAGAACATTAGCAAGTATTTGGGATTATGGATGGGAGGTAGCTTGATAGAAATTATTAGAAGTAGATGCATGGGATTGGGGCAGGAATTTCATATCTGCCCCACCATGGGAAGTAGTTTAGGGGATTAATTTCTGCCCTGCCGCAGGTTAACTAAGGCTATTTTAAAATATAACTGGTGCCTGTGTCTTGATTGATTGCTAGCAGGTTAGAAAATACTGCTGTAATAATAATCATAGGCCTGATAATAAACATTATTAGGTCATACTGGTAACTTGACCACAACAGTTTAGCAACCTATTTTCCATCTAGATTTTAATCATGTTTATGCAACATTCAGCTGATCTTTTTAAACCCCTCAAAATCTGCTTCATAATTAATGTGAAAACAGCATTATTTTGTTTAAGCAAGCTGCTTCTTTAAGCTCAGTTCCATCTTTATAAAACAGAATTAATAATAGAACCTATCATATAGATATTATTTTGTTTCTGTTTTTGTTTTTGTTTTCAAGACAGAGTTTCTCTGTGTAGCTCTGGGTATCCTGGACCTGCCTCCCAAGTGCTGGGATTACAGGCATGTTCCGCTGCGCTTGGCGATAGGTATTATTTTGATGGTTAAAAATAAATATATAAGTGAAATCCTTCGTATTCTGGGTGTTATCATTAAGAATGAGATGCCATGCAACTGTTATGCCCAAATTTTGAGACATCCCTCCCCCCCCCAATAGACCACTCAAGAGCAGAGTCCAAATGCAATCGCAAGGAAGTCTTTATTGCAGGTTCGAGGCTGGGCCACACCGCCTATGCACTGACACAGCAGATGCAGGGAAGTGGCCCTGAGTCTCAATTGAGAGGGGTTTTTATAGGTTAGACAAAGAAATCAGTTTTACAGTATATGATTGGATGGCATTTGAGCAGAAAAGCTGCAAGCAGGAAGTTACAAACCTTGGCATTTCGTCATTGGGGAATAGATGTAGGGGCAAGTTGACTTTTAGAAAAGATTGTTTGAAGCAGTCATGGGGGCTTTAATGAACTTTGGCCTGGCTTCTTCTAATTGATTGTTGCTATGTGCCAGACCACTTGTTGGTCAGCTTGACCAGCAGAGAGGATATTTGGACTTTCACAAAATTGTGTCGCTAGGGAATATTTTTCTGTTTAGACTAGTTGGTGGGTTTTCCTGGAATCTGGGTTCAGCCCTTGACCAGGTTTAACACAAAATGGAGTTTCTTTTTCAAAATGGAGTTTGTCTGGTCCTTATACAACAAATTTGTTATGGAGAGATTTATTTGGGGGAAGGGAAATGGAGAGGAGTTAGGGCCTGAGTGGGCCATGAGGGTAGAAGCAGAGAGACAGTGAGCGAGTGAGTGAGTGAGTGAGAGAGAGAGAGACAGACAGACAGACAGACAGACAGACAGACAGACAGACAGAGAGATGATGATGAAGATAATGATGATGATAATGATGATGATGGGTTTGTCCTTTTTATCCTGGGCTCCTGGGGCTGCAATGACATCAGAGGTTGCTAAGCAACCTAGAGGCAGGCTAGTGGAGCTACCCATATGCTAACACGTGGCCTAACACCAAACAGCCCTCAGATGCTGGTTGGATCATGCTGATGTAAGAAAGCCTGCTCTTTCCTTCATCATATAGACCGAATCTCAAGACCTCGCTCACCTTTCAAGGTGTCTTTCTATAGTTCTCGGCGGACATTGCAACAGCCTCCTCCTTTCATCCAAGACTCCCCTGGGCTCCCACAGGCATTCTTTCAGAACAGCGCAGAGAGCCTTTATAAACATAGCTGAGATCTTGCTACACTCTTCCCTGAAGCCCTTCCATGGCCTTTTAGCATAAAATCAGGCCCACACCACAGTCCTGGCCAACAGGGTGGTCATGGCAGGGGCTGCTTACCTCTTTGGTTCCACCCTCCTCCACCCCTGCTAGCTCACTGTCCTTCAGTGATGGAGCCCTTCCTTTCCAACAGTTCACCCTTCAGTCTATCCCCCACATTTGGTTTTTCAAGCAAGGTCTCATGAATCCCAAGCTAGCCTTCAGCTTGATATGATGCTGAAGTTCCTGGCATGTGCTTGGCATGTGCGCAGGTTGCTTGAACTTGCTTGGCTACAGTAATAGCAATCTTTGCTTCAGAACTCACACTGTAGATTAAATCATTCTTTATCTGTGGTCTGAAGAAAAAGAAAAAAAAAATGAAGAAAAACAAAGCAAAAAGTAATGCAGTAATTAATCTCACTACTGAAAATATAACATAAGTAAGCCACCAACAACTAATGCTGTATTTACTACAGAAATTTAACTCATAATTAAAGGTGTTATAACAGCAATATATATGTACACACACATGTATGTGCAAAATGTAACAATGTACAGAATTACCTCATCTAAACCTATAGCTCAGCCGGGTGTGGTGGCGCACTCCTTTAATCCTAGCAGAGGCAGGCAGATCAATCACTGTGAGTTCAAGGCCAGCCTAGTCCACAAAGCTAGTCTTAGACAGCCAGGGGTACACAGAGAAACCCTGTCTCAAAAAAATAAAAAAACAAAAAAAAAAAAACAAAAAAACAAATACAAGACACAAATAAACCTATACCTCTAAAAAATAATTTGAGGGCTAAGTTATATTGGGGGGGTGAGGTGGGGGCTAACTCTAGAAAAATCCAAGTCAAAGCTGGATGTGGTGGCACACGCCTGTAATCCCAGCACTCAGGGAGGCAGAGGCAGGTGGCTCTCTGTAAGTTCTAGGCCAGCCTGGTCTACAAAGTGAGTCTAGTACAGCCAGGGCTACACAAAGAAACCCTGTCTCAAAAACACACAAAACAAACAACAACAAAAATCTAACTCAAGTCTGTGAATATTTGCGTACTAATTAAAGAGATTAATGCTGTACTCAACAATCTTCCTACAGGAAAAACACCAGCTCAGTTGACTTTACAGGATGATTTACTAAACTTTTAAGAGATGAATCAGCTACAGAGATGGCTCAGTGTTTAAGAGCACTTGCTGCTTTTTGCTGCTTTTTCAGAGGACTGGAGTTTGGCTTCCAGCACCCATAGGATGAGTGTGGCTCAGGCAGAGCCCCTGAAGGCTACATGTCCTGAGGACTTAATACGGTATGGAGCATGGCTCTGCTTGTTGCCTTCACAGTCACCACATCACTCATAATGTATGAATTGTATGAAAACTCTTAGGGCCTTCCAGCCCCTCACTGGGCAGTGTCATTGGCACTTAGAACAATAGTGATTGATGGTTTCCAAGCATTGCTGCTGGAGCAGATTAATGATTCATCCACTGCCCTCACAAAGAACTTAAAGATGTAGTAGATTGTTAGCAATGGCCAGCACCCTTAGAAAGCATTTGGAGAAGTAGATTGTTAGCCAACTTAGGCTAAGATGTTTTTGTTAGTGGTTCTGATGTAGAAAATCTTAGGGAACAATTTGAAGTTCAGAAAGGGACAGTCTTTTCTTTTTCATTAATTAATTTATTTAATCACTTTATAGTTAATCGGAGCCTCCTCCCTCCTCTCCTCCTAGTCCCACCCTCACACTTCCCTCCCCCTCTCCCTCCCTCCCCTTCTCTTAAGCTCCTCCTTTCCCCCATGAGTACCAATCCACCCTGGCACAGGCAAGTCACAGCAAGACTAAGTGCATCCTCTCCGACTAAGGCCAGACAAGGCAGCCCAGCTAGGGGAAAGGGATCCAAAAACAGGAAACAGAGTCACAGACATCTTCTACTCTAATTGTTAGGGGACCTACATAATGACCAAGCTGCACATCTGCTACATATATGTATGGGTATGGTCTTTGGTTAGTTGGTTCAGTCTCTGTGAGGCCCTGTGGGCCCAGGTTAGTTAACTCTGTAAGTCTTCTTATGGTGTTCTTGACGCCTCCAGCCCCCTCAATCCTTCCTCCCGTTCTTCCACAAGACTCCCTGAGCTCCGCCTATTGTTTTGCTGTGTGTCTCTGCATCTATGTCCATCAGCTGCTTGATGAAGCCTCCCAAAAGATAGTTATGCTAGGCTCCTGTCTGCAAGTAAAGCAGACTATAATAGTAGCAGGGGTTGGCTTTCTCCCATGGGGTGGGTCTCAGGTTGGGCAAGTCATAGTTGGCCATTCCCTCAATCTCTACTTCATCTTTATCCCTACATTTCTTGTAGGCAGGATACATTCACATAATTACAAATAAAATAGATGTTAAAATATAAGAACCATCCAAATTTACTTGGACCCTTAGAGGTGAAATAAGAGAATGTTTTCTCAATGAAGTTCAAGGCCAGCATGGTACTTAAAGCCAGAGTCCAAAAGGATTCATGGCTCTTCAAGAAGTTATGGAATTTACCTCTTCTGTTTCTGGGATACGCTATTTATTTCCCTTGCTGGTTTATTTTCTTATTGTGCCTAAAAATTTTTAGGCATCAACCAATCATCAGTTGTGCAACTGAGCACGACACCTCAGTTCAGAGCTTGTCTTTTATTTTCAGATTTCTGTTTCAGTGCTGGGGATTGAACCTAGCACCTTGGGCATGCTAAGGGAGTTCTCTACCATGGAGCTATACAACCCCAGAGCTTTCAGTTGTTTCTGATGGAGGTTTTACATTTTAATGAGGTCAAATTCTTTTCCTTTAAAAAAAGTAATTTTCCTCTCCCAAGTTCAAATAACCATCAATTTTTGTTTCCTTGTGAATTTCATTGTAGATTTAAATCCTTAAGATATCTGGGGTTTACTCTTAGCATTAAGGTGATGATCTGTTTTAATCAGAGAAACAACTTTTAAAAATTGTTTTTCAAGAACTTGATCCAGTAATTATACATACACACACATATATGATATGCAACAAACAACCATTCATTTGTGTGGGGAAATATCATTATGTTGGTCTTCATTAGTCTCAGAGAAGTCTCTAACATAGGAAGTACCTCTTGTCTACATTATCATGTCATTTGACGAGAGAAAAAGCTGAGGTAGCCATGCATATATTAGCAGTTTAAGTAAGCTGTTTAATATATGCTTCACTTAATATGTGCCTATTGAGTATGTGTTAAGTACGTTAGAGTCTATTCTTAGAAACTTTATTATTATTGTCTTTCTTTTCTTTTTCCCCCAAGACAGGGTTTTTCTTTGTAGCCCTTGCTGTCCTGAAACATGCTCTGTAGACCAGGCTGGCTTCAAACTCAGTGATTCCCTGCACCTCTGCCTCCCAAGTGCTAGGATTAAAAGTGTGTGCCCCTGCTGCCTGGTGCAAATTGCAAGTATATACAGCAAATGACTAAGTACATTCTCCATGTTACACAGTTCTCTAATTTCTTGAATATCATTGTATTTTTTTTTTTAATCATTTGGCAAATACATCTTGGATCTCTTAAAGTCTCCAGCACCTGGAAATTACCACTCTGTTCTCTGCCTGTATTAACTCTTTTAGATAATAATAAAGTTATCACTGGGGGCCATAGGATCTCCTTTTGCAGATTCTTTGTCTTACTGATAGAAAGAATTTACAGGCAGTCCCAGAAGGAAACTCCACGATAATTTTACTGGAGTTTGAGAGAGGGGAAAAAAAAAAAAAAAAAAAGAGCAAGTCAGGTTAGCTGTTGTTTAGAGGGGGGAGGAAAGTTCAGTAGTGGAATTCTGTTAGCAACTGGGTGGGCCAGGTACTTAGACTGTCATGCTAGTCAGACTAGGATTTGGCCTGGGTCTAAAACAGAGAGCTTGGCTGGAGAGATGGCTCTGCAGTTAAGAGCACTGTCTGCTCTTCCAGAGTTCCTGAGTTCAATTCCCGGCAACCACATGGTGGCTCACAAACCATGTGTAATAAGATCTGGTGCCCACTTCAGGCTTGCTGGCACACATGTGTTGAGTTTGAACTCAGAAAGTGGGTAGGTTTAGCTGAGTGCCCGTGATCAACTGTGTAGAATAAGGGACTCTTGGCTTATTTCAGTACATCTCTACCTCAACAGAGAGTTGTTTCCTTGTGCATACCTCTTAGCTTCTTTAAGATGTAAGTCAGGATTTCCTTATGACAGGAGGCTTCTGGCCTTGTCTGGGCAAATGAAGTGCTTGTTGCTCACCTCAGAAAGGTGTTATCAACCAACCAGTGACTAGGCCATTTGTAAAGGGGGTTATAGGCCTTCAACTATGTATTTGTCTGAGAGAAGACCATCATGGTGGCCTTCATGCCTGTGAGGCACCCGTTGTCTACGTCATCACACCATCTGACTAGAGAAAGCTGAAGCAGGTATTCACATGTTCCCAGTGCTGCTGAGGAAGAAGCTAGCCAACAGTTCCTTTTATTCCCTTTTCCTCTGCCAAGCATTCCTAAGGTCATGTGCTGGTTATCTTTCTATGATTTCACACAGAGCCATTGCTTTCAGTATTCACTGAATACTTATTCATAATTTCACATCCCCGAAAGTAAAACCAAACACATGCAAAACAGAGCATTTAGTTTCCCCTTAAGAATATGCTTTTGCATTTAGTTTCCCCTTAAGAATATGCTTTTGCACTCAGGAGGCAGAGGCAGGCGGATTGCTGTGAGTTCAAGGCCAGCCTGGTCTACAATGGGAGTCCAGGACAGCCAAGGCTATACAGAGAAACCCTGTCTCAAAAAACAAAAAACAAACAAAACAGAAAAAAAGAGAAAAAGAATATGCTTTTAAGCCAGGAGTGATGGTGCTCACCTTTAATCCAAGCACTCAGGGAGGCAGAGACAGGCGGATTGCTGTCAGTTCGAGGCAATCCTGGTCTACAAAGCGAGTTTAGGACAGCCAAGGCTACACAGAGAGACCCTGTCTCAAAACAAACAAACAAACAAACAAAAACAACAACAACAACAACAACAAAAACCCAACCAACCAAACAACAACAACAACAAAAAGAATATGCTTTTAAGATGGGCATGGTGGTGCACACCTTTAATCCCAGCACTCAGGGAGGCAGAGGCAGGTGGATCATTGTGAGTTCAAGGCCAGACTGGTCTACAAAGACAGTCCAGGACAGCCAGGGCTATTACACAGAAAAATTCTGTCTCAAAAAACAAAAAACAAACAAACAAAAAAGAATATGCTCTTTCTAACTAGGTGTGGTGGCTCATGCCTGTAATCATAGCACTCAGGAAACTGCGGCAGGAATCAGTTCAAAGCCACGCTGTACTACATGATACCATGTCTCAAAAAAAAAAAAAAACAAAAAAAAAAAACAAAACACCCAAGATCCAGTCCTCAAAACTCCTGTTGGCTCAACTGCACACAGTAAAGCCAGTCCAGGAAGGTCAGCACTAGCCACTGAGCTCCAAGTCACTATCACCTCCTACTTACACAACTATATTTTCCTAAGTGGTTCCCAGGATTCATCTCTTCTTGTCTCTTTACAACAACTAACCTCAGAAAACAAAACTCTTACTTAAAAATCTTCCCGCTTAGAACATTAGAGTGAACTCAGTCACCGGGGGAGTTTTAGAAGGCTTTACTGTGGCAAAGTTCTGTGTCTCAGTGTAACACCCAGGCCTCCAGAGCCCGATGCTCACTATTTTTTGATCTCTCAGTTCTACTGACAGAGAACTACCCTTTCTGAAAGGCTGTATTCTATCCTAAATATAGGCTCCCAGCTCAAATGTAACCCCCAGCAATGTGTTCTTAAAGTACCCTCTGCACTACAAAACTGCATTTTTCTATAACGGTTGTCAGCATGTAAAACTATTTTTGTATTTATGTAGCCTGTCCCTTCACACCTAGAATAAACTTAACATGAGCAGAAATCTTCATTTTCTTAGCTGGCAAATCCCCAGTGCAAAGACATTAAAATGTTTGTTAAGAGATTCAACATCCCAGAAAAGCCTTAGATTTACTTCATTTTACAGGCGAAAATCGGGTTGTAAAGGTACTAAAATTAATCAAGAACTGTTTAAATCTAAAGTCTAGCTGGATTTTTTTCATCACTGAATCATTGCCTCACTAAAATTTATAATCTACTGTACACCACGTTAACTGCCAGAAAGGCAGATTTCCTAGACACTGTGGAGCCCGTGCCCGCCCCGCCCCCTCCGAACTAGCCCCGCCCCGCCCTGAGCACGCGGGGCTTGTCGGGCACGCCTGCGCAGTGAGCGTTTAGCGCAAAGATTTCTGGGATTGGTAGTCCCTATTCTTCTATCTTTGTTATTTGCCTGAAAATGAAATAACAAAGTATATAAGATGGTTCTGAATTTGATACAAATTAAATAAAACTCAGACTGTGTCTCAGAGAAGTGGAGGCACTGAGTCCTTTCCAAGGACTCCCTTCCCACACACACACCGGCACAGGCGCCGCTCGGACGGCCGCACGGGGTCCTGGGCTGGGCGGGGCTTCCCGCAGTGCCTTGTGGGTCCTTCCTGCATCGCTTCTCTCTTTCTCTCGGGCCCGTGGCGCCGGCAAGATGGGTGAGCTGTGCGGGCCTGGGCTGAGGGGCCGTGGGGAGGATCTGGGGCTGGGGACACAGGGCGCCGTGGCACGATAGAGCGGGGCAGTATCGGGGCTGAGGCTGGGTGAAGGAGCGCTGTCCCGCGGGCACGTGGCCGTGCGGAAGCGCTCATGCGGGTCAAGGGCCGCTTTCCTCGGCAGCCGTAGCTGGAAATCGCACTGGGAATTAAGCTTAAACTGAAAGGCCCGGGCCGGAGCGTGTGCATCTCCGAACTTACTAGGAAATTTCGAGGGTAATTAAGCCCACTTGTTGAGACGAGCCACAGGATTGGCGTAGAAGTTCCTCCAGCTGAGGCTCGGGCGTTGAAGCGCGCGAGTTGGCGGAGGATTCATTGATGATTTATTTTCAGGCAAGTGTCGTGGTCTCCGTACTGCCAGGAAGCTCCGCAGTCACCGACGTGACCAGAAGTGGCATGATAAGCAATACAAGAAAGCCCACTTGGGCACAGCCCTGAAGGCCAATCCTTTTGGAGGTGCCTCCCATGCCAAGGGGATTGTGCTGGAAAAAGTGTAAGTGAAAGACTGCTTTCCAAAAGCGTTTATTTATTGACAACGAACTATTTAAAAGCTACAAAAGATTGTGAGGCCGTGTTAGGGTTTTTAGGGCGAACGACTGGAAAGTAACCTTATGTTGGGTCTAGTGCTCGGGATTAGATGACTAGGTTTTAATTTCGGGTGAAGGAATGGGAGAAGACCATATGGAACAGTGGGAAGTGCTTAAGAAACTGTACCTTAAACCAGCTGGTACATACCTTTTTAGAGTTGAGAAAATGTCTTACCTGAAATACGTTGGCTAAAATGGTGATTTTTTTTTTTTTAAAGCAGTTTTAACAAATTTAGAGGCTTTATTTCCTCATTCTGGCAGCTCCTTGCTTTTTCTGGGAAAACTTAGTTGAAATCATCTGAGGGATTTGAGACTGGATTGAGAGCAGGAACTTTTTCTGCCGCCTTAGTAATTGTTTTTTTCAGAAACATTGTTCGCTAACATGTGCCGATGATGTTGCAGAGGGGTTGAAGCCAAGCAGCCAAACTCTGCTATCCGGAAGTGTGTGAGGGTGCAGCTCATTAAGAACGGCAAGAAGATCACGGCGTTCGTGCCCAATGACGGCTGCTTGAACTTCATTGAGGTGACTGTCTTTCTACAATCTGTACCTCTACTTGGGTGGGGATGGCATTTCCCGTGTGTGTTTGCTCAGTCTGTTGAATGGGTATTTTCTTTATTTGGCAATGCATTTAATTGTTACTGATACCTAAGATGGACTTTATTTTCTTTCAGGAAAACGATGAAGTTCTGGTTGCTGGATTTGGTCGAAAAGGTCATGCTGTAGGTGATATTCCTGGAGTCCGATTTAAGGTTGTTAAAGTAGCCAATGTGTCTCTTTTGGCCTTGTACAAAGGCAAGAAAGAAAGACCAAGATCATAAATTTTGACAATGCAAACACAGTAATAAACTTTCATATTCTGAAAATATTGTTGCTTATTTTCTGCTTTGAACTTACAAAAATTTTTGTCATTTATCCGTTTGAGGAGACAGTTGCTAAAATACTTTGTAGTGTAAGTGGGGCTTGTACTAAGACAGCTACAGTGTAGAAATAAGTAAATTAGTCTGTAATAAGTGTCTGCACGTGCATTGACTTTCTATTGCTACGTGGCAGTTGTCAAGTTTTAGTAGCAAGTACAGATGTCTAATATTTATGAAGGCTCTAATCGGTTTACTACAGATGTGACAGAATGGGGGAGAACTTGTTTAGCATGTACAAAGGCCCTAGGGGTCAATCTTCAGCAGATAAAATTGCCCCTAGAGCTATAATCGCAGCACTTGGGAGGCAGAAGCAGGAAGAGTGCTTTGAATGGGGGCGGGGTGGCATTTGCAGCCCTGGCACTTCGTGAATTCAGAGATGGTTTTGTGGACTTCAGGTCAAGGTAACATGGGCAGAGAGAAAGATTTGGGCAAGGGAGAGTGCATACCTTCTATAGTTAGATCTCTGGTGAGTTTTAAACCCAAAAGCATACAATGAAAGTGACTGCTGAGGGCTCAGCAGGTAAGACATTTGCAGGACCAAAGCTTAGGTCACAGGTCTCAATAAATAGAGTGAAGGAAAGCCCATGTTTGTTTGTACTTAATTGGCTCAGACCATGCCTCACTCTGCAAAGCCTCACTGTTAATGTACCTCAAGTTTTCAACCTTGCTCATCACTGGGTGTCAGTGTAACCCACAGATTATCTGTGCTAGAGTAGACCAAGTCTGGTTGCCAATCTCATGCAATGCTTCCTAGCAGCTGAGGTGCATTAAGGTCCTCATGACAAGGGATGGTCAGAGGCCTTCTGTGGCATTAGGCAGAGGTGTCTAGTATGGTGGTTAGTGGGGAATTAGGACCTACAGAATCCGGAGACTGTTGTTTTTGTAGATATCAGCTGAACCTGTAAACTTCTGTGCAGAGAGTTGAAGGTTTACCTACCCCCAACAGCATTTTATATGCTTTACTTTTCTTAACAGGATCCTTTTTTTTTTTAGCCAGCTACACGGCCCCACAGTACAGTGGTTACCAAACTCAAAAGGCCTTTTTTTTAGAATGTAGAAAAGCATTCTGAAATGTCTAGTTTCCAAGTAAAGGGAAACTAGATTTTAAGGGTTTATACCCGCAGTATCAAGATTGAAGACAAAAGTGGCAAAGTTTCTAAATGGGGACAAGGTGAGACTCCACGAACCAAAGCATCTTTAACTTATGCTGAGGTGGGGTTCTTGGATGTTCCTCCAAAAACAGTTCATAAAAATGTGTGGGTCCAAGTTTTTAAACAAGCTTTTTGAAGGTAAGTTTAAAGGCAACAAGTATTTCTTGTTTGCTTTTCTCAGACAGTAGACTAGGCAGGCCTCGCACAGGGGTCCTCCTGCCTCTGCCTCCCCAGGTGCTGGGATTAAAGCTGTGCATTACCATTCCTGGCTTGCAACAAGAATTTTCAAGTTAAAAATTCACTCCCTAAATTTAGAAGTAAAAGAGTCCTATTAAACTAAGCAGGTTATTATCTGCATAGGCTATGAAGCAGCTGGGTCTTCATCTGCTGTTGGTTGGGAGAGAGGCAGGCGGTTTTTGTTGTGCTTTTTCGACATGGTTCCTCTGTGTAGCATTGGCTCACCTGGACTTGCCTAGTAGACCAGGCTGGCCTCGAACTCACAGCGCTCCGCCTGCCTCTGCCTCCCCAGTGCTGGGATCACAGGCATGCGCCACTGGGCCTGGTTTGCGATGGGCTGTTTTGTGTGAAGCTAGACTAGCATAAGTCAATCTTAGCCCCTAACCTCCCAGCTAGTTACACAAGTTACTTTAAAGCCTGTGCATAGGTATTTATGGCAACTTTGTGACAGCCAAGAACTAGAAATAAATCACAGGAGAGGCCCCTAAATTGTGATAGAGTAAAAATGGCATACTACTTAGCCATAAAAACTAATGGGATTGGAGGAGTGGCTTGCTAAGAACATGTACCATTTAGACCACCAGCGTCCAGCAGAACACAGATTCTTAAAATAGCCAAGTTAGTTTAACAGCAACTTCTGTGTGTGTTACATTTCAGAAGTACAAGAAGACAGCTTCAAAAGGTTACGTACTGTATGTAATTTTACTTTTACAATGAAAATTACAGCATGGAGACGATGGGCAGTGGACAGGGATTGAGATGGGGGTAGAGAGCCCCACGGAAAGGTTGAATACTACCACCCCCACAACACACCTTTCTGCCTGACCTGGAACTCAGCAGTGTCCACCTTGAGAGTGAGTACTGGAGTTAAAGGTGTGTTCCACTGTTCCTGGCCAAGGAGTTCTTTGTAGTGATAGGATAGCTTTACGGTTTAAGTATGTTGAGGTTAATACAACTCAGTATGATGGGATGACAAACCCACTCACAAAAGGAGAATCCACGTAGAGACTGTAAATTGCAGGTCAGGTCTGTGGCGTATGGTATATCAGTCAATATTCTATTTTAAAATACACTCTGGCTATGAAAGTTATCATTGGGCAAGTGGGATGAAGAATTAAACTAGACTTTACAAATAACTCCCATTAACCTAAATTGTTCGTATACATGTAGCATTTGTGAGTGAAGCTGGCAGTGGTGGCTTTAAGCGCTTGGGTAGCAGAGGATCTCTGAGTTCGAGGCCAGCCTCATCTACAGAGTGACTCCAGGACAGTCAGCACTACACAGAGAAACCCTGTCTTAAAAAAAGTGAATGAAGGCCGGGCGTGGTGGCGCACGCCTTTAATCCCAGCACTCGGGAGGCAGAGGCAGGCGGATCGCTGTGAGTTCGAGGCCAGCCTGGTCTACAAAGTGAGTCCAGGACAGCCAAGGCTACACAGAGAGACCCTGTCTCCGAAAACCAAAAAAAAAAAAAAAAAAAAAGTGAATGAGTAGTTAATTAATGAACTCATTATTTAATCCGTTTTAGGTCTGTTCTGTCTAGGAAAGGCCAAGCAGTTCAGAGACTATTCATCTGCACCTTAGGTCCTTGGGAACCCACAGCAAAGGGATGTCAGAATCTCACACTGGGAGCTTTTTAACAAAACAAAACAACAAAACACATGCTCAGGTAGCTCTAAGGTAATTGTCTCCTGACTTTCCACTTGTTTTTTTTTAATGTTTATTTATTTATTACTATGTATACAATGTTCTATTTGCATGTACACCTGTACACCAGAGAAGGCACCAGATCTCATTGTAGATGGTTGTGGGCCAACATGTGGTTGCTGGGAATTGAACTCATGACCTTTGGAAGAGCAGGCCGTGCTCTTAACCTCTGAGCTACCTTTCCATCCCCGACTTTCCACTTGTAACCATTGGTCTTTTGGGGCTGTGTTTCTCTTAAGCCATTATCTTTTTTTGCTTCCTAGATGCAAGCTTGTGTGGGCCACCACACTAGTACCTGGTTGCATTCTTAAGTTGGAGACTTGAGATGTCACTCTTCTGTCTGGCTCAGGAGCCATTGCTAGTATCTGACCATCTCATCTCATAAATTGGAACCACGTGGAACATAGGTTAAATCCTATCACTTTCAAAATAATTTGCACAAATAATTGCACCACTGAGATCAGAACGGTTGTTGGTCCTCCAGTGACTGCTGCTGAGGAAAGTCATGCCACTGTGAAGCAGTGGGCACTGCTTTACAGCCAGTTAGCCACCTCTAGCCTAGCTCCATCTTGGGCCTTTATTCTGTGTTTTTTGTTTTTTTGAGACAGGGTTTCTCTGTGTAGCCTTGGCTGTCCTGGACTCCCATTGTAGACCAGGCTGGCCTTGAATTCACAGGGATCCACCTGCCTCTGCCTCCCGAGTGCTGGGATTAAAGGCGTGCACCACCACTGCCTGGTGCATGTTGGGCCTTTAGTAAGAGTTTCTGTGCTGTGTCTTGTGAGGGAAGGTAAAAAAATTTATGTTTATATGAAAATATTGAAATGAAAATTTCTGTTAACAGAGCATTTTAAATATAGCTTTTTTCTTTCACTTTTAGCACACACATACCTAATTTCTCACACACATATATATATGTATATATTTTGTTTTGTATTGAAGATGCTTTCGTACAGCATATTCTGATTATAGTTTCCCACCCTTGTATTCTCCCACACCCTCCCACTACTATTCTATGCTTTCTGTCTCTCTTTAGAAAGCAGCCAATAAGCTTGCACCTTTAATCTCAGCACTTGGGAGGCAGAAACCCTGGTCTACAGCAGAACAAGTTCCAGGACAGCCAGGAGTACTCAACCAAAAAAGGAAAAAAAGAAAGAAAAGAAAAATAAAAGAAAGTGGGCCAATTGAAAAAAATAATATAACAATGCAAACAAACAGAAAAAAGCAAGAGACACAAATGCATGCAGAGATGAACATACACAAAATTGGAAACCATAATAGATAAGCAAAAGACAAAGTAAAAAAATTTCCAGAGAAAGAATTAGGGCATTATGAAAGAGAACATCTCCAAAAAAATTCCATTGATTTCATTTTGTGTTGGCCACATACTGTTGGACACCGGGCTTTCCTTTAGTGTGGTATGTGTACCCTGTGAGACTATTTGAGAAAGTATTTGTCAACTGGAGATAGGGTCTGACTTAGGGATTGTGGCTCATGTTTACATTACCTGTTTGTGTTGGGACCCCATCTGGCTTGGACCTATGCATGCTGCCAGTCTCTATCAGTTCATATATGTGTCTGTCCTGCTCTATCTGCTCTGTTTCCTTGGTGTCCTCCAACCTTCTCTTAAGCATAGTTCCCTGAATGCTGAGGGGAGGGAATTGATTAGGACATCCCACTTAGTACTGAGTGTCCCAAGTCTCATGCTCTGCACGTTGTCTGGTTGGGTTCTCTGTATTGGTTCCCATATACTGCAGAAGAAAACTCATGATGGCTGAGCGAGACGGTGAACTATGGGTATAGCAGAATGTCATTGGGAGCCATTTTATTGCTACAGTCCTCTAGTAGAATAGTAGTATTTGGATTTCTCCCAGGGCCATATCCTATCAAGTCTTTTATTCTTGAACCCTTAAGCAGTGTCATGCATGGATGCTATCACACTAGGGTAGGCTTAAATCCTAGCAGATTGGTTGGTTGCTCTCACAGCTTTTGTCCCACTATTGCACCAGCATATCTTGCTAGCAAGTTGCCATTGTAGACTGCAGGGCTTGTAGCTGGGTTCATGTTTACTTCTCTCTTCTGGTAGTACGCAGAGTACCTTTCAGTACCATGAACACTAGTCAGTAGGGGTGAAGGCTTTAGGCAGGCACCAGCTCTACTTGGTGTACAGTGATATATGTAGGTGTTGTCTAGCAATAGGACCTTTCCAATAGGCTGTGGAGAGCAACCAATGCCTTGGCAATAACTTGAGCAGTTTGGGGGTTCCGTGGAGCCTCTTTGGCCAACAACACAATTATATATAACCTGTTCCTAGCACTAGGGGCGGGGTTGGGTTTTTGTTTTTGTTTTTGTTTTTGTTTTTTGTTTTTTGGGTTTGTTTTGTTTTTTTGACACAGGGTTTCTCTGTGTAGCCTTGGTTGTCCTGGACTTACTTTGTAGACCAGGCTGGCCTCTAACTCACAGAGATCTGCCTGCCTCTGCCTTCCTGAGTGCTGGATTACAGGTGTGCACCACCATGACCAGCTATCACTGGAGGTTTTACTTGGCTGAAAGAGAAGTCTAGTTAGGGCTTTGTCTCCCCACTTAATTGGTGAGTCCATTTAGATTTCTTTCATAACATATATATATACTTTTTTTTTTTGAGTGGTAGGTTTCCATTGGAGCTCTCAAATGGCCCTTAGTGTTAGCTGTCCCTCCAAGTATTCCCTCCTTTGCCCTTCCCCCTTTTCTCTCTCCTCTGTTTAATCTTCCTGTTGCAGTCATGTTCCCAACTGCCATGTTTCCATAACATATACTCTATTTGCACTATCTTAAGAGTTTCTTCCCACCTTTCTGAG
>OU015758.1:25589082-25618112 GCA_907169655.1 Acomys percivali | reverse complement strand
CACACACACACACACACACACACACACACACACACACACACATCCTCTCTTGTTGGAGCTGACTTTTATTCAGGGTAATAATTATGCATCTATTTACATTCTTCTACATACAGCCATCCAGTTTAACCAGGACTATTTGTTGAAGATGCTGTCTTTTTTTTTTTTTTTCCCAATGTGTACTTCTGGCTTCTCTATCAAAAACCAGATATCCATAGGTGTGTGAATCTTCAATTCCATTCATTGATTGACATGTCTATTTTTATACCAATACCACTCTGATTTTATTACTATAGCTTTGTAGTACAATTTGAGATTAGGAATGGTGATAACTCTAGGAGTTTTTTATTCTTCATTAATGTTTAAGCCATCTTGTTTGTTTGTTTTCTTGTGTGTTTCCATATGAAGCTGAGAATTGTTTTTTCTGATTCTCTGAAGAACTGTGTTGGAATTTTGGCTTTATTATGGTCATCATAAATGAAACTGACCCAAAGATTCTGGTAAATGTAGAATTGCAAAGTAGGTATGAAGCCCACCATCAGGGAGAAAAGAAGGGGACACAACCTCAAAGTTTAGGGATTACAATTTTCAACGGTTGAAAATGGAGCCAAAAATTAATAGAAAAGGTCAATGAAAAATACCTGTATCCACAGGAACAGATGCCATAATGTCTATAATTTGCTTTAAGATCTGGAACAACTGAAGAACTATGTGAAGCAAGCATGACAAATATGGTTTGTTGATTCTGATCTGTAGGTATGTGAGGGATCATGCCAGTCTCCACTTTTATGTTTGAAAATTTCCATAATTTAAAATTTTCCAAACATCCCGATTTTTGAACCACAACTCTGGTTGTACAAGAACATCTGTACAGCTGCAGTGTACATGGACCATCAGTAAAACAAAGATGCGGGCAGCAAGCAAGTGACAGTTGCCAGGTAGAACATTTACTTATTTTTGTTGCTTGACTTTGGAAGAGTTTTGATAAGGCGACAGACCTGGCATTATGTAGCCCAGTGTGGCCTTGAACTAATGGCAATACTTCTGCCTCAGCTTCTCAAATGCTGCGATTATAGGTACTGATTCACCTTTATAGGTGAAAACCCATTGGTGATGCTCTACTGGATTGTATTCATGGCTACTTTTTAAATGTTCTTGGCCGTTCAGCCTCTGATCAATTTTCTTTCTATTCTTTAAACCCACATCCTCTGGCTCAAATATCCAACAGATACTTATTGAGTGTGATGAGGTACCAGGCACCATGCAAAGCCTAGTAAGTGATAATCACCAAATGCTACAGAGCTGTTGAACTGTGGTATCCTGTTAACACGTCAGACTGCCTTTTGGTAGCATCCTTTGTACTAGTAGTGGCCTTAGGATATGTGAAAACTTTGAAGGAAATCCAAGAAAGTATCACACAACTGTGGGTTTATTATTATGTAGACTAATTTGAATATAGAATACATGTGAGTTTGGGACTAGCACTGAAGGGCATTGGAAACAAGACCACTAGATGTCGCCACTGACAACATGAAAGGTAAAGCAAGGGCTTGTGATATTGTTTTAAAGGACACTACCAAACTGAAGAATAAAGCAGTAAAAACACTTATCAATACACCCTGTAAAATACTGAGCACAATCTTACACTTGTAATCCAAGCACTCTGGAGGCTGAGGCAGGAGAATTACCATAGGTTTGAGGCCGGGCTAGGTTGCATATTGATTTCTAGGCCTCCTAGAGCTACTGTGTATTAAAAACAAAACATTAGCTGTAAAGTAAAAGACAATCAAGCCACGGTCCACAGACCCAGACAGGCTAAGTAACAAGGAGGACTCAAGGCAGGATGCAAGGATCTCCCTGGGAAGGGGAACTTACAGATTTCACAGGTGAACCGGGCACGGGTGGGGATAGGAACAGGAGTGATCAGGTGGTGGGAAAGGGAGAAAATACTGGGAGAAATGGTTGGAATTGAGGGTATTTTGAGGGAGAGGTGGAAACCCAGTGTGAAGGAAACTCCGTGGAATCTACGGGAGCAAGAGTAACCCTAGCCTGAACCAGCCATGCTCTGTAACCAGTCGAGGCCTTAAGTGGAGGGACTGGGGACATCAACCCCGCTACAAAACTTTCCACCTACAGTTTGTTGTGCCTACGGTGTTCTGGGTCCAAATCTTAGCAGAATTGTCATCAAAGAGGCCAAAGAGACTTTATTCAGCAACTGGTGGGAGCAGATGCAGAGTACCAAACATTAGGCGGAGCTTGGGAAGTTCTGTGTAGGAAAGGGAAGAAGAATCAGAGAAACTAGAAGGGTCAGGGACACACATATCACAAGAACACAGCCCACACAATCAACTGACCGGGACTCATAGAGATCCAGTAGCCCTCTGCACGTAGTATTGTGGGAATCCTGACTCTGCCCACTTGTGGGACCCTTTTCCTTGTCTTGTGTCGTTCAGTCTTGATGTGATGTGCTTGGTCTTATCCTGGGTCATTATGCTGTGTTTGGTTGATGTCCCTGGAATGTCTGATCTTTTCTGAGGGGGGAAGCGGGGGGATGGATCTGGGGGAGAGGGAAGGTGGGGGAGGAGACGGGGAAAGGGAGGGAAGGAGGGAAAACTATTTCTGGGATGTAAAATATGAGAGAAAAATAAAATATAAAACAAGAAAAACCACTCCCCCAAAACAAAAACTCAAACCCAAGGAGCAACTTCAGACTAGAGTCAATGAGAGTGGCAAGGCCGTGGGCACAAGGACAGTTAAGTCGTCCTAGGAAAGTGGCCATCAACTCAGGCTAGCAGATTAACAAGGTCATGACATGATCTTTGAAGGGGAAGGACCTAATCTGCCTGTTGACCTTCAGATTTCTGTTCCCTGGAATTAGAAATCTGTATCACAAACCAGCGCATACCCATGCTACCTCCACAGACATGCACATCCTATGAAGTTTTACACATATTTGTATACAGGCCACTTGTACATAACCATGCTGCTTGAAGACAGCTCAGTCAGTGACAAAACCATGTATATGACAGTACACGCCACTTAGCCTAGTGTGCAGCAGGCTGTACCAGCTTATGATTCTCACCCATGGATGAGGCACCTAACAATGCTTTGGTTTTTAGAACAAACTCAAATCCCATCATTGAGGACAAATGACTGACTGAAAGCAAAGTTCAAAACGAACAATACTTACTATGTGAAATACGTTTGATATTTTCTTTTTGCTTTGGTTTGGTTTTTTGAGACAGGTTTCTTCTCTGTGTAGCCCTGGCTGTCCCGGACTCGACCAGGCTGGCCTTGAACTCACAGAGATCTACCTGCCTCTGCTTCCTGAGTGCTGCGATTAAAGGTATGTGCCACTGTGACCAGCTTGTTATTTTCTTTTGAATGTGGTCTTTATTTAAATAATACTAATAACCAGCAAACTGATTTTCTTTGATTAAATATGCCTTCAGGCATCTGACACACCAGAAACCAGAGGGTCTGAAAGGCTTGATGACATGCCTCAGGCTTCCGGAGATATTAGCAGGCTTTCTCTAGGAATGCCCCAGGTGAGAACTGAATTGTGTCATGGCAATTGACCAGACTCACTTGCTGTCCTCTACTTTATCAGTGCAATGGACAGAGCATCGTCATGGCAGTAACGCCTGAAAACCCTCTGAGATGGCTGCATGTAGCAGCAGAATTTTAAAAGTACTTCTCTCTCAGTAAGTGCAAATATAACATACAAGAGCAACTACTTTAACTTCTCAAATCCCCTCAGTTGCTTTGCGGTTCTCTACTCATGTGCAGGTTCTCCGCGTGAGGGTAACGGCTCTTGCTATCTGGCCCTGCTGGTGGGCAGCTTCATTCCTCACTCCTCCTGACAGGACACTGAGGATAGGTCTTTCATCACATTTCTCTGCTGCAGAGCCTTCCTTGCCACGTGCTTCCCACTCCTCGGCTGGAGCGTGCATCCTATGGTCCAGACTCTCCTTCCTGCCTGTCTCCACTGGACTACAGGGTTCTCTGGGACACGGATCCCCCGGCGCCTAGCTCAGAGTTCAGTGTGTGAGAAGACCTTGGTGCGTGTGAGAAGGCTGAGATGGCTTAGGGGTACAGTGTTAACTGCTGCCTGACAGTGATGGTGCACACCTTTAATCCCAGCATGTAGGAGGCAGAGTTTGAGGCCAGCATGGTCTACAGACCAAGTTCCAGGACAGCCAGGGCTACACAGAGAAAGCCTGTCTAGAAAAAAAATGGAGTTTGGAAAAAAAAAAAAAAGAGTTTCCTCCTCTTGCCAAGGGCCCCTAGTTCAGTTCCCAGCATTCACACACATCAGCTCATAGCTGTCTGTAACTCCAGCTCCAGGGGATCCATATCCTCTGGTGCCCACAGGCACCTGCACACATGTGCACATACATAGGCACTAACACACAAATACACATGAAGTGTATTAAAACAAATTCCATTTGAGAGCTGCAGTGATGGACCACTTCCCTAGCATGGACAAGGTCATGGGTTCAATCCTCCACACTGGAGGGAGAGGTGGACATTTCCATATGATACAATAATAATAAGCATCTCTAAGAATATGTTTATATTTTTTATTTAACCTCAAATTAAAAGCCTCACTGGAATATCTGCTGTGGTCTAAGTAAAGAGAGTTTTTACAAAGCAGAGCCTGTTATCTCGAGAGCATGAATAAAGACAACTGACACTATCCTGGGACAAAGAGATGAGAAACCCAATTCTGATCTGGTCATAACAGCCTCTGCTCTGCCTACTCACCAGAGAACACGTCCTCACTGCAGACTGGAGCCTGCAGACTGGAGCCTGCAGAGAGACCAGCCATGAGAGACTGAGAGCCAAGGGCGTCTTTCTTTCTTTTTCTTTCTTTCTTTCTTTCTTTCTTTCTTTCTTTCTTTCTTTCTTTCTTTCTTTCTTTCTTTCTTTCTTCTTTCCTCCTCCTTCCTCCTTCTCCCCCTCCTCCTCTCCGTCCTCCTCCTCCTCCTCTTCCCCCTTCTTTTGACAGAATCTCACCATATTGTCCTAGCCAGTAATTTGCTATGTAAGTCACACTGGCCTTGAACTCACAGAGACCCACCAGCCTCTGCCTCCTGAGTGCTAGAAGGCACTTAATTTTTTAATTGAAAAGAAAAATGCTTTTGATACACTACAGTCTGATCATGCTTGTCCCCTCACCCAATTGCTCCCCACCTACCCAACTCCATGCCCCTCCCCAATATATTTGTCCACTTTAATTTCTATTTTCACACGTAGAGTGTATTTTTATTGGGCACCTTCTGGAATTAATGGCATGTGCCATCATGCCATGCCCCAGAACAGTGTCCTCACCTTCAGTGACTTACAGTTTACCATGAACAAGGGAGGGGTCAAGGTGAAGAAGCAACCACTGAAGGCTGCTAATGAGTCAGGCCTTGGGGCACAGGACTGTAGTCCTAGCTACCAGGGAGGCA
The DNA here is from genome assembly GCA_907169655.1 of Acomys percivali. Lineage (NCBI taxonomy): Eukaryota > Metazoa > Chordata > Mammalia > Rodentia > Muridae > Acomys > Acomys percivali. Next base: position 25,612,659 of record OU015758.1, on the reverse strand, counting down.
GATGCAAGAAGATCAAGCGTTCTAGACCTGCCTGGGCTACAAAGTGAGTTCAGGGACAACCTGGGCAACCCTGTCTCAAAAAGTTAAAAAGAGGCTGAGAATAGCTTGCTTAGCATGTGCAAAGGCCCTTGGTTCAATGCCCAGTACTGAAAGAACAAAGCCCAAACCGACCCTAAAGTAGGCCTGAGCTGGTAGGTTAGCATCCCAGAGCTTGTTAGCAAAGGATAACTGGTATTTCCAGATAAGTACACTATTCAGAACAAACACACACACACACACACACACACACACACACACACACACACACACACACACACACACACACACACACATGCGCGCGCGCGCGCGTGGGAAATGATTTGCTGAGAAATCTTTGTTCATATTAGGGAAGGGGAAGAGGAAACTCCCTTGCAGAAGCTGCAAAGATGTTAAGTGGGAACAGCAAAGTGCCCAGCAAGCATATAGGCAAGCTCTCGTCCTAGCAGGAATACATGCAGCTCAGCACTTTAAATTTACTTGAAGCTCTTCTAGCAGCTTAAATTAACCCTTTTCTACCTCTTGCTCTCAGAGTTCAGTCCTTATCCTGCAGATGTGGCCTGCGGCCCTTCCCTAGTGCACAGCCCACTTTCATGTAGCCATCTCGGCAGCAGGTGGCACTGTTTTCCTGGCCATAACAGGACATCTGAGATTAATTTATAAGGGAGAAGGTTTATTTTGACTCATGGTTCAAGACCTGACAGCTGCACTTGGACAGAGCCTTGTGCTGCTTCAACTCTTGGTAGAAAGCAGGAAAGTGGACAGACATGAGGAAGAATAGAGGGGGTAAGGAAAGGGCTGGGCTGCTGTCTTAGTTACTGTTCTATTGCTGTGAAGAGACCCTGTCTCAGCGAGGTCACACCAACCCAATAAGGCCACATGGTCTCATCCTTTTAAACAATGCTACTCCCTATGAGCCTATACAGGCCATTTTCCTTCAAACCACCACTTTCTGCTCCCTGGCCCCCATAGACTCGTAGACTTATCATAATGCAAAAAAGCATTCAGTTCAACAGTCTTAGTCTCAACCCTGTTTAAAAGTGCAAAGTCTCTTCCTTGAATCTTGGCAATCTCTTAACTGTCACCCCTATAAAAAAACAAGATCAAAAAGCAGATCACATACTTCCAATGTACAATGGCACTGGATATGCATTCCTGTTTCAAGAGAGAGGGAAGGGGCATAATAAGGAAATACTGGACCAAAGCAAGACCAAGCACCAGCTGGGCAAACTCCAAACTCCACATCTCCATGTCTGATATCAAAACGCTAAGATCTCCACCTCTTTTCAGCTTTGTTGACTACAACACACTTCTTTTTTTTTTGGTTGTTCTATTTCCTGTTAGCAGCTTTCCCGTGAAGGTAGCACACAATGTGAGCATCTCCAACATCTTGCAGTCTCCAAGGCAATCCAAGAATTCACCTTCATAGCTTCATGTAAAGGCCTCCCTGGGCCTCTGTGCAGGGACACCCCTGCCACATGCCTGGCCTCAGCAGCTTTTCTCAGGCACAGAGGGAGACTCCATAACCCCTTTCTTGTATCCTTGACTATAGTACCAGAGCCACATGACTGAAGCTGTCCAATTCTGCTGCTTGCTCCAGCAGCACATGCCCCTCCCTCAGATACGTTTTCAGCACCTTTCTGTTTTCTATGGCTTCCTTCACTGTATTAGCTTGGCTGTCCTAGAACTCAATCTATAGACCAGGCTGGCCTGAAACTCAGAACCTGTCTCTGGCTGCCATGTGCTGGGATTAAAGGCTCAGACCACCACATCATGCCCCAAGCTTTTCATTAATATTTGTCACAGATTGGAAGGGTCTTGCCCTGAGGTCACCATCCCTTTTAGTATAAGGATTTTCTTTAATCCACTTATCTCTTTAACACAATTGGGGCTGGGTTACAGTTCAGAGGTTTAGTCCATTATCATCATGGAGGGAGGCATGGCAGCGTGCAAGCAGACATGGTGCTGGAGAGGGAGCTAAGAGTTCTACATCAGGATCACAGGCAGCAGGAAGAGAGAGTCACTGGGCTTGGCTTGAGCATTTGAAACTTCAAAGACCACCCCCAGTGACACACTTCCTCCAACAAGGCTACACGACCTGATCCTTTCAAATAACACCACTCCCTATATGACTGTTGGGGCCATTTTTCTTTCAAACCACTGCAGAAACCATGACCAAGGCAATTTATGAAAGAAAGCATTTAAGTGGGGCCTTGCTTACAGCTTCAGAGTGTGAGTCCACAACCATTGTGGGATAGCATGGCAGCATGCAGGCATGGCACTGGAGCAGGAGCTGAGAACTCAGATCTGACCTACAAGTTGTAAGCAGTGAGGGTGAGACTGGGCCTGGCATGGGATTTGGAAACCTCCAAGCCCTCTCATCCCCAGTGACATCCCTCCACCCCAAGAAGGCCTCACCTTTTAATCCTTCGTAAACAGTTTACCAACTAGGGAAGAAGGATTCAAACATATGAGCCTGTGCAGTCCATTTTCCTTCAAACCACCACAGCTACTTTATAACAACCAAGTCCCACAAGAACTTGATCCTGGCCTTTGAGATTTGGGCGGACCCTCTTGACAGTCTGTTCTCTTAAACAGCCTACCACTTCTCAACCCCTGGGAATTAAATTTCAACAGAAGTTTCTTTTTTTTTTTTTATTAATTTATTCATATTACATCTCAGTTGTTAGCCCATCCCTTGTATCCTCCCATTCCTCCCTTCCTCCCACTTCCCCCCCTACTCCCCTCCCCTCTGTCTGTGACTGAGGGGGACCTCCTCCCCCTGTATATGCTCATAGGGAATCAAGTCTCTTCTTGGTGACCTATTATCCTTCCTCTGAGTGCCACCAGGCGTCTCCTCAACAGAAGTTTCAAAGGAGACGAACCTTACTCAAACCATGATGGCCATCTTGTTGAAAAGAAGAAAGTCTAAATGTTCTTATTATTCTTTTTTTAAAAAAAATTTATTTGTTTTTATTTTATGTGCATTGGTGTTTTGCCTGCATGAATGTCTGAGAGGGTGTCAGTTCTTGGAGTTACAGTTTGTAAGCTGCCATGTGGGCGCTGGGAATTGAACCTGGGTCCTTTGGAAGAGCAGTCAGTGCTCTTGACCACTAAGCCATCTCTCCAGACCCCTTATTATTCTTATACAGACAAACCACCTTACAGTAATGCAGCTAAACATTTTTTTTTTAAACTTCATGATGGTGTGAAAGTGATACACAGGCAGCAGAAACCATACTTTGAATTTTGAGCCTCTCCTGAGCTAGCGAAACGCAGCCCAGGACTCTCTTGTGGCAGTAGGTATCAATGGCAAGCTGATGGAACTAAAGAAATGAAACTTTTAACTATGTGTGGAGAGTGAGAGGCTTTGGAGCACTCATCCCTGAACTGATGCCTGCATCAAACCTCTCCCCTCAAAGCTCAGGGAACCGTGCAGAAGAAGAGGAGGAAAAATTGTGAGCCAGAGGTGGTGGAAGACTTCAAGGAAACTGTCTTCTGGACACACACCTGTGTGAACTCATGTGTTACATGTATGAACTCACAGAGACTGTGGCAGCATGCACAGGGCCTGCACAGGTACAGGCCAGATGGAGTTCCAGTGTTGAGAGGAGGAAGTGGACACAGGATCCCACCCCTAATTAAGAACCTATCTGCAATTGATACCCACTGGCCCAACACATGGAAGAAAGTTGGCCAACACAAAACAAACTCAGTGGTATCATTGTAGATTTACTGTCTCATTTCACTTTGGGAATTTCTCTTTATTCTTCCCTTCCTTCTTTCCTTCCTTCCTTCCTTCCTTCCTTCCTTCCTTCCTTCCTTCCTTCCTTCCTTCCTTCTCTTTCTTTGTCGTATTTGCCCTTTGCTTATTTCAATTTTCATTTTGTGGGTTTTGGGTATGTATGTGTTCCTTGTTTTTTACCCCTATTTTTTTTTTTATTGTTTTAAAGAGAAAGGAAGAAAAGAATATATAGCTGGGTGGGTCGGAGGATCTGGAAGGAACTGGGGAAGGGGAAATACATGACCAAACTACATTGTCTGAAAGCATTGTTTTTAATAAAAAACAGTACTCTACAGTATTGTGTTTGTTATCAGGCTTCTTGGATGTTGTGTTTTCTTCTTCTCACATCTCATAACATTTACAAAATGCTAGACATTCATTCATGCAGCACGGCTATTACCCAATAGGCTTTTTATGAGGTAGTTTCCCCTAACTGCAGGTGAATGTAAGTGTTCTGAGCATATTTAAAGGCAGCTAATGCAGTAAGTAGCTCATTGGGTAAGGGTGCCCATGGCCACACCTGGTAGCCTGTTTGATCCCTAGGATACACAGTAGAAGGTGAGAACCCATCTCACAAGCTGTCCTTTCATCACCACATGTGTTCTGTGACAAGTGCCCTGCGCCATGCTTATATACAGACAAAACAAAGGAAATTATAAAGGTTAAAAACCATGATGCTCAATAGGTTAGATATATTGAACACATCTTCAGCTTATGGTATTTTCTGTTTACAGTGAGTTTATGAGGGTACGCCAGAACCTTGTGTTGACAAACAGCAGGAAGCAAGTCTACCTTTTAGAGATGGACAAGGCTTCCTATGACAAAAGTTAATCCAAAGCAAAGGTTTCCCAGAGAGTATGCCTGTCAAATTCACCTCAGACAGGATGTTGAGAAGATGGCTCTAGCATTTGGGGGTATAAGGTGTCCTCAGGTGAGCCTGCAGGACACAAGCCAGGGAAGAAACGGTACCAATTATTTTCCACTTAGTTTCATCTTCTAGAAAACAAAAATGTAAAAATAAAGCAGCCTGTAAGACAAGCTGGATAAGGTTTGTCTTAATGTCTTGCTGGCTATAAAACATATTATGGGATGAATTAATAGCAGTAGTTATGCAGCAGGTGAACATTTAATTAGTATTTGTATACTTTTCAATAGTTGTGCATTAATGATTGCATATAGCTCTCACCATAACGTTGTGAGACAGGCTGTTATTCTCATAGTCAAAAGAAAGTTGGAGGGCTGTGAAGACTTGCACAAAAGCCTCCAGCAATGCAATGGAGTGGCTGACGGTCTCACAGGTAGAAGGAAAAAATGATTGTGTAAATAATTGAAAAAAAAAAAGCATTTGCAATGCTTACATGTTTTCTATAGCTATTTTAAAATCCTGTAGTTACCATGCCATACTGAGCATGTAAAACACATTACTATAATAAAATGATCACCTATCTTTATTCTGTATCTAATTTTTTTATGTCTGCGTGCACACACACACACACACACACACACACACACACACACACACACACATACGCACGTGCCTTTTGGGGGACTGATAGAGAAATAATCCATTGCTCCTGAGTTTGACTGTGGGACAATAATTTAAGATGAGTCATGTTTATAACATTAATTTTCAGAAACGGGCAAGTTCTACATTTTAATTTTCACATATCTTATATTAAAGCGAACATATAAATACATTTCTCCATCAATCTCCACAACAGAAAAAGAACTGCGCCTAGAGAAAATGACCTTTGCAAGCCTTGATGATGTCAGCAATGGCAACATCACTGAACCTGATTCATTTTTGCTATTTATGTGATCTGAATCTGTGACGTGTTCCTTCCACACAACCACTATGCCAAACAGGTTCCTTCAGACTTTTTCTTGCAAAGGAGAGAGATCTGCATCAAATTTTGGTGACATGAGATGTTGCAGTCCAATTTCCATGGAAACCAAGGCTTCCCTGGTATGCTCTTGGCGCTCTTCCTGCTGCAGTTTCTAGGATCAGCGAAAGGTCTGAGAACAAGGACAAAACAACAGCAAAGAAAATAAAAGAGAGCAGTCAAGTCTTATTTCAAGAATACTGGCCAGAAAATAAACCCGCCCACTCCTGCAATTGTGTGGATGCCCTCTGTAGCAAAATAAAAAACTTCCCACAGAACTGGAGAGGTCACTGTTGGAACACTAAAGAACAGGCCAGGGCCCAGCCTCATAAAGATAATGCAGGCTGACCCAGCCCTGAGTGTAGCTAAGGGTTAAGAGACCCATCATCTTTCTAAGAACCAAGCACGAAACCCAGGCTTTCCTCTTTACCTCGCTTGCTAGCAAATCACTCAGCCTGCAATGCTGCCTCAGCATAGCTCAGAGGGAGATTCAGACCAACAACTGGCCCCACGATGCTCAGCCATGACGTGATGTAGTTGACATTCCTAAGAAAGTAAGGCACAGGTAGCACACATGCTATGTCATAGTTTCTGGTAGCACATCAGTGAGGGGCCAGAAGGAAATGAGGCTGTTCCCCAAGACGTGGGCCTGCCTGGAACCCCAGAATCCCTGATGCCAGCCACAGGATGTAAGTTGGATTTATGATCCTAGAGTATGTGAGCATCTCTCACCAAGGTAGTTGAAGGGCAAAACAGAACCGGGGCCTCTGATTCCTCGTGATGACCCTAAGATTTTCATTTGAATTTATAGTGCTTGTTGAGTGGCTGAGCACAGGAGTTAAAACTGTGGTGCTGAGGTTAAAATGCCTGAATTCAAATCCCAGTCCTACCCCAAATGAGCTGTGTGACTTTGGCAGAGTCCCTTGACTCCTCTGTGCTTTAGCTTTCTTCTCTGAAAATTAAGGAAAAGATGCTGGGGTGTGATAAAAGCCCAATGTGTTCATGTATCTAAAACCCGGAACACCTAGCACACAGCCAAGATCAATGTGTTCACCATTATTATTAGAAAGAATATTTCTCATTTTAGCCTGGCTTTTAGAGTCACATGAAAAGATTTATACTTTAAAAATCAGAGTAGAGCACAATGTGTCTTGACAGTGGTTCTTACCTATTGATTTTCTGTGAATTCTTTAGCACGGCAGTCATGAATTCATTTGTCTTGCAGGGATGTAGAACAAAAAATGGTTGCCCAAGTATTGGATGTTCCTGTAAAAACACAAACTGTCGCTGCGAACTACTTCAAAAAGTTAAGCAATCTGTTTTCCTTTTTATTATTTAAAATGTGTTCGTTCTCTCTCTCTCTCTCTTTCTATCTCCCTCCCTCCTTCCCTCCCTCCCTTCTCACTCCCCCATCATGTGCATGTGTGTGTGTGCACGCACTCAAGCATGCGGCATATGCACACGTGTGAAGGTCTGAGAACAACTTGAGCACAGCCATGTGGGGCCTGGGGCTTGACTTCCTGCCACCAGGCCTGGTTACATATGCCCTGTCCCCTGCTGCTGTGGTCTGAATGGGAAGATCCCTCAGGCTCATATATTTGAATGCTTAGCCATCAGACAATGGAGCTATTTGAGAAAGACTAGAAGGATTATGAGGTCTGGCTTTGTTGGAGGGAGTGTGTCACAGGGAGTGGGACAAAAGTCATGTCAGGCACAGGTTCTCCCTTGGCCTGTCAATCATGGTGGATCCCATCTACCGCATGTACGCCACCAAGTTCCCCACCATGATGAGACTGCACTAGACCTCTGAAACTGTAAGCAAGTCCCCAATTACATGTTTTCTTTTGTAAGAGTTTCCATGGTCATGATCTCTCCTCACAGCACGGTAACAGTGTCTAAGATACCCACTAAGCCATATCACCAGCTCTGCCCTTTTAAGAGAAACATCTAATTTAATTCTGTCACTGAGTAACATTCAGCTTGACTTATTAATTTGAAATACAATTATAATGCAAAGACGACAAGCGTTGTGAGACAGAAGTATTCACTGATTTACTGTCGAGCATGGTGGGACACACATGCCATTTATACACTAAAAATTAGATAAATTTCCTTGGTTCTGTCTTGGTTAGCCAATGTTTCTCTTTGGCTCATAATTGTTTCAATTTTTCTTCAGGAAGAGCAGTCACTTGATAACCAGAACAAACCATCTCCCTTACGTCGTTGTTGGTAGTCAAGGAACCAAAGTCATTTGTATAGTTTAAACTTGAATTTGGTTAGTGTGCTAACTGTTCCAGCATGCCGGCTTCCTCAGGATGTCAATGGCATGTGTTCTGTGAGCACAAGCTAAATGGAAGGGAATGGCCTGCATCATTTCTCTCTCCTCTCCCTTGTCTCTCAAATGTGCAGGGCTGTTTCTATAACTAAAATCCCCTATGCTGTAATTCCACTTTGTCTATAGGGGAATGGCTGGGTATAGGCTATTCCACTTTGTCTATAGGGGAATGGCTGGGTATAGGCTACAGATCATTCTGCTGTCAGTTTAGGGACACAAGCAGCAGGGAGTCTTAGAAGGCTTCTGTGTGGTGAGTAACCCATGCGCAAGGCCTCCCAACTCAAAACAATCATGGATGGTAAGTTATTTGAATTGTCCCTAGCCATTGTGATGGATATTACCAACTCAGGTAGCCATGAAGTCCATACAAATGACTTTGAGGGAGAATTCTGGTTAAACACATAAGGGCCATGAGAGCCTGAGAGGGTTGCAATCCATGGCTGTGCTTGCTACCCTGCCCCAGCCAACACGGCCAACACGGCCATATGAATGCAGGTCCTGCATGGCAGCTCTTCTGTTTGTCAAAATGACCTACGAAATCAGTTGATGTAGAATCTCTTAAATTTAAATCTTTAAACATGAACTGGGCTAAATAAAACAGGCACGTGGCTGGTATGTAGGGGCTGCCCAGCAACTTCTCTTGCGTGCTTCTCTTCCTCTTGCTCAGTCTCCAAGGAAGCCAACTGGGCAGCAGTTCCCAAGAACCTTCTTTTCTGCCTCTGTCCTCAGCCCCAGGCACCCATGTATGATGCACTTGCTGCTCTTCCAGAGGACCCAAGTTTGATTCATAGTCCCCATGTTAGGTGGATCACAACTGCCTGTAACCCCAGCACCAGGGGATTGGATGTCACGTCTGGCCTCTGTAAGAACCTTTATACATGTGGCACACACTCAACACAGATACATATAAATAAAGTTCTTTTTGCTTTTGTTTGTTTTTTGTTTGTTTTGTTTTTAAAGAAGAACTAAGAAGGTTCTACACTGAGGAACAAATTGAGAGATTTATGTATGGTGAGGGGTACAGCTATGATAGGTACCTGAAAATTAGTACCACTCAGTCTCCTTATATGCCATTTTAGACATCTCTGCTCACTACACTGTTTTTTCTGGCTTTTTAATTTTTTAATATAGTATTTTTTATTGTTTACTTCTTTTTTACATATGCATTTATATTATTATACATATATAAAATAAACTACACACAGCAAGAAGAACACAGAACAATCAGAAATTATATTCATGTGACATTCACAGTGTTTTGGCTGTTTGTATTTGGCAACCTTGAAGAAAACATTCTCCTATCTTGGTGAGTCTAAAATTCTGAATGTAACTCAATATCTATCATATCTCATCTCTATCAACTTAAAATGTCTATCTAGACCTAAAAATATCTTAACTTCTAAGCAACTAAGCTTAACTGTTTAACTAAACTATTTGGTCTTCAACCCCATCAGAGACTTGAAAAGGAGTAAAATTAATTACTTGAGTAAACCAGAAGTGCAGGCTAGCAGCTTCCAAATTAAAAGAAAAAAAAAATGAGCGGGCTTTCTTTTTGTTCTTTTTTAAAATTTTATTAATTTATTCATATTACATCTCAATGGTTATCCCATCCCTTGTATCCTCCCATTCCTCCCTCCCTCCCACTTTCCCCTTACTCCCCTCCCCTATGATTGGGACTGAGGGGGACCTCCTCCCCCTGTATATGCTCATCAAGTCTCTTCTTGGTAGCCTGCTATCCTGCCTCTGAGTGCCACCAGGCCTCCCCATCCAGATTACGTGGTCAAATATGGGGCACCAGAGTTTGTGTGAAAGTCAGACTCCACTCTCCACTACACTGTGAAGAATGTCCTGTCCATTGGCTAGACCTGTATCTCAAATACTCGTTTTTTTCTTTTCTCTTGAATTCATAAGATTATAATGATTATCAGGGTAGTTGCTATACGTTAAAATCATGAATTCCTCCAAAAGTGCTTATGTTGGAGCTAAATCAAGAAGATGGGGCCTCTAGGAAGCAATTCAGTCATAAGCATTCCATCTTGCTATTAAAGGTATTTGGTCAATGAAAAAAAAAAAAAAAGAAAATAAAAGAAAAAATGACTGAGACAGTTTGCTGTCTGATCAGTAACCCAAAACTCTCTATAAATTTGGAGCATCATCTTCTGCCTTCTGGCCCAATATATCTGACAGACATATTTGTGAGGCATGAACTATTGAGGACTTGCTTTCCCTGTCTTGGCAGAGTTTGGCTGTCAACTCTGCCTGCATCCAAGCTTGCCAAGTTTTAGGCAGAATTCTGTCAGTGGCCAAATTAGGCCATTTTGCCCAGTGGCTGATTTGCCATATTTGAAGCCATCTCCATAAGGAGGTCCATTGATGCTTATCATCCTCTTTGAGGTAGGCTGGGTGCTGCCAGGAGTTGACCTGTTTTGTTGTCAAAGAATCATTAAAACAATATAAATATCTTTAAATGCCATATTTGTAGGGCTCTGAGGTATTTGAAGACCTTCTCTAAGTATTTTACCTTATCTGTTGATAGAATCATACATATCTGTTACATCTAGGGCTTTAAAAATTTTTATTGGCTTCTTCTCTGTCCAGCATTCCCACCCATTACTAGGCCCTGGGGTCACAACTCAGGTGCACTGTACCTCTGGCAAGTCTGCCGGGCAACTTGATCCTGGCTCCTTCATCTGTCTTAAGCTAGTATTTATTAATGCAACATGTACTTAAAAAGAAATCACTTTTCATGTGTCTGCCAGGATTAGTTCTCTAGAGCAGCAATTCTCAACCTGTGGGTCGAGACCCCTTTGGGGCTTGCATATCAGCTATCCTGCTTATCAGATATTTGCATTACAATTCAGAACAGTAGTAAATTTACAGTTGTGAAGTAGCAATGAAATAATTTCCTGGTTGGAGTCTACACAACGTGAGGAACTGTATTACGAGGTCACGGCATCAGGAAGGTTGAGAACCACTGCTCTAGGGTAAGCAAAGTCTCTGGTCTCACGGAACTTGATTCAAGGGCAGGAGACAGCCAACAACACCCAAAGATGGGCTCAACGATCCAGACGGTAGCAGGGGTTGGAAGGAAATGCATGAGGCTTTACAGTTCTGGAGGGATTGTGGTGATGCTGTATTTGGTTAAAGAGGCTGGAGGCACAGGTATGCAGTGGGCTAGTGTGTGTGCCTGTCTCTATTCAGAGGTGGGAGCTCTGGATCTCAAGGAATTGACATTGGAAGATGAGCCTCTGGGAGGTGATTAGGTGACTCGGGAGCAATGGTTCTGAGTGGAAAGAATGGCCTTGCCAACAGGACACAGAGGTTCTCTCATGTCTTCCTGAGAGGACACAGAAGGTAAGCATCCAGGGAACAGGAAGTGGGCCCTCCCCAGACACCTGATCTATTGGCCAACACCTTGACCTAGCTTTCACAACTGTTTGTCGATGAAACCCTTTATTCCCCACCCCATACACCTCTTTTTTCCCTTTCTTTCTTTCTTTCTTTCTTTCTTTCTTTCTTTCTTTCTTTCTGGTAGCAGGCTGAATGGCTGAAGATAAGGTAATATTTAAACCAGATATGACAGAAAAAAACAAGCAGATAGAGATCTGGGGACAGAGTCTGGACAAAGAAAATCCTAAGGGAAACGACCACAGCAAATGTGCTGAGGAAATTCAAAAGAACTTTAGAATTACTGTGAACTAAAATAAACAGTGTTTAGAAGCTGGGAACTAATAAGCTGAATGTAGTCTAGGAACCATTTTAGGTGCTTCACATAAGTACCAGTGGAAGCAATGAGTTGGAACCCAACCTTATATGGAGCTCTCTCTCTCTCTCTCTCTCTCTCTCTCTCTCTCTCTCTCTCTCTCTCTCTCTCCCTCTCTCAAGATTGCGCTGTGTAGCCCAGAGCCTCTCAAATGCTGTGATTACAGCTGTGGGTCACCATGTCCAATCATGATCTGTTACCTTTTTAAAATAATAAGAATCTAGGCTGTTGGTGTTGCTTTTAATGGAAGCAATCATAATGGGAGGGTTAGCTCAATCCCACAGCTCTGCTCTCCCATTGCATTTTCCCTTTGTCCCCCTTGAATGATCACATGGAAGATTTCCTGCTGATGTCATGATGAAGTTACTCCAGCTTTGAACTGAGCAGAGGCAGAACGGCAGTGTGCGGATATGAAATAAATAGAAAAGGTCACAGGGCACTTAGGGATCCAGACTGGGACAGTGCGGGGGCTTTAGGTCTGAGCTGTGTGGGACAGTAGGATGCTAAGTTGCTGGGCTTCCCTTCCTGGCTTACATGGATGAAAGCTCTAGCCACGGCCCTCAGAACCTCTTCACAGCTTCGTTTCCTGAAGGACTAACTGTCTCCTACAGACCAGTCTCATTATACAGCCGAGGATTTGCCTCTTAGAGGAGTATGGCCTACATTTAGAAGCCCTCAAAAGAACCTAGGAGATTCCCAGACACAGTTCAGCTGAGGAGACCGTTTTTCCAGAGCAGGCCAAGGAACACTCCAGCTCTCCTTGTTTGCGGCTCAATATAGAGACCTGGGCTCCAAGTTGTCTTCCATAAGAAAATGGGAGGAGCACATACACATTCCGCAGTGGAAACTCTTGGGGTCAGGCCCTGCTCTACCATTTAGGATCTGTGAGTTTAGGGGAACCATCATCATTTTGGTCTCCTTTCTTATGGGACATATTAATGGGCACAGAATGAGTGCAGCTTTCTAATGTGACAGTATCAGAAATGCACATAGAGGAGTGCTTGACAGAGTCTGAATGCTTAGCTATTAATTCACACCAAAATAGATAAGGCTGTGCCATTCAGACTGTGGTGTTGCAGGAAAGTAACCTGAGTGTGGAGGCTTTATACTAGACCTATATTCCTCATAGTATAGTATGGGTTTTAGTGAGTTTTTTACTATATGAGACCCTGGAATCAATACTCTAATCTCTCTCTCTCTCTCACACACATACGCACACACACACACACACACACACACACACACACACACACACACACGTACAAAGGAGATCTTGTAGACTCTGTAGCATTAAAAGACATCACTGATTAGTATGTTATGATTTAGGAATACTTGGAAACATCTTACAAGTACAGGAAAGAAATGTCTGAGTTAAGGAAGGATTTATGTACATGGGGGAACAAGAATCATCAATATATTATTTTTTAAATTACATTTTACTTAATGTAGGTTGGCAGATGTGGGTAGTTCAGAGGATAAGCTAAAGAAAGTGGCTATATCCTCCTGCCCTGTGGGTCCTGGCAGCTGAACTAATGTCAGGATTGGCAGCAGGTGCCTTCACCCACTGAGCAATCTTACCAGTCCTTGGTTTTGCTTTGTTTTGTTTTTTGACCATATCTTGCTCTATAATTCTCTCTGGCCTGGAAATTACTATGTAGCCCAGGCTAGCCTCAAATTTATGGTCATATTTTTGCCCCAGCCTCCCGAGTGCTGGATTATAGACATAAGCCAGCCACCACACTCAATTAAAATAGAATCTTAGGCATTTCAAAAAAAAAAACTTTAACAATTGCTCTGGTTTTCTTTATGTTGCTGAGTAGGATGGCATTAGAGAAGATACAAGGCTGCAATTTAGGAAGTTAATCCTATGGGGCTGCTACATGCGAACAGCTAAGCAGTTTTGTGAAGGTACTAGACAGACTATAAGGGATGGCCGATCCCCTCTACAGGGGCAGCCTCTGTTAGGATCTAACATTATTAGTCCGTTTGCTTCTGTAAAATGAAAAGAAAGAAATGGCTTCATGGAACAGCATTTAGGAGGAGATAATATCCCAGGGTTTGGGGATGCTGACTCGGATTCTTGCTACCTCCGGCTGAAAGTGGAGTAGAGCGGGGCTAAGGCCAAGCTCCTCTCTTCATCCCCTGCAGTGGGGCAGCTGGTAATACCCGGGGGCCAAGAGGATGCTCTATGCATGTGAGTCTGCCTGCACACTGGGTGGTGGTAGAGGTGAGTCAGCCGCTGGACTAGAAAAGACTGGTTGGCTCTTGATCAGGAGTGTGAACTAGGCCCAGGACCTTTCAGGAAGAGGTGGAGTCACTTCTCAGAGCTCCATCCACTAGGGTGGGATGAGCTCAGCTCATATCCGGCTTAGTGTGGCCTGTGCCATCTGGTAGGGTACCAGTGTTTGGCATCGCTTTTAACTTAAAAAAATGTGTTTGCAGATCGTACTTACTATTTTTACTTTAAGTGTGTTTTGCCCACATTCATGTATGTGTACTGTGTGCGTGCCCAGTGCCTGAGGGGACCAGAAGAAGGCATCAGATCCCTTGGGACAGGAGCCTAGGACAGTTTTAAGCCATTAGGTGGATGTTAGGAAAGCCTACTCTCACTTAGGAATGAAGCGCTGGAAACAAAGGAGAAAAACCCCTGAATTCCTCCACCTGACCTGTAATGCACCCTTTTCAGGAGTGAAAGGACGCCAAAGCCGCCAGGGTCTCTTTAGTGACATTCGGTTTAGATCGGCTTGAGAGGTAAATTCGTGTGTAAACACTCCCATCTGCTCGTACTCATGCTCTAAGCAAATGTGCACAGAGAGACCGTCCACGAGGAGGAGCACAGCTAAGAGTGTGTTCGGCTTACAGCTCGGGAAGCGCTTCCCTAGAACACTGCTCTATTAAAGGCTTTTCCACGCAAGCGGAAACGATGGGTCAGCTTCCTATCTCTACAGCAGCAGAGGACTGACATAGGCATGCTCCCTTATGACGCTTAATTTTGCAATGGTTAAATGTCTAATAACGTAAGTCTGGCATGAGTACTGTGAATTGGTTTTAGACTATTAGATGTGACTATCGGAGGGAATGATAACACTGCACCTCCGCCTTACATGTAATAAACATGATGAGTCACTTGGTTCATCTCGTAATTTTCTGGGCTCTCTGGGAGGGCACAAATACAATTCCACACGCTGAGCTTTCCCACAGTTTCACACTCCAGACTGATCACTGCCTCCACTCTCAGCACATCCTTAAAAATGAACACACGTCAGGCTGGGTGTTGTGGCGCACACTTTTAGTCCCAGAACTTGGAAGGCAGAGGCAGGTAATCGCTGTGAGTTCAAGGACAGCCTGGTCTACAGAGCAAGTTCCAGAACAAACAGCTTCATAGCATGACTCTGTCTCAAAAAACAAAACCAAAAAATGGAGAAAGGTGTCTTCTTCGTGTGTAGAAGGAGAGTGAGCATCAGCAGTGACAGGGTGCTCTGCATGGACCACAGGGCCACAGCGCCCCGCCCCCAGGAGGGCTTTGCTGCACCACTCTGAGCTTTAGCTTAAAGTCATTCACATAATGAGGGCACAGGCCCTACACACCACCAGCTGCTCAGCACACTGTGGCTCCTCTTGTGTCGGACCAGACTTGCTGTCCAGGCTAGCCTCTTCCTTCCTCAGGCTCTTATTTCTCCAGCCCACCCCTTCATACATCTATTTATTAACTTTCAAGTCATGTCCATTCATAAACTTCTATGAGTAGTGCAAAGAGTTCAGGAAATACAGCGAACAAAGCATGAAGGCAGTCAGCTGGGTGAATCGGCTTAGATCGCCAGTGAATGTCCTTTCAGACCCTCTAACATACAGTCATAGTTTCTGTTGCTTTTTGTTTAATGAGCATGTGTTCAGTAAATGCCTGCTCTGTGCCGCTCCAGCCAGTTGTGGCTTTTGGGGATCTTCTCTAAGTATTGTAATATTTTTTTAAACTATTTGTTTTCTACTTTATATTTGGAGTGATCTTAATCTTTACAAAAGTAGAAAAAGTAAAAAAGTCTGTGTGTGTGTGTGTGTCTGTGTGGTGTATGTACATACTCCTGCATATATGTAGACACCAGAGGAAGAAGACATCATGCCTCTGGCTCTAACACTTTCCATTTTAGTTCTGTAAGACAGCGTCTCTCACTGAACCTGGAACTAGGCTGTGGCCATCAAACCCTAGTGACCCTCCTGTCCCTGTTTGCTGCAGCACTGAGATTACAGTGTGTGACCACACCTAGAGCATGTTCTTGTGGGTCTGTGGATTAGAACTCATGTCTTTGTGCCCAGAAAGCACTCATATCTGATGAGGCACCTCCGTAGCCCCTAGTCTTAATCCTTGAAATGTTTCACAAGTCTTAGAAAAACATGACTAGAGAATACATAATTCTCACTTTCTGGGTCCACTGGTTCAGTACATCAATAGTTACCTTGTAACGTCACTACATGAAGGATGCTAAGCATAAGGCTTACCGTGGCAAGAGCAAAGCCCTCCTCAGACAGGCGCCATGGCTGATGGCGCATGCGCAGCACCCCATCACTGCGGGCTCTCATTCTCCTCTACACACGGGTGGGATGAGGAAGACACCTCTCGCCATTAGGTTGTTTGTGTTGTTTTGACAGGTATGTGTTGTTCAGATCTCTACGTTCTTGTTGCTGATGAATTATTCATTTCTAAGGGGAAGGGAAATCTCTCCTATAAGAGCTAATTTTTCCATTTCTGCTTAAAGTTTATAAGTTTTTGTTTTTGTTTCATGAATCCTAAATTTGTGTTATTAAATGCATGGAAGTATACTTTTCTAGAGAACTGAGATTTTTAATATAATGTGATTATATTTATTTTTAATCATACTCTCTGACAAGATTTTTATCTCTTATTAGTATAGCCATACCAGATTTCTAGTCATGTTATTGGAAAATAATTTAACTCACAGTCTTTCTGTATCTTTATTTAATAGTAAAAGAATATAGATTAAAATCCAATATAATCTCTGTTTTTGGATGGATGATATAGATTTTGTAATCAGATATAATTTGATTCCTCTCATTTTATTGTGGATATTTAAAACTTCATTTACAATTTTTATTTAATTGTAGTTTTTAGGTTTCTGTTAGTATAAAAAGTAATGGGCTTCATTATTAATTTTTTATTCACTTTATTACTATTCCTCCTTCTCCTCCCCCATCCTCCCCATCTTCCTGTCCACTTCTTACTGGTCCCTTTCCTGGTCTTCAATGTTCCCCGTGTCGCATGGTACAACAAACTCTTGTATTTTTGATGTCTTTCCTTTGACTTCTTTGTCCTCTCCTTCATGGCTTTCTTTTGGTTAAAAAAATAGTGAAAGTTTATTTAAGATTTATTTTATTTTTAATTATGTACGTGTGTTTATGTGTATGTGCTCATGAGTGCATGTGTCTCTGGATGCCAGTAGAGGGTGCCAGATCTCCTGGCACTAGAGCCACTGACACAGGTGCTGGGGTTAGAAATAAGAACTCTACAAGAGCAGTAGGCATTCTTAATCACTGAGCCATCTGTCCAGCACAAGGGGTGAAAAAACTTTTCATATTGTGCTGCCCCTCTCTCTCTAGGTTGAACATTGCATGAAAATTTAAAGTTATCCCCCAATATTCACAGTGCTTGGGAGAGATTCTAATTGCACACCAACATGAAGACCCGTGTTAAGGAATTTTCTGAAGACATTTTTCCTTCATCTTTTAAACTATAGTATGCCTTTTTAAATATAGTAAGGCAGATAGAATGAAAAGGAAGAGATATTTTTAACTATAAGAAAAATGATGCATTAGGGCCAATTTGGCACAGTTGGTAAGAAAGGTCTCTTTGCAGAATTAACACCTGAGAAGACCTGTGAGGAGCAAGCCATGCTATTCTTTGTGAAAAGAGCTTTATTGATGATGCTTTAGGAATGAGGATGCTTTCTTAGAAAACTATACTTTGCACATAGTTTACCAGAAAACCAGTTGCTGCTCCTCATACACATGCCTACTTCTCACCTACAGAGTTTTGTGCTTTCTGCTCTTTTTGTCTGAAACTCTCTCTCCCGTCTTCATCCATGGACATTATTTTTCTCTCATAGATCACAGTGCCTTCTACCCATACTCCCACTACACCACATTCTGACTGCTAAAGCCACAGTGCTCTATGTCGCTCTGTTTGTAGAGTCTACAAACAGTTGACTGTTTGTAGGCAAGTACTTCAAGTATTCTGTATTTCCTTAAGGAAACAGCAGGTATTCAGATGATGATGTTTAATTTCAGCATCTAGGACACCACCTTTTCCACAGTAGGTGCTCAGTGAATATTTGTAGAACTAATGGCTACACAGAGATGATCTGTTGTGACAAAGCAAATTGGGTCCTTACACATGCAACCTGCTCCACAAAGGGGGAGGTATTTGTGTTGGAGGCATCCTTAGACCCTACAGCAGCACTGGAAGACACAAGAGAAAGAAAGGTTCTTCTTTTGGCATGCGACTAGACACAGCACCTCCCATACATCTATAGAAGAATCTCAATATCTGTTCTGTCAACTAATTCTCCAAAGAAGAGGGTCTAGGGGTTCAAGCAGGGATAACCCACCCAATGTACCTTACTTTTAAGACATGTTAGTTGTGCAGTACATTCTACAGTCTATTTGCCCCATCCCTTTGGAGAAAGCATCTCGCTAGGTAGCCAAACATGGTGTTGAACTTATTGGGTAGCCCTGGTGGGCTTCAAACTCTTGATCCTTCAACCCCAGCCTTCTGGGTGCTGGGATTAAAAGTGTGCACTATCATGCATGACTTATTTACTTGTTTCTACATAAACAATTATATCTACTAAGAAAAACTAATGCATCAAGGTATATGTCTCCGAGCTCGTTTACTCCATGCCACAGCAATGTATCTCTCTGTGAAGATTAAAACACTTCTAAAATCTGTAACACAATACTCCCACACCTTCCTATTCTACTCATTCCTTTATGTTTTTAAGATTTACTTTTATTATTTTTAAGTGTGTGTGTGTGTGTGTGTGTGTGTGTGTGTGTGTGTGCGTGCGCGCATGTGTACATGAGTGTAGGAAGTCAGAGGGCAGAGACTAGTGAGCCCCTGGAACGGAACTATATGCAGCTGTGAGCCACCATGTGGGTGCTGGGAACTGAACTCAGGTCCCCTGGAAGAGCATCAGTTGCTTTTAAGTACTGAACCATCCCCACAGCCCCATCATTCTCATATTAAGCCATGTGGTTTTTATACTCAAGCATTCACTAAACATCACCAAATATCTCTTGTGAATAAGATTCTATGTTACCATTCATCGCTCTACCTATCCATCCATCCATTCTTCTACTCAATAGCAATACTGGGATGTGTTCTGTTGTTAGACACTGTTTCAGGTATGGAAGATACCTAACGACATACAAAGTCTCGTCTCATACAGTTTAGTATCATGTAGGTATGGGTTCAGCATCCCTAACCCAAAAACCTGAAATGATGCTCACAGTGGTTCAGATTGTGATGTACTTCAGAGTCCAGATCTTCTGATTAGGGGCGCCCCATTAGTAGTCATTATGAAATATTCTAAAATCTGGAAAACTCTGAAATCTGAGACACTTCTAGTCACAGACTTTCTAATGAGGGCTGGCCAACTAGTTCTAGGTAGATATGTAGTAGCACCCTCAAGTGTTCAGCATCTGGGTTGACAGAGAAGGCATGACAAGGCTTCACACTTCTAGAGAAGACCAGTTAGGAATCACAGTGGCATGGACAAAGAACGAGATGCTCCCTGCTAAACAAAAGAGAGAGTCTCAAGGAAGGTCTAAGGTATCTGATGGACAAAGAGGGGCTCACTGGCATATCACAGGAGAATTGGGTGGTGCTGGTCTAAGATCTCATGGATACAAAAGTCCCTTGTTTCCTTGAAGACATCCATGTTGATATCTGCGATGCCTCAACTACTGCTTCCACATTGCAGATTTAAGGTTTCCTCTGCAGTTTCAGTTGCATGGACTCTATGAAGCTCTTTAGATGCTTCACAGCCAAAACAAAAACAAAACAAAACACTAAACCTTACAATGGACATGACATTTTCATATGCTGAGGGGCACCTTGAGTTATATAGGCTGCCTGCTTGTCCAATGACACGTTTAGGGTACCACAGTGCGAGGATCCAGAAGACAGTCTAATGCAGCAGACTATGATGCCAGCAACTAAAGGTCCAAATCCAGTATACAGGGACCGGAAGAAAGAACTGGCTGAATCTGATAAGGGTGAACAGAGCATCAGAGATGTCCCCAGAATTTGATGTTTAACCTAGTTCTGACTTCAAAGAGCAGCAGGACTAACAACACATGAGAGAAGATGTGGCCAGAGAATGTTAAGCCAAAAGTTGACTCCAAATTTATTGCAAAATTAATTAACTTACAGACACACCAACTTCCACTTTTCACACAGCCATGAAAAGTTTGGTAAATTTCAGAGAGAAAAAAAAAATGTGTATTTTGTTTGTTTTGTTTTGCTAAAGATATTGTTAAGTGACTGAGGCAATCCCTTTATATCCACAAATGCTGGGAAGTAATCAACACCTACACAACACAAAACATCGAGGTACAAAATGCAGACAATTTGCAGTTGGAATAAAAAACAGGGAAGAATATTTTAGGACAAAAGAATAGTTACCTGAGCCCATACGTCTACCCTGAATAGGTGCTGGAGATACAGACAGAGAGGCAATGAGACTATTTAAGAACAAAACCATGAGAAAGAAATGAAAATCTTTCCCGGAAATGTTGGCTCCTTTCTTATTGCTCCTTGAGTGGGCTGGGGAGTCAAGTGAGGCACGCTAGCTGCACCTAGACATCTTGTGGCCAGAAAGAACTGATGATATCTGAGATGGTGGTTTAAAAAAAAAACCACCATGAGACAGTTTTTCAGAGTCTCATGCTGCACAGATATCACCAGGATTCCTTGAACTTTTATAAGAAATTAGAGACATCACAGTAATAATTATGACACACTACCCGTCTGCTAACAGACCTTCCCCTCATGGCCCCAGATCCCAGAAAGCAAGTCTTCCACTACTGCACAGATCCATAAAGGGCCCCATCCCTGCTCTGACAGCCCCAACTCTAGCTCATGGAATAGAGAGCCATGGACTCTGAACATATTTACAAAATTTATGGGTTGTTGCTTTAAGCAATATGATTAATATGTGAGAACTCTGAGTCCCCAAACTTACTTCGTTATCACCTTATTGTATATACTTTTAATCTCCCTGGATTTTGAGATGCAAAATGGAAACAGCCCAGCTGACACTTCCCAGGGTAGAAAGAAGATAACCACCAAGACATAAAGCCTGCTGGGGGACAAGGAGCTTGTGGAAATGTCTATTAATTAAACAGTCACGCTGCGCAACTAGGTCAGGCAGTTGATAAGACGGAGCAAGCATCCAGCTGGCAGCATCGTCAAGAAATGAGCGTTTAACCCTAACAGCACTTGTTGCATTTTACACAGCGTATTAAGTTGCATATTGCAAAACCGAGCACAGCACGCAGCTTCCAGATGATCTTCAAAGGATTCTCTGATAGAACATAAACTTATTAGAGACAACAGCTAAAGACAAAAACAAGAAAATGAGCCAATTACTAATGAAGAACTTGTAAAAAGCTAATCAAAGCACTCATCCAGAGAAAATGAGAAAATCTGAGGCGCAGGATCATTCTGTATATTGATGAGATTTGTATATAGCGTCACAGAAAGAAAGCTGAAATATTTAAACAAAGACAAAAGGGCCCTGCATCTCTGTCTGGACGTCTTAATATGACCACACCAGTGTTTTCATTAAAACTTTCTGTTCTGGTGGAAACACTTATTTCTAAAGGTATCTTGAGGGGGTGCTATTAGAAAAGGACCCTGTAGATTTTGAGGTGTCTGTCAACACCCCAGATGTGGGGAGGGCAAGCCAGAAGAGCCTTTACTCTGCCACAGCATAGGGACCGAGGAAAATGGAGGACCCCACCTAACTTCTTTCCATGTAAATGGTAGAGGGGCAGATGAAGGGAGCAATTTTATAAGGACACTAGCTGAGGATGTAAAAGAAGATTCTTCAGAGAATGTTCAACTAAAAATGCAAAACAGGGAAAAAATGAAAGTGAAGTCTCAGGAGAAGTGAGCAGAGTGGGAGGACAGCCTCAGTAGTGAGCAGAGCAGGAGCATAGTCTCAGTAGTGAGCAGAGCAGGAGTGTGGCTCAGTGGTGAACAGAGCCAGGCCATCTCAGGACACTGTTACCTTGGGTCTTGTTTGTCTGGTGCTCTCACCGGCCAACGCCCCACTGTGCAGTCTGGGCTGGACTCCAGCTGCAGCCTCATCATGGGATGGGATTATGGCAGCCATCAGCACATTAGGTTTATGTGCTCCCTGTTGACCTTGCAGATTCCTGGAACTGACCACAACCTGAGATCAAACTCAGGTTGATGCTGGTCCAGATGGAGGTTCAGTGTCCCATGGGGGGCAAAGGTCGGTTTTCCAACGTGACCGAGAGAAGGGACGGCGATGTTTGCAGTGATGCTCTGAGTTCAGAAGGAAAGCAGGGCACAGGCTCTCTGACATAGTAAGAGGTCCGTCTTGACGGGGGCGTGAAGACTAGCACATACATGGCATGTAACAATTGATGAAAAAGAGTCTGTGAATTTGGAAGAGTAAGGAACGGTATGTGGGACAGTCTGGAGCAAAGAAAGGGAAGGAGGAATGATGTAATTGCAGCAGGCTCTGCGCTTGCACGCAGAAATGTTACCACAGCGCATGCTCCACATGGTGAGGGAAGAGCAGAGAGCGCTGAGGATGAGACTAAGTGGGGCAGTACACAGGCTCGCACCTTTCTCTAGCAGCATTTTCTTGTCAAAAGGGATGCAGAAAGGAACGAACTAGCAGGACACTGAATACATGCAGCGGCCATTTGACCAGGGGAGGTAGGTATTTCAGAGACTGCGCATAGGAATCCTTCAAACGGAAATAATAGAAGCAACTGCATGTACTGAACACTTATGAGGAGACTTATTTAATTTTAATAATACTAAACGGCTGGTATATAACTATTGTTAAAAGTAAGGATAAAGGCCGGGCGTGGTGGTGCACACCTTTAATCCCAGCACTCAGGGAGGCACAGGCAGGTGGCTCTCTGTGACTTTCAAGACCAGCCTGGTCTACAGAGTGAGTTCCAGGATAGCCAGGACTACATAGAATAACCCAGTCTCAAACAAACAGACAAACAGCCAAAAAAGGTAAGACAAAAAGACTTAGAGATGCCAGTTACCTTTCCCAAGTTTAAGGTTTGATTCAAAATCCCTGCTTTGCCTTCCTATTTTTTTCTTCTCAGTTTGCTCACGCTGTATCAAATGTACAGAGTTGGCACTCAATTCCTATACAGTTCCTCCCACCCTTCTTGTGGTCTGCAGTATGTGAAGCACACATGGCAAGTGGGACACACGCATGAGCTGTGTCCAAAAGGTTAGCGGTGCCAGGGTAGAGAAATGCGTCTGCAGTGAGGCTAGCACCTGCCCCGTAGGCCAGGCACACTGAATGACCTCTGATGTAGGTGCTGGCTGCTGGCCAGTGAAGGCTGTCAAAGAGAGGGCAGGCAGTTTACACAAGGTCCCTTCCTTCTTCCCACTGTTTAACATAGGGCCTAAAAAAACAAAAACAAAAACAAACCAAACACACACACACACACACACACACACACACACACACACACACACACA
>OU015758.1:25554124-25589072 GCA_907169655.1 Acomys percivali | reverse complement strand
ACACACACACACACACACACACACACACACACACACACACACACACACACACACCAACCAGGACCTAAGAGCTCTTTATGAGGCCTCTAGTCCATCCTTATTCTTAAAATAAATAATTTTATTTTATGTGCATTGGTGTTCTGTCTGCATTCACATCTCTGTGAGGGCGCCAGATGCCCTGGAGCTTGAATTATAGAAGTTGTGAGCTGCCATGTGGTTGCTGGGACTTGAACCTGGGTCCTCTAGAAGAGCCATCTCTCACAATCACTGTAATGAGAGGTAGGAAGTCAGCACTGAAGTGGTTTGCAGAAACATCCCTGACTAAAAGATGTTCTTCTGTTAGTTTCTACTCCTATTTACTTACAATTTATTGCCTTGGAAAGCCAGCTCTATTTTTTTTTTTTGTCACTTTGACACACTTAATCATCCTCTATTAAAATGGTATTCGTAAGCTCTAACAGACTCTGCATTTAGAGACTAAACTACCAATATCATGTAACTTATAATTATCCTGTTAGTCTATCTTCTTGTTAATCTGTCAGCATTAGCTAAAGAGGAGAGAGGAAGGATTTACCCCTCCCCCTTCAACAGTAAGGGAGTGAGCTGAGGGCAGAGGGTCCTGGGCCTTCCTGAAGCTGCTCTACAGAACCAAAGAAGCTACAAGTATACCCGGAATTCAAACACAGAAAAAATGATGCAGTTTCAACTGTCTGCAAAGGGTGGCTCAGGAACTAGGCTTTGACATGTGACTTTGTGCTGAAATTCCTCCATACAGTGACTGAAAACACTGTAAAAAAGAGGCTAATGGGAGTACAAAGGTGTACTTTAATCTTTAAATAATATGTCTTAAGACAAAAAGAAAGAACCATGCTAAGAATAAGTGAAAATTGAAAACATTTTAATTTCTAACGAAAAGCAGCAGGCTGCTAAGTTAAAGTAAGAATGTGCTGAAGGGGACAGGTCTTTTGAATTCATGCTCATATCAGAACAAAACTCAGTCAGGTACATAATTTAAAAGAAAAATGCTGCCTAGAATTTGTTTCCGTTTGTGAGAGTGTCTTCTGTAGCCCAGGCTGTCCTCAATATTGTGAGAATAAACACAAACAAACAGACATGGGGTGTCACTAAAGTGACCAGTACGTTTCGTTTCCAGATTAGCCTTATCCAAAGGCATTAGCATTGTATATTGTGTGCATTTCTTGAAACTACTTTAGAAGCTTCATTTTAAGGCCGAAGAAAGTATTTTCAGGAATGAGAAAAGAGCGGGTAGGGTGTGTCTGGGGAGCAGAAACAGGCTGTGTTTCAAAGAGGAAAGACAGAACAAACTGCAAAGGAAGGAAGAGCCTGCCCTCCTGTCCTTAAGTACAATGGGGAGCAACAGATGAATGACGTCTGCTGGCAGAAATATGGATGATAAGGAGTCGGAAAGGGAAAGGACAGTAGAGACAGCATGGGTGTATATGGGTCTGAGATACACCGGACTAGAAACAGCAGAACTCTTCATCAATGTGTGTCACCTAATTTAAAATTGCAGAGCCCTGAAAACAGTATTCTTCCCATTCTGTAGAGAGTTGCTCAGAGGGGTGTGGCATACAGAAGGTCCCGGGAGACACATGTGACAGAATAAGGAGCCATGTCCAGATTCAGAGAGAACTAGGGCTGGAAATATAGCTCATCAGCCAAGCACTCGCTTATCACCAAAA
The DNA here is from genome assembly GCA_907169655.1 of Acomys percivali. Lineage (NCBI taxonomy): Eukaryota > Metazoa > Chordata > Mammalia > Rodentia > Muridae > Acomys > Acomys percivali. The sequence continues at coordinate 25,587,369 of OU015758.1, read as the reverse complement.
GGCCTGGCTTCCATCCCTGGCATGGCAATACAGATGTGTGTGCGTGCGTGCGTGTGTGCGTGTGTGTGTGTGTGTGTGTGTCTGTTTGTGTGTATGTATGTACATAATAGATGTGTGTCTGTATATGCACAATAAATATATGCATATGTATATGTACAATAGTGTGTATACAATGCATACATGTATACATACAATGTATGTACATGTGTGTGTATACTGTATATGGGTATGCATACACAATATAGATGCATACGCACACAATATATATATGTATAAATATATATTATTAAACTCAAATAGAAAAAAAGAGAGTTTAAGATTTCCAATGGTAAATCTGCTGATAGTAAACACAGAACAGCAAGCGGGCTACATTCATTCTATTTTTATCTTACAGTAAAATAACTGTGAGCCTGCACTTTCCAAGCACCGATGCTCTACTCCCCTTGCACAGTGTCTCAGAATGGTGACAAGATTTAGCTCAGTAAACCTGAGATACATGCTAAGACAGTGACACCAATTTTGAGCTATGCATATCAGAGCATTTAGCAATAGATAATCAGAAAATTCTATAGTTTTAAGAACAAACTCACTTAAACATCCTAATGTATTGATAGCTAGATACTAATGTATGTGACTATCACAAGGAAGATATTTTTATTAATAAAACAAAATAAAATAGTAGCCTATTAGTATCATTACTTTTTAGAATCATGCCAGGGAGAATTTGAAAATAACAGAGAAAACATGGATGATCTTCCCGATCAGCTTTTACAGCGCCGCCATGGATCCGTTTAGATCTGTACAACCAGGGCACATCTCTAATAAGAGAATCCTCTTAGAGCGCAGGCTCCTGGCAACTGTGTGGCTCCTCCTGCTTTGCACCTCACTCTGATAATAGGATGCTCCGCTGCTCCCCTTCTTCCCCGAAGCACATTCCTGGGGATTTTGTGGTGCTAAAATTAGTTTTTCTCTTTAGAAGCTCTCTCAAAGACACTCCAAGAAGAAAATTCCCAGAGATGTGATAAACTCATTCCAGAAATGGTGTTACCCCTTCTAACAATGAAAACTGTTAGGTAAATATCTGACCTATAAACATTTAGCTCAGTGAGGTTATTTTTCCCATTTCCTGGTAATCAGAAACATGCACACAGAAAGAGTGCTACCAACAGCTGAAGTGTGTCGTGGTCAGAGTCCAGCTTACAGTAGTATAATTGTGGGGAGTTTTAAATTTCATGGTTTTTGAGACAACTGTTTATTCAGCCGGGCGCAGTGGTGCACACCTGTAATCTCAGTACTCAGAGAGGCAGAGGTGGGGCGGATCTCTGTGAGTTCAAGGCTAGCCTGGTCTACAAAGCAAGCCCAAGACAGCCAAGACTATACAATGAAACACTGTCTCAAAAAAAATTAATTAAAAGAAAAGAAAAAGAAAAGAGATAACTTTGTACTAGTATTTTGCAAACAAGCAGGTAAAGAGATACATTGATTTATAAGGGTAAGGATCACAAAGTCTTCTTGTTCCTTCCTTCCCTTCTATTTCTGAGACAGGGCCCTACTATGTAGCCTAGGCTAGCTTCAAACTTGAAGTGGACCTCTTTCCTTACCACCTGAGTGAGACTATAAGTGTACATTCATGAGGCAGGTAGAGTGCAAGCTCAAGGCTTAGCCCGAGTTACAAAATAACACCCTGTGTCAAATAAAAATAATAAAATAAATGGACAGGACATTCTCCACAGTTATGTGGAGAGCGGGAACTGACTCTGACATGAACTTTGGTGCCCTATATTTGATCACCTCCCCTTGGTGGGGAGGCCTGATGGCACTCAGAGAAATAAGCAGGCTACCAAGATGAGACTTGACAGCCTGTGACCATATAGTGGGAGAGGAGGTCCCCATCAGTCATAGACCGAGGGGAGGGGAATAGGGTGAAAGCAGGTGGGAGGGAGGAATGGGAGAATACAAGTGATGGGATAACAGTTGAGTTGGAATTTGAATAAATTAATAAAATTAAAAATATAATAAAATATGATAATATTAAGAGTAATAATGTAAAGATAAAAATAGAACCCCAGCTCATTTCACAATCACTTTATTTAAAAAAAAAAAACCGTTGAATTTTAAGAATTTTGCTTTAGTTGGGATTTTCTAGACAAGAAAGCCTAGAAACCTAAGAGAGTGTAGGTCCAGAAGGAGCCTGCCGGCAGGAAGACAAAGCCATGAACCCACGCCACGGAGCATGACTTAACTGCTGAGCCTAAGGCCACCGTCCCTTTCTCCCTCTGCACTGAACAGTCTGCTCCGTGACCTTCAGCTTTCTCCCCTGTAGCCCCGGAGGCTGAATGCTGGTCAGGTCTTATTGATATGGATATATGCATGCCTTTACCGATCTACCTACCTGTCTATAAGTTATGTACATATTCAGTGAATGTGTTTGTGACCAAAATACCCTAATATTATTTCACATATATTTTTCTATATTTTGAATGGTCATTGCAATTTCCCCTATATAATATTCCATCTTCTTAATAAATAATTAATACACCACAGTGCAAATATTAATACACAATTAAACATTTGAATATTTTTCCAGTTTTATACTATTACACATTGTGCATATATATTCTTCCTTATGGATTAGCTGCTTATAATGACATTTATGAATGAACCAAGACAATAGGAATATTTTTATTGCCTTTCCCTTCAAAAAAGATTCAGTTAACTTATGTCGCCACAATACAAACTGCCCTACCTATTTTAAAGTAACACTGCCTCAATACTGCAACTCGGACATATTTCATATAAACATCACATAGAATCTTTTATAAGGTCCTAGGCAACCAGCTTAGGCTTCACGCCACTCTTGACCCAATCAAAGATGCAACCGAGAAATACTTGACTTGTAGCAAAATAACACAGGGAGAAGGGCTGTGCTGGTAGTGCGCCTCGCCTGTCTAGGATATTTGTAAATATATGAAGTACAGTACTTTTCTTGACTGGGCAGAGTGCGAGTCAGTGACTTTTCAAAAACGGTATGATTCAAAGTTCTAGTTTCTAAGAACAGGCTTGCATCTTCTGACATGCGTGCTGGATTGGTCTCAAAGGGCCACAGAAATAGGCCACGGCAAATCAAACTAACTAAAGCTCATATTTGCGTGAGCTCTTGTATTGGTTGGTACAAATACAGCAAGAGTGTTAACAGACCCCTCAGAAAAACTGTTTGCCCTGGAAAGGGTCTGAAACCTACAAGAAGAACATTATGACGGGTGGATCTGGGCCCAGGGGTCCTGCTCAAACTATGACACCAGCCAAGGACAATTTGGGCAGTAAACTTCGAACCCCTACCCAGATCTAGCCAATGGACAGGACATTCTCCACAGTGCAGTGGAGAGTGGGGTCTGACTTTCACAGAAACTCTGGTGCCACATATTTGACCACGTCCCCTGGATGAGGAGACCTGGTGGCACTCAGAGGAAGGATAGCAGGCTACCAAGAAGAGACTTGATACCCTATGAGCATATACAGTGGGAGGAGGTCCCCCTTAGTCACAGTCATAGGGGAGGGGAGTAAGGGGAAAATGGGAGGGAGGGAGGAATGAGAGGATACAAGGGAGGGGATAACTGTTGAGATGTAATATGAATAAATTAATAAAATATATTAAAGGAAAAGAACAAAAAGAAGAAAAAAAGAAATGTTAAGGAGGTGGCTGGTGAGATGGCTCAGATGCTAAAGGAGCTTGAGCCACCAAGCATGACACCTGAGCTGGATCCCCAGGAACTACACAGGGGAAGGAGAGGACTGGCACCTAGCAGTTGTCCTCCGACTGCCGGACCCACACACAAACAATGATGAAAACTAAAATGTGACAACAAAAATTAAAAAGGACTATTAAGCCTAGATATCAGCACACAGAACTGTTTGTTTGATATGCTGATATGAAATTTACCCACTAGCAAGGTGGTGTCCAAACTTTCAACAGGAAGCATAGTATGAAATAAAAATGAAAATGGATTTGTGCATGCCAGACTCATATAAATGTAATTACGAGTAAACATGCTTTACAGCACACATGTTTTCTTCTATTTAGTTTTCTAAGTAGAAAATAATTAATACCTAGGATGTTCCCCATCAGGGCCGATTTACTCTTTCTTGTTCTAGGTGGTATGCCACTGGGAGTCATGAGGTCATCCTGGGCGAGCACCACCCACGCTCCCAGCTCTCCACTTCAGCCACAGGGCACGGGTGGACTCAGCCATCTCATCCTGCTAACAAAGATGAGGACCCTAGAAGGCAGGGGCTCCATCCAAAGCCTTCCTAACCTCCGTGGGAGCCTGTGCGGCTTCTGATGTGCCATGTGCGTGCAGTAATAGAGATGCTTCCGTGAAGTAAGTCTATGCAAGGATGAGAACTTCAGACTTCTGTGATTTATACAGCTCCCAATCTCATAGGGAAACTATTGTTCTCAAGCAAAGTGGGTACGCAGAGAAACACAAATTATAAAGATAATTTTATATGTTATCACTTACTTATATCATTACTTTCACAAATCAGTATTCCACATCAAGATTTTTGAGTATTGTTGTTCACATATATCTAAACATTATACATCCACGTCATTTTCTGTGTACTGAACAAGCCGATGACTGTAAATGCAACTATTATATAACTCTCTTAGATGCACTCAACTGAAAATAAATACCTACCAGTACTCACTGAAAAACATATAAACACTTAAGGCAGTTTATTTTTCTCTTTCTGTCATAGTTCCATCCTGCTTTTTATCTTAATGTACATGTTATGCTTAAAATATTTTTATTGCTCTTATGTAAAGCTAAAACAAATATATACAGAGAACAGAGTTTTATATTTCTATATGATATCTTTCAGAAAATATTAAATAGGGTATCTTATTTAATTGTAATTAAAAATTTCACTAGTACTTAATTGATTAAAACAACAAATATATTTAAAATTTAATAGACAAGGAAGCATACAAAGTAAAAGTAATTTTGGAAAATGTAAGTAAGCAGCATTATAAATCATATGTAAATATTAGTATATACTTTTCATTAGTACACAAATATTTTCTGTGTAGCACACAGTTTTTCATATGTGTATAAATCACCACAATCATTTCACTAGCCTACTGTTATTATCCCCATCTTCTAGATGTGGGCTAAGAAGAAGAGAACTTGAATAACTCCTCGGAGACTCTCTGTCTCCATATCTGAGGCATGTACCTACATCCTCTGCTCTCTCTCCTATATTAGAAATATAACCAGGGACATCCTTTGTTTGGTGCCCTGGAAGGGACCGATGTGTGACATGACTTCTGGGCACTGAGCAAAGGCTAACGGGGGAGGTGGAAAGGGAAATTCAAACACAAGTGCCTTTTCAGGCAGTTTTTTGGTAGTGTATATAAAAGTAGGAGAAATTGAAATTATTTCCCTTAAAACTCTTACTCTCATGTGACCACTGAGAACTGTGGTCTCTCATGAGACCACTGTGTAAACACCAAGGGAACACCTCACTTTAAATGCCAATGTCTACTCAATCTACGACAGAAAAAAAAAATTAGAGAAAGTTTTGTGAGCCATTTTTAATGCTTTAGGAACAAAGTTTAATTAAAATTTAAATCATTTTGACCCCTGAACTTTTTCTTAAAATGGCAGTCAATGTCAATCTGGAAGGACAGGAATGCTAAAATGTACCAGGATAGTAATAATCATAACTATAATCTACATGGTTGGTTTATAATGATGATATGCAATGCATGAAAAGACAGCAGGTCAATAACAGAGCCATGCATACAACGCTCCTTTCAAAATCTTTATTTGCATTTCTATTACCAAGATCATTTCCTAATAATGAAGTTGCCATGAGAGAAGCTCCATTACCAAGGAACCGGTGCTACAGAAACAGCATCATTAAAGCATCGCTGTGTACAGGAACTTTTATTAGGATGATACAAGCTATATATCATTGTAATAAAGTTCCTATTATTACTTTAATTGCATAAAGCTGTGTTTGAGTATAGCAATGTGAGAGCTGCAGGACTTTTAATAAAGTATTGAAATAATGCTTTGGTAATAGAATTGTTTAGAATACTAATACTTCAGGGAAGACCAAGCTCGCTAATGGATGATGTTTATTTCACTGATTATACATGGTCTATCAAGAATTAAGATGGAAAAAAAAAAACAGGGAGAGATGAGAAACAGACTCTGATACAGTATGCTAATATATGCATTGAAACACACATATTAGCACTCCTTAATATAACAAATCAATATCTCCAATTCATTTGTCCATGGAAGATTGTAAGCCATAAATATGGGCATTGATGACTATAATAATGAAAAGATTTAATGCTGAGGTTGAAGTCTGGCTGGCAATACAAACGCTAATACACAATGACAAAACCCACAGATATGAAGACATATGTTGAAAAATTAGAGAAATGTCAGCTTTGAGAGGTCAAACACACACACATGCAGACAGAGCATGAATTGACGTTAAAGGATTAATTCCTTCCCTTCTACCAAGGAACAGAGCTTTACACATCAGGTGCACGCTCACTCCAAGATGCTAGTACACACTGTCTACAATATCGTACTGCCTCTAGGCAATAGCAAGAGGTTAGACTTGCCCGCAGGTTCACAACAGGGAACTCTAGTATATTGTTCATTTGTTTGTTTATTAGTTTTTCTTTTTTCTTTTTTTCTCTAATAGAGTCAGTCTGGGGCTGTTCTTTCTGAAAACATGTAGAGTATTCACCACCAGAGACCGCCAGAGAGCCATCTACCACTCTGTAGGCATGCAGACATTATACCTGCTGCTGTGGAAATAGGCCGAGAAGGCTGTAACAGACTGCCATAAACCAAGGCGGTGGAGACTGTGGGGAGTGCTACAGGCACCTCATCTTTCCAATCAGCAGAGAGACCAAGGCCGTGGGTTCTGGGACCCCGTGTGGCATGTCTAAGAAGCAAAAGTGGCAAATTTGGAACCTGCTTGAAAAGCAAAATGCTTTTCCTGTAAGAAAGCATCTCCTTGCACAATGCCTTCTTCGTGCTGCCTTCCAGATGTGATGGTCCACAAACATCTGTATATGGTCAACTTAAAACCCAGGATGCTTCTTTCCCTCTTGAGTCACGTGATCATAGGCAAATGTGAGCAGAAGTTCCTCTAATACGATGGCTCTCAGATCTTTGCATTAACTGAGAGGCACCGTTAACAGTCAGCTGCTGCACTAGTTTTAGAGATTGCAACAATCTTTTGCAAATATGATCTAGCCAAACTACTTTGCACTGGCAATGAAGAAATCTATTTCTTGGATTCACAAATCTTGGAATGTTTCACTTGGGACTTTTTCACATTGGGGCTTAATTATTGTGTCAGTTGAGTAAACATCTGCATGTCTGCCATATGGTGACACCCAAATATTTGAAGAAATATCACTTTCCATGAATAAAACAAAAAAATTAAATCATGTAATTTGGGAAAAGTCTAATTTTAGCACTCCTTTAGTCTTACAGTTTCTTTAAACTAAGGAAGGTGAGCTTCCCATTCTGTCTAATCAAGACTCCTCCCACTGTGACACGTGACAACCTCCAGAGGCTTAGGAAGCTCACATTCTTTGGCAGGGTTTATTTTTCTTTTTTTTCTTTCTTTCTTTCTTTCTTTCTTTCTTTCTTTCTTTCTTTTTTTTTTTTGCCCTACTTCTCCTTCATTGCTCTCACTTCCTCATTTCTCCAAAAAAAATTGTCAGCATCTCCCTCAAAGCATAGTTTCCATCAAACACCCCCATTTTTCTCCACCTACCGGAAGACAACAAATCCCCAAAAGGACTCTGGCAAGCATTGCCCCTCCAGCCTGTTCTGCTTTGGTCTCTTCATTTTGTTTCCTTTTCCGCTCAATACAGAAACTTAAATACTAACCCAGTGTCGAAACCAGATACCAATAAGGGTCAATACTAACCCTTGCTCAAAACGCATTACTTATTATCATAGCCCTGTGGGAACATAAATCCTTTTCAACAGCCAATCAGAGCTGTGTGTCATAGGATAATGCCTGGTTAATACGTGTTAGCTTTGCCTCGGGAATTTGTGACCTGGGTAAAAAGTCTACACCTAACTGCATAGTCCTCTATTTTTCCTGCAACTTGGTCCAGACAACTTTCCAGCCTGTCTTTTCAGGTATTCCTGATCACAGCACAGAACGGAGGCCTCGCCGAGTACCTACCATGTGCCAAAACATAATCTACGCCCAAATCCTTGTTAGTAAACACAACAACGAAGGTTCTTGTGTTGCTCATATCCTCCTAACCTATGGTTATTCTGGGCCTAGGAATATCTGACTTGATGCTGCTTAATCTCACAGGTATGCTGTCCCAGTTCCAGAAGGCTGTCTCTGTCCACACTGTATATTCCTAACATGCTTTGCTCTCTGCAACTAGTATGGCTAGCATTTCCTTACTGCTGTGCAGCCTCTCTGTCTGAAAATTTCTCTCCGTTTCAGCTCTTAGAGTCTCTTATAACTAGAGACAAATAATGTCTTCTGGTAGGAAAATTATCCCCAGGGATGAGATTCCTCAATGGTTATCCAATGTAGAATGGTCAGTCCTGAAGTCATATCTATACAAACTGCAAAAATGAACCCTGTAAATTGCATGTATGTGTGTTTGCATGTATGTGTGCAATAATAATAAAAGAAAAAGAGGCTATTAACTCGAGAGTAGGGGATACAGGATGAAAAACAACTGGAGGGAGGAAAGGAAGGAAAGTGGGCGGTGGTGGCGCAAACTGTTAGACCCAGCATCTGAGAAACATAGGCAGGCAGATCTCTGAGTTCAAGCCCAGCCTGGTCTACAGAGTGAGTTCCAGGGCAGCCAAGGCTACACAGAGAGACATTGTCTCGAAAACCAAACCAAACCAAATCAAAAGGAAGTGACGCATTCTAACTAAATAATAACATATTTAGGTCTGGAGAAATATCTCAGTGGTTAAGAGCACTGAATGCTCTCCTAAAGGGCCTGGGTTTGGTTCCTAGAATGCATGGAGTCACTCAATCTCCAGTTCCAGGTGATCCCACACCCTCTTCTGGCCTTTGTGGGCACTGCACACATGTAGTGTACAGACATACATGCAAGTATACACATCAAATAAAAATGAATAAAAAAATTAAAAAGTGCATTTTAAAAGCATCTCTCTTTATATCTCTATCAGTGGCCTATGACTTTACCATGTACTACATGCACTGCCTGTATAAGATTGTATAAGGCTATAAAGATTTTATTGTGGTCTTACATAATATTTTTAAAGGATTTATTATATCATTTAAAATTGTGTGTGTGTGGACATATGCATGTGAGTTCAGGCATCCTCAGGGGCCAGACACTCAATATCTCTGGAGGTGGAGTTACAGAGATTTGTAAGCTGTCCAACATGGGTGCTGGGACTTGAACTAGGGCTCTCTTCAAGAGCAGTACATGCTCTTAACCACTGAGCCATCTCTCCGGCCCCATTATATGCTAACAATATCAATACTAACTTATTATTATTGACCAATTCTTGTATGTCATCCATGTGTTATTACCTGTCTTTGGGGAAAGGAACTCATTCTGTAGCCTTCTATTTCCTGAACAGTGATGTTTCTCAGGGAGCCTTTTATACCAACTCTGTAAATCTCTATTTGTTAGTTATTGATGACTGACTGCGAGAGATGACGGTACCAGATGATGAAACTTATCTCTAACATTCAGGGATGAGCCATAGAAATTTCAGAGAATCTCTTGTTGCTTAGGGATTGATAATATGACCCAAGTGATGCACAACTTAGCAACAAGCCTAAGCGTTGCCATTCATCATTCTGATGACAAGCCACAAGTGTGCAGACACTGGCACTCCACTGGCATGGAATAAGATTATTTCTATGCCAATTAATAATTTGCTTTTGCCATCTGCATACGGCAGAGGCTGGGTGCATTTCTTATCTGACCTACCCTTCATGCTTATAACAGAATTTCAATCTTCAAAGGCAACAAAGGGCATCTTAAACAAGCAAAAACCCAGATAGCAGATGATAACGGTATATGAATGCAGCCTCGCTTGGTGCTATTAGTCACTGTAGATGTGCTTGCTATCTCTTGTCTGCATCTAGAACTCTCACCATCACTTCTTCACAGAGTAAACAAATGCTGCTTATAAACTTCCCCACACAGGCTGCCTCTGCAGGGTTTTCTAACCCTCCAACTCGCTTAACAGACTTAAGTGCCTTGTTAAAACCAAGTATACGACATACAAATTGCAGCACTGTCCTTAGGACTGTGTCAGGGATGGCGTGGCTGTATTTCTTCAGCATGGCACTTGTTTTCTTTGATGTGGTCTGACTGTTATCCTGGTGCACACAGCTCGCTCACCCCATGCACCTGCACAGCCACTGTGCCTCTGAGACCCTAAGGAACACCTTCTACCCACTGAGAGCCCACACAGGGTTCCTATCCTTAGTAGATTTATATAAAACTGTGATCACTGCCAGATGACCCACCAAATGATGACTGTTTCATGGGGAGAAAGCCACAGATCTCTCTGTAAATACAATATTATTTGTTATTTGAACTCCTTAGCAAAGTATATAATAGAGTTAATTGCAAATTTAACAAATCACTTAATGAATACTAGGTTTATGATCAACTTGAACTAAAATCATTAATATCAGTAACAATTAATGGATACTGTGTGACTACATATCATGGGCTAGGACCTATTAAAAATAGTTGCTTTTTTTGGTTCATGAAGCAACCCAGTGAGGTCTTAACTCTTAATGCATTTTACAGGTAAAGAAACTGAGGCAGAGAAAGGCTCAGTATCTTGTTCTTGCTCCAAGTTTGACAATTCACATGGAAAATCTAGTGTTAGACCTAGGTTTTATTTATTTTTATTTTATGTGTATGAATACTTTTACCTGCACGTATGTAACTGTATTGTATGCATGCAGTGCCTGCAGAATCCAGAAGAGGGCACCCTATCTCTGTCATGGACTCACACCCACTACGTGGGTGCTGGGAACTGAACCTTGGTCCTCCTCTGCTAGAGAAACCAATGCCCTTAACCTCGGACCTGTCTCTCCAGAGCCCAGTTTTGGCTTTAAGTCAAACTCTCTGAACCATTATGTTCTGCTGCTTCTCATCTCCTCAGTGCTAGTCCTAAACTGGGAGTCCACATGTTGTCAGACATTTACCATGGTTTCGAATGTATGTTATGAATAGGATTCATTTCCAGGTAGTTGTCTAGAATTAAGAATTTTAGGTGTTTGTAGGTGGTGGAGGCACATACCTTTACTCTCAGCACTCAGGAGACAGCGGCAGGCAGATCTGTGAGTCTGAGGCCAGCCTGGTCTGTGAGGTGAGTTCCAGGACAGCCTGGCCTACACAAAAAAACCTGTCTGTCTGCCTGCCTCTCTCTCTCTCTCTCTCTCTCTCTCTCTCTCTCTCTCTCTCACACACACACACACACACTGAGAGGGAGAGAGAGAGAGAGAGAGAGAGAATAGGAATTACTATTCTAGGTTGTTTTCCACATGTGCAAAGGATGTGCTGTGCTTCCACAGTCTAATGCTGTAGCCCAGGCTATACTGGAACTCATTATGAAATTCAGTTTTGGCCTAAAAGTTACAGTTATCCTCCTGTCTTAGCTTTCAGCATACTGGGATTTCAGCCATGAGAACCACACTACTGGCTTATATTATGGACTCTGAGGACTGGCAGTTTATCCTATGGAGAAAGCAGCCAATCCAAGTCCCAAATCACAACGGTTCAGCTGAGCTAGCTTTCTTTCTTTTCTTTTCTTTTCTTTTCTTTTCTTTTCTTTTCTTTTCTTTTCTTTCATATGTATATAGTGTACTGCCCACATGTCAGAAGAGGGCACCAGATCACATTATAGATGGTTGTGAGCCACCATGTGGTTTCTGGGAATTGAACTCAGGACCTCTGGAAGAGCATCTCTCCAGCCCCTCAGCTGAGCTTTCTAAGGCAGAGCTGGGAAGTTCCTTGTCATTTCGGATGACTTCTATTTCTGTAGCATAGGAAGAAGTGTGCTAATCAACATCACAGTTTGGCTACTTCAGTCATGACCTTTAGCGTACCTCTAACACAAGCTCCCTTGTTAACAGTCATGTCTTTTGGTTGATAATTCTGACTGGGTGCAAAGTCAGGGCTTCAGAATCCAAATTAATGCTGAGTTTGCAACAATACGCGCACTGCCTGTGGCTTCTATATATTTTTTATATTCCTTTATCATGTAACTGCTGAATCACTCATTTGGCACTTAGCATTTACTTGCTGCTGTTATCATTTTTATTTTTAACATATTTTCCAGGCTCACAAGTAGTACTGTCAACATGAGGTTCTTGAACTACTTCTTATTGTTTTAGACTCTGAGTCCTATTGAACAGTTTGTTCCCACTTTATTGGCTTCTTTAGCGGCTGGAAAAGCTTCCTCTGTGTGAACAGGAAGTGACAATACTGAGACATGTCTGGGGTTCCCTGTTCCTACAGTGGTTGGATATCCAGGCATCTTCTCACCTACCACTGTACTTGGCATATGACCTCCCATCTGAAGGCCAAATATGCTCCTGTGTAGTTTTAGTCAGATTGGCTCATGGCAATGAGAATTTTGTCAGCCTTTACTTAGATACTTACACGTGCTACACAAAGCAAATCCAGGTGCCCAGCTCTCCTGCACTAGAGGATGCTGTCTTTTGGTAGGAGACAGGCATCCTGGAGTAGCTTCTACTTGGGAATGCTCAACTGAGGAATGCAGATGTGTCACAAGAAAGATATGCTGGAAGACTTTGGTAGGTCAGAAGAATGTCCTAGAAAGAGCCATGGAGCCAAAGGCATGATCTTACAGGGATCAAAAGAGAAATGGTGAACTCAAGGGGAAGAGGCTGTGTATAGGGGAGGGGACCCTCAACCTGCACCATCCCAGATGGCTTTGTGATAGTTATGGTCCTCCAGCCCCATTCCTTTGCGGCTGCTTGTTGACAGATAGTTGCCTCTTAAACTACAAGTCCTTTGAGGAGTAAGGCTGTGTTAGGGGTGGTAACTGTAACAACCTGCTCATACTAGGTGCTCACTTAGTGTTTGCGAATGAAAAAGAAAAAAAAACCTCATTTCTACTCAATGATTTAAGTAACTCCAGAGGTAATAACATACGTACATCAAACATCTTAAGTCAAAATGATTTTGTCTCAAAGCAATGACCCCAGGAGAGGGCAGCCTCCTGTCTGGCCAGGTGGATCGGGCTTAATGGATGTGAAGACATTACCAGACACTCGCTCAGTGGTCCTCACAAGGCCCATGCAAGGGGACTGAAGTAAGACTGCTGACCAGACTTCCCATTAGTCTCCGGAGAGCTGGGTAGCGAATGTCCTTTCACTTTCTACAAAGCCACATGAAGAGGGGCCTATTGGGGCTGCAGTACCATTAGATGACAAGACTGTGACTGTGCAGGGTCTAGCAAATAATCAGTGACTATAAAATGTTTACTACTAATCTAGCTTTTCACTAGAAGGGAAGAAAATCGGTGACACCACCATTCTAGCTTGCTCATTAATTCTCCATGTGAAAAGAAGCGCTAATCTCCATGTTAAGGCATCAATCATGGAAAATAAACTGAAGTGTGACCAGATTTTTAAAATGCTACTTGTTCTAAATTCAGATGTAAATGAAAGCTTCCAGGATTCTGTAAGGAGATTACATGGTGCTAGGAAGGCCCATTTAAACTCAATCTTCTAGGAAACTTTAAAATAATTTTCCAGTTTGAAACTGTTCCCTAATATTACCCTTCATATGCTTTCCTTGTCCAAGAAGATCTCTCTCTCTCTCTCTCTCTCTCTCTCTCTCTCTCTCTCTCTCTATATATATATATATATATATATATATATATATATATACACACACACACACACACACATATATAAATCTCTCCCAATTTCTAAGTGAAGTATTACAGAATTTCCCAGAAGCATTAGAGATCGTTCCTTAGCAACTGTTGCTATGTCTCAAAACAACCTGAAACAATCTTCTCTGAGACACGTAGTCTCTCCCTTTCTCTGCTAACAGAATTCCACAATATGGCACAGAAGATCCGTGAGGCTAAAAATAGCTTCCAACACACATTTTTAAAGTTGACAGTGTCTTAATGATTTAAGCCTTCCATATTGCAGCTTCAGTTAGGTGTGCCCCAACAACAGTATATCAGCAAGCTCTGTGCAGCGGGATTGTAGAATCTTTCTCTTTTTTAATCACACCATTAACACTCTCGACATTTTAGAAATAATGTTTATCGATTTAGGTGTTAGGACTCCTATAAATTAAGTGATGTAATGGACGGAATTATTGTGGTAATATAAAGAAAGTGTCATTCAGATTGTTAACTACATGTGAGGAAAAACCCACAGAGATTCTGAATTCATGTAAAAAAAAAAAAAAAAAAAACAGCCCAGCTCAGGGGGACACACGGAAGGAGGCGGGGTTGATCCGCACCATTCTCTCCTGGCTACTCTCACAACCACAACCCAACCTGCTTAACAAAGTCAATGATTGATGCTTTTACTGTCAAACATACCTAAAGATGAAAATTAGATCCAAGAGTTTTAAGCCCATGACCCTAGTTAGGGCAATGACAAAAGCATTAAGAAGGCAATGAACACGCACAGAACCTGTAGTGGGAAAAGCCACGCGGTCCTGGAAGGCAAACTGAACCCGCCACCTGTGGGGCTGCATAAACCTCCACAGGAACCTCACCTTCACCCCACAGGAGCTGAGTGAGAACCTAGCTAAGCCTTTGACGGTTCTCAGGGAGCAGAGGTGATGGTGGAAACAGTGATGGTGTCATATGAAAAATGCCTCTGTCGCTCCTGCTCTCTGCCTCTGTTGCTCTTTGTCTCAGTGTGTGTATTTATTAAGAATTTTCTTGGTAACTGGCCATAGGGGAGGGGAATAAGGGGAAAATGGGAGGGAGGGAAGAATGGGAAGATAGAAGGGATGGGATAACCATTGAGATGTAACAAGAATAAATTAATAAAATAAATAAATAAATTCAACTGAAGCTAATTTAAAAAAAAAAAGAATTTTCTTTAGCAACCTTTATCATGAGTCTGTTTTGAGGGTGAAATGAGATAAATGCACGTGAAGCATATTGCCTGGCAATAAATAATGCCCTTTGCATGCATGCATGTATATGTATGTGTACACAAAAAAATATATGGTGAAAAGCAGTCTCTCCCCTCCCTCCCTCCTTCCCCCGCCCCACCTCTCTCTCTCACACACACATACAGAGGCTAAGAATGTATTTATACCTCATAGTTACTACAAAGTAAATACAGTATAATAAGAACAGCAGTGAATTAATATACAAAATAACCCAGTATTTGCTATTTAGCAAGTGCTTCCCAGAAGTCGTCTGTTACTATCACCATCGTCATCAGTCATCACCGTTGCCATTTCTCCCCTCTTATATTGGAGGACAATGAACTCCCAAGGAAGCCACATAACTAGGAAAAGCCAGGGCAGAGACTGACATGTGTAATTCTGAAGGTCGTGCGTGGCCTTCTCGGCTTCAGCGCAGGCCTCGGCGTTCACCCAAGTGCCTAAACCTTCCACTTCTCTAAAATGGGTCCTCAGCAAAACGACAACTTCAGGTTGCGTCATCTTCATTCTTAGCATACCTCAATTAAGTCTAATGAAAACACAAATACCAGAGCTTCTGTTGGCAAGTCATAGCACAATAATCAACTGCTGGGCTAAGACATTTCCTGGGCATAGGGCAAAGATCTACAAGGGTCTCCTAGAGAAATCTGACCAGTCTACCACTGATCTCTAGTTCTGTCTATGTCCAACTAGCATTCTTGAAGTAACATAGGTTGCCAAGATGAGTAATTCGATTGCATTGTTTTAAGGCAATAATAGTCCTGTGGCTATAATGGATCATTTTACCATATGTAATATCAAAATCCATCAATTAAAGAAATCATCGAAAAAGCTTGGATAGGAACTAGTAATTTCATGTCCGTATCCCGGTTTGGATATGAAGCAAACTGACTTGAAAATAAAAGCACAGAAGATTTATTTTTAGACCAGGATATACTTAGTTAATAGTCTCAAACCAGCGTGGCTCGGGGCCAGAGCAGAACTCACTAATTTGAGTCTCTTTGTGTCACCCTTCCTCTTGACTCTCAAGCAGGCAAGGTAATGAGCACTGGGGACGTATCTAGGATCTACAGAATCTTTTCTGCAGTTTCTATTTTCTAAATCATCAAGCTGTTCTCCAGTTTTATGGAGCTGTTTTTCAATTGTTGAGGATCTTTCTGCAGAAAGGCAATTTGATTTCTATCCTTGGTGCTTCGATTTTACATTCTATCAACACTAAGCATTGATTAAGCCTGCTGCACTACTCTCCCTTGCATTTGGGTCTTTGGGTTCTCAGAAGATCATTATTTATTACACAACAACTATCTGGAATTTTTAAAAAAGAATATGGGCAATGCAGGTGCTATATTATCTGAGCTAGCATTTGCTTTTGTTTGCTTGTTTGTTTCATGACAAAGTGAACTGTTGTTTCTTTCTCTATTTTTAAAAATTCCCCACCTCCCCCACATCTGTGTGTGTGTGTGTGTGTGTGTGTATGTGTGTGTGTGTCTGTGTGTCTGTGTGTGTGTGTGTGTGTGTGTGTGTGTGTGTGTTCCAGAGGAGGCAAGAAGGAGATCCTTTGGAGCTGGAGCTACAGGCTCACTGTTAGCTGTGTGATGTCGGGGCTGGGAACTGAACACAGATCTTCCAGAAGAGCAGCAAATGCTCTTAACCACCGAGACATCTCTCTAGCCCCGAACTGTTATTTTTTTTCCAAAGATGATGTTTAACGCAAGTAATTTTATTTTGTTTTGAGACAGCCTTGCAATAAATCCCAGGCTGTCCTTGAACTTATGATTCCTTTTCCTCTGCCCCCGTGAGTACTGAAATCACAGGTATGTGCCACTATGCCTGGCCTTAAATGACGTAACAAAGCCATAAAGACCTGGTACACAACTTTCTGAACGGACTCAATAGTCCATGTCTTCTTGTACTTACTATCCAGTCTTTTTGTGTTTAGGTCAGTCAGACTTAGTGACTTGTTTCTAACAAACTGAACAGGGCCATTTGAAGAGATGCCACTTCCATGGTTTGGTACAAGGCTGCTACTAATCTGACACACATTCGCTTTTCCTGGCATTTTCCCTTCCCTTGCTCTGTCACTTCCCTGGCTCTGAGAGAGCAAGTTACCATGTTCTGAGATGTCATATGGACAAGCCACCTGGAACAGAATAAATGGGAGATACTGAGTCTACCAAGAACCAAGCAATTCAGCCCAGTGAGATGCCCTGAAGTAGTGCATGTAACTAGGCTATGCCTGATTTCATGGCACATGGGAATTTCAAAAATAATTATAAGTGGCATGTTGTCATTTATGTTATTTAGTAAATATTAAGAATAGCCTCTGGTGTGTCATAAACTTGGGGAGGTGCTGAGAATGCAGTGCAGGTGGACACACCTCCTCCCTCTCCTCTAGGCCCAGAAGAGCCTCCTGAGTGGTCTCCTTCAGCTGTCAGTTTTCCTGTGTCTCCTCCCCAGGAGAATTGTTGGCTGCCACACGATGAGAAAGCCCTCCCTCTTTAAAGAGCCACTGTCCTGGAGACAGATGGCATTGGCCAAACTGTAGACTTCGCTGATGAATGCCTCACGCAGTGAGTCTTCTCAAGCACAAGAAGATCCCTGGCAGGCGCAGACAGTGATGTTCTAATACTCACATTCTCTTATGCAGAAGGTAAGAATGAGTCTTCGGTAATTTTTATATTAGAAATCTCATCCCATTTGCCTAATCATAATGGTAATTATAATTGGAAACCTATTACAATTGTTGCAACAACAATGCAACTGCAAGCCTTGTAAATTACTAGTCTTCATCTGCATTCACTAAATTATTCCTATTAAACTTACAAACCCCACACATGTGGTTTATTATAATGCCACATTTTCTACTTTTAGTTTTACTGATAATAAAAATTCTGAAATCACATGTTTTCAGATATCATGGTAAGTTTTTTTTAGTGGCAATTTTGTATTCCTGAAGATCAATTCCATTTCTGGAAGCATCCTTTCATCCATATTTAAATATCTGTGGACTATAATATATGTGCTAGATATACAGATAATGAAATCTTAAAGGACTATGGTGAAGAATCTCATGGATATGAGCAGAGGCCTTCTCTTAGGCCAATGAAAAGCACAGGCAGTCACACTGAAGTGACAGTGAGGAAGGACATCATAGCTGACTGGTGAACTCAATGCTAAATAAATGTAATCAGATTTGCTCATAAGTCAACTTAAATCATGTTATCTATGGGTCAAAATAAAGAGGGGGCAACTCTGGCTTGGATAATCCCAAAATAAAGTGTCAATAACAGAGGGATAATTAGCAGAGACCAGGTCAGAACTGCAGTGAGAGAGCACACATTAGCAGATCTGGTGAAGCACTTTGCAGGGCAGCAGACTCCAGAGTTTTCATCCCCGTGATAACAGTTGGATTTGCTGGAATGCATCAAAGACATAGGCCCAACCAAAGAAAGCCTGCATTCTCGCACCTGACAGGGTGACTGCCACCTGTCAGTGGCAGGGACATGCTAGGGGTTTACCTTAGCAGCCTAGATGTTACCTTAGGAACATCTTACTCTCGCTGTGCTTCCTGGTTAGCTAGACTATATTTTTGCCATAAAGTGGCCAACAATATTCCTCAAGGCTAGTCAGGGGACACAGGCAAGGCATTCCGTTCTCTTTGTAGCTGTGCCTCCTCATCCCAGCCATGCACAGCGTTCTACATCATCGCTGAAGAGCTGAGTTAGCATTCTCTGGGTTTTGTTCAAAGGGCTAATGCAATGGGGTATGTAGTTAGGATCAATAAAGGTAGGGACAGATGGTATCAGGATCGTGGTGAGCAGCAGCAACCTTTCCGCTGGCCTGGGGGATGACGACTGGCTCCCAGAGAGGAGGCTGAACTAGAAAGTGGAGAATGCAGGCAAGGCCAACATCTTGGAAAAGCAATACTAAAAGTGGTATAAAGTCCACGAAGAAATACACTGGCTGTTAGCCAAAAGGCAGAGAGAATTCAAGGGATAAAAAACAAAAAAAACAAAACTGTTCTCAATTAAGTAAATCAAAAAATTTTGGGGGTGGGGGAGAAGTCTGAGAGAACATATGACCTTAATTGTTGAAATGAGAAAATGTAGACATTTGTAGGGGTAAGTTTGGGGAGATGAAAAGTAAATCTTATTTTGCCTACCGTGAGTTTGAAGCTGCATCAAGCCACTGCATAGGCTGTGTAGACAAACTGGTCTGCAGCCAGAGGAGCTTCTGAGCTCGTGGCCTAACTTCAGAGTCAGCAGCTCACAAACGGGTATTGAAAGGCATGGAACTGGACAGAACCACTCAGGAAGGGTGCATGGCCAAGTCCCCAGGTCACTCTAAGATGCACAGGGCTGATACAGACGAAACTGAGATAGGGCACTGAGGTCCAAGGCTATATGCACTTGGCAATGTTGCTACATAGTATCAAAGTGACTGTCAGTAAAGTTGCCCGTTTTTTTTTTTTTTTTTTTTTTTAACCCCAAGCAGTACAATATGAAAGGGACCCTTCCAGGATGAAGGCTGCAACTCAGGGTGAAAGGCAGCCTTGAGGAAACAGAGCGCTCCTTTTTCATGTACAGTGTGTTTCAAACTTTTATGTTTTTGTCAACACAGTGAGATAAAAAGGGCATTTCGATGCAGTGTTATTTTGTACTATTTTATAAATTAGCTTGAGTATCTTTTCAAATATTTAGAATACTTGTTTATCTCTAAGAACTGTGTGTGCATAACCTTTAGAAGGGGAGTTTCTCAAGACAGTAAGTAAATAATGAATGCTCCTATGTCAGAGAGACATGCTGTCACAATAAAGAGTCACATTGGAGTGGCATTTAGAAGTCAGAGAAAGGGACCAGATGGGAAGTACCAGGAAGTGGTAGGTCCTCTATCCAGTCCTGCTGCAGCAGAAGCAGTGACAGAAAAGTCTGTTCCCGAATTGCTGCTATGGAGAGTCGAGGTGGCTCTCTTCCTGTTATCTCTCTCTTACTCTGAAGTATGAGTGAGGGAAGAGGGGCCCAGTATTTCCCATGGAGTCAACAGGGGGCGGAACAATAGGACTTGGCAGCTTTGTGTGTCTTTGGGCTTTTTCATCAGCAAATTGGTGTGATTTGTCCCCAGATTTACAATGGCAAGGATACTGGAGAATTGCAAACATATTAAGAAGCTTGGGAGATAATGGTAGATGACCTGGAACACGGACTTGATGGTGAGTAGGGGGAGCGTGAGAAAGGGGAGGAGCAGAGACGCCAGTGGACTGAAGGGTTCCCTGACGCTGGGGGTCCGCTGCCATGACGACACACAGGATCAGAATACAGCAGTACTTGGGGAGGACAGTCAGGGGGTGGGGGTGGGTTAGCCAAGGCTTCAAGGACAGCTGCTAAGTTTTACAAGGGTAAAGGAGTCATGAGCTTGTGAAGGCTACCGGGGAAGCAGAGTCCCCTGTGAGAGAATTAGGGTTCAATTGAACATAATGGCTGAACAAATATTCAATAAAAGGACAGTGCAGAAGAGAAGGTAGGGACACGTCCTGCTCCTGCCATGCTGTGGACAACACACTCTACAGAGCACAGTGAAGATTATACCTGGGAGAAGATAAGTGGAAAATAGGGTTAAGGATGAGAAAAGACAGAAAAACATATATAAGAATATAGGAACATAAGGCTGGGAAAGTGGAGTCACTTATATCACGGACAGAGAATGACTCAGAACCTGAAAAGTATATGTAAGAAATGAGAAAAATCACAACGCAAGGGATGCTGCCATCTCACTGTATGACTCTATAGTAATTCACGGGAAAGCGAATTCTTAGCAGACAGTATTGCAAGGAGTTGGTTCTGAGCATAAGAGATTCAGTTCCATTGTGAACTATGGAAAGAACTTGGTTCAGTGTTTTACAAGTGGGAGCTATTGTGCTGAAATTAAAACCCAGAAGTTTTCTTTCAGATGATAAGCCTCCTTATCGCTAGAGGAGACAATTTTAAGTTCTAATTAAACTTCTAAATTAACCTAAATGCAGCTGAGCTTCATTTAATAGAATCCTAGAATTTCAAAGTACATAGGAACTTAGATATCACCTAGTTTGACTTAGCCTATCCAAAGCAAAGAAAGGAAGGAAGGAAGAAGAAAGAATTGATTAATCCTCCTTGACTCCAAACTCTGCAGCTCCCTCAGACTCTCCTCAGCATACATTCTTTCCTCTTGTCCTGATTCAAGGCAGACTGCCCAGCCATGTAGAAACTCTCTGGAGACAGGGTAGATGCCGTCATGTTCTCTTGGCCTAGTCTCCTTCATACGCCCCGGCTCAGCAGAGCTCCACGCTAGCCAGGTTTCCTCTAAAAAAGATGAAAACAGATTCGACCTCGGATGGTGTTGGAAGGCACCAGAGTGCTAGAAAACAACGCGGGGTTGTAGGTCAAAGAGTCAGAAGAAAGGCCAGGCCCTTTAATCCCGGGACTCGGGAGGCAGAGGCAGGTGGATGTCTGTGAGTTCAAGGCCAGCCTGAGCTACAAAGTGAGTCCAGAAAAAAGAAAGAGCCAGAAGAAGGAGGCTCAGAGAAAGGAGCCTGACATTGGTGGCTGCTGATTCTGCAAGCTCAGAGTTCCCCCCACCCCCCCGCCAGGGAAGATGGGCCTGTGAGCACATAGGGATTTGGGGTATGGTTTGGAAGATCTAGAAGTTAGGGCTCCAGAACTCGACCAGTCCTCATAGGAACAAAAGCCAGCTTCAAAACATGTCAGTCTTGTCATTAGAATTGCTAGCGCCCTTAAACTAGCTGCATACCCAAAGGAGAAGAAAATGTTCTCTGGATAGAAATAACATTTAAAAAAGATTCCTATTATCCATGTGAAATGTTATAGTCTTAATATCTGGTGCTAAATAAAAAGTAACTATCAGAAATAAAACACAAGATAAACAGCACAGATAACACAGATGTTATTACCAGGCACTTAGCTCAGTTTCTAACAATATGTTGAGGAAAGCCTGATAATTTTGATAGAGTAACTGGACAGCTGCCTGGCTTAGAGATGACCCCTTCTTACTGTGTCCTCCTGGGCCCTTTTCATAAGGTAATAATCCCACCACAAGTACCTTTCTCCATAACTAAATAAACCGTTTCACTTTCTTGTCCCCTCATGCTGGGGAATTCATGGTCTAGTATATGAATTTGGGAGCACACAAACATTCATCCTGTGGTAGCATGAACGTGGAAAACCACCGGCACTGGGTCATCAAATCAGCCACCATCCCTGCAGGCCCCAAGGGGAAGATGACCTTCAAGAAGCCCTACTCATACTGAGAGCTGGAGAGTAGCATTTCTATCAAAGAAGCAATTTTTTTTATTAAATATCTTCCCATGTAGAAAACTCCAAACCCAGATGGCTTCACTGATTAATTCTCCCAACCAGTGAAAGAGGGAACAACACCAGCAAAACATAAGGCTCCTTCAGAAAAGGAAAAGAAGTTCCCTTCCTAACTCAGTTTATGAAGGTAACGTGTGTTTGATATCTGAAAGTGACAGAGCTACTATAAGAAGGGAAAAAAAAATCACAGGCCAATTTCCTTATGAACATGGAAGAAAATGTCCCAGGCAAAATATTAGCAAATGAAATCCAGCAATATATTAAAGCAGCCTTGAATTCTTCTGGAAAGCTTGCATTGCTTGGCTATACTGTATGATAACAGAGTTTGGATTTTTTCCCCCTGAGAATAAAAATCTGATTTAATGCCTGGAACATCAATGCAATTTACTACATTAAAGAAGTAAAAAAAAAAAAAAAAAGGAAAATAATTTGATTGTTGTAAAATGACTATAAAACATTTGATAAAAAATAAACACCTTAAAAACACTGAGTAAATTCAGGAAAGGGGACCATTTCTCAACTGATCTGAAGAGGCCAAAGTAAACAGTAGAGAAAAGACAGCCTCTGCAACAGATGGTTCTAGACAACCTAGAAATCTGCACACGAGGGATGGAACTGGATCCCTCTCACCTTGCATAAAAATCAGCTCCAGCGGAATCAGAGATCTGAATGTGAGACCTGAAATTCTGAAACTGTTAAAGAGAAAGTATGGAAAACACATCAAGATTAGGAACAGGATAACACTTCTTGAACATGACTCCAGCTGCTTGAGAAAGAATGCCAAGGAGCTACAAGTGGGGTTTCATGAAATAAAAAAGCACCCCTACAGCAAAAGGAAATTGTTAATTGAGTGAAGAAACAGCCTGCAGTATGGGCAAAAATCTTTGCTAGCTACATATATGATAATATTAATACTTAATATACACAAACCCAAAGAAACTAAACAAGAAATCAAACCATCCAATCAATAAATGGGCCAATGAAATGGACAGCTCTCAAAACATGAAGTACAAATGGCCAATAAACATGAAAAAAAAAAAAGTTCAAACTCCGTGTTGGCTCCTTTTATGTCAACTTGACACAAGCTAGAGTCATGTTAGAAGAGGGAACCTCAATTGAAAAATGACCCCAGTGGGCCTATGGGCAAGGCTGTGGTGCCTTGTCTTCATTGATGATCAACCAGGGAGGACACAGCCCATTGGAGAGAACACACCCCTGCAGTAGTGGTCCTGGTTTGGCAGAGGCCATGCAGAAAAGGCTGTGGCGAGCACGTGAGCTTCCTGGAGCCACCCCATCATCGTTGCACAGCAGACAATCGGGATAGCCTGAAGAGGCAGGGACACCAAGGATTTTGTCTTTGGATTTTTTCTTGCTGCTGATATGCCTTTTCATGTTTGTCACTGCTGTACCCCCTCATATATCTGGCATGGCATGGAGAGACCCTCATTGCCTATTGTTTCCTGGGTATTTACTCTGTTGGGCAGATTTCCTGCAGTATCAATATAAAGATGTACTTCCATGGCATAATGCTGTTTAGATGAATTGATAATTTTATAATTCCTGATAATGATTTTATAGAATTCCTGATTTGAGTCAAGTAACTTTAAATGCTGCCGTCTTCCCCTTCATTGCTGGTGGGAGTGCAAATTGGTACAACCACTTTGGAAATCAATCTGGCACTTTCTCAGAATACTGGGAATAGGGCTTCCTCAAGACCCAGCTATTCCACTCCTTGTATTATACCCAAAAGATGCTCCACCACACAACAGGGACATATGCTCAACCATATTCATAGAGCCTTATTCATAATCCCAGAATCTGGAAACAACCTAGATGTCCTTCAGTCAGAGAATGGATAAAAAAAACTGTAGTACATTTATACTATGGAATACTACTCAGCTATTAAAAACAAGGAAATCTTGAAATTTGCAGGCAAATGGATGGAACTAGAAATGATCATCCTGAGTGAGTTAACCCAGAAGCAGAAAGACTCACATGGTATATGCTCACTTATAATTGGACATTAGCCCAACAGGGATGTCCTCTGAGAGTCTTCATTTAGTGGGGTATTGGGATAGATGCTGGGATTTCCTACTGGGACTCCAGGTGAGAGAGGTATGGGAGAATGGGGAAATGGAAGGACACAAAGGGTCCTTCAATAAGACCATCAAGGCTGGCAGATCTGAATCCAGGGGTATCTACTCAAACTACTGTATGAACCAAGGACAATGCATGGAGTGAACATCAAACCCCTACTCAGATCTAGCCAATGGACAGAATATTCTCCACAGTTGTGAGGAGAGCGGGGACTGACTATGACATGAACTATGGTGACCCCTTATTTGACCACTTCCCCTTGGTGGGGAGGCCTGGTGGCACTCAGAGGAAGGATAAGCAGGCTACTAGGATGAGACCTGATAGGCTGTGATCATACAGTGGGGGAGGAGGTTCCCTTATGTCACAGGCCTAGGGGAGGGGAATAGGGTGAAAGAGGGAGGGAGGAGGGAATGGGAAGATTTAAGTAAGGGGATAACAATTGAGATGTAATCTGCATAAATTATGTAAAAAATTTTAAAAGTCACAGAATTATGTAAAATACTGTTAAGAAAAAATTTAAACATTAGTAGAAGCATATCCATATTCATAATTGGAAGAATCAACATTTCAATTCTTTGACCTCTTGGTCACATTTTCTGTGGGTGCACTTCCTCTCTTCCTTATTAAATTTGGGCTGCAGACACTGTCCCTTCAGCTACTTTCCGTCCAATTCTCTTGTGTCCCTTGCCACTGCATCTTAGTAATGACATAAGTGCCAGTTCTGGATGACGACCCTCTTTGCCCTTGAATACAGGGTACTGAGCACTTCTTTGCAGAATCACTTAACCTGCCCTAGCTCCCAGGGGTCCTCCATG
Organism: Acomys percivali; assembly: GCA_907169655.1. Lineage (NCBI taxonomy): Eukaryota > Metazoa > Chordata > Mammalia > Rodentia > Muridae > Acomys > Acomys percivali. Next base: position 25,561,888 of record OU015758.1, on the reverse strand, counting down.
TCCCCTCTACATCCTGATGATTTCTCTAGTCTCTTTTCTATCTCTCCTGGGAAAGAAGTCAATCTGAATTTGTTCTCAAACTCTGAACTCTTCTCTGTAGCCAGGCGAGGCTTCCAGCGGTAGGGCTGGTTTGCAATCATTAATTGAGTTGTTGGCCAAGGGGGTCCTCTGGAAATCCTCAAACAATACAGGATGATGCTAGGACAGAGAGTTGTTTGCTGCCAAGTGACAGTAGCATCCACACAAGTCATTGAACATAAAGATGAGCTGGTGCCTACATAGAGCCTTAACCCCTACATTCTAGTCTCTTTGGTGCAGGAAGGAACTCGAAGGTTCCTGAAAGAAAAACATGGACATCAACTGAGCCACAAAACCTTTGATCTACAATCTGTCCTGCCTGCAAAATATGCTAGGGCAATGGTGGCACAGGGATTGTGGGAGTAGCCAACCAGTGCCTGACCTGACCTAAGGCCCACTCCTCAAGAAGGGACCTATACCCAATATGACTTGGGGAATCAAGAACCAGAGACTAGATTACCCAACGACCGAGGGTAAAACCAAACATGACTGGCCTCAAAAAAAATTCAACAAAATTATTCCTAATGAAACAAAGCAAAACTGGAAGCTACAAGAGGCTTCTGAAAAGTTAACCACCATAACAGATTGGTACAAGTAGCCCTATTTCCAGGGAAGGTGGTAACTTCCAAGTGGATGTCTGCCTCCATGGCGGTGGGTTCTCCTGTTTTCCCTGTATCACCTCCTGGCTTTTACCCAATGCTGCATCACCATGGAACAGAAAAGGGAACACAGACAACAAAAACATAGGGAAACACTACTTCCAACCATCAAACTGGGAAAAGAGTTCTCTGTGAATTGAAGTGGGTGGGAAAGATATTAGATTACAGGGCAGAGGTTTGTCTCTTCAGTGCATTCCCTTTTATATGTACCTAGTAATTGGATGCCTGGGCCATGTCACAGTTCTACTTCTAGCTTTTTGAGGACCGTTATACATTTTTCCATAATGGCTTCACTAACTAAAAGCCCCCAACAGTATATAAGTTTTCTTTTTCTCCACATCCTCACTGTCAGTTACAATCTTTGCTCTGCTCTTTTCCTTTTTAAGCTTTAAGTTGATTTATTTAACATTCACTGAATTCGTTAAATGCAGCCTGGATAGCCATTCTCATCAGTGGTCATAGGGTTGAGTGGAAAAAGAAAAGCATCGAATTCACCTAGCCTGGAATCTGAAACCACTGACCTCATAGAAGGTGAGAATATAATAGTGGTCACCAGAGTGGATGGACAGATCAAAGGAAGTTTAGCAATGGGTAATAAGACAGTGAGATACGTCTAAGAATTTCTGGTGTCCTGCTATGTAGAAAGATGACTGCATGGAACAATAATACATTGTATCTTTGAAAAAGCTAAAAGAAAAGGCTGACTAAATAAGTGACCTGAATTAAACATTGCCCGATATGCACATGCATCAGAATGTTACATCGTGCTCTGCTACTATGTACATTCTATAGTTTATATGTTAAAGTGAATTTGAATTAAATAGCCTTATCAGGATTATGAGCTGATGTTTTGGAGATGATACTACAATTTTTACAGAATATTGAAAGAACTAGACAAGGAATAGCAGATACTGTCAAAAAAGGAGAAACAAAGCTGGACAATCCTTAGTCTGATAGGAAAATTTAATGCCTTGCCAAATGTGCAAGACAGGCTAGTATTGGTAATAGGCTTAACAGAACACATCAACTCAACAGAACGGAGGTTGAAATGGGAGAAAAGGTTAGTGCAAACCAACTGTATTCTTGGCAGAGAAGACAGAGAATTGTGTATCTTGCTTTTCCTGAGTTACAAAGGTCTATGTGTTTCACCATAAGGTAAAAATGATTGTATGTAAAAATTTTAAATAATGCTCCATTTAAAAGATAAAGATTAGTAGTTAAAAAGGAAGCTTAGCAGAAGAACACAACTGAAAACAAGTGGGTCTAGTTGGGTTAATATCAGGTGGAATAATTTTATGTGATTTTCCCCAAGACATGGGATCACAGGAGGAGACTAGCCCTTCATAGGGCCCCTTTTCCATACAATGGATGCTTTTTTCCCATACATCTAAACACTCAGATTCTAGCTATCAAGACTTAGGCATTTTTCTTAAGGGAAAAAAAAACCTGAGTAATCCCTCACAAACTCATAAACTTTTACCATGAAATGTCTTTTACAGTTTGATAAAAATGAACCAAGAATCAGAAAAAGATTAATCTAAGAACATGCTTAACCCTGTGGACTGTTTTGTGTAACTTAAAGATTGCTGCCTTTGTTTCTTTAACAATAATAAAAGTCACCCCACCCCACCCTTCTAAAAAAATAAAAGAACTGCTAGCGGTCTCACCCTCTCAGGTTTCAAGATGCACCACAGAGCTATAGTAATAAAAACAGTGTGGTACTGCCATAAAACTATATATGCTCATCAGTGGAATCAAATTAGAGATGCAGGCACAATTCCACACACCTACAGACACCTGCTGAAGAGATGATCTCCAAAGGAAGGAGAAATAGAAGATATTGTTATGGAGAGATAATATGGAAAACTAGGCTAGGAGGATTAAATGGGGGCATGGAAAAGAAGGGCAAAGGAGGGATAGAGGGATAAAAAACTAAAACTAAAGGCCATCTGAAGACCTACTACTATAGAAGCTACCTACTATATATAAATATATGAAAGAAATATAAATGAGGTCACCAAATAATGAAAGACTCAAAGCTCCGACTAGACATGGTACCAAATAACTGTGTCAGGAATGGATTACATTTTGTTGAGCCATTGGTCAAAGATACCTCTTGGAAACTCTCAAGCATCACAGGCTATTGATGTGGTCCATGGTACAGGAAGGTACTCTGCCCACTACCAGAGGAGAAAGGTAATCATCAATATCACCAAGACAGAAATCCTGTGGCCTATAACAGAAAATTGTCTGTAAGATATACTGATGCCACAGTGGCATAAATGTTATGGGAGCAACTGATGTCGTTTTGATTGGATTTAAGGTCCACTCAATGATATGTAACCATATACAATACTACTAAAACAGACAAGAGTCTAAGACTAGGTAGGTTATGGGCCCAGGGGAAAACCTAGTACTATTTTTCTGCTAAATAAACAAAGTAATAAAATAACTCCTAATGGCATATTGCTATACCCACAGATTGGTGTTCAGAGAGCTTCTTCTTGCATCAGATGGAAATGAATACAGAGATGCACAGAAAGGAGACAACAGAAAGAAAGTGTGAGAAACTGGAACACTAATCTGTAAACATTATGCCTTCATCAGACCTCTCCCCCAAAACTCAGGGACCTATGTAGAAAGGGAGGTGACGGATGGCTGCAGAGTAGCAGTGTCTTCCAGACATAACAGGACTGATTCACAGATGAACTCAGAGGCTGTGACAGCACAAGGCCTGTACAATTTAAGTCAGACTTTGTCTCACCACTCACAGGGGGAGATGGACAAAGGGTTCTACCCCTAAGCAACTGACACCTGCTGGGAGAAGGAAAATCAGTCTTCTCTGGACAACTGTTGCTGGGTATGTGCCCCACTCTCTAGTGCAGGCTCCATGTCCAGGCATAGTTGGCCAACATAAATGACCTCCGTGTTTTGTTTTATTTATTCAATGGATTAATTCATGTGCCCAGGGCAAAACTAAGATTAGCTAGAAGGAGTAGAGAATCATGATTTTTAATTTTTTTCCAGATTATTTACTCTTACAAATATTTTCTGACACATCAAATATAAGTACACGATATACATTTTTTTGTTTTGTTTTTTGTTTGTCAAGAGACAGGGCTTACATGTCTAGCATTGGCTATCCTGGACTCTCTTTGCAGACCAGGCTGGCCTCAAACTCACAGAGATCTACCTGCTTCTGCCTCCCTGAGTGCTCGGATTACAGGCATGCACCACCATGTCTGGCTGATATAATCTTACATATAGAAAACCAAGTAAAATCTATACAAATCCTATTTTAGCTAACAAACAAGTTCAGCAAAATGTACAGAATGCAAGAATAATTCACGAATCCACTATATTTATATGTACAACAATCTGAAAATGGGCTTAGGAAAGAAATTAAAAAAGAACTAAATATAAAAGACATTCCATGTTCTTGGATCACAATAGTCAGTACTGGTCAGATGGCACCAAACTGCTCTGTAAGAACTCATCCTAATCCCAATGACTTTTCTGGGCAGGAATTGAAGGCTGGCCCCAAGGTTAGTACTGAAACGCAAGGACTGGAAACTAATTGAAATCAACCTCCAGAATGAACAATCCACATTCCAGTGCAAGCCTATTGCTACAAGGTCATAGGAGTCAAGACTAGAGTCAGGGGTAATGTGGATGCCTTGTCCCCTAAGCACTGGGGAGATACAGCAATGTGGATAAGTTCAAGGTCACCCTCAGTATGCAGCAAACTTGAGGGCAGCCTGAGGTATATATGACTCTGTCTCACCAAAACCAAACGGAACAACATCGACAAAAAACCATGATGTTCTCGTAAGACTGTTGCCACATACCAACGGAGCAGAAATGGGAGTTCAGAAATGAATACATGCATACACTCAATTGAACATTAGCACTACCATTTAAATGGGAAAAGACTTTAACAAATACAGCTATGAGGCCCTGAGACATCTATGTGCAGAAAATGAATCTGACCTCCTCCTGAATTCACATGTAGCAATATGTGAAAACAGAACCGGAGGCCTCAACTCAAATGTTAAGACCATAAAGCTGCTGAGGACTACATAATTTAATCTTTGTGCCTTTATACTAACAATTGTTTCATAGATGTGAAACCTAAGGAAAGAGAAACCAAATACAGTGTTAATATTTTGAGCCATATGCACTGCTAAGAAAGTGAACAACAGTGCATAGGATAGGGAAAATCTTGAAAATTATATATCTTATTAGGATCTAGATATTTTGAATATATATATATATACATATATATATATATCACATGAAAACATACTCAATACTATTAGACATTATGTAAATGTAGACCAAAACCTCAGTTAGACACAACTTCATATCCAACAGGATATTAATAATTAATTAAAGGCAATGACAGCTACTGGTAAGGATGGGGAAAACTGGCATGCCCACACATTGTTGCTGGAAATAAAAAAGAAAAATTATAACTCTTGTGTAAAAAATAGTTTGGCAGCTAGTACTCAAAATTAAGCAGATTTGCCATGTGATCTAGACATTTTAATGTTAGGTATATATACAAAATCACTTATGCAAAATTGTGTTTGTACTGGCATTTTCCATAAGAGAACAAAGAGATAATAACTCAAATGTTGACAAACTGATGAACAGACAAAATGTGGCATAACAGGATGATATTCAGTCTTCAAAAGGAATAAAATGCTTATAGAAGCTACTACTTCAATGGGCCAGATGAGAACAAGCTACATGCAGTTTGTGGCTTCATTTACATATGATTCCAGAACAGGCAAAGGTACCGGGACAGGCTATCCCGCGCTCCTGAAAGGATGAGAGGAAGAACGGGTGGGGAGTGACATCTCTCTGTACAGCTCTTAAGGATGATGAAAATACCTTAGAATTATATAGGAGTATTGCTAAAACAGCATTTTGAATAAATGAAAATCCACTGAATTATACAATTTCAAATGGTAACGTTTGTGGTACACCTATATAGCTCAATAAAAATGTCAATAGCATTCCACATGTTTTCCTCACTGGATTTGTTTTTAATACACCACATGATATTAATCCATACCTGCAACATGGCAAGGAGTTTTCAGTTTGTAATGTGAGAAGACAGCAGACTAGGACTCGTAAAAAGTTACGACTCAACTTTGCTAAGTCAAAATCCAAAGGGAAACATTCAAATACTTAAGACCCAGGGCTGTTGATCGCTTAGCCTTCCTTGGTGGTGTAATAAAGGCCCTCAAGTGAAGCACACACGATCTGCAGAACATTGCATTGTGATGATTGCTTCCTCTTTAAGATGGACTTTGGAAAACCAAAAATGATCCTTTTATAGGACTCGTTCGAATTGATTTTCTTTCTTAGCAGTTGTAATTAATTTGATTATGAGCAGACAGAAGTGAGAGCTGAGGGAGAAAAGGACCTTTAGATGAGATCTCATAAGCCGCTGTCTGAGAAGAAACTCAACTCCTTTCCTCCTCTGGAGGGTCACATTAGTTGCGTATGAACAAATTTACATTTGATAGACCTGAAATATTGTCTGCCAGGGTTGTGAGGAATAGGCCTCTTCAATTTTGATTAATGAACACCATTTGAATAAGGCTGTGTTGAGATGGGAGTTAGCTCTGGTAGAAAATGAGTGCATCGATTGGAGGAAGCAACTTAGACATGCATTTGACTTAACTCCTTTCACCAGCAAATGGTCTAAGACACAGGGACGATATATGTGCTACCCCATATTAGATGTACTTAGAGCATGTTAAGATCCAGCTATATCTCAGTGGGAAGCTACAGGGTTAGCCACAGACCTATTAGCAACCGCTAAGTAGCATGGGTCAAGGAGACGCTTGATAGAGACAGATCTCACTGGGGTCTAGAGGGACTATTTATGCCTGTTGCAGCCTTAGGACATTCCTCCTGTGTTTTGTCAACCCCATCCCATAGTAAGCCAGACAACTGTCAAATTATTTAAAGCTGTAGATCTTCCCTGGCAGGAAGTGGTGGCGCACACTATTAATCCCAGCACTTGGGAGACAGAGGCAGGAGAATGTCTGAGTTTGAGTCCAGCCTGGTCTACAGAGTAAGCTCCAGGCTGGCCAGAATTATACATCTTTCCTAAAGAAGAAATTTAGAAGTAAACAGATGCAGGTTTTAGTTTGTTTTGGGTTGAGATTGTAAAACCCTTTACATTCACTCAGTAAGAAGAGTAAGACCTCACATGCCAGCCTCTACTTCACACTGTCGGCAGGTCTTGTGGCTATTCTGCCACTGCAGTGTTACATGTACACAGAATGAAAATTGCTCTGTGCAGCACTTTTTATACTCAAGGTTCTGACCATGTTCCAAGCAGGAGTCTGAAGATATGATAAGCATCATGGCACAAATACATGGGAGGAACCTAGTGGAGTAGTTCTTATACTATTTGCATGGAAATAATTTCCTAATCTGTAGATGAGGAAGGTAAGAGACCAAATAATATGTCCTTGGTCACAGTGCTAGTATGAAGATGAACCCATGTATTTTTGACTTCAAAGCCAACTTCCCAACCCACTGAAGAATCTCTCCTTGGACCAGCTTTGGATTATCAAAGGTCAGTTGGAAAATCGGAATCTACTTCATGTTGTTGAAGCCCTCATTGGGAGAGTTGAGAAACCGAGGCTAGTTCATTTTATAGGAATACTTTCTAAAGCCACACTGCAGAAGCAGACACCATGGGACCCATCATTTCCCCTCAAGCCTAGAACTTGCAGCTCCCGTGGCCTCTGGTGTTTCTTACTACTGACTATTATCACTATGGATGGAGGACGACTTCCTATCACTATGGATAGAGGATGACTTCCTATCACTGTGGATGGAGGATGACTTCCTATCACTATGGATAGAGGATGACTTCCTACCACTGTGGATGGAGGATGACTTCCTATCACTATGGATGGAGGATGACTTCCTATCACTGTGGATGGAGGATAACTTCCTATCACTGTGGATGGAGGATGACTTCCTATCACTGTGGATG
>OU015758.1:25533675-25547542 GCA_907169655.1 Acomys percivali | reverse complement strand
GTGTGTGTGTGTGTGTGTGTGTGTGTGTGTGTGTGTGTGTGTGTGTTAGACTTTACAGTTACAGGACCATCAGGAAATTATGAAATACCTTTTATCTTAGTTTAATTTTCCTATAGACATAATACTAGGATTGACAGAGTTGATGGGAAAACTAAATTAATCAGTAAACGTATAATACTTTGAACATTGTCTAGGATACATAAGAACATATATTACATAAAAATAATCAGCATTAATTACTTCAGGGTAAATCATTATTTCAGTAATTTTCATTGTAAGTTATAAGTAAACTAGATTAAGTTTAGGGTTTGACCCATCCCTCTCTTTTCCTATGTAGTTGATGCTAAACACTTGTGCCTTAATCTATTGCATGGACCTCAAGATCTTCTTTTGCTCTAGGTTGCTTCACTCTTTTTCCATCGCTCCTTCGTTCTCTCTCAGCAAAGTGTTTTGCATTTCAGGGTTGTAGAATGTCATCTTTATGGAGTCTGTATTGGTTCATTTTGTAAAGTAAAGTAAAAAAATCTGAACATGAGCACTTTATTTTGGAAGAGGAAGAGGAAGGAAGGAAGGAGCAGGAGGAGGAGCAGGGGGAGGAGGAAGAGAAGAAGAAGAAGAAGAAGAAGAAGAAGAAGAAGAAGAAGAAGAAGAAGAAGAAGAAGAAGAAGAAGAAGAAGAAGAAGAAGCAGCTGCAGCTTACTGTGGTTCCCATTTAGGAGGCAGACAGCTCACATTGAGCAACCCCACCCATGTGGCCTCTGGTGAGGATGCTCCTGGCTGCATCGCAGCAAATCAGAAAAGCAGAAGGGTAGATGGGCAAGTGCGTTAGAGATCACTGGCCATAAAAGTGTAGGCAGAAGGCTTCATGGCCAGCTTTGCTTTGTTCTTTTCATATTACTCACAAGGGAGCTAACCAGTGTCCTGTGAAAACTACATCAAAACCTTCTGTGAGAACAACGTCCGTGAAGATTAGTCTTTACTGTCAACTTGACTGCCTTTGGGACCACCTGGGAGATACACCTCTGGGTGTGCCTTTAAGGGGCTTTCCCTGATAGTTTTAACTGATTCGGGAAAATGCCTCCTTATGGTGAGTGGCTCCATTCCATGAGCTGGGGTCCCATACTGAATGAGAGTGAAGACAGGAGAAAGCCCAGTGGATACCAGCGTTCCATGTTCTCCTTATCCGTTGAGCTGTGAGGAGGTCTAGCCCGCACTCCCAACACCAGGAACCATGTCTTTGCTGCCATGAAGGGACAAAACAAGTCCTCCTTTCACCAAATTGTTTCTGTTAGGGAAGTTATCACCTTACAGCCACAAAGAAAGTAACTAATAAAATCCTGATGACTTAATCACCTTTCTACCAGGCTGGGCCACCTCAAAGGTACTACACAGGGGGCCAAATTTCTACTGTATAAATTTTTGGGATACACACTAAAGTCAATTTCAAACCATTGCATGCTCCTTTTTCCACACAAAAATACTAAAATTATAAATTTATAGCTGTTGTAATAGAGACGACTATATTGACATTATATGTCAAAATATTTAATTTCACCTAAAAGTTGTTTTTCTTTTATTTTTACAAGTACTGTAAACATTTTCATGGGCCCCTAAAGGGCACATGACCCCTAGGCTGTGCACCTATAGAGTACATGACAAGGCTGTGGACACCTGCAGCACCTGTCCCCGCCCTCTCCCGCCCACTCTTCATCTTGCTACCATTTCTACCTAAAGCTGCTTACATGACTACACGATGGAAGGCACGCTTCATATGACTTCCAGCTCTGCAGCATCTCTGTTTTCACATTCCCAGGCCACAAAGGAGTACGCTGTGTTGTGTCATATTCTACACATGTGCATCCAGGCTCACGAGTGACGAACGCATGCACACAAATCTCTTTTGTGTAACAGCCGTTTCAAAATTGCCTTCTCCTCTAGTCCCTGCTTTGAACCTTAGGAGAGTTACATAGGAAACTCAACCTATATCTTATCTCCTTTTAAATAGATTGTTTCTAGTGCCTGGACTGTTACATTTGGAAACCAAGAATTCTGAAGCACTGTGTTGTCTTCCCGAGAAGGATCAGTCCACATCAGGGAATTATGAAGGAGAAGACTGATCGCTTTTCTTCCTTGCTTTGCATGTTCTGTGCAGGAGCTGGAGACATGGCTCCGCTCAAAGTGTTTGTGTACAAGCTCAAGGACCAGAGTTCAGATCCCCAGACCCATGGAGATGCATAATGGCTATGGCATTCCAGCTGTCATTTTAGCCTGAAAAAAAATGGAGACGAGATTTCTGGAGCAAGGTCTCTAGTGAGACTAGTCGTATAGGTGAACTCTAGTTTTGATTGAGAGATTCTGTTGTTGAACAAGTTGGTAAGCCATTGGGGTCGATTCCCAACATCAACCCCAAGCCTCCACATGCATGTAAACATGCATGAGTGTGAGCATGAGAGTAATTAAAAACACTTATGAAGTTTTCTGTGCCCCCCAATTCAAGTGCAAATTTGATCCAACTTTAATATCTAACCACCACCTCAGAATGATGCAATCAGAAAAATAACCCAGGCTGCCAAAAAACTTGCAGGACAAACAACCTGCTTCTTCAACAACACAAATTACCATGAAAAAGAGAGAGGAATGAAATCTACATAGACTTTACACAGATTCATAATGTTGCACGTGAAGCTGACCATTATAATGTGTAAATTTTATTTGGATCCTAATTCAAACCAACTCAAAAAATGTAAATAGTACTTGCTTGTTTCATGATACTATACTCCCCTTCCCCCAATTTTCATAGTAATTATAGAACCACACTTATATTTTGAGAGTTTTTAGGTTTTAAAATTTTTCTATTATGAAATAATTATAATTTTACACATCACTGAAAGAAACGATCATAGTACCTTATCACAACTGAGATACTCAAGACGTGAAAATATAGAATAGCAGAGTTCTCCATGCCAGGTTCTACCACCATTGCACAACCTGCCCCTGGCACCTGACAACCACAAACCCAGCTTCTTATGATTGCTGACTAGCTTTCCAGGGCAAGAGTGTCGACAGTCTGTTTAAGCACTGAAGGGCACCTATCTTGTTTCCATTTCGGGCTATTATAAACAACGCTGCTATAAATACTTATGCAAAGTCCTTACTTTTCAAGATGCACACTCAAATATTTATGGATGAGATAAAATGATGTCTAAGATCTGTGTCAAAACATTCCAAACTGTGTGAGATACCAACAGCTATGGATGAATAAGGCAGTCTGAGGCTACGGTATACCTATGTGGGTAGAACATTGGGTTATCTCATGGGAAGCTGGTCTAACCACAAGTAGCTAGATAAACAAGTGAATGAATAAATAAACAAGTTCAGAACAAGTTTATAAGTGTATATGCTATCATCTATACTTTTATATATGTTTGCATTTTCCTGAAATACAGGATTGAAGGAAATAAGAAAAAAAGAAAAAAACCAAAACAAAAACACAGAAAAAAACCTATATATTTGGCCATATACACCACCACACACAAACTACCTTTAAGCAAAAAGTGGAGGTTTGCTATTTTTTCTTAAAATCTTGTGACCTTAGCCTGTGTTAAGATCACAGACTTATTTGCCCTAGAACAGAGTCCACACCTTCAGTGATGGTCATTGTACATTCACTCCAGCATTTATCCAGACCCAGGTACTGGTTGACTGTCTTTGGGAAGTTTTTATTAGGCTGCAGAGTTGAGATCATAGCTAGTCTGTGAGGTTGGACAAAGGCAGGTGAATAATCAACATAATCAGATGTATGAGATTCATGAGTGGCTTGTCTTCAAAAGAGAGGGTTCATGTCTGACATGAACAAGCCCTTATCGTCAAGACAAATGCTGCGCGAACAGAAGTGTGATTACTGAAGATGAAGAGCGACAAACTATATGAGCACAATCAGGCCTGAAAATGAAGTGAAATGCATTTTATATTATGCAAAGGCTGCGTTTGTTTTTAAGGCACTCTGGAGGGCAGGATATTATTACAGTGTTCAGTCTGCAAGCTAAGGATTCTTTAGTACAATTCTGCAAAGCGATGCCTACTATTTGGCGCCACCAATATTCTATCAGCTTAGTCTCTCCTCCAGGGTTGTAGCACACCCTCCCACTCCATCCCACTGCAGACACCTTGTTTTGTTCAGCATGAGCGTTTATAAAAATGCAGATTTAGTCTGCCAAAAATCTCAAGCAAGGGAAAAGATAAATACCAATGTGTTAGCCAATCTGGGATTAAGAACCAAAATCTTTAAAGAAAATATGCATAATTATTCTCAAATGCCGAATGGTACCTATGGCTACAAATGAGTTTGTCTTGCTGTCTTGACTTTGTTAAGTGACTCTAAAGCTTAAATGAAGATTTTACTGAAGTGTTATCAGAAGTTATTTAAACTACCCAGAGTCAAAATCCCAATAAAAGAATCTCTAAAAGTCCACCTAAATTTTATAGTTAAGTATATAAAGTATCAATTAAGTGAGCCCCATGTTAGAAATAACAGTGCTTACTATCATCACATTAGATTGTAACATGACAGCACTGTGACAAATGGGGAAAGGAGGCATTCAGCTGTTCATAAACTTACTTTATTTTATTTTTCAGATGATTCTTTAAAAGAGTGTACAGACTACTTCATTAGATTGTGTAAACATCTTAGATATTCCATTAATAGAAAGAACTCTATTGGTAACACTGGGTTAAGAAATAAAAGAGAATACAGTTGAGTTCAAAATTCCATTCCTATGTCAAGAGCCAGAACAGAGACATGTGGGATTGAAACACGATGTTATACAAATAATGTCGTCCCCCGCCCCCCCCAGAACTATGACTAGGTTGGCGCTGAGATTATTAACTGTCATTAATGAGGGAAAGGAAAAGGAAATGGGACCAAGCAGGAGCATAGGTAAGAAGGCGCTAAGTAGTTAAAGTTGGGGGTGGTGGCGCACGCCTTTAACCGCAGCACTCAGGAGGCAGAGGCAAGAAGATCTCTGTCAGTTTGAGGCCAGCCTGGTCTGCAGTCATTTCTAGGCCAGCCAGAGCTACACATTGAAACCTTTTATTTAAAAAAATTAAAGACATATACACTTTGCAATCATCTTCCTGTATTCCTTGCCATCTTCCCTGACATTTGGAGCCAACTCTTTTCTCTGTCCTGTGGATTCTGGCTGTGTGGTATACATTTCTGGCACTGTAAGGCCATTGACAATACTCAAAGTTGAAACAGCATTCATTTGGACATACTTAGAATTAATAGAAACCAGTTTCCACCAAACAAGATGATCTTGCTCAAAACCTATGTGACTATTTTTTAAATTATTTATTTGTTATTTTTGTGAGAGCACAGACACACACACCACGACATGCACGTGGCAATTAGCAGGCGACTTTGAAGAGTCATTCTCCGTTTCTTTCTTTTCATGGGTTCTGGAGATCAAATTCAGATTGCCAGGCTTGTGTGGTAAGCACTTTTACACACGGAGCCATCTTGACAGCCTCTATGAAGCTGTTTGCTTATGTATCAACTTACTATAGTCACAGTAACCACACACATACCCAGTCTACAGAACTGGGTTGCAGGGGGACCTAGCTGATGTAGTCTGAGAGAAAGGATTCAATGGGAGAGTACATGGGAAGCATCCAGGCAGAAGGAAGAAGGCATTAAAGCTGGAAAGAATTTCAAAGCAAGTGACATAAAATGGGTATAGAGAAATCAATAGGCATGTTTTGCAAGAGCTGCACAGAGTGGAATAAAAATGAAATTTAGAAAGCGGGTGGGCGTCAGGGAGTGGCAGCCACAGAAGGCAGGTAAGGCATTTAGATGGTGCCCTGTGAGCACTTGGGAAAGCAGCTGTGGGGCCGATCAGAGTGAGATGAGGAAGGCTGCAGACAGCGAGAGAGAAGCATCTTCACCCGGGCAAGTCACAGTTTAACTGGGAGATAACAGTGAAAGGAGAGGCTTAATCCCAGGCAGTGTGAAAGGCACGCAGTGCTAGTTTTGTCCTCATCGATGTAGCCAATGGGCAGCTCAGGCTTCAACTGGTCCTCTAGTAAGGGAAGGGGGACTGTCTCTGACAAGGACTCTGTTGCCAGCTTTTTGATTACTCCCCCCTGGCAGGGCTGCTTTGCAGGCTACAGGGGAAGAGGATGTGCTCAGTCCTGATGGGACTTGATGAGCTGGGGTGGGTGAACAGGGGGGCCCTTTTCTGAGGAGTAGGCTAGGGGGATGAGGGAGGGAGAGTGGGACTGGGAAGAGAGTAGGGAGGGGGCTATGACCAGGATGTAAAGCGAATAAATAAATTAATTAATTGATTAAAATCTAGAAAATGGTCACCTACAGCCATGTCAAAGAGCTGCTTATGCTGATAGGTAAGAAAACTGCCATTATTACAATCAAATCCACACAAGGGCATAGCTTGATGGCTGATACAGCCATTTTTAAAGGAAGCTTTTATTAAGCTAAATGGAGACTTGGAGAAATATTTTTGATATAAGTAAGACTTATTTATGTTCATGATGTTTGCAACATGATGCATATTTTTAAATTCTGAAATAATTAACTACCATTTTAGTAAAGCAGTGTTAACGGCATGACTGACAGGCCAGCTTCCTATACTTTTGCAGATTTGCTTTTTATATCTCCTTTTGTAGACCTATTTTCATCTTTTGCATATTGCAAACCTATTACTAATCAAGAGTTTACATTTTCTTTTGCAAATACACCTACAAGTAAAACTGAAGTAATTACAGCCAATCTGAGAGAAAGCATCTACTTCTTTAGGACAGCGTGGAAATGGAAGTCACATATTTTGCATATGACCTTGCTTCATTCTTTGTCATCTTCCTTGACATTTAAAAGCAAACATTTCTCTCTCAAAGGCATACCTTTCCGTGCATCCTGTCTGTGTGTCTGTATGTGTGCACACTGTATGCATGGGTAGCTCACTGATTCCGGGCTCTAGAACCTGCCTACTGCCACTGAAACACTGGAGCTATGGTGCTGGGCTCCAAACCCACGTTCTCAAGCTTGCATAGCATGCATTTCCCTAACTGAGCCACCTCTCCAGCTCGTGTGCTCACAGGCTAGATCGCTCTTCTCTTCTCTCCTTCCTCCCTCCCACCCTCTCTCCCTCCCTTTTCTTTCCTCTTTCTGTTTTGAGAGAGGATCTCACTATGTAGTCCTGGCTGGTCTCACACTTACTGAAATCCTCCTGCCTTCCTGGGTGCTGGAAGCTTCTATTTTTTAATGTACGTGGCGAGTTAGCTTCTGTTTTCACATATAAAGCAAGCTTTTGCTGGGTGCCTACTATACGCCAAGTACTATGCTGGTCCTGGGCAGATGACGAAGAGTAAAACAGAAAGTCAAACATGCTCTGCCCACAAGGGAGCTCAACATTTTTTGAAAAAGAAATCATTCAAATATATAATTCAAAATTATAATAAGCCGCACGAAAGAAAATCATAGGGCATTATGAAAGCTAATAATATGGAAAGTAAACCAAACCTGAGTCTGAGAAGATGCTTTTTAAAGAAACTGTTTTGAACTGAAATCTCTAAGAATGTGCAGGATTGAAACGGGAAGGAAGTGGGTGAAAGAACTAGATGAAAGAGCGAGTAAAGGTCCAGAACTGCATCGAATAAGAGGCAGAGACTGACCTGCTGGGTGATGGTGTCCCATGGTCCCTGTAGCAGCCGCGTCTTGTAGCATTCATGGACTTCTTCCCATATATCCTTCAAGGCTAACGGTGTCCCATCTGTGAAAGGGCACGCATGCAAGGCTGTGTCAGTGACTCATGTGACATGATGGTGCTTGGTGTGACTCTAAAGCACCTCTACAGATGTACACAGACTCACACATCAGTCCTCTGTGTCAATTACTATTTTGTCCCTGAGGCAATATCAAACGTTTAAGCTTTTCTCCTTTGTACTCACACAGCAACTAACAAATCCGTCTATTACTTTTAGGGATTTTATAAGATAAGCAAAAAGTGAACATGTTTTGGAGACAAAGGACATATTCAAGCATAAGCGCAACTCCAGGAAATGGACTCCCATTCCCAGAGGTCTGCGATGGACACGGCTGGAGCATTCGGGATTCCTCCATCTTCAGAACAGAGACCACACCCATAGCTTTGCACTCTCCTGTTGCTGAACAGTAATGTTCAAATCACTCGACTGGGCGCCAAGGAGAAGAAAAGGGAGAAAACATGATTTCTTGCAGTAAGTAGCTTCCCATTTACTGGGGGAAACTATGACAAGCATATTAGTATCTTAAATACTAAAAAGAAAGAGGCCACTGCCAGAGGAAACCTAGTGTTGGAGAGCACAGAGGACAGAGACACTAGCACAGTGTCGCTATGAAGTGGGGGATGCTATGACAGGGGCACGCTGAGAGGCTAGCAGGAAGAGATGAGCAAGAAGGTGTAGTGGGAGGTGACTCTCCTTTTATTCACTTGGCAACTTTCAATAATCTCTCTACACTTGGTGGCCAAGCAAAGTGTTTTATGAGGAGCACCAGGGTACTTATCATGCACATAGATAAGAGGAAAAATAGGTGGCTAAGTTCAAATGTGAAAGAAGAAAGAGAGAGAATTAGGAAGATTTTTCAACCCGCTACTGGAAGTGTGTCAAAATGCAAGGATCCAGGGTTACTCTGCCCATCACAGCTGTCAAGATCTCAGGACAACAGACAGGTCTCTGCCTTAGACAAAAGCCCAATGTTGCCTGAAAAGAATCCATCATCTATTGAATTTCTGGGTGCAAAGGAGTGTGAGATAACTCAGGAAAGTACTCTACTCCAAAAGCTGTAGTTTACAGACGCAGAGTATAAGAAGAACTGTAGCACACACGGATGGGGAAGCACGGCTTAGAATCTGGGCTGTTAAACCTGGGCTTGGCAGTGGCTCTCTGCGTTACTTTACTTTATGAATCTTTGCACTTTAACTATCAGTTATGTTTCCTAGAAATGGAGTACAATAATCCTTTCAGGATTCTCTTCTCATGAGGCTTACATGAGTGACCCTTCTCAGGGCTGTGGTAGGACCACAAAATGCTCAGATAACACTCGGCCCCTCCCAGCCTCCTCTGTTTTCAGCCCTCAGAGCTCACAGATCGCTTTCGCACTGTTCTATCTCAGGCTGTCCCCATGACTCCACACCGCACACACTGCCTTTGATGCAGCGATGTACTAATGGCATAAGCAGGACATTTCTCATGTTTGACCCGCAAATCTGAACTTTCCTTCAACCTTTATTTTCAATAAATAGCACTGGAATATTTTGATACATTTTCAATAACTATCTTCATCTTGGCATTTATCTGGCAGCAGGAGACCATTATCTTGTGATAAATAGTTTTATTCCAGTGACATTTCCATGTCTGAAAAATGAACAAGATTTATTCATCCAATTAACATTTGAATGTCATGTTTAGCTACAAGTTGAAAACAAGCTGACTTCAATATCTGTGTTATATTGTTTTCTGAACACATTTACAGAGTAGGCCAAACTCTGCTCCAAAGATAAGCACTACACATCTTTAAAACATGTGTGTGTGTGTTGATTCTGAAGAGGTAAATAAGAGCTGACGTACCCCAGCATCACAGAGCAAGCTCCCTAATCAAATTACAAAAGGTGACATGCGTTTAAGTACCATTTACATGTCAAAATTAGAAGGAATTAGTAGTGGTGTAATAAAATGCACTCTAGTACGGCCACTAATTTTAGAAATAAGGTGACTAACACCTTGGGTGAAACAAATCTCCAAGATTATGCTGTCAGCTCACACGTGTGATGGAATTGTAAGCCTGGCTTCAGGACACACAGTCTAGTACTCTTCTCGGGCCATGCTTCCTCTGAGGAGAGAGGCACTGTGAATGCTCTATGCATATGCATTAAGATACATATACATAATGTATATAAAAATAATAAACAATGTGTTTCTTATCACTAAACTTTTGAGATCCAGAGAGGAAAGCTGGGTTTTAATATCTACTACTAGTAAATAATAATTTTAATTTTATTCCTTAAAATAGTCAATGTCCTAAGCATATCCTAAGGCTGGAAGTGTTTATACAAGAACAGTAATGAGCAGCACAGCAACAGTATCAGAAAATATTATAAGATTTCCACCCAATTTGATTCTAGAATCAAGGCCCAGTGCTTACATTTTCATACCACATCAAACCCACAGACTAAAAGAACAGAACTCCATAGAATACATGGCTTAAAAGGCTATATGGTCAAGCATATAGGAAGCAATCACGAAGGTTAAAAAAAAAGCTCAAAACCGACAAAAAGGTGCATTTTTATTTATCTCAAAAATGCATGTTATTAAGACAAATAAGAATGGCTATGGTTCTAGAGACAGAATAAGAGCCACAGAGATAGGTGACTCCAGGGAAATGGTGTCGTCCACGCATGAACTCACAGGGACTGGAGCACAAGGCTCAGGGCCTGCACAGATCCAAGCCAGAGGGGAAACTGGACACGCTCTCCCCTCATACCAAGACGCTCTCCAGTTGACAATCACGTACAAAGGAAAAATTAGTTTTCTAGCGTAGAGTCTCATTGGGTACAGAAATCACACTTAAGGCCCCATTCCAGAAGTAACAGCCAACACAAAATGAGCGCAGTGGTGTTTCTATGGTGTTCTGTTTTGTTTTGGCTTTGTCTCATATTGCTTCTGGACTTTTTTTTTTACCTTACTAGTCTTTTGCTTCTATATTATGGTTCCTGATTTGTGTGTGTGTGTGTGTGTGTGTGTGTGTGTGTGTGTGTGTATTTCTTGTGCTTTTTTGTGTGTTTTAATTTTTTTTCCCTGTTTGTTTCCTGAAGAAAGAGAGAAAGGAGGTATAGAGTTGTATGAGGGGAAAGGGGCGGATCTGGGAGGAGACTGTGAGGGGAAACCATGATCAGAATATCTTTATAAATTTTCAATGGAAAGAAAGAAAGAAAGAAAGAAAGAAAGAAAGAAAGAAAGAAAGAAGGAAAGAAGACTTCTGTAGTTTTATCTCTTTTATAGTTTAAAAAGAAAAGAAAGCAAGTACTGTGTTTATAGTGTTCGGGCACTTTCTATGACATTTAATAGAAACAATGATTAGCAGCAATATATTTCTCTACATCCTTGATATTAATTTCATTCACAAATTACAACATGGCTGGAGATCACTAGTACAACATATGGTTAGCAAGTATAAGGCCCTAGGTTCTAATCCCAGCACCCACCCCCCAACACACACACATTAGTACATCACCATGTGTTCTCTGTTTCTCACATAGTGAGGAAAATCCAGAAACCCAACAGTCATTCCGTATCTATCTCTTTCTTGGCCATCAGTGTGTCCCAATAGTCTACATTTCTCTGCATGTGCTTGCCTGTCCACTGGCGCTACTCTGGGGTTTAAGTGCAAGCTTCCAACAATGGCCTTTGTTAGTCCTCCAAGCAGCAGTGTTGGTTGTTGACTATAAACTTCAGACATGAATTTCATGTCCAACTACAATCTGGTTTTCCTCTCCTCACAGGGTAAAATCCAGGCTCTCCAACCCCTTCCGCCTGGCTTATCTGCACCACGCCATTCTTCCTGAGGAACCAGGGCTTATTGGACTCAGTGAACACACTCACAGCCACAGCAGCCATCAGCCCTGTGCCCTACTGGGCTTGTTTCATAGCAAACAGGACTCTGAAGTTATCGGCTTACAGATTTCTCATTTCCTGCTGTTCCCAACTATGGAGATCTATAGATGTGAATCTTGATTTTTTTTTTTTCATTCTTATTCCTGAATGCACGATGTCACCTGGACCAGGGTCTGGCACACTACAAGTCATCAATAAAGATTTCTTTTGTTTCAAGACCTTAAAATACATTTATTTATGCATATGAGTGCTCTGTCTTCATGCACACCAGAAGAAAGCATTAGATCTCCTTACAAATGGTTCTGAGACACCATGTGGTTGCTGAGAATTGTACTCAGGACCTCTGGAAGAGCAGCTAGTGGTCTTAACCACGGAGCCATCTCTCCAGCCCCAATAAAGATTTCCTAACTCCATAGTAGAGGTCAAAGCTTCTATATTTTTGTACTCAGTATAAACATTTCCCACATTAGTTAAAAGCCATCTTTTTTACTTTATTGACCATGTGATGCTGTACTCATGCTACACTCTAATTTTCTTATTTACTTAAGTATTGTATTGCTGTTGGCCATTTAAAACACGACCAGCTTTGAAACACTACCTGGCACAAAGCAGTCACAAAGAAGCCACACCAATTTTTCTTCTTTTCAATTATTTTCTTTTGATAAATTTCCTGGAATGGAATTACTAAGTCAAAATGAAAAATAACTTTTAATTCAACCCAGAAGAACTAGTATCTCACCCCTCAATTTTCTCCTTGGGGTAATGAGATAAGAAGTTAATTTTAGAAATAGATATTTATATTATTTGGCACCTACTATATGCCAAGCCTTTGTGAGACATCAGCTGGCAAAATGATGTTTTTTGTGGAAGTTATAGTCTAACCAGAGAGCAAAAACGCAAGAGTAAAAAGCGAACATCATAAAGGAAGATAAGAAACAACATATACTATAGCAAAAAGAAAAAGGAGCTGTAGAGTGGGAGCCAGGAGAGTGGGGTCAGTTTGAGACTTTTCTGAGAAGGTGACGTATAGAGCAAACACTGTGCGCCACTGTGAAGCCGCAGCGAACCTGACAAGAAGCAGGATGAGGGATCTTAGTTCTTATGGGCCACATAAGACCTAAAAGGAAGCTTTATCAAGATACAGTTCAGATACATGCAACTCTCCTGTTGAAAGTGTCTAAGCCTTTGACCACGTCCCCTGGATGGGGAGAGCTGGTGGCACTCAGAGGAAGGATAGCAGGCTACCAAGAAGAGACTTGACACCCTATGAGCATATATAGGGGGAGGAAGTCCCCCTCAGTCACAGTCATAGGGGAGGGGAGTAAGGGGAAAATGGGAGGGAGGAGGAATGGGAGGATACAAGGGATGGGATAACCATTGAAATGTAATATGAATAAATTAATAAAAATATTTCAAAAAAAAAAGAAAGAAAGAAAGAAAGAAAGAAAGAAAGAAACAAACAAACAAAGAAAGTGTCTAAGCCAACGACAGTCTCAGAGCTTTGTAAGCATTACTTCAGGGTTAGAATAGTTGAAACAGAAACCACAAACTTACTAGCAATTCCTCATGACCCCTTCACCTGCCTGGTTCTAGAAAACCACTAACTCACTTTCTGTGTTTTTGCAAATGTGTTTATTTTATACGTACTTATATAACATGACCAGATGGGCCTTTTGTGAATTGTTTTTTGGAGGTGTCTCTGTTGTAGAATGTACCGGCCTTTCATTCTGTTTTATAACCAAGTTACATTTTGTTCATTATATGGCACACGGTGCTTATGCACTCATCAGTTGATGAGCATTTGGCATTTTTTTCCTACTTTTTGGCAACTATGAATAATGACTCATATATGAGTTTGTATGTGAACCATGTTTTTCTTTTCTCTGGAGAAAAAGGCTAGTGAGACTACAATTGATGAGTTCTAGGTTCAGTGAGAGACCATGCCTCAGTGTATAAGGTAGAAAGTGACGAAAACAAGCAACATCAACCCGTGGCACTTATATGTGTGTCCCCACACACATGCACACTCACATACACACAGACACAAACAAACAACAATTTGCTGTTTTGCATGTGTTCTTTATCTGCGTCTCTGTCTCTCTGTGTGTCTGTGTCCCTCTGTCTTGCTGTGTGTGTATCTGCACATATAACCGGTCGTGTGTGTGTGTGTGTGTGTGTGTGTGTGTGTGTGTGTGTGTGTGTG
>OU015758.1:25514069-25533665 GCA_907169655.1 Acomys percivali | reverse complement strand
TGTGTGTGTGTGTGTGTGTGTGTGTGTGTGTGTGTGTGTGTGTGTGTCTGCACGTATAATCTGCCTAGTTCTCCAGGGTCACTGCAAAGCCTCTGGAAGCCTTCTGTTCGGCATCCTCTGCTAGATTGTGGCAAGCCTGAAAGGATATTAAGATTAGAATTTAAGCATTTTAAACAAACATTCCAGGTCTTAAATATTTAAAAGACCACTTCTCTTCAAAACAGTCACCCAGGGAGGCTAAATGATCCGAGTAATGCTACAAGAGCTGTCAGTGGAATTGTTCTTTGGAACCATAGTCAGAGCTAGACAAGGAAAACAAATACTTTGTAGCTACATTTTTTGTTTGTTTGTTTTTTGAGACAGGGTCGCTCTGTGTAGCTTTGGCTGTCCTGGACTTGCTTTGTAGACCAGACCGGTCTTGAACTCAGAGTGATCCGCCTGCCTCTGCCTCCCGAGTGCTCAGATTAAAAGCGTGTGCCACTACGTCCAGCTACATTTTTTTTTTAAGGTTTTTTTTTTTAATTTCAAATTCTGGACTCCATGATTCTATTACTGTAGTTGGTCACACATATATGAATATATGCATATATTTACTGTTTTGTATGTGTGTTTGTGTGTATGGCATAGTGTGCACATACCATGGTGTGTGTGTGAAGGGCAGAGGACAGCTTACTGCGTCAGCTCTCTCCCTTAACCATGTAGGTTCTGGGGCTGAAACTCAGGCCCTCAGGTTTGACAACAAACACCTTTCTTTACCTGCTAAGACATCTTGCTCTTGCTGGACCCACATTTAGATCTTAAAAATAATATTTTAAAGGTATTCTTATCTTATTTTTCATGTTGGGCTACAAGTGATTTTGTTGACACAAACTAAATTCTCCTTTAATGGGTAACCACCTGTCAACCTCTACCCAAAAGGACTAGAAGAAAATCAAGTCTACACTTTCGCTTTTCCTCTGAAATGTTGTGAATATCTTCAGCCTCTGTTCACCACTCACTCTCTAAAAAGTACAAGTACATTTAGTTTCATCACTTTGATGGTGTGACCTGAGTATGACGTGGGTTCTCTCCCCTAAGCCTCCAGGGCTCATCGGCCTAGCGGTAGCTTATCCCTTCATGATCAAAGACACACAAGAAGTAGATTTTGTTACCTTTTATACTACAGCAACAACAAAGACCTCATCGGCAATCCTTCAAACCCTAGCATACACTGTATGTACTGCATTTGACATGTGTTCAACTACGATTATGATCCCAATGATGTCAAACTGAAGTAGAGTCTTTAGAAATTCTGTTGAACTGAGACAGCCAACTATGTAAAGAATCTCAGCATACAAACAGGGATTAAATCATATAGAAGTAAAGTATTTGGTGCACAATTACGTGTTCTTAAAACTGAAGAAGCAGCACTTTAACTTAAAAAAATATGAACACAAATAAATCCTTAGCTAAGTACACTAAATGCAGGATTCTGTGCCAACGTGTTCAGGTCAGAGGATTCCCAGCGAGGTGCATGATGGCGTCTCTTCTCCTCAGCAGCTGGGAATCACTCACCAGCACTGGTTCCTCCTGTCTAGGACTCACACGCATCATCTCAAGGGAGAAGCCTAGTACAATTTCTAAAAGCATGAAAAATTCACATGGAAGCCAAACTAACTTCAGAAGAGATCCATACAATTAACACAACACTAGAGGCCATCTATTTAACAGGTGTTTACTGAGTACCCACTATGCACTGGTGTTAGCCGGAATTATAATAGACACTTTATGCTAGAGCAGTAGAAAAAGAGCAAGAGACATGGGGCAAAAAAATGGAATAACTAAAAAGTATAATCTTTAGCAACTTCCAGTATCATTTAACATTTGCACATAAAAATTTCTCAATTGAATAACTTACATGTCAAATGAACTATACATTAGTCAAAATGTGCAGCTTTCTAAATTAAGTTTCACAATAATATTAGTTTTTGTGAATCCCATAATATCATGCTTTCCTGGTAGTACTCAATTCTAATACAAGCCACACACTAACGACTAAAAAGAAAAAATTAGAAGATAACTCCTAAACTGATTAGAAAGAATATAAATTATGCACACTAAGTTTAACAGAAATATCTTAGATGTGGTCATTAGAAATAAGAAAGAAACTAGAGTGGATTTTTCATAATGAAATATGCCATTGTTCAATAGATTGGCCTTCCACAGAGCTTGGAAGGATATAAAAATTCATGTCATACTCCACAGGGAGGCAGAGATGATGTTCTACCAAAGGAGAAAATTCATTTTTGCTTCAGTGAGAAAATTACTCTGTGCTATGAGATGAGTGTAATTGTTCATGTATATTCACACCAGCTACTT
This sequence comes from Acomys percivali, assembly GCA_907169655.1. NCBI lineage: Eukaryota > Metazoa > Chordata > Mammalia > Rodentia > Muridae > Acomys > Acomys percivali. Next base: position 25,531,307 of record OU015758.1, on the reverse strand, counting down.
GGCTAGCTAATTCTGTAATTTCCATTTATTCCTATAAACATTTAATACTTGGCATCTTTATTAATCTCAAAAAAATCTATCTAAGAATTCTGAAAACACAGCTCATGGCAACTTCATCTACCTATACTGCCAATTAATTCACTTATTTCATATGGTTTAAAATTTTCAATCGATTATTTGAGTGGTGACATTGAAAAATGAAAACAGGTATGGAGTTTGAGCCCACAGTTTCCCTGGACCCTGAGTAAGTCACAAGAATCCCTGAAAGGACTCAGTTTTATTACTGAGCATGGAGACTAGAAAAGCTGTCTCCCTTCCCATGGTCTTGTGAGGTTCAGGCACAGAGCACAGCCGCCACTACGACTTACACATACTCAGGGCTAAATCCTGTCTATGAAAAGACTAGAATCCTCAAAAATCTATGCAACAGTATTGTTGGTGTCTAAGTTTGCTTTCACGTGACAAAAGAAAGCACTCAGACGCACACCCAAGTTCATAGTAAAGAATAAGCGCTGAGAAGCAAGGCTCTAGGCCTGACATTTTCTGCTGCCACACTGTGTGTGCCCATGCGTAGGAACTTTCTATAAGCTATGGTTGTGCTGCTGTTTCTCCTACTAGTGGTCTCGACCAATACTGCTTCAACTAGGGCTATCTAAAGCTTTCATCTTCCTGTTTCTCTTACTAGGCCTGCTCTGCCCTTTCCCCATCACGGCATCTATGAACCCCAGGCCCTGCTGGGACTTTCTCGATCTCCCCCAGGTCAAAGGCATTTCATACCCCCGCATTTTGGTGTCAGTTTTTAACCTGTCTTGTGGTCCTGAGCATATTCTATCTCTCACAGTGGATTTCAGGCCTGACTTATTTTCTTTATGCTATTAGTACCCGAAGGACATCGTTCATCTCTGATTTCTTTTATTCATCTCTACATTCTAAAATCATCTTCATTCCATCTTATGGTTAATATTTCAGGGATAAGGATAGATGAGAACACAATTCAACATCACTTCTAGAGAAATAGGCCCAATTCTTACTAAAAAAAAAAAAAAAAAGGCAATAATCATCATTTTAAATTCACTGAATAAATGTTTTACATTTACATAAAACACCTTATGGGAATCCATGTAAGCAGATAGAGTAGATGTCTGGATTTTCGGTATCCAAATGTATTCCCAACCTGGGAAAGAAATTAAGAACCACACCACTGAGGCCAAAGGGCTTCTTCACATGGCTTTGGGATCCACTTCCAAGGCGTCTTCAGTTTTTCATGCCCATTTCCCATTCTTTTCATCTCATGAAGACAGCATGTTTAAAAGCCTTAGTGACTGTCTTCAAAATTATCAATCCCACTTATTAAAAGATTGATTTTTATTTTATATGCAGGAGTGTTTGCTTGCACGTATGTAAGTGCACCTTCCCCATGTGGGCTGACATCCACAGAGGCAAGAAGAGGGCGCTGGATTCCCTGGAATTGTAGCTACAAACAGTTGTGAGCCACAGGTAGGTGCTAGGAAACCAAAGTCTAGCAGACCTAGCTTTTTAAAATGTCAGCTATCTGTCTTGTAATTTGAATAAAAAAATGCATGTAATATGCTTTTTAGTTATATGAGAATCTATGTACGTGATTGCCTATTTCATAAGGCATATTCACAAACAGCACATAAAAGGTAATTTTTAGTTTTAAAATACCTATTAACTATTTGTATTTTTCCATGTTACAACACTCTCGTCAGTCCATTTGTCAATTTACTGATTATGTATATACACATGCACACATATATACCCACATATAATATGTGGGGTACCTGTATGCACACACATGTCCATGCACACGTGTGTGTGTGTGTGTGTGTGTGTGTGTGTGTGTGTGTGTGTGTTTCATTCAACCCAGGCTTGCCTCCAGCTTTTAGGCAGTTGAGGACTAGAGGCTAGACTTGAATTCTGTGTGCTTCTGTCTCCTATTCCGAGTTGCATCCATGGGCCACCGTGCCAGGCTGTGGAGTCCTGTGCTTTCCTAACTGTTTCAAGCTGGCTTTGTTTTGTCTGGAGTAAAAGAGGACAATGTCCTTTATAGAGGAGCACAGGCACTCACCTGCCCAGCAAACTCCAGTGCAGTGTTTCCCAGTGAGAACATGAGTTTCCTTGTCTGTGTGTCCTTGCCCAGGACTCTTGGCTTACGTACATGTGCTGTTAGGTGCTAATGTCAGTATGTTAACTCTATCAATGTTACTTTTCACATTTCCTTGTTGCGTTATTAATGAACTTGACTTTTTCGTTATCATTCTATTACTATCATGTCCTACCATATATCCATCCTACCACTCTCCAAGTCCTCCAAATGTTTTAAACATGTATATGGGACTCGACAAATCATTCTTGCTAAGTTTTCTCTATGATTTTGACTTTTCAGGTTGTACTTCTTTGTATTAGTTAACTACATTTTCAGTATTTTTCTTAATAACATTCACTGTTTGCTCCTCGTATGGTGGGCTGCATTGTGTGAAGGTGTGTCTCTATATTCAATTGGTAATTCTGTACTGGCAGAGAGCTAAACGCTGGCAGGATCTTTGAATTGCTCTTTCCTCACTTGCCTAGGGCATTCTAGAAATGTATCTGGTTAGCTGTAGGCCAATTGCTGGGCAGGAAGTGGAAGGTGGAACTTCCCAGAGAGAGAAAGGAACCCTGGGAGAAGGTTCAGACACTGGTGAGTTACCAGGGGACACTGGAGGTGACCGATGGACACAAGAGCAAAGAGGTAGAACGGGCCATACAGTGAGGCATAGTGCCAGATTTAGTTGGGTTAAGCTAGAAAGCTGGTTGGGAATCTGCTCAGCTAAAATGCCTAAATTTTAAAATCTTAAAAAACCTCTGTGTCATTATCCACACTGCGGGTGGGTCCGAAAGCCCAGCTATATTCACACCCCATTTTACCATCTACACTCCATTGTTAATTCAGCAAATTCATGTTCTAGTCACTGATGGGACTTCTGTTATACTAACTACTGCTTACATAAACAGTATAAAATCACGAACTGTCTAAAGGTTGTTATAATCAGATGAAATTCTACGATAAATTATCTCTTAATTTGTTTTCAATTTTTTGCTTATTGTAATAATTAACTTAAATCATTTTTGCTTCAGCCTTATCCACTTTTTTCCTTAACTCCCATTCAACTGTAGTAGTTTTACCATGGAAATACAAAATATGTTCTTTCCAGCTCATCTTTTATAAGAGTTCACATTTGAAATTTTAATAATGCTGGTAACAACAAAAAGTATCACACTCCTTTCCTTCCATTCCAGTCTCACCCTTCATTTATTCATTTGTGTCATGATTTCTAGGGAATTGAACTCAGCTCACTTTTTTCTCATTTTGTATGTCTCAACTCCTTCCTATCGATTAACTCATACATATTTGACCCCCGGTTATCTTTTCAACCATTTCTTCCATGCTTCTCTTAAGAGGGCACCCCTAAACCACACGGCTCTGCACTGATGTCTAAGTATGCCTTGGTCACTCCATCCCCAAAACTGGGCATGCATTTCTACTGTCCCTCAGAAGTCCTTAGGACGCAGATAAAAATCCTTGGCTTCTATTTTTCAATTCCATCCAAATCACCTTCCTTGTCCTATTAGGTCTCCTCTGTGCACTTCGAACCGAAGACTTCTCATGCCCTGAAACCCAAACAATGTTCTTCGGCCTTCACCTTGACCACTTACGCACTAGAATTTCAAGTTTCGGTATTCTTTATCTGAACCTCTTCCTTGCTTTGTTTTATCTTACCTTTGAGAGAAAATTGTTGTTTGGCTATTTCTTTCACTCCACTTCTCTGGGAGCATCCTGTAAGCCCATAACAACTGAACAAATCTTCTACATGAAGTATCTGGGGTGCACTTTAAATTCTATATCCTTGCTTTCTGGGCCAATAAGACAGACTTCAGCTGCAGAAGGGGAGAGATGTCTCCTTCCCCAGTCTACAGCAACCCTTCTGACTAATTAAGGAAATATGTCAAAATAGCTCCCAGGAAGAACACGTATGTCAGCCAAAGAATTAAATATTTAAAAATGAGAAGAACCACTTGGTCCATTTCTCAATAAAGATTAAGAACAAAGAGAAGGAAGAAAAAAAGGAAGATGGAAGAAATAAGTCAGAATTCAATCTAGAATAAATATAAAAATCTCCAGCTAAGCTGACAGGATGAGTGTTTAAAGCCATGACTCTGATGAGATGAGGGCCACCCAGTCGAGACTCTTGAAACCACACTGCCAGCATTTGCCGTTTGCTACCAGGCAAGTCCATCAAGGAAAGAGAGGACATAAAAAGTCCACAGAACAATAAAAATGATGAGAAAAGGAGGCTTTGTCATGGTACAAATAACTCTGATACAGAGAGCTTCAAGAGCAGTGTGCAGGGCTAAGTGGGAGAGCTCACAACCAGCACAGGCCAGGCCTTTGGCCAGTCTCTGGCACCACAAAAGTAAAAGGTATCAAAATAAAGTACAGCAGAATATATGGGATAGTGCTGGTGCCGTGTGGGGATGGCTGCACAGACCACAAGGCATTGCTCAAAACCAGACTCTTTATGTTCTATATTTGCAGCCTCTCACTCAAACACTTGATGACAAATAGTATTACACTTGCCCTGCCCAAACCTACAGGGGCAAAAGCAGTCAGAGGAAAAGAACACTGAGAAAGACTCACTTGTCTTAGGTCCATGCTCTTCAATAGGCATGGTGGTACACATCTAGAAACAAGCTTTCTGGAGGCTGAAACAGGAGGATGCTGAGTTTGAGGATAGTCTAGACTACAGAGTTAGACCCCGTTTCAATAGCAGCAGCAGCAGCAGCAGCAGCAGCAGCAGCACCAGCAGCAGCACCAGCACCACCACCAGCAGCAGCAGCACCAGCACCACCAGCAGCAGTAGCAGCAGCAAAAATAAGAGAAGGAACCATGTTCCTAAGGGCCTGTAGTAAAACGCAATCTGAAGTTGGCTGTCTGCCTACAAGAATCAAATAAAGACATGTCTGTATGGAGATAGGGCAGCTACTCTGCTAGGCTAGGCTCATGCTTTGGGTCTTCAGGATGCTCCAGTTTTCCACGTCTACTATTTCTATAGTCTCTGAGAAGCAACTGATTAAATGGTAAAGATCTATAAATGAATGGTTTGGCCCTAGGTCCCCTGGCAAGGACAGCATCGCTTCTTCCTTATAATGTGTCCCAACAGTCAGAACAGTACTACAATCACACTATTTTAGTCTTTTGGCTACAGTTAGAAGTGTTTAAGAGATTCTTCACAACTGATTCATCAAATAAGCATTTGTTGATGCTTCCCTACAGCTGATACTATAAATAACAAAATTAGCAAGATGAGTGCTTATGTACGTTAAGATGCCACCTAAGTATCAAGTACAGACCCACAACAATGCTTTTCACTTCGTAGGTAATCAACATTAACACCCTTTACTACTTTTTATATGTTCTAGGAGGGGACAAATGAACAGATACTTCATTATACCTCAGTTTGTAAGCTGATGGCATGATAAGATGGGGTATGCGACATAGGACATGGGCATAACAGGGTAGTCGGCATGTTGGCTGATTCTCAGGCAGCAGCTGGCCTAGCTGACACTGGATCACACAGTGGACTAATGGGAGCTCAGAGTACAGTGCATCTGCCTTTCAAGAATCAAAACAGATTCAGAAGAAATCTCAACCAGTTGATAAAAGGGGCAATGCCAATTTCAATGGGAACTGCCTTACCCTTGCTTTTGACTTTACACACACACACACACACACACACACACACACACACACACACACACACACGCACGCACACGTGCTCGCGCGCGCAGAAAATTAAAAGTTAAGCAGAGAAATTTATTTTTACTAACAAATGCAAAAAGAACTCTAACTTCTGTAACAAACAAGACAAATGAACTATTTTTGCAACAACAAGAAAGAAAGAAAGAAAGAAAGAAAGAAAGAAAGAAAGAAAGAAAGGAAAAAAATGAAAGAAAGAAAAACCCTTGGGCAAGAACTTTTACAATCATCTTGTTTCTAGGTCGAATTTTCTCAGAAGGAAACAAAGAAAAACCTGGGCCTGGAATAAGAGGAAGACTGTAGGAATACATTCTCAGCACAGACTGTTAATACACAAACAGCCAGGCTAACCAGACATCAAAAGAAGGGTTGGACTAGGGGGAAAAAATGAAAAATTATGACTCATGAATGAAGGATGATACATTTTTAGAATGCCCCAGAGTTTAGGTTAGGTAAGAACAAAAAATTAAAAGTGCAAGGATGATAACAGAACGAATCGTTTTTCATTTTTCTCCATGAGAAAACATTTCAATATGTTTTATAAAAAATAATTTCATATTTTAATGTGCCTAAACAAATACTAAATGAATTCTAGACTACAAAGAACTATACAAAACAGAACGAGAGGTAGGGAAAACGTGGCCACATAAAATAAATGACCTCTAGTTTTCTTTATCGGCCACAAATGAAGAATGTCTTCAAATTCTAAAAATAGGTCCAAGAATGCTAGTTGTGTACGTATGTTTTAAGAACTAAAATCCCCATGCAGAAAGACATGCAGGAAGCACACTAATGTCATTAAAATATAATTGGACTTGCAGGAACAATCACTGGGCTGTGCTGTAAGGGGAGCTGTTGGCACGCGCAGAGCACAGCACCAGTGTGAGCTCATCCACCAGCCTCAGCAAGACCCACTTCCCGCTAGAAGCAGCCATGTTTCAGCACCTCTCATCCCTGATGCCGACAAGCTAACCGGCTTGTTTTGTCTCTGGGAACTTGTCTCGGGTGCTTGAATGCTTCAAATGAATACTAATTATATGAGGGAACAGCACTGAAGAGCCAGCACGACTGCCCTGTGCCCTCTACCTGCAGCCCTGGCTTGTCTCTGCATCTAGAAGGTGCTAGATAGAGTGACTGCAAGCTAGAATCAAGAAAGGCATTCCCCACTACCTCCACCCCACATAACAAACATCCCCCGCCCTTAGTAGCGAGCACAATGTACAGACAAGATATCCTCTTTCACTCTGGACTCCAAGTAAATATAATTACAACAAAGAGAATGTTTCAAAGGTTAGGATAACCATACAGACCAATCTGCAACAAGATCTGAGAGTTAGTGAACTGTGTCCTCAGTCCTCAAGTCCCACATTGAGAATTTACCCAAAAGTGTCAGTTCTTAGAAACAGCACCTCAGATTAAAATCTTCTCACCGGGGAGTCTATAAGAATTTGCTCTCATTCTAAATCCTAAGTGCTCCTTAAACAGCCTTGGCACTGCAAAACTGGAGACCATTAGACAATATAAAGGCAGCTAGTGATTAAATCCACACATACACATTCAAAGCAGCTTAAGCTACTTTTTAATTAAAAATAAAATATCATCGGCTAAATTCGGATGTCTTAGCTACCCAGGAGCTAGAAGTCTCGAGATGCAAAGTGTTGCTGAGAAAAGCCATGTACAAAAAGAGACACGAGGTAAGGAAGAGTTGGGCTGGGCAGGAGCTCTGAGCATAACAAGGTATCCTGAAGCCGCCGCGGTTTAGCGGGTGCACATTGAGAAGTTTCCCCAAGCTGCAGGGGGCGTACACCCTGTGGCTGCCACTAAGTATGCTTTATTAGCAGAGGCCTCTGAGGAGGCTGGGTGCTCACCTTCTTGGCAGTGGAATGAGTTAACTAACTGCAAGACACTAGGCATTTGTGATGCATGGAAGGCTAAAGGAAGGGTCACTGCTGTTTGTATAATCTAACCCACAGACATCCTTGAACCACCCATGAGCTCGTGGTCAAAGAACCCAGGAGCTTCTGAGTTAATGGCATCACTTGAGATAGGAAGAAATTTTTATTGCAAAGTTAGAAGTAAATAAACATTGCAGCCCATAAGTTGTTCCCACTTGTTTAAAGTCGAGAAAGGCCAGGGGGCTTAGTCAACTTCAGGCAAGAGGCCAAAAACCAGAAGCTCGGATTTAGAGTTGGGATGATGTCATTCACTATGAGGTCTTGATTTTCGTCCTGAAGCATGAGAAATGTTACTGGTAAAACCTTACCTCACCCACAGCTTTTTTATTTTTAACTCTATTTTTTTTCCCCATCTCAGAAATGATTTTCCAAATATGCTTCCTGTCTTATATGTAAATTTTATAAATTTGCTTTCAGCTTTAGACACGGCCTTACCTAAAAAGCTTGCCCTAAAGTAGAGAACGGGTACTTGGTAGCTACAGGAGTATAAAACGTGGTACTCGTACTTAATTACTTCGGACACTGCTGCAGACCCCGTCACTTCAGCATCATCCGTTGGGAGCTCTAACGTCTCCTGGGGAAAAAAACAAAACAAAACAGAGACTAAGCCGAACTGTGTTTGTGAGTTAAAAAAAAAAAAAAAAACAAGTGCAAACATGGGGAAGGAAAGATGAGAGTTTCTTGCAAAATAACAGTTAAGTAAATACAAATACAAGGCTATGAGGTAAGAAAAAGGGAGTTACCCACGTTAATACTTAACATTTGAGTCCTAGGTAAACAGTAAAACCAGAAAACATTAACATTAAGTAATTCCAGATTGTTTTCGGGGAACCAAGGCAGCTCTGAGTAGAGAAACAAGATGGGGGGGGGTGAGGGCAGGGGCGGGGCGGGGGGCGCAGCACAAAGAACGACTGCAGCAGCCCCTCTGAAGTCTTCACTGTGTGATTTCAGTAACAGGATGGTGGCTGCACCAGCTACCTTCTGCCTTACCTGTGAAAGCTAAAAACCACGCTAAGGATTGAGCGCCCCTAGAGTTATATTGCATTCGTGCAAAGATGACTCACAGTATGCTGAGCAATCCCCAGTTCCTTTGAAACGAGAAAGTTATTTTGCAAGAGTCTGAGTTTGTTAGGTGTATTTAAAATCCCGAGTGGTCCCGTTTTCTTCATTATTGTCTGTATTTTTGGTATAGTTCAACAACGAATCTCAACGATGAAGTTAAACAAGGCTGTGTGAGCAGAGATGGCGAAAGCCATGCTCACCAAATCGTTTCTTCACTGCCTGCCTCTCTTTCTTATGCAGGGGCATCTCTCAAGAATGTATCTTAGCATTTAGAAGCAATTCATTGGGCGGGTTGAATCAGGTTGAATCTGGGTCCACCTGTGTGGCCTTACTTATTTGGGCTGGAGCATTTCTCCTTTGAAATTAGTAGAGAGAATGAAGCAAGCGGGCTTGGCTCCTGTCAGCTTCTCATTAAAACAGCAACAGCAACAATGAACAATCAGAAAGAACTGCTGAAGAGATCGCAAACTTTATCAACATGAGATCAGGTTGCCCGTGGAGACAAGAAAGGCTGACACTGTTCCCCACATCTGCATCTCCTTCCCAATTTCCCACTCACAATCAGTTCACTAGGAGAACTACGGTGGATAAATCACAGAAGGAGGTATTGTCACTAAACATCTGTAAATACCATCAACGAAATACAACAAATTAAGTAAACAGAGAAGAATCATTGAGCTCAATATTCCAGATATGGCTAATATAATAACAACAAAAAATTTTATCCATGAGCATCAAGACCTGTTACAATAAACTTTTAACCAAATTCTTTCTCTTTGGTCCACAACTGAGTTGTTTCCTAGCTGAGAGACAAACATCTTTTGCCTCTCAACACAATAAAGGAGTTGTAACTTGTAATGGGCTGCATCTTCGATGTCCCACACGGCCGTGTATTAAAGATTTGGTTGTCACCCACGGCACGATCCAGAGGTCGAACCTTTAAGAGAGGGAGATTTTTAGCCATGTTTTCTGTTGATACAGCTTGATATAGCTTTTTGCTGGGGACAGTTCATCAGTATTTCTTAAATTTAAAAATACATCTACTCGTTGATACAGTGGTTTCACTGTTGAAAATCTATACCACAGGAAAACCAAAGTATGAGGACATAGAAGCTAGGATATTCACTGCAGCTGGATTTAGTAGAAGGATATTACATAACTAACCTATATTTAGCAATAAAGAGGAAATGCTTTAAAAATGCCAGCTATGAGATAGTTCTGCAATGGCATATAGTGAAGGCATAAAGTCTACAGTGACACAGCAGAAGATGGTAAAATGTCTGTAAATTAAAATCTCTAGGACCATATTATATAGAACATGGTTCACGGGAGAGGAGATGGAGGGTGGAGAAGAATTACAGATGTGTTAAACATCTGGAAAGGAAACGCTTGTTTAAAATGGTTACAAACCTGAAGTAGAGAAGTGCTGACTGCTGAGAGTCTCAGTGCTTATGCACTATGTATTTTTAACTTTTTAATGACGAGGTATATTAGTCAGCTTTCCTACAAGACAAACTAGCTACAAAGAGGAAGGAGTTATGTGACTCCTAGTTTCAATCCACAGTTGTGTGCCTCTGCCACCTTTGGGCTTGTGGCAAGACAGGGTACCACAGTAGAGCCTTCCATGAGGCCCCTCTTCCATACCTAATAAATACTGAGTACTGGTTTTCATTTTCTCCATTTGATGGGATTTTAAGTTTCAGTTTTTGTTTTAGCTTCTGGTTCCTTGAGTCTTAATGAAGGCATACATGTACTTGTATGTTGGCTGGCAATGTGCATTCTTCTGTCAAGCGTATAATCTTAGTTTGTCTGCATTTCTTGTGGAATGACATCAGCTATTTACATATAGAAATAACTTATTAGATATAAATATATATGTCTAGACCCTAGAAAGTTAAGTTGCAAAAGAGTACGTGTTACATATATATACATAAGTATGTTTTCACATAAATAATGTACTGAAAGCTTTATTGCAAAGCATATATATACATATATGTATATATTTATATGTCAAATCTGCACATTGTTTGTTTGCCATTTTTAACTCTCATGCCTTCAATAGAAAGCTTCTTGAATAATTGAACTTATGTTCAACAGTAATAAATATATTAATTTTTTTACAAAGCAAAAGTTGTTAAATCAACATTCAGATGATTAATCTATCTAAATTCCCAGATGCTTTTTTTGAGAGAGAGAGAGGCTGGCAACAGAGGCCAGGCTAGACTCAAACTCATGATCTCACTATTTCAGCTTCATCAGAGGGATGATGACAAGCATGCGCCCCTACAATCAGCTTCCCAGGCTCCTTTAGTGCATCTTTTTTCTCTTTGATTTGAAATATTTTCATGCCCATAACTTAAGAGTGTACAGGTATTTATATGCTTATAATCTTGAGTTATTTATCATCTTAGACTATCAGTGTTTAGTGTGTGTCTGTGTGTATACAGAGGCATGTGCCTGCATGCATGTGCCCACATGTGCCTACATGCACATGTGTAGAAGTAGGTGCAGGACAAGTGTCTGGCTCTATTGCTCTCTATCTTATTACCTTGAGACAGGGTCTCACTAAACCTGCTGTCAGTGACTTTCTGGAGCTGTCTATATGTCCTGCAAATGCTAAGGTTACAGGTACCCACATGCCTGGCATTTTGTGTATATGACAGGGTTTGGACTCAAGACCTACACTTGCAAAGTAAGTGTTTGTACCCACTTAGCCATCTCCCTGGCTCCATTACTGTGCAATTTATAAGAAACATCCTGAATCTAAGGAAATGGGTTTTTAATTTCTGCAGAAAACCATAGAAATCCATTATCTGAGACACAGCCATACCAGAGAAGGCAAGATTTTTGAAACAATATCCTTTAGGCTCACACAAATTAAAAACTCAGGAATGTGCTGGGTGCAGACACAAGACATTTACAATTCCAGTTCCACAGAATAGTTATGAAGTTCAAAAATAAGGAAGAAGGGATAAGCAGTCTTTGTGGGAGCCCATTAAAAGTCTCAGGCCAATCACTGTTCTTCCTGGCAGCTACCGTTCTGTGGCCCCAGATCCGCATTCTCATATTCATGAGAACATTGCATAGACACCCCACACACAACACACGCACACGTCAAAGTAAAACAAGGCATTCAAGTAAAATCAACATTCCAGTTGTCATAAGAAATTTGAAAGAAATTCCCAGGGGGAGAAATCAAGTAAAGGCACATGAGGCCCGTCGGATGACTTTGTAACTACTGCTTCTTGGACCCAAAGGAGCTAGCCACGACAATGGCCGAGAAGCCATGCGATTAAGGAGAACCAATGTCTAGGATGTGTTTAAAAGCAATTAGTAGGTCCAAGGGCAGAGGGGCCTGACCAGCTACAAGGCAGTGGGTTTAGGGATTGCTTGGTGGGTCCTAGCATATTCATTTAATTCTCTATCAACTCCTGTGAACATGTCATCCTCCAAATAGAAATAAGGGACATTTTTCTGAGATCTTGTTACAGTAAACAGAATCAGGGAATTAACAGTTAAGGGAACATAAATCTTCCCATCTCATCCAAGCCTCTCACCTTATATATACAAACAAGGCCCTGAAATGTAGCCGGCATCAAGGGAGTCAGTGCACGGGCTGACACTGCAGCCACTAGATCTTGTACAGCTGATCGCATTTATCCTCTGCATTAAAACGTTTCCCTTCTGGAGGGAGGAGGGAAGAAGGAGGAGACTCATAAGAATCAATGAAATGGGAGGCTCGGGACCTCACCAAAGTTACACGAGTCACAAGGCTCCTCTCCAAGGTTATATAAGCAGTAAACAAAAGCTGGAGAAGAGCAGTGTCCTCGAGGATTGCCTGCAAGTAGGGCAGGGCGCTCCGGCGGTGAGGCATCTGCACGAAGCCACAGTAGAGCAGGCTGCTCAACGGCTTCAGTTGCCTCTGCGTCACCCACACTCCTGAAAGTAATCCCAAACACACGCTGCTTCTCCAAGACAGATTTGTGGAGGAATCATTGTGTGGCTCTCCTGTGTTGCTCTTTATGGACTGGAAAGATGTTTTATTCACTTTATCTCAGGGAAAGTCACCCCACAGCTGTACTAAGCCACTTTTCAATTATTACTGCATGAATTTTGGCTGATACTCAAAACATAATAACATTTTTAGTGTAATGTTTTGCTTTTTTCATTATGTAGTGTTTTAAATATTTGGATTTACTTAATTTGATATTAAGAGTTATTAGAAAAGAACTCACAATACATTTATTTTCCTTGAAATGTTACTAAGTCATTAGATGAGAAGAAACCTATGTTCAGAAAATTATATTCATTCATGGAACTAAAAGTAGTTCACATTAATTATAGAAACCTTGATTTTATTGAATTCAATTAACAATAAGTTGACAGTGATCTCTCATTTAGTAAATCTGATATGAATTAAGCTTAACAACTAAATCCCATTAAGTAGGGATCATGCTGAAGACACTTCATAGATATTTTATTGAAAGCAAATCCAAATAGAATGTTGAGCTTTGGAAATGAGATCTCTATCTCTATTTATCCCACAGGGAGAAGTAATTACAGGGAGAAGGTATACCCTATCACTAATAACATCTCTCACTGTTACCGAGCAGACCTAAGAATGCGCTCTGTTCACACTGACCCTCAAGGAGAAGAGGGTCAACTTGGTTGTCTTCTGCCAGAGCCTGGACTCGGACCCATGGCTCAGAACTCATAGGCATGAGTCAAGAAGGGGCAGTGGCCCAAGGCCGGTTCCAAGGCTGTCCTGTGCTGCATTCATGAGTTGTCACATAGAGCATCTGATCTCAACAGCAAGATATACTATGCAAGAAGCTATTTGCTGAGCTTCCTGAAACTAACAGCCAGGTAGTATTTTCAGAAGTGAAGGCTCATGAAGCCTTCTGATAGATCCAGTGACAAGGCAGTTATTTAATAAGAAATGTTATGATAATATTTGATACAAGTCACAAAAGCAATCTGTGGGGCTTTAAGTAACCAGCTCTTATGTTTTCCATGGCTCATCATTTTACTGTGGGTGGTCTTGTTGCTACCTTAATCATGGGAGTGACTTTTTTCATGACCCCTGTAGCTTTTTTCTTTCTTTCTTTCTTTCTTTCTTTCTTTCTTTCTTTCTTTCTTTCTTTTTTTTTTTTTGAGCTAGTGACCATCACAATTAGAAATGCATGTGTTATGCCTAGCACATAAGGGGGTGGTGTTCTAAGCAAAGCAGGCAGCGCTGGAACCACAGTGGTCATAGTGGTCCACAGAAGGCCCCTCTTTACCAGGATTGTTCTCAGCATGACTGCCGATGGACAGGGGGACAGTGGGTTGTGATGTTTTGCTCACGTTTTATATTAGCATCATCATGACCCGTGTGGGTTCCCACCAAGAGGAAGATTCTCTCTCCAGAGCAAAATTACATCCTTCTCTGCAGACTGGGTACTGAAGGGTGAGACAAGAGGGAGGGCACAGAAACCTGGCAGAGTACATCCGGCAGTTTTCCGGATGTTTATAGCTATCCCAGTTGGGCGGTTCTTAGTTCTTGTTTCCTTAAAGACCACACAGGAGGCAGCAACCCTGTTAATGCCTGGAGCTGGGAAGCAAGCACAAAAGCAGGGAGTGCGGGGTAGGACCGTGGAAGAGGCTGTCTGCCTGGGATCACAGAGAGAGCTCATCTCCTGTGGCGAGAAGAAACACTGCTCCACAGTACTTTGTATGTTAAAGGCACTTATCCTTTCCATCGTAACAACAGTTTACTTTCCTAGAAATAAAATAAATAAAATAAAATAAAATAAAATAAAATAAAATAAAATAAAAGCAAGAGGGCCCATACAGCCTTTTTAGAGGGTGGATTCTTTTCATTTATGATTTCTACATACTTAAGTGTAAGCCAATTAGCAGGATGAGAATTTTTTAAAGTCTGAAATTCCTTATATGAACAATGACTAACTAAAGAAAGATGGAAACATTTAAGGTATATCATGTTTCAAAAGTCAGTTAGACAAGTTTCTTTTCAGTTGCCTTTTACATGCTATGTAAGAGAGTAGCAATGGTAGGATTTATGTGATATAATTTATGTTATTTGTTCCTTTGCCCTAGAAAGATAAGAAACTGAGCGAGAGCTGGGTTGTGGTGGCCCGTGCCTGTGATCCCAGCATTCAGGGAGGCACAGGCAAGTGGATTTCTGTGAGTTCGAGGCCAGCCTGGTCTACAAAATGAGTCCAGAACACTCAAGACTGCACAGAGAAACCCTGTCTGTGGAGGCTGAATGTTAAACGGGCGTGTTCCTGGGCTCTACTCTCACACTTCGATTCAGTAGTTCTAGGATGAGATTTAAGAAGCCACCTACCTACTAGTGCTGGTCCTACTGACGCAACGGTGGGTGGTAATGAACGACTCCAGGAAGCCTGGCCTCACATATAACAGAGGATGCACTCTGGAATCCTACCTTTTTGTTTTATTGGGTTACAAAGCCGACAAAGCGCAGTTACCAAGATTTCCAAGTGTGCTTCACTAGCCAGCTACAGGCACTACCGCATCCTCTGGGCCCTTCTCTGAGGAATCCTAGCACACCTCCACTCGAATCCTCAGCTACTGCCTCTCTCCCAGCTCACTGGCCCCGTCTTTTATTCAATCCTGTTCGAAGTCATCATAATTCGCTCCCTTTCCTCTTACTCCTCAATGGCCATTATTGGCTTACTGTGTTATTTTTCTACCAGTGATGTACATTCTACCTCAGATCTGTGGCTGATAATCCTAATCGACAAAAGGCATGAATAGCAGAACTTGGAAAAATCACAGGAATAAATTTTATACCATACATATGTACACTTTTATGAGAGGCTCGCCTTATGGGGCATACTATGTTTTAACTGAAGATCCAGAAAATTCTTTATTGTTCTCTTGCTTCACAGTCAACCAGTCTGCGCTAGATCTATCTCTGGGGAAAAGTAAGAAACAAGAGTTGTTTATTATATACGATCCTCTCACAATATGAAGGACGTTTTTATCTTCAGATTTCCCTTCCTTATGGTGTGTTAGCCTTTCACTGTTGCTTAGCTCTAGTTTCACAGACCTGCAACCTTTTCTTACAGGGTCAGATAATAAGTAGTTCAGGCTGTAGGTAGCTACAGATATACCATTAAAGAGGTACTGATGAGCCATAAATAACAGACTCAGTCTTTAAGAGTGCATACTAATCTTACAGAGGACTCAAGTTCAGTTCCCGGTGGCCATGTCACATGGCTCACAACCACTTGTTACTCCAGTGGCCTGTGTCCACTTGTAGTGGACAGGTTGAGAATGCATAGACCATGAGGTCAAACGTCCTATTTCTCTCAGGAAAGTGCTAGAGCTCTTTAGGATGAGGCCTGTGTGCTAGGTGAGGCTCCAGTCTCACCAGGGGAGTTAGAAGTGATTTTCTACTGCGTGTTACAGTTTGGCTCTTTTAGAATGAAAGTGCTGCTATCAGATAGCAGTGGAGACTCAGAGCTGCACAAGCCTCTGATGATACCTAAGGGTTACAACCCTTTGTCAAACTGTTGTCCTAAGCATTGCAGAGGAAGCAGGTGGATATTTGAAACCAGTCAGCAGGCAGGTCCAATGAGAAACAGGCCGAGCGGTGCTTCACTGGCAGTCAGCACCAAGCTGGCGGTGATGAAGCAGGCTTTGTCAACTGCCAAGGCAGCTCTGCCATCACTGCCTTGAATGCTTTAATCAGCAGTCAAGCCCTGGCCATCCATTGGGGATTCTCCCCCCAGAATAAATGGGGTCTCAGTCATGGTGGAGGAATGGTGTAAGCACATGAGAGAGCAAGTCAGCCAGCCTTTATTTATAAACCTTGGGCGGTGGTGAGGGGTTTGTGGGTGACTGTGTCTGATTTGCTGGGGCTAGAAGTGCCAGAATACTTACTCTACATGCAGTAGTACAGTACTCATTTATATACAGTAGCATGGGGTCCTATCACAAGAAGGAAAACACAGTACTTACATATCCTATGGGTGGGGGAAGAACTTCTAGGTATGACTAAAGGGCATTTGCTTAAGGCTAGGATCTCTTAGGCATAAGTGTGGGGGGAAGGTAATAGCCAGGTGCTTGCTCAACAGGTTTCTTATCAGAAAAGGGCCTGTACTCTTCCCTGAGGACTATGTGACACTCCTTAGAGGAACTGGGGGTTCCAGATCAGGGGAAGAGGGAATCCTGGTTAGAAAGGGAGTCTGTCATAATAGACTGAGCGCAATTGGCTATGCAGATATTGTAGATTTCGACCTCTCCACCAGTGTCCCATATTCCAGCTCCAGGAGAACTGTTGTCCTTTTCCGGAATTCATGGGTAACTGCCCTAGCAGGTACACACACACACACACACACACACACACACACACACACACACACACACACACAC
>OU015758.1:25493398-25514059 GCA_907169655.1 Acomys percivali | reverse complement strand
GAGCAGGGGAGGAAATAGGGCTGAACTTCCTGCTGGCCAGGGGAGGAGAAGTCAGGGGGAGAAGCCAGAGGACTGGGCCACCAGGAGAGGTCCAAGGATGAGAAGGAAGGAGCTGGAGCTGAGGAAAGCTACAAAAGTGCAAGTATCACTGGGATGTTTGCTGGGAGTAAGACAAAATAGCATAAAGGGTTAAGAACAGACTTAAAGTGCTCAGATTGTGTTGTGAAGCCTTGTATTATAGAAAGAATCTCAATTATTTGTGTAATATCCAGGTTAAGAAATAAGCTAAAAGAAACAAACACTGTTTTATAAAAATAATTTCAACACACACACACACACACACACACACACACACACACACACCCCAACCAAAAATGAAAAACCAACCAACCAACCAACCAACCAACCAAACAAGCAAACAAAATAAACCTTTGAAAATGGACACAACTACATGGCAATAATACTCTATAAAATATACTCTATAAACAAAAATAATCAGTAGTCCACAGACATTCACTTACCTACTCCTAGAAGTCCACCCAAAGTTTTTAATTTTATTGTGTTTTTATAAGAAGAAACTAATTAAAGGCTTGGGTATATATTTGCTGAATTCCTTCCATCCTTCTATTCTGTCCATCCTAGGATGTGAAGCTAAATTACCCAAGGGGAGAGGAAATGTTAAACCTTAAAAGGGTGAGGATAATTAAATCCAATAGGCTAAAGTTTGGCTAGAGCCAGCAATCCTTGAACTTAAGTAGGATTTCAGATGAAGCAACTGTGAATTCTTTCCATATATGAGTAAAGTTTTCTACTCAAATTCAAAAATGATCAAGAATGAAAAAAACCGCAAGAGTGGGGATGATCAGGCTTTGACAACTCAAAAGGCAGGCACCTTGGTGATTCCAGGAACCCTGAGGCTGGCGCTCCCCCACCACCCCCACAAGCAACACCACCGGTGCTACAGGGAGCTGTGCTAGGAGCCTTCAGGAAAGCCATTCATTCTGTCCTATCCCGAACTCCTCTAACCTGCATTATAGCAAGTGAGTAGGGCTCTGTCTATTTGCTCGCTCGCTTGCTTTTTACCGGAAGAACTCCCCAGTGATTTCCAAGAGCCTCTACCATGATTTAGGTATGACGTTTAAGTTGGGGCAAAAGTATGGTTGTTGCTCCTAAATATTGTTGTGTTATAATTAAGAACAAAAGGAAGTTTTCATCTTTGTACTAGATTGCCAGAAGACACCTAAGATCTCAGAAGAAAACACCAAGATTTTAATGCAAACAGAAGAGAAAAGGGAGAAGGAATTTGGGTTTGGACTTGAGTTGCACTTCTAGCTCTGCTCTGGTGGAGCAGGGAGATCAAAGTTTCAGCTTCTTCCTTTGTTAACTAAAAGCCCTTCACTCTCATGGTCCCAGTGGTGGTTTGAATAAGAATGGCTCCCATGGGTTCATATATTTAAATGTTTAGGGAGTGACAATATTTTCTAGTATTACTAGGGTGGCCTCTTTGGAGGAAGTGCATCACTGGAGGTGGGCTTTGAGGTTTTAAAAGCCCATACCAGGCCCTATGGCTCTCTCTCTTCCTGCTGCCTGCAGATCCGGATGTAGAACTCTCAGCTCCTTCTCTGACACCATGTCTGCCTGCATGCTGCCATCCTTCCCACCATGGTGATAATGGACTGAACCTCTGAAACTGTAAGTCAGTCCCAGTTAAATGTTTTCCTTTATAAGAGTTGCTGTGGTCATGGGGCCTCTTCACAGCAACAGAACACTGTCTTAAGACAGTCCCCTTATTCAATGGAAATTAAGTATGATAGTGTAGTAAACTGGCCTGCACATAGGAAGTTTACTATTAACTCATTCACTCATCAACAAAGGTTACAGAGTATCTCTGTCCCAAACTGAGGGTCACAAAGCATTCTCTTAAAGGGCAGGTAGTAGAAAATTCAGGCTTTGTACATTCTAGCAAAATGCTCAAAACATGGAAACAGCTTAGAAATACGCAAATTAGTGAGTCTGGCCTTGTTCCAACAGAACAGTATTTATGGACACTAATATTTAAGCTTTACATAATTTTGGGTTTTTATACCATGTTTTTTATAACTTGTGGGCTATATAGAATTAGGAGCATGCAATTGTGTCTCCTAAAAGGGCCAGGGAAGCTTCCCCCAAGATACCAACAAAAGAATGTCTCCTAAACAAGTCCTGACCAATAACAGTATGAGTAGACATGCTAATTTGGGAGGGAGAAATCTCACAGGGCCCTACCCCTTATGCAAAGACGCATAGGCAGCTAGTGACCACTGGGAGGGGAATTAGTCTTCCCTAGCAATCGTCTCTTAACTAGTTATCTAATACCAAGCAGTCAGCCCTGAAATCATATACATTCAAGCAAAACTGAATAGACATACATTTGTAACAATAATAAGTAAAGAAAAAAAGAGGCCATGAATTTGGGTTGGCATGAGAGGAGATGACATGGAGGGAAAAAGGAGGGAAAGGGAAATAAATATTTTAAGAGAGCTGGCCCCAGGCCAGCATGGTGATGCATGCCTTTAATCCCAGCACTCAGAGGTAGGCGGATTACTGTGAGTTCGAGGCCAGCCTAGTCTACAAAGTGAGTCTAGGACAGACAAGGCTACACAGAGAAACCCTGTCTCAAAAACCAAAACCGGGGAGAGAGAGAGAGAGAGAGAGAGAGAGAGAGAGAGAGAGAGAGAGAGAGAGAGAGAGAGAGAGAGACAGAGAGAGAACTGGCTTTACCCTTCACCTGGGCAAAGCAGGAAGGCTGGCTGTGGTGGCTGGGCACAGGAGAGCGGGACAACTCAGCTACCAGCAGGCCCGGATCCAGGGCTTTGAGTTGGACTACCCTGACATCTACCCTATCTGTGAACTGTTGGAGTGCATGAAGGAGTCAGCCCTGCAGATCGAAGGCTGCAGGATCTCTATGACACAGGGAACAACAGAACATCTGAGAGCAGTCCCAGTGAGGATCCAGGGTTAATAGTGCAGCAGAATCCAGAGGCCTGAAACCAGACCAGTGACTCATTGCAATGAGCATTTACATGTAAAGCTGGGCCAAAGAATATACTGTGTGGCATACTGTGACACAGCACAGCACCCACAGCAAGATGTTTAGATGTTTGTTAGTCTATAAACTTAGTTTTTATTTTTGTTTTCTTTAGGGAGGGGGATGAAAGGGTAAGGACAGATATGGAGGGATAGGGAGATGGGTGGGACTGGGGTGCATGGTGTGAAATTCATGAAGAATCAAAGAAAAAACTTTACGTAGGCAGCAGACCACTGTTTGCCAGTGCCAGCCCCTAAGGTCTGGAAATCAGAGAGGACAGGAACAATACTCTCCCCTGAGGTGACAACATACAGATAATGGTCCAACAATGTCACAAAGACTGTAAATGATAGTCACGGCAGATGCCATTAGATAAAAAGTTCCTCATCTTCAGAGTATGTATACTTTCACCTCTTCTGTCCATTTGGTTTGTGAGATTGTGATATTTTCTCCAGGTCTCCCATGTGTAACCTGAGTTTTCTGTAGCACCGAGTCTCTGCACATCTTAATCGCCCTGCTCCAGAGATCATGTTTATTTCGGTGATCTCACAACGTGTCCGGGCAGATTGTTAGCTATTGTTTTTGTGCAAATTCATCAAATTGGCATCACCGAGGATCCCTTACTGTCATCTGGAACCATCCAAAACTTCTTCCTAACTCTTGCTGCAGCCCACTGTAAGGCCTTAGGCTACACTCTGGCTCCTATGTCTTTCTGCCACTGACAACAATTCCTTTCTCATCTTTACACATAACTATACATATTTACACCTGTGTACAGGTGTGCAAACAGGAGAGCCCACACCACTACATGTTGGCAGTGGGGATATAGCACTTGTGGGAACAAGTGTGCCCAGGCTGCTCCAACTGGCAGCCCTGGGACATGGCAGGTATGAGAACAGGCATGTACTGGCCACCAGTTGGATGGCCTAAGGCATGGAAAACATGACAACCAGCCTGCATAGTGGCGGGGCTGGGACCCAGCAAGTGTGTGAACAGGTGTGCCCTTCTCTGTGCAAGGTTGGTTTCACGTTCTAGGCTTTTCAGTAAATTACTAGTCAGCAATTGATTCACACTACCTCTAAGTGCAATACACACGCAGGGTGAAGGAAGTCATTTGGCAGGAAATATAAGTCCATGTTTTATATAACGTACAATTTCAAACTTGGGCAAGCAAGTTTTGAAAAATCTGCTCAGACTTCATTGTCATATTACACCTTGGCTTTTAATATTAGGGTTTCTTTGCAGGAATCATTTGAAGCCCCAAGTCTGAGACACAGCAGCAGCACAAACTGAACACAGATGACTGAGGGACCATCCTGCTCTGGCCAGTGGATAGGTACACTGCACTGAGCTACTAACACGGAAGTGATCTGGGCCTCCCTGCCAGTATCTGGACCTCAGTTCAGTTGTGGATGTTTGATAACACACAGCACCTGATGCTCTGGCAAATGAGTGAAGTGGAGACACGAACACAAATCTATACTTGAGTGTCAGTAACGTAAACACAAGAGCAGTTACTGTGCTTTTCCCAAAATCTCATCTCAGTGGGCTGTTCTGTAAGCACACTGGTACCCAGAGCAAAGTTAGAATATGACAAAGTTGATCTTTGGCTCCATCTGTTTCATTCTCCTGGCCTTACTTTCCTCTTACTCCCCTCTCATGTGATCCCCACAGTAAGGAGCTTGACAGAATCACCCATGGTAAATGGCACAGCCTGAACACATTAGTTCTACCAAGAGTTTTTGCCTTTTATGTGAAAGTTTCTTGAACACAGATGTCTTGAAGAATCACCAGCCATATAGTCTGTTAGTAGAGTCTGTGGTCTGTGGGGAGGTGACGGTGACTTTCCTCGAACCCTTTGAAAAATGCCCTGTGGGTGTGTGCCCACTCACTACTGAGGAGAGGCAAGCCCTGGTGGTGACTGCACAAAAGCGTCAGTGGACATCACAAGTTCCTTCTAACCTCTTGAAGATGGCACGACTCATCTCTACAAGGAGCTATGTTTGTCTTCCAAGTGCTGGGCCCCACGTGAACCTGTTACCAAGCCAGACCACCCTACCACCTCTTCTTCTACTTACACTGCTAATGGAAAAAAAATCAACATTCAACACAGGTTTCCAAAGAAGAAAATAAAAGAAATTTAAGCTCATAATACTGAATCAGTGTCTTTTTTTTTTTTTCTGGTTCCTGATAGTGACAAAGAATTATTTGCATAGTAAGAAAAATGCTAAAAATACTATCTGATGAGGCTTTTACACTAGCTTCTAGCGCTCTGAAATATTATATGAGTGGTTTCACTTATCAGTTGTAACATCTTTGGGATCATTTGTGCACATAGTTGCCATATTTATAGGAAAAAAAAAAACAAATAAATCCAGAACTGACTTGTTTTCTAAATGAATTGAGAAGCTGTCATTAAGAAGCATCTATCACTTTATTGCATTCATGTAAAAGCATTCTTGTGCCTCTATAATGGACTATTGAGCAGACATTTTAAAGCATTACACCCATGGCAATATGTGTCATAAAAAGATAAGAAGCTATAACATAATTAATGATTTCAATTCCTCTATAAATGAATTTCATTTTTAATAGGTGAAATTCAGCTTTGGACTCAACATGACAAAAGTCTGAAACTGAGAAGAGAAAAATCTCTCCAGACCACATGCCACCTTCCCATGGACATATGTGGGGAATCTGTAGATCGACTTTTTTGCAAATTAAAGGTCAAAGCAAGAGAAGATTCCTGTACTCTGAATGTGAGGCAGATATACTAAATTATCACCAGCTTAAAAAAAATTAAACCGTAGCCAAGATGTTAAGCACAGTGGACTGAGCGTGGGAAGCAGGAAAAAAACCCCGGCAGCAGCAATGGGATGGCCTGCTTTGTTTGGAAACATCCACAGTGATAGTTAGAAACCAGGAATAGGACCCTACTTTAATAGGAAAAGTTTAAAACATGAAAAAAAAGTGGCTAATAACCACATAAAAGTCTAGGGAAAAGGCTCCTAAATTGAAGATTTATGTTCCCTGGTGTGCTCCTGTCTTAGCACGGGTTACTCCAAGAAGCCGACCTTGAGTCACAGGTTGAATACCAGAAATCTATTTGAAAGTGATTTCAGAGGCACCAGTAAGAAGGAAATGAGAGCAGGAAGCAGGAAGGGAATGCAATCCGGACAGTTGTATGTATTACATGTTAAGCAAGTGAGACTCGTTCATATCGGGACCCTCTGAGGGACAAGAGAGCATGCCTCAGAGGTTCCCACCCAAGCTGTAGAAGTCGGGGTGCACACTTACTTTATTAAACCCCACTACCTCCTGATGCGAGGTACTGTGGGGGTGTTAGCTCCTGAAGTCACAGGGCTAGCTCACCCTGGACCAGAGTGGCCTCTAGCTATTAGAATACCTGCTGGGCAAGGCCCTAGGCATATGCCATTGACTGGTGTGCACAGGACAGAAGTGACATGGAGACAGGAGTGGGTCTAGAACCCACCACCAATAAACAGCATATATAACAGACAATAGTCCGCAGTCCCTTATCCATTGGGATTGTAATATTTTAATACCCACTGTTGGACTAAGACTGATTCAGTGGTAAATTCTTATCTGAGGCTTTCTATAATATTTATCCATTCTATATTATATGAATAGAATTTCACTAAAGAAGTACTAATATTTGAGCATGAAATGTAGCCAAGACATCACTAAGAATGCAATGTAACATAAAATTACCTTTATTTTATAAAATTATGTAATTTTATAATCTAAATAATGTATAATTTTATTATATTATCTATCTAAAATTTTCTAAATTCCGAATCTCTAACAGAGAATGAAGACCGGACAAATATTTTTTAATGTCTTCCCCTCTCTCTTTTTAATTTGTCTTAAAAATAAATAAATAAATAATAAATATTATAGGAAGAAGCATATTAACCTCCCTTGAACGAAGGGCAACCACCATGTTAAGAAATCCAGGGGGGAGCCGGGCAGTGGTGGTGCACAACTTTAATCCAGCACTTGGGAGGCAGAGGCAGATAGATTTCTGTGAGTTCAAGGCCAGCTTGGTTTACAGAGCAAGTTCCAGGACAGCCACAGCTGTTACACAGAGAAACCCTGTCTCGGAGGAAAAAAAGAAAAAAGAAAGAAAGGAAAGAGAGAAAAAGAAACCCATAGGGAAAAGGATAAAGAGCCGATAGGAGGGAATGCAGAATCTAAAGTTCTGAACTATAGGAACATCTCCTCTGACTGAGATGACTGTAGCCTTCTGTCACTGTGAACAATGCTAATATCCCTACACAAAGTATTAGAATTCTACACTATCAAACTCCTTCAGGAAAATATGAATATTAATAGATGTCTTATACATTAAAATAGCAATATACTACATTTCATGTCAGCTTCTACATCTCAGAGGCTTTAGAAACCCAAGCCAATCACCTAATTATTAGTTATAAACACCTATCATTCAATGCTACTTGTGCATATGGTATGTGCCTAAGATTATACACTGATTAGATTTTTTAATGGAAAAACTGCTCCATTGTTAACATCACAAATGTACAATTCAGTATGGTAGAGTAATTATATAAGCCTTAACTCAAGTGACTATAACCCATAGATACTGTGAAAACAGCTGTGTGAACTTCATACACATCCAAGGAATCACAAAGGCCTCAACTTTAGCTGAAAAGGATATGTGACGTCTCAGCTTAAAAGATGGCACTTAGCCTAAATAATGAACGATTCTAACTGGTAGAAATGAGGCTTAGGCTAATCTGAGTAGAAGTAATGGAAAGAAAGATCTAATACGCAAGACACTCAAGCCATGAACAACTTAGCAAGTCATACTGTTTGTATGAAATGTGGTATTATATAACAAATCTGAAATAGGACAGGTTACTACCTTAATAACAAAAAAGAGAAGAAGTAGGAGAAAACTATAAATAAATATTCCTCATGAATACAGACACGACAGCCTTAAAAATTTTCAGTGAACTAAATCTAACAATAGATAATACCAAAAGATGACCAAAGAGATTCATCCCAAGAATGCAAAGTTAGTTCAACAATCAAGTCAATCAATTTAACTCACCAGAGTAACCAAATAAAAAAGAAAACCCATAACGCTTTTCTACCACTGCAGGAAAAGCATTGAAAATTGCACTTGTGGGGCTGGAGAGATGGCTCAGAGGTTAACAGCACTGCCTGTTCTTCCAAAGGTCCTGAGTTCAATTCCCAGCAATTGAACTCACAGCCATCTATAATGAGATTTGGTGCCCTCTTCTGGCATGCAGGTGTACATGTAGGCAGAGCACTGATAAATAATACACAAATAAATCTTTTTTAAAAATAAAGAAAATAGCATTTGTGATTTTAAAATAACTTTCACCAACCTGGAACCAAAAATATCTTCCTCACCTATATGTACCTCAACTAAAGTGCAGTTAAAAGTTCCACTAGGGAATTGGGAGGATTGGTTAAGAAGGTAACACGAGGACTTGAGTGCTGACCTCCAGTAGTCACATAAAAGCCAGGCATGGCCGCAGATGGGGTCAGAGACAGGCAGATCCTGAGAGCTCATTAGCTAGATAGCCTCACAAAATGGGGAGCTTCAGTTTTACTGAGAGACGCTGTCTCAAAGAAATAGGATGGAGAGTGATGAAAGAGGACACTTGATGCCTTCTTCTGGCCTCTGTATACAAGTGCATGGGCACATGCATCTCCGTGTACACGTACATATGTGCATGCAATACAAATGCACACACATAAACACAACTCCCAGGCTTAAAAAAAAAAAGAGATAAAAAAAGTCCTATCAGAGACAACACTCATAATAGTGAAAAACTGAATACCCTTTTCTAGGATCAGATATTAGCCATACTTTGCCTCATTCTTTCCAGCACTGCCTGGGGCCACGGCAACATGCTAACAGGAGGGGAGGGGGGATAGGGGCAGGAGACAAGAAGGAAATGAGACATAAAAAAGAGGGAGGGGAAACAAGGGAAGAAGAAAGAGAAGAAAGGAAGGGAAGGAGGGAAGGCATAAAGGAGGGAAGCAAAACTCTAATTCTAGAAAATACAGTATTTATATAGAAATCATGTGACTCTCCAGAACAACTACATAAATTCACAGTCATTTTGCAAGGTTCCTAAATTCAAGGCAAATATACAAAAGTCAATTGTAGTTTTATGTGTAACAGCAAGTAACTAAAAGATGAAAATTTTAGAAATTCCACTTAAAATAGCACCCAAACCTTAAAATACGTAAGAGTCAGCTTAACAAAAGGCCTGCAGTGCTTTACACAAAGTATTGCTAAGAGAAGTCTTTTAGGGCTTATATAGTCTGAGAAATATGTCATGTCCATCCATCAGAAGACTCCATACTGGTAAGACATAAAATGCTCTGAAACTTGATCTAGAAGATTCAATGCCGTTCCAAAGGAAGCCTAATGGGGGAGTGGGAGGAAGTGTACACTTAAGTCCACCTTTCATTATGCAAGAACTGACAGTGTGGACAGAAAACCAATGCAAAGTAAAAAACATAAATTTCTTGTAGCAGAACACAGAGGTATCAGAGTGTGGGTCAGTAGCAGAAGATGGACATTTTATGGGAAGAGTTCCAGGTTTGGTCCTTGGCACCCTTTTATACCCCAACAACAGGAGAAACAAAGAACAGAAGGGAAAATATTTATGGCTTTATTGTAAGCAAGGATTTCATAAGACACAAACAGCATGACCCTATCAAATTATAATGGATTTTGTCAGAAGTAAATCTTTTTTTTGTACTTATAAAAGTAGGAAATTAAAGGCAAGCCATAACATAAGAAAGTTCATAATATATATCTTAAAATATGTAAAAATTCATATACTTAAGGAGACTAAACACCCATTTTCAAATATGCTATAAACTTTTGGACATATACTTCCCAAAGAAATAGAAATGGCTAGTGAATATATGATACTACAATGGGATACCACTAAAATTATTATTATTATCATAATATGTTTTGACAAAGGCATGCTAGTGGCAATATGAAATGCTATAGCCATTTGAAAACATGGCAATTTATAAAAGTTAGATATTCCCCTCACATAATGAAAACATATGCTGGGGAAGGTTGCACACCAACGTCTATAGAACCTACCCTTACAACAGCCCTGGCTGACAAGCGGCAAATGCTCATCAGTGAAGGATAGCGTGTACTCAACAATAAAACAAAACTCTTGCTATGCAACACAAGGAAGGTGAGTCTTGGTTAATTATGCTAAGTGGAGGAATCCAGGCACATAGAATATATATTTTATCATCCCTTTCACATAAAATGCAGTACAGAAGGAGAGGAAGGAAAAACAAATAATAGTAACAATGCTTGAACAAATCCATAAAGATATTTTATATTTAACTAAAATTTTATATCATATACCATAGACAGGTGATAGATAGATAGATAGATAGATAGATAGATAGATAGATAGATAGATAGATCTTAATGAAGTCATGACATGTCACTTGGCTGGCAATACTCACCCACATGAGCCACAGACTAACTAAAACTCCACTACTAGGCACAGCAACCTCCTTTTGAGTTGTTGGTTAGGGTAGACCAAGAGACTCTGAAACCAAGATAGGTTATTTATGTTGCCACGGTTGCCTCTCAGAGGTTGAAGATTAAATCCTTATTGCAGAAACACCACACCCTTTGGACACAGGACTAAGAGGATTCGAGCTGGATGTGACCTGAAGGGCTCTTCTTGAGGACTAGCTTTCCTAGTAGCAAAAGGTGTTATGTAGCTGCCAAGGGGAAGCAATAAACAGCTCTACCTAGTAATGATACCTATGAACTACAGCACTGCACAGCATGCCAAGAGATTCCTAAAGGTGCAGCAGTAGCACTCATAATTGATAGTAACAGCCATCTAATGGGGCTTAACAACAGGAAGGAAATCATGCATGCTTCTGGAAAACTAGCCAACTAGCCAGAGCTAGAGCTACTAAGATCATAGTTTTTAGGGGATAACCTAGTACCATTACTTTAGATCAGCACACTTCCTAACTAAATTCTAAAACTTATCCTTATTCCCATAGGTAACTGTAGCTGTCACCCCTCAGCAAAGAACCCTGTCCCTGCAGCAGAGGGAGACCAGTAGCAAAGACAATTGGTTAAAGGGGATCAATTGTCGTGGGGTGCCTAGCCCTAATGGATACACAACATAACTAATGCACTTAAGGTTCAGGAGACATCATGGAAGAGAGGGCAGAAAGACTGTATGAGCAAGAAGACTATGTAGTCAGTTGTGATATTGTGTCTTCTAGAAACACCAGGGATGCTACACCCATATTACTGCAACATATTCTGCCTAACCAAGACTCAAACGATGACACCACCGACAGACACACCAACTTTGTAGACAGAAATCTTAGGGAGACCTACCCTAGGCAAAGAACCACAGGCAACTAGTGACTGCTTAGAATGGTTGAATCAGTCTTCCCAAGGGAAGAGCCCCATAACTGGTTATTCAATAGCAGGTGGTCAGCCCTGAAATATATATACACACAAGCAGCATTACACATCAGGTTGTATTTACACACACACATGTGCACAGCAATAATAATCAAAGAAAAAGGCCATGTACATGAGAGGGAGGAGAGAGGTATGGAAGGGATTGGAGAAAGGAAAAAGAACAGAGAGCAGTGGTATAATCCTGTTTTAATTAAAGAAAATTAAATGCAAATTAATAGCGACAGAGTTACCAAAACTGCATCAGTTTTTCCAGGAGCTGGGGTGGACTCAGAGATTCAGAGACTATCTAAGGAATGAGGTGTAGTCAGTAAAATACTATGATTATGCCCATGCTGCAGCTTGGCAGTGTATATAAATACATGACATGTATTTATCATAACATGACCAACTGCCCACTTTAACTAACAGGTAGACAAGCTATTTCTCAGGGAAGTTAATTAGGAAAAAAATAATTCTTACAGTGATAGGTGAGGATGAAATGCAGGCTGTTATCCAACAGTTCTAGGAATAAATGTTATCTCTGCAACTGAAGGCAAAAGGCATGCAGTGAACTTTTGTTAATAGTGTTCAGATGAGCAGGTGCAGATCAACAATTCTGACACCGCTATGCATGTACACTAAATTGAATGACCAAGATATGACTTCTAATGACCTATTGTTAAACCCATAGATTAGTGCGTGTTCTCACCCCTCATCAGAGAATCTTGTTTCTTCACTAGATGGCGATTAAACCTGAGACCCACAATTGGTCAAGGTGCAGAGAATAGAGACTAAGGGATGCACAGCCCTACGTGAGACATCTCATTACATCCCTCCTCCTGAGGACCAGGGGATCACTGCGGAAGAAGGAGCAGAAAGACAGTAAGAACTGGAGATGGTAGATGACAATAAGGCGACAGTATTTTCTGGCCACATGAATGTGGTGGCACAAATAACCTCAGCAGTGGTGACAGCATACAAAAGGCCAGTGCAAGCCCAAGCCAAACCAAATGGAGAGGGAAATGGACATGAAGTCTCACCCCTAGCTGGGGAGCTACTAGCTACTGGCTGTTGGGAGAAGAAACATCTTTCCGGTTGTGGTTCCTGGTACATTCAACCATCTCCACTGGAAGGCTACACATCCAAGATTGTACCAGCAAGAGAGGGAACACACAGTTGGGTGGCTAGGGAATGGGGGTTGGGTATGGGAAGCATTGGGGAAGGTAGGTGAATATGTGCAAAATATACAGCATGGAATTTTTAAGGAACTGAGAATAAAAATAAGAGGGAAAAGAAAAGATGGCAAACAGTAGAGGACGGCTTACTCCAAGAGCTTACAAATAAGCAAGAGAAGAGGCTGGGATGATCCACATGGTAATACACTAATTATACGCATGCCCATGGACTCATGTGTCTACTCATGCAGAAGTGGTTATATCCAGAAACGTCACCAGCTATGTGAAGGCGCATGTTCTGTGTCACCAGAGAATACAGAAGCAATGACATCCCAGAACTAAAGGACACACATAGCACATGAGCTTGGGGTTGTACCACTATTTTCTAGTTAAAAAAAAAGGAACCAGAGCCTTTTTTTAAGGACTCAAAGAACAAGAACAGATAATGAACCTGGGTTTTCTCTGGGGCTGGAAACTGAGTGCAAAGGAAGAGGAGGGGAGCAGCGGGGAGTGGGTAGGACTGGGGAGAGAAGAGAAATAATGAAGAAAGAGGAGGAGAGAGAAGGAGAAGTTGGGGAGGGGAGAGAAAGAAAGAAAAAGGAGGTAAAAATTTCCCAGAATGATACCAATATGCCACACACGAGCTCAGTAAAGTGCTGTCAATAGTCAAAGCTCAAACAATACAAACAAGAAAATAATCCAAAAGATAAAATAAGTATGTGTAAGTCTACACTGGGATTTAAAAGGATGATTGCCAAAATAGGGGTCAGATAAAAACCTTTTGTGTAAACTTTGTGCGGACACACCATGTCCAGAGGGGTGAAACATAGCTCACTTCTCAGGGAGGACTGCAGGGTAAGGAGTGTTCTCGGGAAGCAGGTAACACTGCAGTAGCGGTGGCAGCTACCAAAGCCTCCTCCTCCTTCCTGCAGATCGACACTGCAAACACATGGGCTTTGAACAGAACTCTCCCCTCCTTTGAGGGCCAAGTGTGGAAAAAAAATCCACAACGAACCAACACTGTGCTGGCAGGACAATGACATGGCATGGAGTTTGTTCATATATTGTGGCTTGTCTCCAGCCTGTCCTCCAGTCTGAACTATCAACACCTACCATATTGGAAGTCCACACATACACACCATTACTCACTGCCCTGCCCTCAGCCCACAGAGAGCCGTATCCACCAGAAGAGACTCATTTTTCCCTCCATTATGAAGTGCCTGGCTTATTTGCTCTAATACTTCCCCCTCGTACTAGTTGGTTTTGTCCACTGGACACAAGTCTAGACAGTTATGAAGAGGGAATCTTAACTGATCGAATGCTCTGGTAAGATTAGCCGGTAGATGTGTCTGTGGAGTATTGTCTTGATTAGTAATTTATGAGGGCAGCCCATGGACTGTCTGTGGTACCACCCTTGGGAAGGCAGCCTCGAGGTGTGTAGGGAAACAGGCTGAGCAAGTCAGTTGGCAGCATTCCTCCACGGCTTCGCTTCAGTTCCTGCCTCCTGGTTCCTGTCCTGACTTTCCTGGATGACGGACT
The DNA here is from genome assembly GCA_907169655.1 of Acomys percivali. Taxonomy (NCBI): domain Eukaryota; kingdom Metazoa; phylum Chordata; class Mammalia; order Rodentia; family Muridae; genus Acomys; species Acomys percivali. The sequence goes on along the minus strand of OU015758.1, from coordinate 25,499,775 downwards.
TGAAGCTACAAGATGAAATCAGACCTTTCCACCTGAGCTGCTTTTGGTCATGGTATTATATCACAGCAAAAGAAACCCTAGCTAAGACACCCACCTTGTGCTTGTGCTGGGCCCCTGGCCCTCAAATGTCTGTCAAAAGTGTAGAGTTCTACAAACAGAGCCTCGATTCTACTTACTCCTTAAATACTGTTTAGGTGGACTCCTGCATTCATGTGCCCACTGTCCACCTCGTCCACCTCAAGCTGATGGTCTTGCTTCCTTCTTATTCATTCGCATGACTGATCATGGGACTCTGCCACTCTCGGCAATGGGGCATCCTTGTCTGTACTGCTTGGGTGTCATTTGTCCCATGGGCTCTCATGTTCACTCAAGGTTGCAGTAGACAAATCAATTCAGATGCTGTGACTTCTCCTTCTCATGGTGGCTCCATGACAGTGTAGATGATGCCACTCATCCTCATGGCTCTGGTCCCCTCTAAGCTTCGGTTCTCGTTCCATAACTGCTAGCTACACTAACAGCTCAGCACTGACTCTTGCTCACCCCTCTGCCTGATGATTACATCACTGCCAAAGGAGCTGACCATTGTAATTTCAGCTCAGACCCCTTTCATAACTTACAGACTCAAACTAAACTGGCTACCCCATCAAACAAAACTATCTTTCTCCTCCGTTCCCTATTTTATCAATGGAATGTGCAGATGTTTAAGAGTCTTCCCAGACTTAACCCTTTCCATTCCTGACACTTTACAAAGGGAATAGTTCTACCTCCTAAGTGCTGCCATTCGTCTCATCTCCCTTCCATGGTGGCTGCCACTCTTCCAGTTCTGCCTGGAGTACTAAAACAGTCTCCGTCCTGATATACTAACTCATCCCAATGACTTCCTATGCACCCTCCTATATCCCCCCTAACACTTAGTGATGCAGTCACACTGTCAAAGTTCTGTCCCATTTCAAGCACAGCATTTGAGAACCTTTGCTGGCAGGAGATGCTGTAACCCATCCACTCATCCCCTATTGGTACCTTTTGTCCTGACTCTGCATACTTTACAGTTCCCTGCTCTCTTCCTACTCCGGTGCCTATATATGTGGTCCAGTCTAACCAGAAAGTGTCCCCCATTAACTACACCAAGAAAGGCCAACTCATCCTTCCTGTCCCAATGAAATCCTACCCCTGACTGGGAGATTTTGCAGATGCTCTGGCAAACATATCAACAGCTGCTCTCTAGTAGCACATAGCTTATTGGCAACAATTATTCCACTGCATTTTCAATGCTTGAAAAGAATCTGTCCACTTGGCTAGTTTGAGAAGAGACTAAGATATCTGATAATAGAATATCTGAAGTCATTTGGGGTTTCATCCAGCACTGTCCCTGCCTCATGCAGCATTTATATTTAAGTTTTATAATCCAGGACAGTACTAAGGCATGCACTAGGTCTGTGGTTCTCAACCTTTCTAATGCTGCGACACTTTAATACAGTTCCTCACGTTGTGGTGACCCACACCCACAAAATTATTTCATTGCTGCTCACAACTGTAATTTTGCTACTGATATGAATTGTACTGTAAATACCTGATATGCAGGATATTTGGTATGCAGGCCCCCAAAGGGGTCTTAAGAGCCACTGTACTAGGTGGAGAGAAAATTATTCTATACTAAAACTAAAATAACATATGCTTTATAATTTTAAGGGAAACTTATGGTTTTGAAAAATAGACTAGGGGCTAGGGAATGTCTCGATAGGTAGAAAGCTTACCCATTCATTTGAGGATCTGATGTTCAGATCCCCAAACTTCTTGTAAACACCAGGCATGTTTGGCAGCTGATCTGTAATCATAGCTTTCCAGAGGCCATGCTGGCTAGCAGCAATCTGGCTCGATGTAGTTAGCTCTGGGTTCAAATGAGAGTCTCTGCCTCAATATGAGGCAGAAAGTGCTCGAGGAAGATGCCCAATACAAACCTTGGGCCTCCACACATATGTATGAGCATACCATGTGCCACATATGTGAGCACTCATCACACATGCCAGAAAGGGAGAGAGGAAGGGAGGGAGGCATGGAAGGAGGGAGGGAGAGGGAAAGGGAGAGGGCGGGGAGAGGCTGACTGACTCAACAGGTATGCAATGGAAGAAGAAACATAACTCATGTAACTCCTGTCTACAATCCCAGTCTGGATCACAGTGTGAGATCCTGCCTCAAACACTGAGTAAGAAAAGGGCAGAACTGGTGACACATATGACTTAGGATGCAGTATGAGGCCAGCTTTTGGGCATGAAAAAGTTCTCTTCTTTTATTTACTTTTAGTAGCCTTACTGTGCTTTTGTGTGTAACTATACCTCTCTCTCTCTCTCTTAGAATTTTGTATTATACAATACATAAGAATGATCCTTAAGACAATAGGAAGCTGAAACTGAGAAGATGGTCTGGCCTAGTGGTTAGAAGCATGTACTGCTCTAGCAGAGATACTACGTTGGGTCCCCAGCATCTATGTCAGGCAACTGACAGCTACTTGTAGCTCCAGTTTCAGGGGAATTTGATGTCACCTTCTGGCCTAGGTGCACTCATGTGCACACACACCAAAACAGACAACAGACACAGACAAATGGTTTTTAAAAAGACAAGAAGGGGCCTATCCTGAGCTAAGAAAGAGGTTTCTGAATCCATCGCATAAATTTTATATACTTATTAATATTTTTGTCTAATGTAAGCCATATTTGTTGGCATCTCTGGGCTTTTTGCCCAGCTTAGTTTAAATCTTTTCATCTGTTCAGTCTTTTCTGGTATTGTAATTGATACTGTTGAATTATAGTTCAGAATTTCCCTTTTATATTTCTGTCTCATCTAAGCAGGGACTATGACTGAGGCTAAAAGAAAGTGTTAAATATAAAATACATTTTCTGCATGGTCCAAAGATAAGTAAAGGACAGATCAAAGCTTAGCCTCAAGAAGTAATTTACTAATTAGCTTGTTTTAACTATTAGGAATTATTGTAATCAAATCAAGAACATTAAGTCAAGAAACCATTTAAAATATGACAGACCAATAATAAAAAAATTAACTCTTACCAAGAAGAGACTGGATACCCTATGAGCATATAAAGGGGGAAGAGGTCCCCCTCAGTCACAGTCACAGGAGATGAGAGTAAGGGGAAAATGGGAGGGAGGGAAGAATGGGAGACTACAAGGGATAGGATAACAATTGAGACGCAATATGAATAAATTAATAAAATATATTAAAAATAAATACAGGTCTCATGCATGGCAATCTCGAAAGTATAAAAAATTAAAATAAAACTCTGCTAAAGTATAAAAAAAAATAACTCTTATATGCCAGCCCACTTTCAATCATCATTAAGACGTTTTTCCCTTCTGTCCTCACTTAAAACAAGTCTGTAAATTAAATAGTAATGCTATTGTGTTGATACTTCTTTCTAGAGATGTGGCAAAAAATATTTTTAACTACTATATATACTAAATAGAATCCATGGACTATATGGAAAATGCATGAAGAAGTAGCTAGTTCATTTCTGACTCAAGCAGTTCTTTTGGTTTTAACAGTGGTTTATGCTAGACTAGGCTCCCCAAACTCTACCTCCAACCTCTAACTGTAAAAAGCACACTCAATAAATAAAGCAAAATTCCTGTTATCAAAAGAATCTCCATTTTATAATGGGCCCACCCAAGTCATGTTTAATTGTGAACAAACCAGAACACATGTGAAGAGGACACACACAGTCAGAAACACCTTCTCCATGTCTCCTACAGGCAGCGTACTTGGTGGAAATTTTGTGATGACATCATGAGTCCCATGACCCCTCTGGTTATGATGCCTGTTACACTGATGTAAGGAACTAATTATAGAAGAACTGTTGATGTGTCTCAGAAAAGCAAAACACTCTCATGGTACAATCCTTGTTCATGCAAGGAGACAGAAGCATTTGGATATGTGTGCGTACAGTATCAGCAAAGATGGTAGGATTTGAGTAAGTGGTTGGACTAACAGAATACAAATGAAAAGAAAACATAATTATTTTTATAAGGATTCTTTCTAATCTACTCTCTTGTCCATCATAGAACACATCAATAAGCTATTGAACCTTCTATTTCATGAAGTCAGTTCCATCCTACGGCAGGTTGAGGTTTGTCTAGGTCAACAGGCCTGTGCTAGCTACTCAGGAGGCTGAGGTGGGAGGACAGCAAGTTAAAGGCCTTTTTGGACTACAGAATAAGTCAAAGCCAATCTAGGCAACTTAGTGAGGCCCTGTCTGAAAAAAAGGGGGCTAGGAATATATGCTTAGAGCTTGCAAGACCGTAGGTTCAATCTCCATGATACCCCATCCCCACAAACAACAGCAGCAAAACAAAAACCACATTAATATTCTTATTAGAAGTTTGCCTCTTCTGGTTAATCCTGTATTTATCTTGTGAACTTTTTTTTTCATTTACATCCGATAAGCTCTGAAACCCCACATCTGGCTAACAGTACTTGAGTAGATTATGGCCTTGTGGAAAGCTTTCCTGATAACTGGCCAAAATTCAAAACTCATCAGGGGCTCTGATCTGGTCTGTAAGTTGCTCCTACATATGATAGCTGATGTATTATCAAAGGATGGATATTTAATATGTAATCGCAATGAATCAGACATATTTTGAAACATTAGGCACTGCCTAAATCTTGTTGATAATCAATCTTTGAATCTCAGCTCACTGATCAGTTAGAGGAAACAAAGGAGAGTATTGGTGTCTAGTTCAAGTATTTGTCAGACCTATAAATTAGTGGTAGCCTGATGAATTTTTAAGCTCCAAGCTACAACACAGACCAGCGTATATTGAGCAGTGTCCTTCTACCACCCAATAATTCAAATGTTTCTATTTTTAAAATGTGATTTTTGTTATTAGCTCTCTCTGCCTAGCCAAACATTAAATCTATTGTTAAAATAATTCGATCTTTAAAAGAAAATCAGAATAATAAATACAAGCCCATGATCGTTATTCTTTGTTTTTAAAAATTAATAAATAAAATTGTAGCTTTCCGTACTGCCATACATATTATTATAAGCATAAATATTATATTAATATTCTTATATACAAGCCATAATTTATAATAGCTATAAATGAACTTGGCCTGTACTTTTCCTTAAAAGTGTTATCACACCTGAACAGCAACTTTCAGGGGACAACAGACCATGAAAATGTTAAGAAAACATAGTTTAGGATACACACATAATCTAGAAAGGATACACATTTTTCTCTAAACTTAGGAATATTCTTATAGTTCATATAAATCAGCAATCTTAAGGTTTTGTAAAATGAGTCACACTTGTTAAAAAAAAAAAAAGACGGGGGATTTAATTTAGATACCCTAGGATTAAAGTAATAGAAAATCTCCACAGATAAAAGTAACCTGACCATCAATTATAGCATTCAAATAAGAAGTGAGGCAGGTCTACTAAAGGGAATCCAGGACAGCCAAGATAACCCAGAGAAACCGTGTCCTGAAAACAAACAAACAAACAAACAAACAAACAAACAAACAAAAACTGAGCCAAGCCTATCAACTACACCCACCCACCCACCCACCAGGCTGACCTGGGAACCCAGAAGACTGAACTGAACTCCAACCCTTACTAGAGGAGCATCTTCTTGCAGTGACTGGCAGTTATCACAGACGCACAACTGGTCAGCATACAGAGAATATGAAACTTCAGAGTGCCCATCCTTAAATGGAGTATGTACATCACACCTCTCCCCCTTCAAGGCTCAGGGATCTTTGAGGAAGATAAGGCAAAAATGTAAATGCTGGAGGGGTTGAATGACTTCAAAGAAACAATGTTTTCCAGACACAATAGGGCAGATGCACATGTGAACTCACAGTGACTGTGACAGCATGCACAAAGTGTGCATAAGTTCAAGATAGACAAAATCCCAGTGTAAAGGAGGGGAGGTGGGCAGGAAGTCCCACCCTAGGTGAGGAGCTATTGGTAGTTGGTAGCTGCCGGGAGGAGAGTCAAAAGTCTTCTATAATGGTGACAGTATGTCAATCACACTCCAGGTCAGGTCCCACGTCTAAGATTACTTGGCTAACACAACCTGAACTCAATGGGTGGCACACACCTTTAATCCCAGCACTCGGGAGGCAAAGGCAGGTGGATCTCTGTGAGTTCGAGTGCAGCCTACAAAGCAAATCCAGAACAGCCAAGGCTACACAGAGAAACCTTGTCTTGAAAAACCACAAAAATTTAAAATAAATATATAAATAAATAAAATGTAAAACCAAGAGGGAGAGGGATAGAGAAGACGTTAGAGGGGAAAGAAAAATAGGAGAGAGGAGAGAAGGGGAGAGGAAGGGATTGGAGGGGAGAGGAAGGGATTGGAGGGGAG
>OU015758.1:25435709-25493051 GCA_907169655.1 Acomys percivali | reverse complement strand
GGGAGCTCTTTAGTTGAGTAACTTAGAAGTGGCCACACCATGGAGGAGGAACATGACTCCTCTTCTCCCGCCAACCATTAACTGCCTACAGCTCTGCATGGAGGGGTGAGGCCTCACAAACTACGCCCAAGTCCATGATGGAAAGTCGATGGGGCTTGAGCAGTAACCACCACCGCTCTGAGTCCATGGGTGCAAGAGTGACGTCATGTCCAGAAGACATCATTTCACAGCATCCCTCTGGATCTTACATTCCTTTCGCCCCCTCTTTTGCAATCTTTCCTAAGCCTTACAGAAGGCCTGTATCTTGGATTTCAATGTACTATGTTCAAAGTATAATCATCATTTCTCTAAACTTTCTCCCCCTCAAATATTTCTTGCCATAAAGGTTTTGAAATTCATTTACAATAGTTCCTAGTGGTCAATAAAAATGTATTTCATGAATAAAAGTAGTCAGTTGGTCAACATGTGTTATTAAGTGCAGAATCACTGGCAAATCACCAAAGTCAGCAGCACAGAGCCAACCGAGCCATTTCTGAGCTTTCTCCCCTGTGCAACGGCAGAGCGATGAGCTCTACCTACAAACGGGTACGCTACCAAAGTTTACATGTAAGTCATTTTGAGGGGGAATACTTTTATTCAGATTTCTAGGCTACTCCTAAAGTCCAAGCTAATTCAACATATAGCTGAAACTTTACTGAGTGAACAGGATGAAAAACCGATGAGTGTTATTTTGGACTAACCTAAAGCTGAGTAACGACACACAGTGCGTCCTTACGTGGGTAGATGTGTTCCTCGTCTGGCTCACTTCTCTTTTTCTTTCTTACAAAGGTGCAGAACGAGGGCCAATGAAAACAGGAAGTGGGCGAACACTCCCTATGCTCTGGCAGAGCCCTCCTAGTCTGGAGTGGAACAGTTGATCTTTTATCAGGGTATTTAAAAACAAGTCTTCATAAACGACAACACAGTCCAACATAATAAACTTTTCATAACTCATTTAAGCTAAGCAGTGTAAAAACCTTCCTTGATCACCCCCCTACTGCATCACAGTATCAAAAAAAAAAATATCAAATAATATACTACAGGGCTTTCAGATCTTAACAAAAAAGAAAACCACAGGCTGGTTATTAGATTTGACTATAGCTATTTTTGAAAACCATGTATGGGAAAAACTCTGAAAACAAATTTAAAATGAAAAATTGGGAAAAATATTTGTAACCTACAAAGTATTTGATCTCTAATAATCTCATAATTCAGTAAGAAGTACAAGAATAGGCAAGGTATCAAAGAAGAGATAATAGCTAAATGAATAGTTTTGTTTCACTGATAATCTAAGAAATACAAGTCAAAAGAAAAATATAGTTTCTATCAGTCACAAAGAAGAATTAATTTTAGCCAATAATTTCTAGACTTGTTTGGCAAGACATCTGCTAGAGATGACGGCTACTAGTCCGTCTGAGGTGGAATTGGTGCTTTTGAAAGAGTGTGAAGTCCTGGAGACACAGAGTCACCTGGCCCAAAAGTGAGCATGACACACAGTGTGACGCTCCGTCCCCAGGGGCGGGGCCAGGGTTTTACTAAGGTGATTGGCATGAAAAACTAAACTCGAACTGACTTTTTACACAACGATGCTTTATAGGTATTACAGTTCGCATTAAGCTATTTAAAGAGCCCTCCAGCCTGCCTGTCTTCATCCTCTTGCAGTACTTCTTAGCGCCGACTCATTAAGTATTCTTCATCTGATTCAAGGCAAAATATGCTTCTGATCAAATATGCACTCACATGCTCTTTGGCAAACTACAACCACATTAGAAAAATCATAAATCTGGTACTAAATGTTCTGGAGGAATGGTATATGCTATACCTTCCTCATCAGAAAAGCATACATATGGGTTGCAATATGTCAACAAACTGCGTCTGTGACTTTTCTCACTCCTAGTTTTAAAAATCACAGCAAGATCAATAAAATAGGCTATACTGCTATATTTGGATTAATAACAAATCTAGCACATTACTTCTCAAATGGAAATCATTCAAACATGTTTTGAAAGACATTCAAAACGTTCTTGAGATGTACATTTTAATGACTATATCTGCATAAAAGTTAAAAATAAATGCATCTGATATCCCAAAGTTGATCCCAACTTTAATATCACTAACCACTTATACAATATGCTTGTCTAAATAAAATAGGCAGTTAAGCAGCCCATAAAAATCATTCTGTCACTTTGAATATGTACCTTGATTTAAGAAAATACTCAGGCTTCCTATTTAAATCAACATAACAGAAATGATCAGTGATCATCAATCTTTAGGCACGTATACAAAGCACACTTTCACTCCACAGCTGTCTTTTTATATCACAGTGTTCTGTCGTCAGGTCAGGTCTCACTACAAAGTCCCGTTTGGCCTCAAATTCATGCTACTCCTATCTACGTCTCCCTGTGTGTCTATAATACTTTTTCAAAATTCTTAGTAGTTTTAGCATTAATAGTCAGTAAATTATGCAGGTAGTAAACATAATTATTTTCAATTTATAGAGATCAGTGTCTAGAAATGCAATTTTGCATATGATCTTTTAATAAAATTAACAGAACTGAACTTTTAAAAACCAACGTTAAGTTATTCAGTTATCCTTATTAAAGTATAAATCTTTGAATTCAAATAATGAAATACATTAATCAAAACTCTAAGATAAGTACAATTGTAAATTATTTGTAAATTTTTGAAACAATCTACTGTTTTCATTTAAATATCAATAATCTGTGCCCTCTCAAATATATTTCATCAAGAGTGACTAACAAATATTTTTTTAATTGCTAGCAATTGCTATTTAGTGAATATTTGTTTCAGGAAGATTATATATGGCTCTGGACAAGGTACTGAGAAAGACAAAGGATTCATAAGATGAACAGAAAGCTGTACAAGACACCTCCTGGAATTCATGAAGAAGGAAACACTCTAATTGCAAGGATGAGACATAAGCATCCCCAAACCAATATAACACATGGTCTGAAGACCTTCATGACTTGGTGGGATGTTAAAAGTTTATTAACCCAATCTCTGTAATTGCTCAGAGAAATCTTGTGTTTAAAACACAAAAACTTCTGATTTGTTAAAAGTTTACTTTTAAACTTATATGAAATGAGATTTCTCTTCTCTTGAATTTTTCCCCTTGTGAAATGCCTCTCTGTCCCATACCCACCTTTCTTTGGATGTGCTCATTTTATAATGAATATAATGCATGTACTCTAAGGCATACAAATATTACCGGTCATATGTCATATCTATCTTCTTGCAATTTCTTCCTCCATGGTCACAGTTTCTTGTGGTTTTCCTCTACTCCTTGTTTCTTTTGATTCAGGAACACATCACTGTTTCATGGTTTCTATCTGGGGCATGTGTTAAAGATTACAGTGTTTTTACTTGCTGTGTACCTTCCTTAGAATTTTTAATTACCCAGCTGAAAGAGGATTATTTAGGGATATACTATGAAACAGGAGCTCAACTTAGGTTGTTTTCCACATGCTAGTAATATTAAAATTGAATATAGATACAAGAAATTAAGAGTGGAATGACAATGAAGGAAAACAGAAATCATATATAAAACAGAATAACCAGGCCAGCCTCAGACTTTACCAAAGCAGCTAGGGAGACCAGAGGAAAAAGAGGCAGCATCCACAGAGCTCTAGAAAGGCCAGCATCCACAGAGCTCTAGGAAGGCCTGCATCCACAGAGCTATAGGAGGACAGACTAAGCACTGTGTGTATCTATAGTAATACAACACACATCATTCTCAACACAGTCACCTGCAAGCCTTTCCTGAAAGGTCCTGCCTACTTAGGAGAACTAGATAACTAAAATATGAATCAAAATAATCCAAAGATGGAAAACTCAAACTAAAATGGAACTTACTTATAAAACCATGTGTAAATATAGCCAAGTTTGAGAAAGTAACAATACTATTATGACAAACAAAAGCAGCTAACAGGCAGGAAAGACACATGTGAGGAAGCAACTTTCAAGGTGGCACAGTGTTTGGTCTTGGCAGAGATGGGAGGTTTTAGGTTGTGTTTCTCAACAAGGCCTTGCTTGGTAGCCCAGGATAACTGGCAGTCAGTGATACTCCAGCCTTTAATCTCCTGCAAAATGGACTTTCAGGCATGTGCCTCCACATCCAGCCAAACATGTGTTTTCAAGCCTCATCTTAACTTTATTATACCACAATTCCCTCAACTTGATTGCTTTTTAATGTGGGTGAATATGTGTGTAAGCACACGTGCACATGTGTGTGTGTGTGTGTGTGTGTGTGTGTGTGTGTGTGTCTGTGTTGGTGCATTCATTCCATGGTGTGTGTGGAGACCACAGGACAATTTGCTTTTCTCCCATAATGTGGGTTCCAATGACGAAGATCATGTTGCTCTGCTTCTCAGCTGTGTTGGCTAGTGTTAACATCAACGTGACACAAGCTAGAGTCATTCTGGAAGAGGGAACCTCAATTGAGAAAATGTTCCCCACAGATTGGCCTGTGGTACCTTTTCTTGATTGATGACCAATGTGGAAGGGCCAAGCTCCCTAGAGCTGCACCACCCCTGGGCTGGTGATCCTAGATGCTACAAAATGGCGGGCTGAGCAAGTCATGAGGAGTAAGCCAGTAAGCAGCATCCCTCAGCTGCCTGTTTCAATTCCTGCCTCCAGAGTCAGAACCTGGTTAGTTCTGACCTCCTCGGTGATTGACTGTTACCAGGAAACATAAGAGAAATAAGCCCTCTCCTCCCAAAGTTGCTCTTGGTGATCGTGCTTTACTACAGCAATAGAAACCCTAGCTAAGACAGCACCTAAACAGAACCATCTCACCAGGCTCTCTCTCCCCAACTTTAAACAAAAGATCTTCCCAAGTAAAGGACGAGACAGGGCATTAGCAGAAACGAGTAGGGGATAACAGAGGGTAAAGAGATGGTGGCAAAGATGATGTCCATGCACGAAAATATCATAATAAAACCCAGTATTATACAATTAATATAAGACAACAAAACCTTCTGCATGCATTACCTTTTGTACCAAGAAGCCACATATTTGAAAATTCCAGCTTTCTTTTTTTTTCTACATGTAGCATAATTTTAATTATTTTTTAAATTAATTTATTCTTGTTACATCTCTATGGTTATCCCATCCCTTGTATCCTCCCATTCTTCCCTCCCTCCCATTTTCCCCTTATTCCCCTCCCCTATGACTGTTCCTGAGAGGGATTACCTCCCCCTGTATATGCTCATAGGGTATCAAGTCTCCTCTCTGTGACCTGCTGTCCTTCCTCTGACTGCCTCTAGGTCTCCCCCTCCAGGGGACATAGTCAAATGTGAGGCACCAGAGTACGTGAGAAAGTCATATCCCACTCTCCACTCAAGTGTGGAGACTGTCCTGTCCATTGGCTAGATCTGGGTAGGGGTTTAAGTTTTACCGCCTGTATTGTCCTTGGCTAGTGCCTTAGTTTGAGCAGGACCCCTTGGCCCAAATCTGCCTATCATAATGTTCTACTTGTAGGTTTCTAGGATCCACTGGATCCTTCTACATTGCTATTCTCACATGGTTCTCTCATCTAGAGTCCCAATAGGATGTCCTCCCCTCTGTCCCAGTTTCTCCAGCTTTCTTTTAAGTAACATTAGGGTTTTCTTTTTTAAATACACACACACACACACACACACACACACACACACACACACACACACACACACATACACACACACACACACACACACTCTAAATATTTTCTACTTAAAGTAATGGGCATAGTATACTAACAAGATCAACAGAAAGAAAAAACACATAGGAGGGCAATCTGTGGTTTAAACGTGAAATGGCCTCCATAGGCTCATGTTAGAGCTCTTGCTTCCCAGATTGGGGAGCACCTTCCGGTGCTTTAGCCAAGTCCCACTTCCTATCTATCCTGTGCTTTCCAATGCAGAAGCAGTGTGACCAGCTGCCTCAGCTCCCTGACACCCTGTCTTCCCCTTTCCATTCAGAGCCATGTTAAGAATCTCCTGGAACTGTGGAGTAAGATAGAGCCTCCCTCCATCCATTTGTTCTTGTCACCTACGAGATGGCAGCAACCACAAAAGTAAGCACTACAGAGTGAGAAACTTCAAGGGATGGAAAGGTGTAGTTATTGGTATTCCATGCTTTGTATTCAAGGGTCGCATCTTAATTTCTTCTTTGAAATTAACAGTGTTTTCTTCTCCAGACAAGCAACTCAAAATAGAAAAAATATTGCATACATTTCTTGACACTCACCTGCGTTCCGAAGTTACAGATGTTCCTCCTCTGAAATGTCTGACTTCTCATAGATAGAGGAGCGTGCTGGAGTGGGCTGTGCACTTTAGCACAGAACCAAAGCTCTGTGAATATGTAAAAAGTCTGCACTCTAATGTAAACAAACCCAGTGGTTTCTCCTCGGTGGTCCCCACAGACATCTGGGTGTGCTAACTCGCCTTCTTTTATGCTCTACACAGGCATCAGTGGCCCACACAGAGGCAAGGCACATTTCTGCTGACGGATGAATGGGGGCCACTCCTGACTGCTCTTTCTTGTTGGTGTCTGTGCAGTCTCCCTCTGCCTCCCTTCCTTAGCCTCCTACATAGAGACATCCCCCAAAGTTTACTTCTCTCTTCAGCCATCAGTCTACACGTGCCCCTTGAATTATCACAGCCATCCCACAGGTCTAGCCCTGGCTGCTCTTAGGAACTCCAAACCTGAAATGCAAACTCTGTGCGGGTCGTTTACAGAAGATGCCCTCCAACATCTCAAGTTTGACGTGCCAGAGCGGAATCACCTTCTGTCTCCCGGCTTGCCACTGACTTGACAACCTGACCCACAGGAGTTTTTTTTTTCCCTTTGGGGACAATGATGACATCACGTTGCTTCTAGTCACACATAATCTGCAAACCTGGGAGTTGCCTTCATCCCTTCCTTCTGCCTTGTGCTCACACGCTTCTATATTTTCCTAAGGTCTCCAATGCACACCCCATCCTCCCCACCCACACTGACACCATATAGTGCAAAGTCAGCAAGCATAATGGAAAAAATTATCAGGTCTAACTCAAAGCCTTAGGAGGTGAGTTCCACCTCTGCTGGATTTGCTGTGGGGTGTTTCATACATTATATAACAATTTGAATATAAATCTTTAAATCATGTGATATTGCTGGAATACATGAGATAGAATTGTACATATATGATATATACATATATGAAGAGATTACTATTATTTATAGCATGTACATCTGTCCAGTGCACATATATGTGTAAATACAAACAAAAAGCATTATTATTATCAAAGATGTTATCACATCTGGCCTTACCTAGTGATAGAAAAACACAGAGGCTTGCTATTATTACCAGGGTCTTATCATGTCTGACCCAACCCAGTAATGCAAATGACCAATGTTTATTATTTCTGCTCTATAAAAAACCTTTCATTCCCCAAAGGCATTATTTGATAAAAACCCTAGCCTGGATGGGAGAGAGGGAAAAGTCTCATGTATGAGGAGCTATTGGCGATTGATGCCTGCTGAGCGACAGAGTTGATTTTCTTCAGGGATACAGGCCCTATATATGCTCCAGGTGTAAGACAGTCCCACAGCCATGGACACAGGAGAGACTCAGCAAGTATTAAAAAGAAAAGCAGGGGCGGGGGGTAGGTTGGGAATATCAAATAAAGTATACAGTCGGAGGAAAGCGGTGGGAAATGGGAAGGAATGGGAGGAGAGGAGAGAGAATGGGGATGGACTTGTCCAAATATAGCATGTATTAAGATCAAAGAAAATACTTTTTAACATGTGTGTTCTCAGAGAACAAAATCAAAAGTCCTTAGCACGGGTTCCCACAGCCTTCATCATCCATCTTCATTTTACCTTTCTGACCATCTGATGCCCCAGGGCATCCCCCCACCCTCCACCCCCGCTACCACCCAAGTCCTGCGGAGCTTCTAAACCTACAGTTGTCTGCCTCCCCCCAAATATACCCTGCTTTTATGCTGCTGCATCCAGACTAGAATTTCCAGTTTGAAAAATCTTTCTTTCAACATTCAATTAGAACATAAAGGCGTTGATGACACTTGATCATGAATTGAAGTATATTTTTTCTTTACTATTATTTCTTGCAAAGGACCTTTACCTTCCTTTCTCTTTAACTACATCAAAAATATCTTGCAGAACAGAGGTTGCCAGTGCTCACCTTTGACTTTGCATTACAGTACGAGTCTTAAATAGGTTTCATATTGAATGAAGATTTAGAGAACTGAATTGCATAAATTAAGGCCCCTTTAAGTCTCGATTTTAAAAAGCAACATATTTACAGCTAAATTGACACAATGAAAGTGTACAATCAATGGATGATTACTTGCACACCCTCTTTTTTTAATGAAAGTGAAGAAGGAAAATGTAATGCATTATTAAGCCTTAAGAGAAACAAAAATATTGTTTGGTGCTCCCTCTGCTGGCTGGCAGCAGTTAATTTAAGAACAGGGAACAATAACAACACAAAGAAAGAAACCCAGGTTAAGCTTTGCTGCACCCTGCACCTCCTGAGAACATCCAGACTAGCAATTTATCAACGGTCCCATGTGGAAATAACTCACCTGAAAGAAAAGGTTTGACTTTGAAATTTGTTTATAAAGAGACAAAACTGATCTTACTGTTTTAATGTAATATATGTTTATATTTTGCTTTTTAACTAAGCCACCAACTTTATATAAGAAACATTTTCTATTTCAGAATGATTTTTTGAGAAATGGAACAGAATAAGGTCCTTTTGCTTTCTAATTCATCTTTAGGCTTTAAAAGTCTGATCAGGAACATAAGGGGTTAAACTCTTCTTGTGTTTCTAAACAGAGTTATTCTGAGTACCCTGAAGGCATTTAATTCCAAAACAGGAAGCCACAGAGAGGAACACTTGGTTACACTAATGTTATGCAGATCTTTTGGAACATATTTTCCTAAACACTTGCTGAAAGAGCCTTTTCTATACAGCATGCCATCACATGAAGTTGGAGAAGGGTCCCCCAGTTCCCACAGCATGCCTTCACATGAAGTTAGCACAGGGTCCCCACCCCCACGTGCAGTTCCCACAGCATGCCTTCACATGAAGTTAGAGCAGCGTCCCCACCCCCACCCCCAGTTCCCACAGCACTAACTCTCAAACTGCTCTTTGTTACTCTTTAGTTCCTCCATTTCCCTTGTTTAAAATGGCTTTCTGCTTGTTTTCAGAAAGAAAGAAAAAAAGAAAGAAAGGAAGAAAGAAAGAAAGAAAGAAAGAAAGAAAGAAAGAAAGAAAGAAAGAAAAAGAAAAACAGAAACCAGCTGGGGGTCAGCTAACAATGATTTCTACACTGCAGTCATCGTGGATACATACGTATACAAAAGCTGTTGTGTAGCTTATGATGGTTTTTTAAAAAAGATTAACACAGTAAGATTAACACAAGACCAGCAGAGGCATCACTGTTAAAGATCAATTTCCTATTTAAAACAAATAGCTGTTTTATATGTTTTTTTAACTCTATTATTACCTCCCCCTCATCTAGCACGCTAAAGGAGATTTCACCCGTGTAGCTGAAACAAGAAAAACCACAGGCGAGTGGACTCCTGTAGCTAAGAGGTGTGCAGGAGGGAACTTCCTCTGGTATGGACCAAATCACTCAACACTGGGTTGCAGCTGTCTCCAACACCTCTTGTGAGTAGCTAGCCACCACCTACAAGGCTCAGGCTAAGTGAATGAATTAGATAGGTATACTTTAAGTACCTGAGGTCCAAGGTGGAAAAAGAACCCACACTAAGGTGAATAAGCTCTCGTGGCCACCTGATTTCATACACCATTTCACAGCCATTAGAAAAACAAAAACCCAAAACCAAAACCAAACCCTCTCTTAGTTTCTTGGCTGATATTCAGTTGTGTTTTAGGGAAAGCCGACAGTCACTGAGCAATTATCCTTCTGTGCAGGAAATTAAGGCTTCATGCACACTCTTGATTATCCCTGAAGACGAAGTGCAGTAATATTAAGAGCATGAGTCTAGTCAGAAGAAGCCGAATAGGAAAATCAACGTGTACGTTTGGCTCTGCTTACAGTTCCATTCAAGGCGTTTAAGGAGCTGTTGACTCCATCTTTCATTCTAGGTGCTAAAAATTTCGTTGCAACTGGATTTGAAAAAGTTAACACAATCTTTTTTAACTCACCCTGCATATATATGACATATATATCATATATGTGACACATGTGTATATATTATGTAATACAACATATACTGGCATCCTTATACTAAAATTCTTGACATTTAGCCTCTGCAATGCAGAAAGCAGTGTACTGATAAAAAAAAAAAAAAAAAAAAAAAGATGCCAGGCAACAGATATGATATGGAGAAGTTTATTATATGAACATGGAAGAACATGGAAGTCGGAGGGGCACCCAAGAGAGAGAGGGCGGGGGAAGGGGCGAGGTAGGTTTGCCTTTTTATATAATCCTGGGCAGGGGCATGCCTAGTAGCAGGAAAGTAATGACGTCATAGGCTGCTAGGCAGACTGGAGAGGTATTCTAACAAGCAGAGGCTGGTTGATGAGTGGTGGCCTCTCCCTTAGGTGAGTGCCATGGGACCAATGGCAGCCAGGCACAGAGTAGATGGCAGGTCAGAGGACAGTCCCAAGGATATTCATTCCAGACTCACGCTGTCATCGAGCCCTGAGATTGCCAATCTTCTATCTTTTGAGCAAGGCTGTCTAATCCTGGGATATACATGTGGACTCGCAGGTCACGACTATGTCCTCTAGTGTTCAGAAGTCACCCACAACAAATGCACGATTACATGCATGACTACAGAACAAAAACTCTTACATCTCCAAAGATTTAACAGCAATTCTCTGTTATACAATGATTCACTTCACTTTAAATTATCAACACTCTATTCCAAATGAGACATCAAGGCTCTAGAGCTGAAATGAGCTGGCACTTAGACAAGACCTAAGAAGACATTTTAAGGTGTAGAAGAAAAATATTCAAAAAAATGATTCATTTTAATTTAACGTCACTATAAACCCAATGATGAATCAGCATAGAAACCTTAAGATGTGATTTCTTATAAAAACAGAAATAGGCCAGGTGCGGTGGCACACACTTGTAATGCCAGCACTCAGGGAGGCAGAGGCAGGTGGATCTCTTTGAGTTTGAAGCCAGCCTGGTCTACAAAGTGAGTCCAGGACAAGCAAGGCTACACAGAGAAGCCCTGTCTCAAAAAAACTATACATGCACAAAAAAAGAAATAGTAACATTCAAAAACTGTTAGGCCTTTTTCATTCCTCATGGTAATGCACTTGGCCCAAGTAGCCAGTTAACAGTATAGCAAACTACCAATGAAGTTCTGTAGAGAAGCCATCGAGGCTCCAACTTGGGTGAATGGCATCACATTCAAATGTGCGGTGGTGTCAAACACTGGCATTATTGTGTATTCGTTACAATAGCTAGTTTTTTCTAGACTGATGCAACAAAAAGGACCACAAAAATCAACTCAATTGATATCTATAAAACCACTAAACACCAGACATTCTGAAATAAAAATATATTTAACAGGATATAATATTATATTCAGATGTCTTCCTCTAAATAATAGGTATTCTCTATAATTATTCAGCATAATTTCCTATAGCTTTAACAAGGTGGTGACTTCTACTTCCCCTTCAGGCAGCAGGTCTCTGAAGGTTGGGATCCTCAGACACCCCCTGAACCATTAACTGAATACAGCCTGGTGCTCGAGCATTGAGTTTCACCTCTCTCACAATGTAACACCCAAAGGGATCTCATTGACTGCTTTCTGCTAGCCAGGGGCTCATAGTAGTTCAAAATCAGGTGTAGATAGACTGCCTGAATACTATAGAGAAAAGCAAATTACACATGCTAGCTTATTTATCTTTTTTATAACCGCACACATTGTGATGAAAATTGAAAAAATTTTTAGATTGATGGTTAATTTTAAAAACAAAAAGAAAATCAGACTGAACTAACATCTACATAAAACTTAAATGAGTTTTACAGACAAAAGACAAGAAAATGTTCAGCTTATGACATATTCATATGGGAAAAAGAAGCTAAATGAATCTATGTGTTAGAAGCCCATCAGTGGTAGCAGCTTCCATGTCTGTGCTTATGTGGGTTAGCTAGTCATGTTTACCACTCTGAGAACGCACCCCTCCCTTCCTTGGGACTTTCCCTCGTGTGCGCAATCACCTCTTGAGGGATTTCACCTGCGAGTGGCATGGCTGCTTTGCTGTCTATAAAAAGGCTCGTTGGACGCTGAATAAAGGCCGCCGCTGTCGCTCTCTTAGCACGAAGGACCCGCTGTTTTATTGTATGTTAAATCCGCACTCCCTCGCCCTTGACTCGGTACCGCGGTGACGCAGGCACCACAGGCGACTACTAGAAAATGTCACGAGGGCCCTGTGATTCTAAGGATGTTCTCATTCTTGACACCCAGATGAAGACACTTGAGTGTCACCACTCTGTGAGGCCTCGTAGGGCTTTAATGAGAAGTTGTAGATGAACTCCATGCTAGGCATACATACATGCATTACGCTTTAGCGTAGATTTCTAAAGCTTAAGTCTTTGTGAGGGATCTGAAGGCCAAGTGGGAAGCAAGAGGCAGGAGTGTGGGAAAGATTAAGCTTTGTCACAGGCGGAAGCAGTCTTGGCGGGCTTTACCCTTGGGGCACCCCATGAATACCTTGTGATAGACTGAGTGGAGCCATCCTGGGCCTGGAATTCAGGAAACAGACCTGGGAACCCCACCTGGACTATTGTTTTCCTAATGGACCCTCAACGGGAGAAGGAGACCGCCCTTCCCATGTGACTCAGGCAGGTGGGGAAGAGAAAAACAACAGATTCAGCCGGGTTTTTGGGAGAGCGTGTGGAGAAAGTGAACAGGCTGGACTATCACATGGGCCAGAGAGACACCTAAGGACTCATCCCGTGGAACGGATACCGGAAGGTTCACTCTTTTGTCCCTTTAACCTTTTTTCCTTCTTGTGTAAGCGAGTTGGGTTGTATAATAAAGTTTAATTGTTAAGAAACAGAGCCAACACAGGAGGAAAGCTGAGAAACGAGCCTGTTAACAAGCCACGGATACGTACTAGACATTTGTCAAAACTGAGCGTGGGGCAGCTAAGGAGGGGTCCGTGGCGTAAGGGCTAGTATCAAATGCAGCCCAACAGCTCTTTGTTTCTACATACCGTGTCAGATGCTGTGTTACTGTGCTTAAAGCTATGCAAAGTATTTTACATCTACCTGGAACATGGAGATAGTTCAAAAACACTTCTGGAATTAACTTCTCATAATTTTTATGGGCTATTAATTAGTTTTAAAATTTTTTATTTACAATTGTTATTACTAGGGTGGGGGGCACATGTCCCAGTCCATGTGTGGAGGTCACAGGACAACACTGCGGAGTCAGTTCTCTCCATTCACCTTTCTATAATGATTGAATTCAGGTCACTAGGCCTGTATGCCTTTAGCTGCTGAGCCATCGCACCAGACCAGTTATTATTATTCCATTTCCACATTGTAGCCCACCACTGAAGAGAGCCAGGACAGAAACAGGGCAGGAACCTACAGGCAGGAGCTGATACAGAAGCCATGGAAGGGTACTGCTTACTGGTTTGCTCCTCATGGCTTTCTAATAGTTCCCAGGACCACCAGGGACGGCTCCACTCACCATGGGCTGGGACTTCCCACATCAATTACCAATTAGAAAATGCCCTATAGGTTTACCTACAGCCAGATCTTATCAAGGCATTTTCTTAATAGAGGCTTTCTCCTCTTAGATGACTTTAGCTTGTGTCAAGCTGACATAACACTATGTAGCACATGGTACAAGGTACAGTGATGTCCTGGGATCACAAGTCATAACTCTAGGTGCATTAAGATCTTACAACTATGAACATGAACTCAAAGTATACATCAGAACAACATGTTAATGTTGCCCTAAAAATCATGTAATTCAACAAAACAACCATCAATTAACCTTGGGTTATATAGCTCACGCCACAGCCTGGACAGGTGTAAGCAGAATGAAATTTTAACCAACTGAATGAATCTTCCCCATGGCAGCTAATTACTCAATGACCAGTTACAGGAACAGGATTTTGTTTATCAGAAAAATTGCTAAATATGTGTAATTAATTAATTAAGTTTTAAAGACAGAAAAGGGTACATTCTGCCTTCTGGGTTTTGACATGCCATACAGTATTACTTGCCTCTCAACATTACTGCCCTTTGTCCTTAATTGTCAGCACTTGTCTGTGGTTCCCTGGCCCCTTAATGAATATGCGGAGTACAACATAAAAGCAGGAATGTATACCAAGTATTTGTTTTCAGAAACACTCATTATTGATTGCAGTAACAGAAGCCTTATTTTACTGGAATCTCTTGTACAACAATGAACTTCAAATTCAGCTCGGCCTCTGCACAGCCTTGGACAGAATGGTGCAAGGAATCAGAATCCTGCAAGTCAGGTTCCCCAGCTGATTTGTTAATACCCAATCTTTAGTTGCTCCTCAGTGCTCGCCAACAATGATATCAGAATCTCTAAAAAGACAGACTCAATGTGGATTTGATGAGGCCACTAGGAAAAATTTTAAGTACATTTATTTACAATGTATGTGTACTAGTGTGTATGCATGCACATGTGTGTGGGCGCATGTGAGTTGGGGAATATGGATATACTACGGCACATGTGTGGAAGTCACAGGAGTATGTCATTTGCCAGTCCTCACTGACCACCCTGTCTGAAACAAGGTCTTTGTGTGGTTTTCCTGCTGTGGACACCAGGCTAGCTGTCCCATAAGCTTCAGGAATCCTCCCATCTCTGCCTCTCATCTTGCCATAGGACTACTATTGGGATACAGACACTTTATACATCTATCTTTTATGTGGGTTCTGTCAACTCGAACCCAACACTTCACACTTCTGCAGTATTTTAATTACTTTTTTCTTACTATGAAGAGACACCATAACCAAGGCAACTTATAAAATAAAGCATTTAATTGAGTGCCGGCTTCTATTTCAGAGGCTGAGTCCATGATCATCGAGGCGGGAATCATGGCAGTACACAGGCAGGGCTGGTGCTGGAGCCGCAGCTGAGAGCACACATCTTACCCACAAGGGGGAGGGGCTGGCGAGGGGTGCCGGTGGCATGGGCTTTGATAGCTCAAAGGCCACCCCCAGTGACATATTTCCTCTAACAAGGACACACCTCCTAATTCCTCCCAGAACAGTTCCACCAACTAGGAACCAAGCTTTCAAACATACGTGCCAATTCCCATTCACACCACACACAGCAAGCACTTGTATGCACAGAACAGCGCCCAGGACATTCTTTCTTGTACATGTTTGGTAAACACCTCCCCTCTTCTGAACTTGTATAACCTGACTCCATTTCATCTTATGAGTTCAGATATGGTGTATGGATCTAAACTATTTGCTTCTCAACATCCACTGTCATCTATATTTATATATGATATTACTAATATATATAAAATATAATATAAACTGTAATATAGAGTAAATATATTTATATGTACACATTTTAATATATATTAAGTAGTATATATTAGTATATAATATATATACACACACACAGGTTTGGCAGGAGCCAAGTGTGACCACAAGACAAACTCATGACCAAAAAGAGGCTATATGTGAAAGCAGAAATTCAGGGACAACATTTTAAATGGGAGAAAATGTGTCATTCCTTCACATCTTCCTACTACCTGGAGCACACATGTGACGCAGGAGCTTTGGTGACTAACTATGAGGTGATCTTGAGGATTAAAATAATCATATAATGAACATCAGAGTCAGAATCCTCAGTGACGTCATGGAGTTGCTTCACCAGCCCAGGGCCTCCAGATTTTGTTTACAGGAGGAAAACTCTTAGATGTGTGTGTCTTGTGATCTCTGAATTACATGATGTCTACAGTCTAGTACAAGCAGCACTTTTAGCCCCCTCACCATGAGTCACTTCCTTTCTACAGGTTCAAGCATTTTAGAATAGAACACAGTGCAATTCATCAGATGTTGTCTGGCCAATATAAAAACAGGGCAATTGCTGGGCATGGTGGTCCACACCTGTGATCCCAGCACATGGGAGGTAGAGGCAGATCTCTGTGAGTTCGAGGCCAGCCTGGCCTACAAAGCAAGTCCAGGACAGCCAAGGCTACACAGAGAAACCCTGTCTCAAAACAAAACAAAACAAAACAAAAACAAAAAACCAAAACCAATGCAAAGCAAAAAGAACAGGGCAATTATTAGCTCTCTCATTCCTTCACTGCAAGACAGTCTTAGACATGAGCTTCTCCAGCAGTCTTCAAAATGATAACTTCATGCTGTGGTTACAGGCAACCAAAAACCCATGTCTTTGTGTTTTTAATAAAAGTGCTGTTAAACCAGCTGTACCCCACCTTGTATATGTTCAGTCTGTTTTTCCTCCTTAATTGAAGTAGAGAACTTAAGACTTCTCTCATTACATTCCCTGGTTGCTGTATATTATTTATTATGCAATATGATGGAAATAAACTTTGAACTCTAATTAGAATCACCTCTAAGTAATTATCCTTCCTAGCATGCATCCTCGCTTCTTTGGTCAGCAGGTGTCCTGTGCCACCACTCAGTTTTTGAGGACGATGATGTGTCAGAGCAAAAGGCTCTTGGTGACCCACTGAAGACAACTTTGCCATGGCTGGGGGTACATGATCACTGCTCTGTGGATGCTGGGTCAACCAGCCCAAGTTTCCAAAGCTCTTGTCCCTCTCCCGAGGACTCATGTCAACAACAAGACCATGAGAGGAGCAGGGCTTGAGCTTAGCAACCCTTCCTGCCCAGCTAGTATGAGCTGACACATGGTACAAATAGACAGACAGGTAGAAAAAGGACAGACAGGCAGGTGGGGGGTGGAGAATAATCAAAATAATGGTATCCATTTATATAAAAATATTTAGACAAAAAAAAAAAAAAGCACTGTCCCTTTAAAAAGAAAAAAATCTATTAGTACACTGAGTGCGTGGTAGGGACTCCAGTGTTGAGTGGCAAAGCAATGTAAATTCCAAAGCCCCTCCATTTGCATAGATATTGATTGCAGTGGGCTTCAAAAGACAGATTATACAGCTTTATAGATTGGAAATGAGCATCTTTTACCTTAGCCTGTCCCCCCTGCAAAAAACCAAAAAAAAAAAACCAAAAAAAAACAAAAAACAAAACAAAAAAAACACTAAGACTGTAAATATTAAAGGCTATAAATATGCATGTGTGAATATATATTTATTTATGACTAATGATGATTTATTAAGTGTAATACTGTGCTAAATTAATATATTCAGAGTAAGACTGACATGCTGATATGTTTACGGTTATTGTTATTGACTTTAAGAGGGCTATAGAACTATTTTCTGAACAAAAGTGCCATCTATCATACACAGTACAAAACATTTGAATATTGACTGCATTATTACATTAATTTTATATAGTTCAGGCACTACAAATTAAGCATCCTTTGTATCTGTAAATATCATCCTATTCATAAGAATATACAGAAATATTTAAATGTATACCTATTATCATACAAAGCTCCAAAGGAAATACAAATATACAGTCAATTGCAATACTCTATTATTATACTAATAGCACATAAATACATTTGTATATTATATTTGTACTGGAATAATGTAATCTTTATTACATTATTGGCTTAAAATTAATTACTAAATAGGTTTATCCAACATATTTATGTCAAATTTGTATTTATGTCAAACTTCAATCAATTTATTAAACTACAAGACAGGGAACAAATTTCATCCAATCTTTTCTTTTTGAAGCTCAAGATTTTCCAATAAATATATCTGAGTTTAGCTGACAAATATTTGGATTTTCTTTTTTTTCCAATGAGTAATTTTTTTTCAATGATGACTTTGTAGTTTGAATCACTCTAAAAAGGCCTAACCCCTTTCTTTGATAAGGGAAAGCTTTCCAAATTACTACAATGGGGTCTAGTGTTTTGTCCATAGCCACTGTCCAGTCACTAGTTAAATTTAAATGTTTCTGAGGAGTAATACCATCCTACTGCTCTTACAAGGACCACTTCTCAAGTTTACCTAAGTGCTACTACCTAGACTGGATGTTATAGATAAGCTGGAAGGGTACTCATGCAACTTAGGTCAGGATGACATAATAGGGGCAGCCTACAGGGGAACCATCCATACACTCATGCAACTTAGGTCAGGATGACATAATAGGGACCACTTATAGAAGACCAATCATTCACTCATGGAGCTTAGGTCAGGATGACGTAATAGGGACCATACACAGAAGACCCATCATTCACTCATGGAGCTTAGGTCAGGATGACATAATAGGGACCACTTACAGAAGACCAATCGTTCACTCATGGAGCTTATGTCAGGATGACGTAATAGGGACCATACACAGAAGAACCATTCATTCACTCACGCAACTTAGGTCAGGATGATGTAATAGGGACTATGCACAGAAGAACCATGCATTCAGTCATGGAGCTTAGGTCACGATGACGTAATAGGGACTATACACAGAAGAACCATCCATTCAGTCACGGAGCTTTGGTAAGGATGACATAATAGGGCCTGCCTACAGGAGAACCATCCATTCAGTCATGGAGCTTAGATCATGATGATGTAATAGGGCCCAGATGCAGAAGAACCATCCCTACACTCATGGAGCTTAGGTCAGGATGACGTAATAGGGCCCAGATACAGAAGAACCAACCATTCACTCATGGAGCTTAGGTCAGGATGACGTAATAGGGCCCAGATACAGAAGAACCAACCATTTACTCATGGAACTTAGGTCAGGATGACATAATGGGGACTCGTTACAGAAGAGCCATCCATTCACTCATAAAACTTAGGTCAGGATGATGTATTTGTGATGCTTTGGGATGGCTGGCTGAAGGTGGGAGGCACCTACAATGGAGAGAAACTTGTGACAGTGCAGAAACATTCTGTCAAATGCCTTGGGCCAGCTGGCTGAAGACTGGATGCCCCGACAATGGAAAGGAACTTGTCACTGTCCAGACAGTCAGCTCTCTGTCCTGTCAATACTTTCGGAAGTTGCTTGCCTGCACTTCCTTCATAGTAGATAGTTTTTCCTTCTGGGGTCTCTGATAGGGTTGAAGACTAGGTAGCCACAGTTTTATTATAGGCTTAGTTAAAAATAAAAATAAAAAAACAGTAGTATAGGATAGTGGAATAATTTCCTAAAAACTGTTAACTATAAATGGACTGGCCCTTGTAAATGTTGACTTAATGGGCCATTCTTAATTTGTTGTATATAGCTTATTTTATTAAATAGAAAGGGGGAGATGAAGGAGAGATAAACCTGTTTTTTAGGATCCCAAGTGAGGGATTGGAACGGTCTCGTGAGAGAACAGGTGAGGTTAATTCACTAGAAGCGCAACCACCTCATGCAGGAGCTTAATTGTTGCCAGCTGAAAAGATCCCCGTGAACTGACTCTGGGAGGAGATACATAAATGAGCCCAGAACTGGAGGCGGGGCTTTTTGGAGACTTGGGATAGATTTGGCTGTTCATCGCTGCACTTCAAGATGCTCGAGGGAAGGCTTCAGAGCTCCAGCTTCCGCTGAGGTTCTGGGTTCTGGTTACCCCAGGTTCCAGCAGAAGAAACCCTGTGGCTCACGCCCGGAGAATTGTTCCTCGGAACTGATATCCTTAAGGTTTTGTTATTGTGTCCATTAATCCTCATTTCCTATTATTTTGGTTAGTCGGGTTATAAGTGACATATGCTCAGTCACTAAGTTGTTAATAAAATAAATTGGTTAAAAAATTGAGCCTACATAATACAGACCACTTTCAGGAAAAAAAGTCCCATCACTACTTGTGGATTTAGCTCATTCTTGTGAGGGGCACATACACATGTATGTATAGATATAGAAGCCAGAAGTTAACCATGGGTATTGTTCCTGAGGTGCCATCTAGCTTAATTTTTGAGACAGGTGTCTATCATTGGCCTAGATTTGACAATTAGGATAAGCTAGATGGCCAGAGAGTCCCAGAGATCTGCCCACCTTCATCTCTCTCCCACTGGGATTATAAGCACATATATATGCACATATATAAGCACATATATGTGTGTGTGTGCTACATGTGTGTATACGTGTTTGTGTGTACATACCTGTGCTTGTGCATGTAGAGACCGGAAGTTGACATCAGCTGTCTTCCTTTATAATGCTCTACCTTATTATTTGAGACATGGCCTCTCATTGAACATGGAATTGATGGGCTCAACCAGACTAGCTATATACCAAGCTCCAGTCACTGCCCTGTCTCCACCACCTCAATATAAGGACTCCAGGCATGTGCCACCATAGCTGCCAATTGGCCTGGTTCTGAGGGTTAAATATAAGCCCTCACATTTCCAGGGCAGGCATTTACTGACTGAACTTACTTTTCAGCTCCTTAACCTGTTCTTGAAGCTGGCTTCACACTGTTACTGTAAACCTTACCCAATTCTGAATTATCTAGAAGGAATGCCATTGGTCTTGTGCACTAATATGTTCGTCTTTAAGTCATACTAATATAGAAATAGAGAAATGATGATCTCTTCATTTGCAGTGATATTAGAAGCTACCAGCAAACAAAAATAAAATGCTATGGTCAAATAAAAACAAAGTAAAAGAAAAACCAGAACACAAACAAACTAACAAAAACTTAGGCCAGAAATGGTGGCACACACCTGTAATCCCAGCAAAGGGGTAACTTTAATCTACTATTTACACTACACTATATAATCACAATGAAACTATTACTTCTTTACACATCATTCTTCAAGAAAAAAGTCCCTTATTTAACAAAAAATTGAGGCTCAATAAAAATATGTTCTATAAAATACATGACAAAAGATATTTCAGAGCTGGGTAAACCAGAGGCAAGGCAGGAGGATGCTAAGTTTGAGGCCAGCTTGGACAGCCTCTCAAGATGCTGATGAAGACAAAGCAACACAATTACACTTACTGCACCATGTAGCAAGCTATTTTAGATACTAAAAACACTAACCTTAAGGACAGACAAAAATGTTTCATTCTTTTCATTTCAAAATTATGATATAAAACAATGTAACTCCTTCAATAAACTTGTCACCATCTTGCAAGGACAACCATGGACACATGAAAATGGGTCCAGGTTGCTGTCAGAGTGGGAAGGACACTTCTGGCCTGTCCTTGTGATGTCTTCATTGCTTGTCTTGTCAGCAGTGGTGCTGCCAAATTTGCTTAAAGGTATCCATTCTCCCTGTTTTAGGCCTCCAGCCCAACACCCCAATTCTCTCTACTCCCACCCCATTGCAAACTGTGTTTCAGACACATTGCTTTGACACTATACTGAACACCCCCCAATTCTACAAGACTGTTTTGACTTTATGAGTAAAATGAACATTTAAAAATGTTGCTAAGCTGCTGGCTATGGTGGCGCATGCCTTTAATCCCAGCACTTGGGAGGCAGAGGCAGGCGGATCACTGTGAGTTTGAGGTCAGCCTGGTCTACAAAGTGAGTCCAGGATAGCCAAGGCTAACACAGAGAGACTCTATCTTCAAACAAACAAACAAACAAACAAAAAATGCTGCTAAAATAGAAATATATTAGTTTGTATATGATAATTCTAGTATATCTGATTACTAAAACAGTTCATATATATGTTTATATAAGAATATATATATACATATGTATATGTATACAGGAGACAACACACTCATACATGAGTGCATGAATACACACAAGTGCTCTAACACACATAAATGCATACATACAAGTACACTCACACACACACACACACACTCACACAAGTATGCTCACACACCCATGCATACATACACATACAAGTACACTCACACACATGCATATAATCATATACGCACATAAGTATGTACTCACACACACGTATACAAACATGCACAAATATACACACTTATGTGCATATACACAGATACACATGTACATTCATACAGATTTATACATATGTACATGCACACATATATATAAGTACATTCACACATACATATATACACATGTATACATAAACAGAAGCACACACATACACAAATATACTAACACATGCATACACTCACATACCCTATGAATATAAACATCCAGGAAATTTAAGTTTCTTACATAAAATAGTATAGTGCATGCACACATCCTGTGCACATCTTTATGTATACAACACTGTGCTATTTTATTTCTTAACCATTATAACCCTATAACCTTTGATAATTATGAAAGTTGTTTTGGTGTGGCAAAATGTTGACTTTAAACTTTAATCTACTATTTATTCTACAGTATATAATCACAGTGAAACTATTACTTCTTTACACATCATTCTTCGAGGGAAAAAATCCTTTATTTAACAAAAAATTGAGGCTCATTAAAATTCTGGTCTATAAAATACATGACAATAGGTATTTCAGAGCTGGGGTAAAGTGCCTGTCTGCAAACCTGAACCCTCAGGTTGGATCCCAAACACTTCAACAAACAAACAAAGTTGTGTTTTAGATAAAACTAGATATAATTTTTTAGATGATTTGGTCTTGCTAAATTTGAAGTAGGCTATGTTAAAATACTTCAAACAAAACCAAGTAGCCGACGTGGATGCACACACTTAGTCCCAGCATTTGTGAGGCCCGTGTGTTTGAGATCTCTCTGTGTTTGAGAACACTTTGGTCCATATAGTGAGCTACAGAATAAATGGGGATACATAGTGAAACTGTCTCAAAGCGAACAAACAAAAATCCCCACTAAGTAGAGCCAACTTATCTTAACGTAAAGTAACTCGGGAGACTTTTTTCTAGCTAATTTTGAGGTATAACTTTCAACTTTTTCTTAGGTACTTTAAGAAAACTGAACACAATAATATACCATAATATTATGATCCATAATAATATGGACAGGAAGATAGTAATTAAAAGAAGTGATATACAGAAGGAAGACACCCAGAGGCCTGCCCACCACCATGCTGCATAGGTGGTTGGGCATCACTAAGATGAGCAAGTATGTGCCTGGGCCCACGTTGATGTCAAGAGCTTTGAAGAGCTAGCTGGCCTAGCCCCCGCGCCCCTCCCCTCCCCCTTCCCCCCACCCCTCACTGACTGCAGCACTTGGAAAGGGAGGTAGGCACCTGGCCTGGACAGTACAGTAGAGCCAGCACTGAGATCATGAGAGCTGGCCTCACTTCTCATTGGCTGTGTGGTGGTGTGGGCACTGGAGAGATGCCCCCTCCTCCCTTGTCCCTTGCAGACTATAGGATTCAGGAGAGCAGGGTCTGCCCCTCACCTGCCTCATCTGGGCAGCACAGTAGAGCTGGCTCTGGTGGAGTGAGTGTAGGTGAGACAGCACTGAGGGTATAAACACAAGAGAGCTGACCCTGCCAAAGCAGGAGAGGTGGCCCTGGTGGCTAGGGCACAGGAGATCTGGTGGCTGACCAGCTCAGCTACTACCTAGGCCAAGATCCAGGGCTTTGAGTTGGTCCACCCCAACAACTACCCCATCTATAAACTGTTGGGCTGTGTGAAGGGGCTGGTCCTGGAGAATCAAAGCTGCAGCATCTCCAAGACACAGGGCAACAACAGGACATCTGCGAAGAGCCCCAGTGGGGAGCCAGTATTGATAGTGTACCAGAAGCCAGAGGCCCGGAACCAAACCAGTGACTCACTGCAACGAACATTTGCAAGTGAAACTGTTCTGGCAAAAGGGTGTACTGTGCGACACACCACAGCTTTTACAGCGAGATCCTTTTTTGGTTTTGATTTTTTGTTTTTGTTTTTGTTTTTTTGTTTTCTTTGGGTGAGGAGTTTGGAAGAGTGGAGGGCGGATATGGAGGGATGGGGAGATGTGTGGGACTGGGGTGTGTGGTGTGAAATTCACAAAGAATAAATAAAAAGTAAAAAAAAAAGACATGATATTATTTAAACAGATGATTTTATAAACAAAAGATCAAAGCCATAAGGAGGTGACAATGGACATTATATGAAATTGCTAATTAAAGGTATTGGTTTACCTGTAAAAACTTTATTTTACCATGGAATGCTCAACTGTTAGGTTAGTTTACAGTCCTGGTGAGGACTGTGACCCCTAATAGTAAACAGACTTTAACCGTTTTAGACAGATGGGCCCATTATAAATTCTCAAGACTTCAATAAATGGCTCCTCTACTTAGCCAAGACCTTCCCTCAACATTCCAGAACCTGGCATAGCCGCAGATCATGGAAATACAACGATAGCAGGCCAGGCCATGGGGGTGAGAGGGCAGCAAGAGATACTGCAAAGCAATGCGGATCCCAGACTAGGAACAGCTGTGGGTGCTGACACAGCAGAAGGAAGAGGGCTCCATTTTGAGCCAACTTTGAGTTTAAGGCATTCCACAGGAAGTATATCTATGAGGCTTATGAGAGCTAACTTTTAAACTGTTCTACTAATAGCAAAAATTGGCTTAAATTGACATCTGCAGAAAATTTCAACCCAAATCATCTGACAAAATAGTCAAATCTTAGAAATAGATGTGTGAGTGCACCTGCTTTTCTCACCGCAGTGCATAAAAATATTCCGTGCCCAGACAGGCTGCAGCACTGACGCCGTGCGTGTTCTTTGACTAACATGCTATCCATGTGATCGCTGGTGTGCTGCTGTCCTCACTGGGAAGGTTAGTAGCGCCTCCGATAAAAAGCGCTCATTTCTATTCTATATTATTGGTGACAAGAAATTATTTTTGATACCACGGAAGGAAGCTGATAGACTTCCCCGCTGTGAAGTCCCTGAAGCTAGACTGTAAAGCCATAAAGAGATGTGCTCATCTGAAAAGTCCAGGATCGTTACTGTCCCTTACATTTCCTACTAACCACACCTCGCTGTAAGACAAGTGTAGTTAGTGGCTTTTGTTCTTCGGATCTAGTTTACCTCTAGGAGTGGAGGGGATAGAAAGTGGGAAGGCCTGAAAACCCTCACAGGGAAAGGAGGTCAGTGGGCCTAAAGCCAGGGCTCTGAACCAGAGAGGCCCTCAGCGGGGACTGGGAGTAGGGATTGGTCAAACAACTGAGGGAAAAGATGCCAAGAAAAACTATTAGCTTCAAGTAAGGGTATTACTAATAACAAAAATTAAATGAAACAAAGTTCTCCATGAGTTTCTTCATTTAAAATGATATTTTAGGTAAAAAATAGGGGAAGGCTATATTGAAAGTAAAGATGTCACACAAAGACAATTAATACTTAATAATTATGATGCAATAATCCAAGTACATCTGCTATTTGGTAGAAGCTATTCTCATCCCTTTACTTAAATGGGACAGGCATATCACACTCCTCCCCCAACGTTCAGGTATCTTCAAGAAAAGAGTTAGAAAGACGGTAAAAAACAGAAGTGATGGATAACATCAATGGCATAACATGGCAGTTGCACATATGAACTCACGGTGATGGTGACAGCATGCACAAGCCCTGCACAAGCTCAGGCCAGACAAAGTCCCACCATTGGGTGGGGAGCATGGGTACGGATTCCCTTGACTAGCTGAGGAGCCAGGAAAGGGAGAGAGAGTAATTTTTCATTAATAGTGCAGCTGCTGGTTGGTTGACTATGTTCCAGGGCAGCACCCCACTCCTAAGACTTAGTTGAGCTACACAAACTAGACTGAATGAGAAGAAGAATAAAAGGGGAGAAGAAGAGGAGGAGGGAAAGAGACTGCAGGGGGAAGAGGATCAAAGGTGGATGGGGATGGTGGAGAACTCCATGGTGGGGGGAGGTGGCAAATATGTTCAAAATATGTTGTATAAAATTTTCAAAGAAAGAATGAAATAGTATTGAAGGCAGACTAAGATGTATTCCTCTTTCATTATTTGCATAGCATATACAAAAAACAATTAGAGTATATAATCAGTCTGCCCTCGGGCTGCAGAGATGGCTCAGCTGTTAAGGGCTGGGCTCATAAGCAAAAATAACTCTACCTTCAAGTTGAAGAGCCAGGGCTTATGCACAGGTCTAGCTTTTTATACCACCCAGAAAGCATGACTGATAAATCAGTGGCTGGACCTCTACTTAGCTGCCATGCTCCATAGGGTACTTTCCCACTGCAAAACACAGTCAGGACTGGCTCAGGACTGTGGCACACACCTATAACCACAGAACTCAGGAGGAGGAGGCAGGAAAATAACAAACTCAAGACCAGACTGGCCTACACAAAATGACCCTGGCAACAGGTTTCTTTGGTTCCCTTTACTTCATCATGTCTTTCTTTCATCTATTTTCTCACTTTAAAAGGCGAGATCCATATTTATCACCCTGCACAAAACTCAAGTCCAAGAAGGTCAAAGACTTCAACATACCACCACATACACTAAATCTATTGGAAGAGAAAGTGGGGAAGAGCTTTGAACTCATTGGCACAGGAGACAATTTCCTGAACACTAACAGCTCAGATATGAAGATCGACTATTAATAAATGGGACCTCATGAAACCAAAAAGCTTCTGTAAGGCCAAGGACGACAGAATGAAATGACAGTCTACAGACTGGGGAAAGATCTTCACCAACCTTACAGCCAACAAAGAGCTAATATCCAAAATATATAAAGAACTCAAAACATTAAACAAAATAACATAATTAAAAAAATGAGGCATAGAGTTAAACAGAGAATTCTCAACAGAGGAATCTCGAATGGCTGAGAAGTACTTAAAGAAATGTTCAGCATCCTTAGTCATCAGGGAAATACAAATTAAAATGGCTCTGAGATTCCATCTTACACCTGCCAGAATGGCTAAGATTAAAAACTCAAATGACAGCACATGCTGGTGAGGATGTGGAGAAAGGGGAACACGCCTCCTTTGCTGGTGGGAGTACAAACTTGTACAACCACTTTGAAAATCAATCTGGTGCTTTCTCAGGAAATTGGGAATAGCTCAGTCTCAAGACCCAGCTATACCACTTCTGGGTATATACCCAAAAGATGCTCCACCATACAACAAAGACATTTGTTCAATTATGCTTATAACAGCTTAATGTGTAATGGCCAAAAACTGCAAACAAACTAGAAGTCCCTCAACTGAGAAATGGATAAAGAAAATGTGGTACATTTACACAATGGAATACTATTCAGCTATCAAAAACAGAGAAATCATGAAATTTGCAGGCAAATGGATGGAACTAGAAAAGATCATCCTGAGTGAGGTAACCCAGACCCCAAAAGACACACATTATATGTTCTCACTTAGAGATTTTAGTCACATAATACAAGATAAACATACTACACCATACAGACCCAAAGAAGATAAGTAACAAGGAGGCTCCAAGGGAGGATGCTTAAATCTCACTCAGATGGGGAAATAGAATAGATAAAAGTAGTGGTTGAAGAGAGTGAGCAAGGTAGGAGAAGAAACACAGAGAGATATGAGGGTTGTGATCAGACTGGGGTACAGCAGAGGTGGGAAGACAGAGGCCCGTAGAAAAAAAGAGAAACTGGGGGGGGGCACATCTCTGTGACAAGCTAGAGATCTAAGTCAGGGAACGCTGCAGGGAGGATATAAGAGAGACTCTAGCAGAGACTCCTAGTAGCAGGTGCTATAGAGACTGAAGAGGACACCCTCTAACAAAACAAGTCCCCTGGTAGAGGGACGGGAACACCAATCCACCCACAAAAACTTCAACAAAAAATTCGCCCTGCCTACAAGATGTGCAGGGATAAAGATAGAGCAGATATAGCAGAGATTGAGAGAATGTCCAATGGTTGCCTGACCCAACGCAAGATCCACCCCATGGGAGAGAGCCAACCCCTGACTCTATTGAGTGTACTCTGTTATGCCTGCAGCCAGGAGTCAAGCAGAGTTGTCCTCTGAGAGGATCCACCCAGCTACACCTCAAAACATATGCTGAGACACAGCCAAATATTGGGTAACGAGTAGGGAGCCTTGTGGAAAAGTGGGGGATGAAGAAAAAGGACCGGGAAATGACAGGAGCTTCACCAGAAGACCAACGGAGCCAACTAACCATGGCCCAGAGGGGTCTACTGAGACTGAAGCACCAACCAAGGACCTTGCATGAACTGGACATAGACCCCCCTACAAAGATGTAGCTGATGGGCAGCTCAGGCTTCATGTGGGTCCTATAGTGAGGGGAGCAGGGGCTGCCTCTGACATGGACTCTCTTGCCAGCTTTTCAATTACTTCCCTTTGGCAGGACTGCCTTGCCAGGCCACAGGGGATGAGGACATGCTCAGTCCTGCTATGACTTGATGAGCTGGTGTGGATGGGAAGGGGAGGCTCCCCTTTTCTGAGGAATAGGGGAGGGGGATGGGAAAGAGGGAGGGAGTGTGAGACTGGGAGGTGAGAAGGGATGGGACTATGACCAGGATATAAAGTGTATACATTAATTAATTAATTAAAAAATTTAACCAATATATTTTTTAAGATTTATTATGTGTACAGTGCTCTGCTTGCATATATGCCTGGATGCCAGAAGAGGGCACCAGATCTCAGTATAGATGGTTGTGAGAACTTGGTTGCTGGGAATTGAATTTAGGACCTTTGGAAGAGCAGCCAGTACTCTTAACCTCTGAGCCAACTTTCCAGCCCATAATATTTTTAAATTAAAAAAGAAAACCAAAAGCTATTGCCATTGCCTTCAGTGGCTCCCCAGATACAGAAGGTAAGTCCCTATTGCTGAACACATCATGAGTTTCAGAAACATGGCCCAGAGGCCCCTAAAATACAACTGATATGAATGCCTCCTCCCTGGGGGCTAGCTTTCACAGTACCAGAAGTTACCATGCAAGCTTATAAAACATGGAGGCAACCAACATTTCTACTCAGCTATGATGTCTATAAAACACAGCAATAACCAGCATGGCCTGATAGTCCTAAAGGTGCAATAGTGGCATGCATACTTTGGCAGTAGCCAACAACTCTGTAATCAGACTCAAGACCTGCTCCGCACAGAGAGACCATGCCTGGTACTGGAACCTAGTTAACTACTCAGTTCAAGTAAAGTCGTGGGTACCGGAGAGAACCTACAATCACTACTTTACTAAACCAGCACAATCCCTATGATAATCTCAACATTTCTCCTTATACCCACAGGTTAATGTACTCCTTACCCAGCAACAAGGAAACTTCTCTTTGCAACACATGAAGACCATTACAAATAACCAAAAACTAACCAAAATGCAAAGTTGTAGAGCGCAGGTCCAATGGATATACCTACAAAACACTCCCACACCAAAGGCTCAGGTAAGATTGTAGAAAGGGGTGTGTGTGTGAACGGCTGTAAGAACCAGAGAATCAGGGTACTAGTGGTGAGGTTATGTCTCCCAGAAATGCCAGGAGCTACAACCAAAAAGTCTCACCAACATGTCTCCCCAAATGTGAGCTGAACAAGGAAACCAATGAACATGTCAAAGTGGACGGAGAAAAGCCCACGCGTCTCAACCCTAAGCCAAGGCCTAGGAAACCTATGGGAAAGAGGAGGCAGAAAGACTGTAAGAGCCAGAGCTGGTGGATGATTCTAAGGAGATGGCGTCTTCAGATACAGCAGCAGGACTGCTGCGCATATGAACTAAGAGATTGTGGCAGCAGGCACAAGACCTGCATAACGTATTACAGCCATCAAGAGACGCTGAGAGCAGGAGAAACAGTCTTCCTCAAGGAAGGGTATCCAGCACCCAACGGTCAGCCCTGAAAATATACATACAAGTAGCATTATACGGACTGAGCATATTATATTTAGGAAAATATATGCATATACATGTAATGATAACTAATTGAAAAAAAAAAAGAAGAAGAAGGAGAAGAAGCAGCCGCCACGAATTTGAAAGAGAGCCATTGAGGGTTCGGAGGGAGAAAAGGGAAAGGGGAACTGTTGCAATTTCATTAATCTCAGAAAGAAAAAAGAGAAAAAGCCATTCTTATTATTTTGTTGTATTAAAATATAAGAACGGCAACTACAAAATTTAAAGTATTTGCAATACTGTCAGAATAGTAACATGCATTTGTGTTCATGTAAATTTCTCATCCATACATACTAAAATGTGGCTTGTTTTTTTCCTCACTTGTTTCCATAATGGCAGTTTTCATGTTTTAATATATCTACTTTGTTAGTTGTAACAGAGAAATAGTGATATTCTGAGTATATTTATATATAAATTTTACTACTGAAGGAATAAATTGCAAAATATTTGAAACAATAATTATAAAATTTTTAAGTTAAAAATACTTGTACATATGAAGGGTAACTAATTTCTGGTAAAACTATTTCTAGGTTTTCAAATCAATAATTCTATAAATCACTGGTATTATTTGTTAAAAACAATTTCTGGATTAGAAGCTGTGAAGTCAATCTTGATATACACTATTAAGCCATCTTCCAGAAAAATATAACAATTTCCATTCTCATTAATATGTGTGAATACTCACGGTGTCATACACATATACCATTTTCTTTTTCTTCTTTGAGAAAATAATAAATAAAAAAATGGTAATTCTAGATCATCCCAGTTAGGACATTTTTCTTAGCACTGAAACAAAAACGTCTTTTGTACGTTTGCTGGTTGTTTTTATTTCTTCTTTTGTCAAGTGCTAGTTAATAAAAGCAAACACATGAGAATACTCTTCCTGGTTTGTATTTAGATGTTGGTTTTTTACTGACTTATAAGACTTGCTTTATATATTGGGTTTTTAATTCCCAGGCTGACATTCCGTCTTTCAACCTTGTTTACAGCGTCTTCTACAGTAATATCACTTACATTTAATATGGAAAGGGCACAATATCTCATGCCATCTAACATTATTGACTAATTCAAGTTCCAGGGAAGGAGTGACAGGGACAAGATATATCTTTCCATCGGAAACAACTTACACACTGGACAAGACATATTAGAGTGATTTAAAAAAATCAAAAATCAAGCAACAAACTATGATAATTCCCGAGGCACAAAAAATAAACCAGGCAAGACCTGAGACAGAGTCCCAGGACTAAGGAGAGGAAGTTGCATGAAGTCCCACCCCAGTGGCATGCTTCTTTAATCCCAGTACTCAGGAGAGAGAAGCAGATTCCCTGTGAATTCAAGGCATGCCACGGCTACACAGTGAGACTATCATCACACAAAATGAAACAAAATAATTTCTAAACACACAAAAGCAAATTTTAATTAATAAGTTTACAAGCTAACTGCCCAAAGAATCAGGGAAAACAGATCTGCCCTGGGGGAAAAAAAACTTCAGTTAAGAAAAGATTAACCAGGTCAAGAAAAGAACCGTCCTAAAGATGTAAGCTAAATATAGCTGACACTAACATGGAGCTGAAAATAGTCCAGGCTCCCAGCAGCTGTGCTTCATGGGACACCGGGTAAATGCCCTGGAGGAGCTTGCCACAGCGATGGGGCAAATGCCCCCTTAGACCAGTAACTGACGCTTCCTATCCGAGATGGCAAGACTCACAATCAAATGATAACCAGCTGATCCACACACTGCAGAACAAGCTTCGGGGATGTTTCCAGGGACAAAGAAATACCTAGCATTCACCAAAGTAAAACTCACCAGTAGCTGGTATCTATCAAAATCATCAGGCATAAAACAAAGCAAAAAACAAAACAACACAGAGAAAAGTTATCAATTGAGTCTGGCTCAGAAACACATAAGCAAATTAACATGATTGTTGAATAGGTTTAGGTGTCTTCCAAAGTGTTTAGAACTTGGTTGTCAGCCTATAGTTCTACTGGTAGGTGGTAGACCTGCTGGGAGAAAATTAGTGACTGGAGGCAGGCCCTTGATGGTAGCCACCCTATGTACCACCATGTATTTGAAGAGCATCTTGACTTAAGAGAACTTATTTGCTCTGTTACTATAAAAACTCCCTCCCTCCCTCCTTCCCTCCCTCCCTCCCTCTCCTTTCCTCCCTCCCTCTCCCTCCCTCCCTCTCCCTCCTCCTTCCCTGTCCCTCTCTCCCTCCTTTTCTTGGATACCACAATCCTTAGAGAAACATTCCTACTGAAATGCACTGCTTTCCCAGCAGCTACTAGGCCAAGGATGAAGGGTAGAGAGAAGTCGGGAAAGTAAACAAGATAAGGCGCTATGACACATTTTACCCATTCTATTCTGGGCAAGAGCATGTGCCCCTGGTCTCAAGGACAGTTCATACAGAATCACACAAAAGTGGATTCTTCCCAGAACTAGTTACTTAAGAGTGAGATAACCAGTCACAGGCACTGCTTACTCACAGTCCCCGACGTCAGGTCGTGGCCTTCTTAACTAAGGCATTTTGGAGCGCACACCAGGATACCATGATGTCGAAGCCTTTATTTTGTCCTTAGGCCTTTATTCCCTTTACTAGGCCAAGGCAATGCACTGGGCCAAGAGACCCTGGAGTGGAGGCCTTGAAACTGGGAGCCAGAATAAATCTTTCCCCTTAGTTTACAAAAGCAGGCGGTAACCAGGTGTGTTGGGACATCCTGTAATCACCTGTACTTGGTGGGTAAAGGAAGGATAAAGAGTTCAAAGCCATCCCCAGCTACACAATGAATTACAGAGCAGCCTGAGATACGAAAGACATAACCTCAAAAAACAAACACGAGAACAGGTGATAGAGTTAGCTTTTACACAGACCTAGCTAGAGGGATAGAGAAAAAGCTGAACATGATAAAAGAAGACAATGAAGACAGATGATAGACAGCAGATGTATGTATGTATGTATGTATGTATGTATGTATGTATGTATGTGTATATATATATACACATACATATTGATGGTAGACAGTTTGTGTGTGTGTGTGTGTGATAGATAGATAATAGATAAGATGGATGATAAAATCATAGAGAAAGAGAGAGTAGTAGATAGATAGGCAGATAGATGGATGATAGATAGATAATATTTTTTTCAAATATCTAAGTGACACTTCTAGAGATAAAAATGCTGAAAAGGATTAAGAAGAAAATCAGACATTGAAAAACAAGCCTCAGCGGACCTGATGAGATAACAATAGAAACTCTTTAAAAATGAACGCTACAAGACAAGGCACCAAAGCTACATAAACTTAATAAGCTGCTGGGCAGCTTCAAGCAGTCCAATATGCTTGTAGTTGAAGTATCCAAGTGAGAAGAATGCGGAAGGTACACATTTTAAAAATTATAGTTGCACATGTTTAAGAAGCTAATAAGCTGTAAAAAAAACCAAAAACTACACCAAGATACATCACAATCATATTTGAAGGTCGTTGATAAAGCTATTACACATCACTGAATTAGAACGTGATGGCAAGATCAGAGAGGAAGTGACCTCCAAGCTAAGTATATTTAGATGTTAGATTTTTGCAGAGAGAGAATGGTTTCCAAAAGGATGCCTTACCACCACCACATTACTTGCAATGTGATGCTGCTACTTACATGGGGTCTGTTTACTCATCCTTTACATCTGGATGATCTTGAAAGTTATTTGGGCCAAAGAAAAGTGTACCTTCTAGAGACTTGTCTGCCCCTCAGGAACTAGGCCCCACATAAGGAAGCATGGGACTAGATGGGTTATAAAACGAGGCCCCTGGGAGGGAAGGGATCACAGCCTCCTAGGCGCCTCATGTCTGGACAACCTGTCAGATGAAGTCAATTCAGGGGAGTCAAGGGAGATGCACAAAGACGTGCTCGCCCACTCTGTGAACTCTTGGGAAACAATAAATCACTGTGGTTTTAAACCACTGTGTTTGCAGAAGGCTTAGTATATACCAATAGCTAACAGAAACATAATGGTTTGATTATCAGTACTATGGTTACAAAGGCTTTATTGTGTCAGATTATAAAAATATAAACCAAATTTTTATTTAGTTTCTTTATACTTTACTAATATATGTTCAGATTTATACAGTTAAATTTGCTCTGCCATATGATAGGAATATGGCATCCAATCTTATTTTTACCAATAGTTATTCCAATAGTATTTAATAACTAGCTTGACTTCCCATATTGATTTCTATAGTATATTTTCTCTTAATTGCACATAATACAATCTGGGCGTATTTCTTTCCTCTCCTCCAATTTCTGACAGACCCTCTCCAATACCTTAACGAGTCCAGAACAATATTCAAACTCAGCTTCATAGACTTTATGAAGCCAAATTAGTAATGTTCCTATTTTAAAAATCTGTATTTTCCAGATATTGGCTATTACAAATAAAGCTCCTGTGAACATAGTTGAGCAAATGTCCTTGTTGTATGCAGCATCTTTCTGGTATATTCCCAGGAGTGATATAGCTGGGTCTTGAGGTAGCACTATTCCCAATTTTCTGAGAAAGTACCAGATTGATTTTCAAAGTGGTGGTACAAGTTTGCACTACCAGCAGCAATGGAAGTGTTCCCCTTTCTCCACATCCTCACCAACATGTGCTGTCACTTGAATTTTTGATCTTAGCCATTCTAGAAGTGTAAGGTGGGATCTCAAGAGTCGTTTTGATTTGCATTTCCCTGATAACTAAGGACACTGAGGATTTCTTTAGGTGTTTCTTGGCCATTCGATGTCCCTCTCTTGAGAATTCCCCACATGTCCCTCAACCGAAGAATGGATAAAGAAACTGCAGGATATCCAGATGAGACCTGATAGGCTGTGGCCATATGGTGGGTGAGGAGGTCCCTTTCTGTCAGAGGTCTAGGGGAGGGGAATAGGGTGAAAGAGGGCAAGAGGGTGGGAATGGGAAGATACAATTGGGATGTAATCTGAATAAATTATAATAAATTAAAAAAATTTAACTGTATTTTAATTTTAAGGCTGAACATACACATTTTATTTTTATATATTCTCTTCTACATTTCAAGAAGAAAATCAGAAATGTGTGTCTTCTAACATTTTTGACATGGAAATAGTCTTATTCGGAAGGCTCTTAGTTCTGTGTTCACTGTAATATGATTTCGCTGCTGCTAATTAACCTTGGCCTTGTGATGTGGTTGCTGGAGCTGCCCAACCATTATTAACCAATGACCCTGAGTCAGTACTTACTCTAGTGAAAATGCTTCTTGAGGCCTCAGAGTCGCCTGAAGTCTACCCTAGGGCATAAAATTCAAGTCATTTTTCCCTTTCGCAAAGTATGGGAACATACATCTCATTGAAATCCAGGTAGGATTTGTCAGCTGTAGGTTTCCTGGAAGCTTCTTGGTCCCACAGTGCTAACTGTCTTGGAAGACCTTCTCTGGGAATTATTGTAGGAGCAATTGATTTTGATTTTTCCCAAATTTAGAGGGAAAGGTGAGTCTTTTTATAAGTCTTATCCATTAAGCATGGTGTTAGCAGGCTGAGGACAGCTCAGAGACAGAGCATTTACTGAATGGGGCAAGCCACATACTCAATCCTCAGCAACAAAACAGCAATGGTGGTAGTCTGGGTTGTCAGTTTTCTCTGTTAAGTGGTAAAACATTTCTGTTCTTTTAGTTCATATCGTAAGTGGGTATCTCACTTTGTCAAACATTCTTTCAGCATGGCAAGTATGATTGTGTGATTTTTCTCATCCTGTTAATATGGTGGATGGCTCTGACTCGTGTTTTAAAGGTGAATTAGCTCTCACCCATGAAAAAGAAAATATGCCCTTTAGGACATTTACTTTATGTGAATGAGTGTCTTTCCTGCATATGCACATGTGCACCACATGCACACTTGGAGCCCTCGGAGCTAAGAAGAGGGGTCCCCTAGAAGTTACATATTTGTAAGCCACCACATAGGTGCTGGGAACAGAAGCCAGGTCATGTGCAAGAATTGGCAAAGGATCTTAAGCACTGAGTCATCTCACGCCCCAAGTCCTTTTTCATATTGCTGAACTCTATTTGCTAGTGCACATGCAGGAGCCTTGTGGCTCTGTTCACAGAGGCTGCACGGGTCTGTGGTTCTCTTGTTTACTGGTTTCTTTGGGTTTTCTAACCAGTGGAGTACTCACTGTATAAAATGAACTACAAAATGTTCTCATGTCCTCTAGTCTCTGACAAAGATGGGAGAGACTTTGTTTTCGCCTTCAGACATTCTTCCGGTATCAGATCTTCCCTTTAGTATCTAGGTGAACCATGCTTTTCTCAATGAACTTAACAGGAAAAACAATTAAACTTAACATGTACATTTGAAGAGCTAAAGACACTACACTCATGTTAGTCATGGCACTGTTTACAATAGACAATGTATAGGCCCCTCTGTGCCTATTGGTGAATAAATGGATGAAGAAAATGTTACACTCCATCACACGCGCGCGCATACACACACACACACACACACACACACACACACACACACACACACACACAGGAATGGTATTCAGTCATTTTAAAAAATGACATTGCAGGAAAATATACTGAACTAGGGATCAGTATGTTTGACAAAATAAACCGGACTCAGAAAGACAAAGACCCCATGTTGTCTTTTATAAAGAATTTAGATTTTAAAAAGAGATATTAAAGTTAAATAGTAGCTATTTGAGGAGAGAAAAAGGACCAACAGGAAAGAGAGGGCGAACAAAAGAAAGTAATGGGATGTGGATATGTACAGTGTATATGTGCATGGGAGTATTATAATGAAACCCACTATTTTGCATAATTAATAAATCATAGTAATTATTAAGAAAAAGGGCATATTTTTCCAATTTTTGAAAATTTTATCAATGATCACAGCAGGTGAGACTTTATCAGCTGGTCCCTGACTCAGGAAACAAGCTCCCGCCAAGAAGAGCTGGGCACCAGGAGCCAATGTCACAATTCATGATTCCCCAGAGACTCCTCATGACTCAATCACCTCTAAAGACGCTCACCCCTTTGATAATGACACGGATTTTTATCAGTACAACCCCATTTTCCTCCTGTGGCTTTTTGATTTTTCTTTGCTTTGCCCTTGATGCTTCATTTCCAAACAAAATTATATGACTAAATTTTAAAAATACTTCCTAATTATTATAGAGTTCAAGTCTAAGTTATGTGGAGTGGATGTACACCGCGCCAACTGCTGTTATGATTACTCCTGTATCCAATCAGTGACCAAGCCATTCCACTTTTCCTTTAATTACCATCCAAGGACTTGGACCAGGCAAGAGTGGTACCTAGATAAAACCCTGTGTGATTCCCAAGGCGAAGTCCTAAGAAGCCCATTAGCTGCTATTTTGGTCTCTTAAAATATGGATGAGGACCAAGTCTCCCAGCTAGGAGATCAACTGTCCT
This sequence comes from Acomys percivali, assembly GCA_907169655.1. Lineage (NCBI taxonomy): Eukaryota > Metazoa > Chordata > Mammalia > Rodentia > Muridae > Acomys > Acomys percivali. The sequence goes on along the minus strand of OU015758.1, from coordinate 25,455,796 downwards.
GAAAATAGCATGTGGAGGAAGCCTTAGATAGGCACGCGATAAGGAGAGGGTGAGATGGGGAGAGGAAGATGAGGAGACAGAGAAGCACACACATGTGGGGAGTGGGGGCAGAGAGAAACAGGGGAGAGAAAGGATGGGGGAGGGGCAGGAGGAGGAAAGGAGGAAGGGAGGGACAGAGACAGAGAGAGACATTAAGGCCTAACCCTACTAGTTCAGGAATCTCAATGGAGGTATCAAACACTAGACATGCAGCTAAGCCGAGCTTGCATTAACTTGCACTGACTTCGGCTACTACATTTTGCGATTCTTTTGCTGTGGTTACTGTTTGTAGAAATATGTAACTAAAACACATACTTAAAACCCAATCATTCTGCCATATACAAAATAAGATTAAAATAAACAAGTGTTTTTTATTCCAGTCATATCCCTAAAGCTATTATTTATTTCATCTACTATTGCTATTTTTCATGGTCTTTATTTTGTTGATTTTATTGCCATTTTAATTTTATTCCATTATCTCATGTTATAAGCTATAATCGTATTGTTAGTAACAATAACCAGAAGACAATTTTTCTTTGTAGAAACCACTCAATTGTTTACTGAAATATGTGGCTTTAAAAAAATCTTTTGAAAATAAGGATAATATCTTGATTATTTTTCCCTATAGTAATTAGTACACAGAACTTATTCAATAAAGGTTGAAAATGAATTGGTAAGTGATGGGAAATGAACATTTGGTGAAAAATTCAATCAAACAATTTTTATGGAATCTACCACAGACCCGTTAAAAAAATTAAAATACAAGAAGACTTTTGTTTGACATCTATTGTTTGTCTATTTAAAATTTTAAGGTTTTATTCTAATTCAATATTATCCATTCTAGTCTATCATTCTCCATAATACATATTATAATTAACTAACAATTCAAAAATGAAAACAAAATAACTTGACATTTGAAATGCATTTTTTGAAGACCCAATAGGAAATAATTAGAAATAAATGTAATAGTTTTTAATACAGCTTTTGAAAAAATATTAAAAAGCTTTCTAAAAGCCTGCTTATACTATGTACTATTCATTTTGCAAGTGCTCATATTTTTTTTCTTAGCTTAAGAGAGCAACATTTTGAATGCAGTGAGCACTTACTGAAATGCTGATTTGTGTATGTACCACTGATAATTTCTCATTGTGCACTGAGTTATCTCTGCTTGGCTTCAAAGGACAGCTCAGTGTAACTGCCTGGGAAACAATAAACTTGTCCCTAACACAGGTGCTTACGCCACTAGCTCCCAATGTGTCTTGCATTTCGTAAAAGGAAGTGCATTTTAATTTGACATCTTATTACTTCAGATAAAGAACACTAAATGTATTATGAAAAGCTATCGGGAAACATTATTTTATGTTGACTTAAATATATTTACATGAGTGCACACATACACAAATATATATGATTTACATGAAGTTACACCACTTGGAGTGATAACACTTTCCAACAGCTATAGACTATTTAACAAAAACTTGAGTGCCAGCTGTGGGAAATCTTCCTTCAAGTTGTTGGTCATGGATGTCCAAGCAACTCCAAAAACAATACAGGTCATTGCTGTTGCTATTGGTTTCCCAGAAACTGGAGAGAAGACCCTATTGCTTAAGATACCACACACTTTGGACACAGAACCTGGAGGAAGAGAGCTGGAACAGAGCTGGAATCCTCCAACCTAAGGGCTAGCTCTTACAGAATCCAAAGGTGCTATGCAAGCTGCCAGTGGATAAAAGCAACCATTAGTCCTCCCCAGCTGTGAAACCTATGAGCCACACCCATGGGGTAGACATCCCCAAGGGTGCAATAGTGCCGCTTATATCTTGAAGGTAACCTAAATGGTACTTAAGGCCCACTCAATAGGGGCGAATTCTTGCCAACTATTGATGGCTGGTGAGGCCACAGACTCTAGAGAAGAACCCACTACTGCCATTTTCTAAAACTTACCCTTATACCAATAGACAAATATAGTTTTCATCTCTCATCAAAGAAGCTTCTTTTTGCAACACGAGGAACTGTCACAGAGTTCAACAATTGGTCAAAAAGAAAGAATGAGCAGTGCGTAGTGGTGCAGGCCTATAGCCCCAGCCTGCAGGAGTAGCCTGCAAGCCCAGCCACCGATGCAGAGACAGGATCTCAGAGCATGCTGTCATGCAACACTAGACCTATCAGCAAGCTCTGGGTTTTATTGAGAGCCCTGAGCTCAGTGAATGAGAAGGAGGAGCAATTTGGGAAGATAAGAATATTAATCTCATCTGTGCCTCCACATCCACAAGAACAGGCACACATGCACACATCCACCATACACACACGAAGAGAAAATAAAGCAAAAGTAAAACAGTACTTATAATTAATAAAAAATTTACTTTAGGCTTGATGTAGTTACAGTTTACTTTGAAAAGGCAAAGTAATTTACAAGTTTATGAGCCAGACAATATACAATAAGACTTAAAATAAATTAAGCATTTTCAAAACTTCTAAGGTTTTCAAAATGAAACTGCCCATGAAACATGATCTCAATAAAGTAATGTGGGAAAAAAGGACAAGAAAGCAAGTTCAGCCTGCATTCGGACGCATCCGTGAGCTCATTCTGGCTCAGCAAATGAGAAGCTAATGAAGGTGGTCGTCTGCTGTTGCTGAGCTATACCCATCCCACTCTCCCTCCTGCAGGACTTCTGAGCTCCAGACAGCATGGACTGCCAGAGAGCACTGTGGTCAAGAGGCCTGGAAAAGGTCTGATGCTTCTCCTTCTCTTCCCCAGAAGGCACTGGAGTTCAGGCTCACTGGTTATCACAGCTCTCCAGTAAACAGGAGGATTTGCACTGTATCTACAGCTCGTCAGTTGATAGATCCACTAACACAATGCCCGTGTTTCTCTAACCCAAAGGGTCACAGTGACGATCTTAGACAATGTTAAAAAAGGATTCCTGGGGTTCAATACAGCAGTGTCTGTGCTTCTGTATAACAACATCTTATGCAGGAATCACCAAGTAACACCAAGGAGGTAAGATAATCATTCTAAAATTTCTTTGAATATAAAACATATCTAAGCTCTTTCTGTGGATACTAAAGTTTAAAATATTAAAAGGATGGGAACTGTCAATCTGAACTATGCAGCCAGGACTAAAAAAAAAAAAAAAAAAAAGGAATGAATGAATGAATGAATGAATGAATAAATAAATAAATAAATAAATAAATAAATAAATAAATAAATAAATAAATAAATAAATTCGGTGTTTTCCTGTTGCTAAAAGCCCATGGCCCATGTGCACCAAGGCCTCACTCCCTATAACAACTGACCAGGGAAGAATGACTGCTCACTTCAATGCCCTACATTAAGTGAAAGAGCAGAACCTGTGGGAACCTGCCAACAAAACACTCCAGACAGGTGCAAAATCTGATGTATAAAGGAAAGAAAGTCTTATCAAAGAAAACTCTCTTTTCTTTTCTTTGGTAAACCTTGCAGCTTAATCTAAAGCAGCAACCAAAGGAGAATGTAGTGCCACAGAGAGGATTGTGGTTCATGAAGTGCTGGCTTCCTTCAAGGTCACTTGTGCGGCAGGGATGGCTGCTGCAGTGCTGTGCTTTCAGGCTCAGCACTGGAGAACTGCCTAGGGTCCTTACTTAATGAGCTTACTGGCTGAGCTTCATCTTAATACAAACAGGTGAGATCTGAAAAAAAGTTTTTCAAATCTCAGCTCAGTGAAGAGTCTTTCATAGCTACAAAAATACATGTATTTTAAAGGAGTGGATATTGCATTGAAATAAACATGGCATCTGACAGCTCCGGAACTATTAGCACAGCACCAGTGTCTCTAGCTTATTCACCTGCTTAATATCTATGTGAAGTCGCTCACCTTTTAGCTGCCCTTTTCTGTTGCTCTTCCTTTCTCACTGAGGGCATAGCTTACTTGCTAACTCTCAAAGGCTCTCAAAGTCTTAAACCAAATAACTATGAAGAGAGATTGAAGCTAACCAATCAGAAAATACAGACTTAAAACACACACACACACACACACAATTTTTTTTCCTGAGACAGGGTTTCCACTGTGTAGCCTTGGCTGTCCTGGAACTCACTTTATAGACCCGGCTGGCCTCGAACTCAAGGAGATCCACCTGCCTCTGCCTTCCAAGTGCTAGGACTAAAGGCATGTGCCACGAGGTACAGCTGCACACACATACACTTTAATATCAGGGTGTATTTACACCCCAGAATTGAGAAAGAAAGGACGGTTGAGTCTTCCTTGTGTCTCTAACATACTATTTTATTACTTTACTACTGAGCAATACAAGTTTAATTCGCTGTCCTATGAATGGTTTTTAGTTAATAACCTTCTCTGGCTTTCCAGCATAAGATATAAACTTGATGGGGCTAGCAAGATGGTTTCACAGGTAAAAGAGCTCACACGCAAACCTGCAACCTGAGTTTGATCTTACAGAGTGGAAAGAGATCACCGAGGCTAGCAAACTGTCCTCTGCCTTCCACTTGCATGCCATGTAATGTGTGCACACATGCACACATACAAACACACCAAGAATGAGTGAATGAACAAATGAATGAATGAACGAAATTATTTTTAAATATTTCTCACAAGACTCTGCATATATTCACTGAACTCTCAGGAAAGACCTAAGTCTCCACACTAACTTAGCATTCTGTTCTGAGAAGATTATTGTAATCAGAGGCCCTCAAAAGTGTCACCAAAAGTGTTTTTCTAAGACACTCCTGATAATGCCTATAAGACAAGGATTATGTGGCCACACAACCAGTGACAGCTGCAGCACAGGCTAGCAGGGTGTATTTGTGTAGTCTATGGCACCCCAGGTGTTTAGGATGAGAGAGGAGTTCTGGTCCTCTTTTAAAGCATACATGCTTGTTGAAAAAAATTTTATCATTTAAAGTTGCCATAAAATTCTACATCACGTCATTCAATAGAGTTAGAAGATCCCAGTACAGAAGTGAGGGAAAACTAATGCAAGCAAAGGGGGTGTGCTTGTAGCTCTCCTGAGAAGTCTATACTTTATTCCGGAGGCGTCCTTGGGCACAAGGACGAACGCTCAGTAGGTGCTCAAAAGTACCTGTGGAGGGAAAACTAAGGTGAAGCAAACCCCAGGTACTAACACTACTAAGTTAATGGAGTATCATGTAGTATGCTGAAGTAGGAGCTTATAAATTAAAGTCTAACCAGACAGAGTTGTATATACGGCTAGTCAATACACAAAAGCATTCTAGCTTCAAAAAGAATTTCAATGAAAAATTGCTACTTAGTTACTTTTCTAAGTAGACATACATGTAAAAGGATACTAATGAGTCAGTAGTGTTTATTAAGACAGTTACAGATTTTAAAAAAGTCTAAATTTCCTAAATATAGTAAAGAGTATACTATAAAACCTCCAAAAGACAATCTATGCTAAATAATTGTCTTAATAACTCAACAAAACGGAACATATTTAGCCTCATGATTTTACATGGATGTTGGATCCAGAGTCAAATCTTCCTTTTATCTCTTTTGCCTGAATGTATCCAGGCACAGAAAAAGCCCTAGCCTAACCTCTCTCCGTCCTCCCAGCAAGCTCTTTCTATCTTGCCCTCATGATATTTTCCAACTGTCTGCCTTAAACAAAGAGTCCTTGCTGGCGCAGGCTTGTTGCTAGCCAGTATTTTGCTCTCTCTTTCTGCAGCTAAGACAGAACAACCATCTGCTTCACACAGCTTTTTATTCCTATGATAGCTTTCTGCTCTTTCCTCTTCCAACTCAGAGACAGAATGAAGGAGAGAAAACAAAGCACCGTGGGTCCACAGGATGCTGCAGAACACCCAGGAGAGTTTCCTCCCAATCAGGAAAATGCTTCCTTAGCAACCAAGTATCTAAGGCTAATTAACCTCCCTTCTCCATCAATATTCAATTTACATGGAAGCCCTTTTTTGGTTGAGCCCCTCAGTTTTACAGAGGAAAGGGTGCTTCTGTCTTAAAGGGGCCAGAGCCTTTCTCCTGAATGCCTTCAAGTACAATACGAACTTAAAAATGTGTTCAGTGCTTCCCTAATGTGATGTAAGAGACTGGAAACAGAAATTAAGGGTCACCATCAACATACACCTAATGTGAGACTGGAGCATCTATTTTAGAGCAGTCAGCACTTGCGTACCAGGGAGAGTCATGCAGAGAGGATGCCCTGTAGCTGTGCTGCTTGGTGCTCTCCCAGCCTGATTTATGTCCTTTCCACACAGCCAACAAAGTCCAGGTTACCACTGAGTAACTGTGACCTCAGCAGAATTCCAGAGAAAAGACGAATGGAAGAGAGGAGCAAAGGCAGCCATGGGACCACGGAATTTCCTTCTGGTCAAGAAGTTCCAGAAATAAACTAGCAAGGAAGTGACATTTCAAAGACATAAACTCTTTCAGACGTAGTAAAAATTTCACCAACTTACAAAAAGGTAGTAGAGTCTCTGCCACCCTGCTTTCAAGTGAGAAACAGAGGTTGTATTTTCTAATTTCATAATTAAACGATTACACCACATTTCAGTTAAGATAAAAATATATACAGAAAAACTATACAAAGGGCACCAGGCACAGTGGCAACAGGCCTTTAACCTCTAACAATGAGAAGGCTTTGTAATAATCTTAAGGTTTCTTTAAATTCTATATATAATATATTGAAATGTGTCATGGGTACTAAACTTTCCATTTGCATTATAGCATTAACAAGAAAAGGAACTATTATCTCACGGCAATTCCTGCTTCAGCTGTGATGCGAGATTTCAGGACCAGCTTGTCACTTGACAGTTGCAGGGCTGTAGAGTCCACTAGGAAAGCTGCCTTAAGGTCGCACTATGAGAACTGAACAAATGTTAATCCTTGGCTCCCATAATCCCACCTGCATGACAGGGGAGTAGCTGTGTTCTCCAGCTGAGGTGTCTCACGATGGGAGAGACAGGCAAAGAAACCAAAAGCAAAGAATCACTCACAACGGCACATGAACTATTTCCGTGGCAGAATGACACGAAGACCCAGGTTCCCGGCTGGGTCCTCTGGATATTTGGGTTCCTGTTTTTTCAGAGAAGGGGTTTGAGGTTTTAGAAGACTCACTAATCTCTTCAAAGTAACATGATGAGAATGAGTAGAAGTAGAGAGTTAAAAGCAAATATACCCAACTCCAAAGATTTGGTGCTTTCAACCATGCTACACCAACCTGTCACACAAATCCCTTGGCAATACCATTACACTCTCCTTCCCCTGACATTAGCAATCACTAAGGGCCAAAGGTCATAGTCTTGAAACTGACACAGGAGCCATCAGTAAGTTCTGAAATCAATTGGGTGGCCTTGGCTAGTATTAAAATAATCATAGAGTAGAAGAGATGAACAGGGTAGCTTAGGAGTAAGATCTGTTTCACAGACCTTGGTTTTGGAGAGGTTTGTGTGTAGTCCTGGGTCCTGACGTAAAATGGGTTCTTTTTACTGAGATTTTATTACAGAAAGCATGGAAGCCACTGGTCTTGGAAGATGCTCTTGTACAGACCCAGGACAGGGGGAAATGTATCAAGGGCCAGGGAGCCACTTAGGACTCAGCCCTCTCCTCTTAAGTACGCAGGAAATACAAGGAAGGAAGTTGCTTCTCAGCCAAGGCTGGAGGAGGGTTACCTGAAATCGGCATAGGAGGAGGCTGCTGATTGTATAATTACATACCTCCTTCACAGCAGCCCCAGTCCATCAAGAACATAGTACGGTTTATTTTTTACAGCACTAATTATGTAATTATCCATAACATTAAATCAGTTCCACCTGATTTGATCTATCACAGATTTCCTGGAACATTCATTTGTTTATTGCTTTTTAAAAGAACACGAAACTACCAGTCATATGTAAAACTCCAGTGTAGAAGCTGGAGAAAGTTCTCCTAGAGAACATGGTTTGGGTCCTGATACATAGTGAGCAAAACTTTGTCTTAATATACCTTGCCATGTCTACAAACAACAGATTCCAGAAATACATTCTCTGTGTTATTTATTATTTCACAAAATGCCTGGCATAGAGAAGAAACCCTGCATGGGGATATTGTCATAAAAAGATGTACTTAAAACTTCATTTTTTAAAAAAATATTCTTTCCAGTATAAAATTCATTCAGGATTATTTCCTGAGAAAGTACTATGAAATAAGCTATGTGTCCTGAACTGAAGGAACAGGTTGTTGCTGAATAAGGGAGCTAAAAGCTAAACATATGGGTTCCATTCCACTGCTTCCCTCATCTCTGAGCAAAGTTATAACCCCCAGGTACTGGCCGACACTGGCGATAGCCACATGCCATCCAGAAGACTCACCAGATACCTCCTGAAAAGCAAGAAGCTAAGAAGAATGAGCAGACAGGATCAGGGCCAAGAGAAAGCATGTACATTGCAGACCTCTCTCCTTCTCCATCCACGTAGTCAGACGTCCACTTGTTTCTTCCATAACTCCTGAATCCTGTCGACAGCTGCGTGCCATCCACCCAGCACCAGCCACGTGCCATCCACCCAGCACCAGCCATGTGCCATCCACCCAGCACCAGCCACGTGCCATCCACCCAGCACCAGCCATGTGCCATCCACCCAGCATCAGCCACGTGCCATCCACCTAGCACCAGCCACATGCCATCCACCCAACACCAGCCACATGCCATCCACCCTGCATATTTCAAACCACTCCTGGCCTCCTTCATTCTTTCCCACCACTCTCATCTCTACTTAACTGCAATACATTTGTACCATCTCTGATATGTAAATCTCAGTTTTCCTCAATGGTTTTCTCCTCTGAATCTCACTGTGTCCTTTTATAGGAATCCAGACTCAGTAATCTAGCAATACAGTATCCACTTGGCTAACACGCTCTTACAGCAGCCTACTACACTTCAGTAAAAGAAATTCACACTAATCCTTCTAAAGCCTCTGACTGCTTCTTAAACCAACAGAAGGTCAAACTCAATGTCTTTGTGCCCCACATACATGCACCATTGGTTTCCCTAGTTCCAAGTCCCTCTTGCCAACCATCGCCACCATCTGCACACATACCTCCAATAGCCATACCAAGAGTCCAAGAAGAAAGGGTATAATTTGGAGAAACACTTTTGGAAGTTGATCTTTTTCTTCAAGCCTGCCTAAGGTGTTAAGTTCAAGGCCAGCCTGGTCTAAAAAGTGAGGCCATCCTGGTCTACAAAGCAAGGCCAGCCTGGTCTACAAAGCAAGGCCAGCCTGGTCTACAAAGCAAGGGCAGCCTGGTCCACAAAGCAAGGCCAGCCTGGTCTACAAAATGAGGCCAGGCAGCTAAGGCTTCACAGAGAAACCCTGTCTCAGTAAAAAAACAAACAAACAACACCAAACAACAACAGCAAAAAGAATGACCAAGGTGTGCAACAGGCTATGACCTAAGGGTTACTAAGGAAGCTAGGACTAGATAATTGTTACACAAGATGAAACAGACAAAAGGACAGGTAAATTTATCCACTGCCAGAGTCATGTTGCCAGAGTCCAATCTTATGTTTCTGAGTCATTCTGCTGTTTGGGGTTTCTAGTTTACATTCAAGTAATTCAGCTGCATTTATGTAATTGCCCATGATCCCCTGTTACTACCTCTGTCATATATGTGAATCCTGATTCCATTTCTCATTGTCAGGCACATGCATTCCCCCTCTAGATTACCTGGGTTTTCATGGGTTTCTCCTCAATACATCATAAAGACCATGACTTAAGGAAGATGTTACAGCTTTGTCATAGCATAATTCAATGGCCTGTTAGAAAGGTGAATAAAAAGAATTTATCTCTCCCAGTGTTTTGCAGACAAGAAGAGTTAATTACACAAAGAAAAGTTTGGTCAGTGTCTTAGTTAGGGTTTCTACTGCTGTAACAAAATATCATGACCAGGGCTGGAGAGATGGCTCAGAGGTTAAGACTGCTCTTCCAGAGGTCCTGAATTCAATTCCCAGAAAGCACATGGTGCCTCATAACCATTGATGATGTGATCTAATGCCCCATCCTGGCATGCAGGCAGAGCACTGTGTATAAAACGAATAAATAAATATCAAAACAAACAAAAAACAAAAAAACCATCATGACCAAAAAGCAAGTTGGGGAGGAAAGGGTTTCTTTGGCTTACACTTCTACATTGCTGTTCACTGCTGAAGGAAGTCAGGACAGGAACTCAACAGGGCAGGATCCTCCAGGCTGGAGCTGATGCAGAGACCGTGGAGGGGTGCTGCTTACTGACTTGCTCTACCTGCTTTGCTCATGCCTGCTTTCTTATTAAGGCCAGGACCACCAGGCCAGGGATGGTACCACCCACCATGAGCTGAGCCCTCCTACATGGATCATTAATTGAGATGATGCCTTACAGCTGGATCTCAAAGAGGCACTTCCTCAAGAGAGGCTCCTTCCTCTCTGACAACTCTAGCTTGTGTCAAGTTGACACAAACCCATCCAGTACAGTAAATACGTCCAAATGTTATAATAGGTCAAAAAAGATGAACACTAGACTTGGTAAGTCCAAGATTACTAGTAGCAAGGGAGACTGCTTCCATCTCTTGGTTTTAATGTAAGGTAAAAGAAAGAGTTGAAGTTGGGGTTAATGGCAAAAATAGAAAGGGTGTTATAGATTACTTACAAAATCAGGTAGTGACCCAATAAGGCAAGCTTGTAGAAGAGGACTGGCAGTAGAAATGAGGTTATGGCAGAAAGGCTCAGGGCTAGGACTCAGGCTTGGGTGCTGTGGCTGCAGCTAAAAGGGCCCAGATCATGGCAGATATATTACCTTCCTTGCTATGTGACAAGAACACCTGAAAGAAACTGCTTATGGGAGGACACTTTCATTCTGGCTCACAGTTCTACAGTGTGTCAGTGGAGCACGGTGGGGAAGGTGTGGTCCTTAGGGCCACAGGGACACACAGCAGAGGTTCCTCACACTGTGGCAGAGTAGGCAGCAGAAAAGGGGGCTGGAGTCAGTGTGGCTAACCGTGAAAAGCCTACGCTTATCATCTGTAGGTACGGTAACCTTCAAAATGGCACCTTCAAACACTCAAACCCTGAGTCCATGGGCTCCACACCCAACACAGCATGAAGAATAAAAGGCGAGGCATGTCGGAGGACAATGAGATAGAATACACAAAGCGTGGTGGGGGACATCAGCTTAGTTGAAAACAAGGACTTTGTGAGCAAAGGGAAGATTTCTGAATTTGAGATAAGGCTATTTTAGTAGTTTAACTCTGCATTGAGGTATATCAGAACACAATATAAACACACTTCAAGTAGGGCAGATAGGAAGCGTTCCATAAGTAGGTACTGGGGACATGCACTGAGAAGAGTCAGCAACTATTTTAACTCTCGTCCGAAGCACACATGTCACCTTCTGATTACCACTACGTGGCTTCCCCTGCAGATTACTACTACGTGGCTTCCCCTGCAGAACACCAGCTGTCACCTCCTGACCCACTTGTCACAAGCACATTTCTGGTCATCTCTGAGAGTTCTTCAACACTGCTGCCAGCCTGCCACCCCCTTCCCTTCCCTCTGCAGCCTACCGTATGGCTAGGCAAATGTCTGGAGGCTGTGTTGGGTCTGCAGGACTAAATGCACCACTCCTCAACACTCACCTCAAACGCCTAATGCTCTATTTATCAAACCATCCCTCTAAAAAAATGCTGAGGAGCCAGGAACACTGTTGAATACCCTTCTTCCCATTTATGCAATCCAAAATAACACTCTATAGAATATTTTTAAATTAACATTTCCAATTTATGTAAGGATAAAAATTAATTTCAAATACAATGAATGAAATCTTAAATTTAAGTATTTTAGATTCATATATAATTTCTTGTAAGATGAACTCTCATTGCCATACATTCTAAGCAATGCATCTTTCTCCCCAGTTGACACTTCTGCTGGCTTAAAAAAAAAAATTAAAGAGGAGGAAATGCTAAGCTGGGGTTTTACTTTTATTTGTTTTAGGTTTGCTAATAAAATCAAGATATCCTCCTCAGAAATTCTCCATGAAAGGCTCAAAAATTTTGAACAGTGACACCCATTAAGTGTCCTTTAGAAAGATTTAGCATGAGAAGCACATCAAACTCACTAAATTGACAGACTGTATTACTAGGGCAACTAAATTACAACAGTGTACTGGACAACAGCAACTGGCTCCTGCATTAGACCTTCTGAGTTTAAGTACTGGACTACTGCGTGGGTTGTTCATTGCTGGGCACCAAGCTCATGGCCTGGTACACTGAGCCAAATCCCTTATCTCTTTGTCAAATTTTTGTGCACAAAAATGAGCTTAGTATTCTTTTATGTACACATGTACTGCCAGACATAACCAGCCCTCTCAACATTAGAATTATACATAAAAACCTTTCTGAGTGCTTCACTGCTCAGTTAAAGTACAGTGGCTATACCAGGTGTCTTTACAAAGGTTTTTTTTTTTTTTACTAGCTTGATAAATAGAAAGATAATTAGTTTTCTCTATGGATTTATTCAACATTCATCTTGATCTCGCTCAAAATATAAACTCTAAGTTTTGCCAAAGGGAACAGAATGCACAGAATTTTCAAGGTAAAAGTAGCCTTCAGAAGCTATTTAGGTTATGGAGTCTCACTAACTGAATATCTTATCTGGATTTTTCCAAGTGTACAACTCAGGTACCAAGGGCCTAGACATGAAGGAAATAGAAGGATGCTGACGTTCCTCTGCCTCTGTCACACTGTCTGCTTCACAGCAGAGCACTAAGTGGCATTAAGACTGCTAAGCTAGGTTTCATTAAACAGATCAGATAGTTTTGCTCCCACACCTGCACATGTGCTTTCTGATGAACTCTAGAAAGCATACACAATACTTCTGCCATATATGCTAGCTAAAGAAACAGTCGCTGCCACACATTACGTCTCCTGTAATAATTCCAAGTGAAGGTCCCAGTCAGGTTTTTAGAATGTTCTCTGCTTATCCTCTCTCAGCTGTCACACTGTGGCCTATGGTACACCTTATGTGGATTGTTGGGGCTGGAGAGAGATGGACCAGTACCTAGCGGAGAGCACTTGCTGCTCTAGCAGAGGACCCAGCTGCCATCACCAGCATCCACACAGCCAGTCACAGCTGTCTGTAACTCCCGCTCCAGGGGCCCAGATAACCTCTTCTTACTTCCACAGACACCAGGCACAGATTGCTGCAAAGAATTACATGCAGACCACACACATAAAATAGGGATTTACAGTGTCTTTGATCCTTCACAATATCTTAAGAAGAAACACAAAAGTAGGGCAGAAGTCAGCTGCCTTGATAGTTATTTCCCTTGGAAACAGTCCATTCACCAAGTCTGGCATTGCACACCTGTGCTCTCGGCACTTGGAGCAGAGCAGGACTGCAGGTTAAGGGATAGCCTGGGCTACATGGTCCCAGGCCAGACTAGGCTACAAAATGAGACCCTATCTTCAAAATGCATAGATAAGTTAGTAAAGAAACAAAGGAAGAATGTAAAAACCCGTACATCTAGAGGAACTAGGCATAACACATGACTACAATGCATGCTTCCATTTATTTATATCAATGGATGTTAAGCATAAAGTTTTTGATATTTCAATGCTGCTTCAATAACTGCATTTCCAAATACTAGCTTATTACTCATCATTTATATTTATCATCATCTCTATACTCCAATCTAAAAGTAGCAGTTGCTTTACAGAGAAATTGTTAGCATTTACTGAGAACTGTGGCTTGTCATTTGTTCCATTATAAAAAAAAAACAAAACAAAAAGGGAAAATATCCTAACCTGTGAGTCTACTTTGGACATACAAAACAGAGCTCATCCGAGAAGGCACTGAATGAGCCTGAGGGCAGGTGGCACGTCTGAAGCCAGCTTCCTCAGAGGCCCATCATTCTCTGAACGTGTTCTCGGCCACCAAGATCATCTCTCGTACAGATTCTCAGATTTCTGCTTCGGGGAATTTGTGATAGGTTGTTTTTGTTGAAGGCCTCACTCTCTAATATTCTACCTGTGCTGGTCTAAAGAACCGCAAGGCCCTAGGACAAAAATTTGGTTGGTTTTCTTTTTTTTTTTCCAGTAACATATTATTGCTACTTTTATGACTCTGTCATTTTCATAGTTCAAAAAAAAAGTGACCTGAAGGTGTAACCTGAGGTTTTAAGTAACAAAGATAGTAAATGAATAAATAAAATATGGTCAATGTCCATCTCCAATCCTTTGCAAAAGAAATGGGATGTCAGTAATCAAACTCCAGGAAAACTCCAAATACAATAGCATAAAAGTTACTGATCAATTTTACTTTATGTAAATATCATGAGTATTTGAAATACAGTAATCAAAGGGCAAAATATAAGCTGTCTTTATGTCATGAAAATGATTCAAAACTTACCGAAATAAGGAAATTAAGAGACAAAGTGCAGCCAGGTGGTGGTGGCGCACGCCTTTAATCCCAGCACTCGGGAGGCAGAAGCAGGTGGATCGCTGTGAGTTCGAGGCCAGCCTGGTCTACAAAGTGAGTCCAGGACAGTCAAGGCTACACAGAGAGACCTTGTCTCAAAAAAAAAAAAAAAAAAAAAAAAAAAAAAAAGTAGTGTTAACTACAAAATCCCAAGGAAAGCATTTCAGGTAATTCCCTTGTAAGTGGTCAGTGATAACTCCCTCCTGACTACTATCAATGTCAGTGCTCCAAGTTCAGCTCACTGCTTCCTTGTACTGAGCGGCTCAATACTAAATGTGATCGAAATCCTATACCTGTTTCTCTGGCCTCCTATTTTCAGCCTTTTTTGAGCCGGCAAGTTGATTTAGAGTTCCACAGAATATTTTCAAAGTTTAGCAATTACTTTTCAATAACACATATGTATGAATTATGAACATTAGTAATGATCTTTGGGTTACTTTATGACCCAAAAGTTAATAATGAACTAAGTGTTAACAATTTCTTTCATCAAAAATAATTATTTAATTGGAATATAGAGAGGGTGAGGACAAGCTAGGCAGGAAGAAGGATGTTTCTTTATGGAATTCTAGGCTAATTCAAACTGTAATTCTTTTTTTTTTTTTTTTTTTTTTTTGAAGGAGCTTGAACACAGATGCTCTGCACGGTTCAACAATTCTTCCCCTAGAAGACATGGGTTATTACATGAAAATCTCAGTTCCAGGTGTGGGATGTCTTCCTATGAGTTACTTACTGGTCCCCCAAACAACACAAGTCACTGTCATTGCTTTTGTAATGTGATTACATTGCCATTACTACAACTACATAGTGAGGCCTCATTGCTGAAGATGCAACACGTTCTGTTGCAGGACATACAGAAATAAAGCCAAAACTGACATGAAAACTTCCCTGCTGGCTAGCTCTCACAGAGCAAGAGGTGCTATGCAGGACACTGGGGGAAACAGGACATTGATGGCCTTGCACAGCATTGGACACAGCATGCTACAATACTGACCAGCAAGGCAAAAGGTACCCACAGTGTAATTGTGGGATGGCTATTATGGGAGTAACCAATCACTTTCTGATTGGATTTGAGGCCTGCTCCACAAGAGGAAATGCATAGCTGGTACTTTAAACCTGGCCAGAATCCAATGCCTAAGGAAGTCGTAGGCTCTAGCAAGGAACATAGTATTGCTTTGTCAAATAGATTTGTTGTAAAATTGCCTTCTAAATATTTGTGTTTATACCCATAGACGAGTGATGCTCCCAGCCCAGAGAAGCTTCTTTCTTCAGGGGACAGTAGTTAGAGAGGACACTCAAAACTGGTCAAAGTACTAAGTATTTAGTGCAATGTACTAAGAAACTACCTGCCCCAAATGGGATATCTGTATCAAGGCGCTCATTCCCAAGTCTCAGGGAATATCATGAAAGAGGGAGCAGAAAGAACGGAGAGCCAGGAGAAGGGAAGGAATGCTGTGAGATGCTGATTTCTGGAAACAGCTTGGCTGCTTCACTCATGAACTCACCACAGCTATGGTTACCTGCACACAACCTACACAAGCCAACAAGACCAGTCAACATTGATTGGACTCAGTGAGTAAGAGGAAAAAAGGGCATGAAGGTATTAGAGGGATGGTTGAGGGTTCTCAGGGAGGTGGGAAGGGCAACCGGAGTTAGATATGAATAAGATATATATATATAGATAGATATATATATAGATAGATAGATATAGATAGATAGATAGATAGATAGATAGATATATAGATATATATGAAATTCTCAATAATGTATGAAAATATTCTAAAAATAAATGAGTAAAATGTTTAGGAAAGAAACTTTACCTAATTGGAACATACACTTTATGTTCCCACTTCTACCTCAAACTATCACCTCATTTATCTAAATGAGGTTTGATGAGGGTTTCAGTATGCCTGCATTCAATGAAGAAGACAGTTGTTAATTATTTTTTCACTATTGCCAGATGATCATCTCATTTTACTATGAAAAGTCTTCAGTCCGATATGAAAATTCATAAACTGATAATGGGAAGTATAAGCACCAATATGCATTTACGACAACAAATGTCACACAAATCATGATATCCCAAGGGTCTGTTGTGATTACCGCAGCCAGCCCCCTAGAAAACCCTGTTTTCTCCTTGGAGGACCATGTGTCAGTGCAGGGGACTGGTGGAGGGCTACTGGTAAACACCTGCTCTTACTTATTCCACAACATCAGAAATACGACAAGCAAATGGCAGCAATGATTCTCTAAAGGCCTCGCCTACAATGACCAACTTCTAAGAATTCCTGCTTCCCTATACTAGCACAAATGATACTTCAATGCATTCAACCTATTTTAGATATCATCTATTCCATTTTAACAATAATTTTAAATTACAGGCAGAAAATTACAGTTAAAAAGGTGGAAATCATGACTTTCACAAAAGATTTCATTTTCCATTCTATTCATAGCAAGGGAGGGAGGGAGAGAGGAAAGGAGGGGGGGAGGGAGGGGGGGAATGCCACAGTGCATAAACAGAAGATAGAGACCATCTTATAGGGCTTGGTTCCTCTCCCACCAGGTACATTCTGAAGAGGAAACTCAAGTTGTTCATTTTGGCCACAGACACAATGACCTGCTGCTGAGTCATCTTGCCAGCTCCACTTTGATTTTTAAAATGCACTATCGATAATGTCACAGGCAGACAAACCTAAAACTAAGTGTTTTTCTACAACCAAGACTGGTGGTCCATGATAGAACAGAAAAATAAATTGGTTTTATATATTACACAAAGCAGATCTTAAAAAAAAAAACTCAGCTATTAGCAGGGGTATCTTCTTGTACATATTAAAATAGAAAATTGAATATAAGGCAAGAGAGGTGTTCACACCTGTAATCTCAGCACTTGGAAAGCTAAGGGGGGAGGCCAGGC
This sequence comes from Acomys percivali, assembly GCA_907169655.1. Classification (NCBI taxonomy): domain Eukaryota; kingdom Metazoa; phylum Chordata; class Mammalia; order Rodentia; family Muridae; genus Acomys; species Acomys percivali. The sequence continues at coordinate 25,438,394 of OU015758.1, read as the reverse complement.
TAGAACTCACAGCGAGCTGAAAGCCAGGTGGAACTACAGAGTCAGACCCAGTCTAGAAACAAAGTGTGATTTATGCATAAACTATTTATTGCCCATTAAGTTCTAAATGAAACTTACAACTCCTAGTTCGGGCTTTTCTACACAATTCAATATCCTTCCTGAACTGTCTGAAGCAAGGAATTAAAAACTGATCATCTAAGGAACACTTGCATTTCAGGAAATGTTTTCTCCAACCATGTGCACTTTAGTCCACACCTCTGCCATCTTTTGAAAATAAAAAGCTGGAGTGGTGTGCCAGCTACCCTCTTCACCTGCACATGGTCCTCAACACTTCTGGTGAGCTGGGCAGTTCAGTGTGTCACTCCTGTTCGGTGGTGGGGGTCGTGACTGCAGGGAAAGGCCTCCACTAGGAACTAAGAAACTCCCGGCAGTGCGTACTCTTCAGTTCCTCTGTGGGTCAGGCTAAACGCAGATTCGTCTAGAACAGCTGTCAGACTCTGAAACTTGTCTTACCCTCATAACAAAGTAAACCAACTCTCCTTTCCACATGAAAGCCTGCAGATATCTGAGAACAACTAATCTCTGATAGTTTTCTGGTCAACTGTCACATCCCGAAGATTGCAAAGCCTTCCCCAGCTCCAGCACACCCACAGCTGCGGCATGCTCCCTGTCAGATGAACTCTGGCATTTACTTCCTACTCCATGACTGATGACTGACTGTACGGTTTATATTCATTCCCAGTGTCACCCGCATGTAATGATGTAATGTAATAATGTAATGCTTTACTTGAGCTAGAGCAGTGGTTCTCAAACATTGTGATAGCAGGAGTTATTTATACTGTTTGAAAACCCACTGAGGATACCAATTAATTTTTGGTTAAATATTTTATTTATGGTATGTGCTATATTAAAAATTAAATTCCAAATGAAAATAGTCACTTAATTTAAGTATAATTATTAACGTATTTCTATGAAAACATCCTTTCCAAAGCAAAGAAAAGAATTACTAAGAAAGGTTGCTTTGTTTTACATTTTAACAATTCTTTTAAGGCTTTGAGGTAATAAAGACAACTGGATTCTTCAACCTACTTTAATTTTTTTATTAATTAAATTTCTTATTCAACAAGTTCACACATGTACATAATGCATACTGACCACCCTCAGCTCCCACATTCTCCCATGTTACGGTTAGTTTAAAAGTAAGGCCTAATAAATATTTATTATTAGGCTAGTTGTTATTAAAGCAGTATTTTCTAACTCACTATCAATTAATAAACACACAGACACCTGTTATATTTTAAAATAGCTTGCTTCACCTGGGGCAGGGCAGATATTAATCCCCTAAACTACCTCCTATATCTCCCTGCCCCAATCCCATGCCATCTGCTTCTAATACTTTCTATTGAGCTACCACCTGTCTATAATCCCAAATACTTGTTACTGTTCCTCATTTGGGCTAAACCCTCCATTCCCGCTGGCCATGTGATTCTTACTTCACCTAACCCATGGGGCTCCTTCCTTTTCTTTCTTCCCTCTCCTCTCCTTCCCAAGCTGGTCTCTCTGACAACTTCCTTTTCCAAGATCCTCTCTGTCCCAGAAGCCTGTGAACGTTAGCCATGTCTATCCCATTTGCCTGGCTGGTGTGTTGGCTTCTTATTAGTCAAAGAGGAATAAGTTTTTAGGCAAGGTTACAAACATTTTGGGGTATGTGAGTTTGCTCATTTGGGCAGCAACCAGACTGACCCTCAACAATTCTCCTTTTCTGTCTAAATAAAAAAGCCATTTAAAAATAATATACAGTAAGAATAATTATGAAACAATTATAGAAACCAATAGGTAAGACTTACACATACAATGTCTAATCAAAAGGTATTTGGCAACCTTGAAGAAAATATTATTTATTTTATCTGGTTGAATCTAAAATTCTGAACCTTAATCAATCTCTATCATATCTCATCTCTATCAAGCTAAAAACATCTAGACCTAAGAACATCCTAACTCCTAAGCAACTAAGCTTAATTGTAAAACTATAACTCTCTGGTCTTCAGCCCTATCAGAGACTTGAAAAGGAATAAAATTAATTACCTGAGTAAACAGAAAGTGCAGGTTAGCAGCTTCCAAGTTGAAAAAATGATAGAGACAGTTTGCTGCCTGAGCAGCCACCCAAAACTCTCTATAATGTTGGAGCATCATCTTCAGCCTTCTGGCCCTGAATAACTGACAGACATATTTGTGAAACAGTAACTATTGAGGACTTTCTTACCCTGTCTTGGCAGAATTTGGCCATCAATTCTGCCTGCATCCAAGTTTTCCCATTTTAGACAGAATTCTATCTGTGATAGAAACAAGGACATTTCTTTGCTCAGGTGGCTTGCTTGCCACATTTGAAGCCATCTCCATATGGAGATTCTTTGATGCTCATCATCTTCTTTAAGGTAGTCTGGATATTGCCAGGAGTTAACCTGACTTATTGTCAAAGAATCTTTACATTAATAAAAACATCTTTAAATGCCATTTTCTGTAGGTCTTGAAGTTTTTGAAGGCATTCTCTAATAATTTTTATATAATCTATCGAGCTATAGGATCCTATCTATCTTTTAAGCCTAAGATGTATATTCCTGTGATAAAAATAAACTAATCTCTCTCTCTCTCTCTCTCTCTCTCTCTCTCTCTCTCTCTCTCTCT
>OU015758.1:25413592-25427666 GCA_907169655.1 Acomys percivali | reverse complement strand
AGATAGATAGATAGATAGATAGATAGATAGATAGATAGATAGATAGATAGATTTCAAGGATGGACTTCGGGTGGGTGGGGATGGGAACAGGAGGGATCAGATAGGAGTATAGAGGGAGAGAATACTGGGAGATATGACAAAAATTGGGGCATTTCAGGAGTGAAGAAGAAACCTAGTGCAATGTGAACTCCATGGAATCTAGAGAGGTGACACTAGGGAAAACTCCTAGTAATGGGACACACGGGGACATACAAGATGAATCGGCCACCTTGTATAATGAGGCAAGGCTTCAAGTGGAGGGATTGGACATGAACCTAGCCACAAAACCTCTGATCTGTAGTTCATCCTGCCTGCAGAATGTGCTGGGACCAGAGTCTAGCATAGTTGTCATCAAAGAGACCAGAGAGACTTCATAGAAGATCTTATGGGAGCAGGTGCAAGGTCCCACCGCCAAATATTAGGTGGAGCTTGGGCTGTGTAGGAGGGAGAGGAAGGACTGCAGGAGCCAGAGGGATCAAGGAGACCACAAGAATGCAACCCACAGAATCTACTCACAGGAACCCAAGTGCGCTCAGAGACCAGGCAGCCGGTACGGGTCTGACCTAGGTCATCTGCATACATTATGCTTGTATTGCTTGCTGCTCTTGTGCAGCTCCTAACAGTGGGAGTAGGGCTGTCTCTGACTCTTTAGTCTGACTTTGGGACCTTTTCCTGCTGCTGGGTTGCCTTGTCCAGACTTGCTGTAAGAAGAGTGCTCAGTCTTATTGAAGCCCATTAAGCCCTAATTGGCTGATGCCCCTGGAAGGCCTGCTCTTATCTGAGGGGAGGTGGCAGTGGAAAGGGGTGCTGGGGGAGAGACTGGAGGAAGCAGAGGGAGGGGAAACTGAAGTCTAGATATAATTTATGAGAGAAGAATTAATACAAAGGAAAAACAAAACACTAGCATTGACTGGCAAGTGACAGGCTCAGCCCCATACTCCACTGCAGCTCCTACAAACATACACTCCTGAAATCTCACTGTCTGTTTTTCTTTTCAGACATTTTCTATGTAGCTGGTTATCAGCGGAAAACCATTATTATTCTATCCAAACCCTTTCAGAATCCAATCAATTCAAAGTAACTCATCTGATTGGCCAGCTTATGTCAACATATAGAAGTATGCTTATTCTAATTAGATTATAGATATTTATCATGAGACCCTGTACGGATGGGTTTACATTCTACGGAAGCAGTCTGACTTCAAAAACAGTAAATACAAGTTTATGGAGTAAGAAAGAGAAATAAAGGAATCACACTGTTATAGAATACTCCTGAAGAGAAAACAAAAAACGAAATAAAAAAAACATAAATAATCTGCTGTTAAAAAATCTTACTTGAGTAGAAGGAAAATAATATCTATAGTATACATATATATGTGTGTATGTGTGTATGTATGTATAACCTTTTTATTTCTATATTTTACATTTGTTCATTTGTTTGTTTGTTTGCTTGTTTAAAACAAGGTCTCATGTAGTTCTGGCTGTCCCCAAACTTGCTGTGTAGCTGAAGAGGCCCATGAACTCCTAATTCTTCTGCCTCCTTCTCTGGAGTTACAGGCATACACTACCACAGCCAGCTGAGAATCTTCCAATTCCTCTTTCAGCTGAAGACTGGCAAAGAAACCAAGAGACCCAGTAACTTACAGGGCTACATGTCTCAGTAAACTTTAAAAGCAGTCTCTCTTATTTGGATATCAGAAAATGGGGCACACACAAGAAAGTTTCATAGCTTACATAGATGGATGCTGACTCCAAATGGAACTGCTGGATCAAACAAACAAATTAAAAACCCCAGGATTTCAAAGTGATATGAAGGAAGAATTATGGGTTTTGCTCTTTGAAGAAATAAAAATAATAATATTTAAAATAATGGTCAAGAGCTAATTCAATGGACAGTAAATGTGCTTGGGTTCAGTTGTTTAGGCTATAACAATTTTCTACTTTTGGTTTAACATTTAATTCTTGTCACCTAGAGTACCTTCTTAATTGCGTCCATTGTACATGTACCTTAATTAGGCAATCCACTACTGTTGCACATTGCAGTTGTTTGTTTGTTTCCTATCGCAAATGGCAGTGTGATACACACACTTCCTGATAAATTTCTGCATATATTACTGGCTATTTTGTAAGGATCACTCTGATGTAAAAGTGTTACGTCAAAACCAGCATGTTTACTAAACAGAAAGAAGGGGACAGGAACACAATTAAGCAAGCGCAGCGAAGTGCTGATAGATAACAGAGCACAGTGCAAGGGCAGGGCTACCCAGTGGAGAGCTCCTCCAGCTCCTCCAGCTGCTCCAGCTCCTCCAGCTCCTCCAGCTGCTCCAGCTCCTCCAGCTTCCCGAAGTGTTGAAAGGCACCAGGAAATGATGGAGATGGAAAGTGACGGGGAAACTGGTAGGAGGTAAATTCCTCTATGCGGTATAGATTACACATACCACGCGTGTAACTCTAAACATTGTCCAGTTACAACATCAGAGGGTCAGTTCTCTCATACTCTCATAGCAGTTTTAGTGCTTTTAAAATCTTTACATGACTTAAGACAAAATGTAGTGATTTGCCTTTTTAACCATTTCTGTTCACATTCTAAGCTAACATAAAATGAATTGAAAATGTTTCCTAACTTGTTTGGCCTTGGGTTTGGTGTTGACTATTGAGCCATGAAGCAGTAATGAAGACTCGAGCTCCCTCTGTGCAGCATGTAGTCCTACTAAGTGCAAAATCTTTAAGAATGGCTTATGTCCAAACATGATTGGAGCAAGCTATTCCCAGAGCAGCTGCATACACAGGCAGAAGAGGGTAGCAAAGGCCTGATTACCAAATTGACCTGCTTTAACCAATTCTGAGAGTGACCTCTTCCTGTACCCCAAAAGGATCATCTCCACTGGGCTCAAATGTCTCAGTGGGGAAAGTGCTTTCCATAAGGCCCTGAGCCCAGACCACAAGCTTGTAAAAGATAAGTGTAGTCCCTGTAACCCTAGCACCAGGGACATGAGAAGAGGAGAGCCTGGATCATTAGGTGAACTCCAGGTGAAGTGAGAGAGACCCTATCCGAGCAAAAGAGAAAAACACCTATATGGACTTAGCATCCATATACAGTTAGGTACACATGTATCCTCATACTTTATAGACACAGGCACATAGAGGCAGGAACATGCACACACAGAAAGGGAAGCACGCACAGAGAAAGAGAGAGACGGACAGACAGACAGACAGACAGGAACACGCACACAAAGACAGGGAGGGATGTTCACACATGCATGTAGAGAGCACATACATGCATATAGAAGAGCATATTCACAAAAAGCATCTCCTCCCTTTTCACTAAGCTGCTCAGAGTTTAAACATCTGTGATTTCTTCCTTTGTGCTGAAGCAACTTGTCCCCATCGACCATTTCCCTCTTTTACAATTCCAGTGCTTCCTGAAGTGAGAGCATATAACTACGGTGTAGCCATCATTTGGAATGCCATGGAGCTATCGAAGGGAACTATGGATTCAGCATTTACGGAAATGTAAGGATTCTCATGATATTCTTCCTTGGTACCAAACACATGTATAGGAGAAACCTAAAGAAAATAAGTAGTATTATCCAAAATATTAACAGTGGTTACCTATCTAAAGGTGCATAGGGAATTATGTTACTTTCATATAGCTCCCCATTGTTCATTTTTCAGAATGGATATCTACAATTTTTCTTAAGAATAAGAAACATATTAAGGCTATTTGCATTTTGATAAATAATAAAACTATTCCAGAAAGCCATTAAGAACACAGCACTTTAATAACATTTAATTTTATAAATTCCTCAAGGTAAAATATCTTAAAGAATGAGACCCAGATTCTACAAATTTCCAAACGGCTAGGACAAGAGTCAAAGCAGACTGGGCACCGAGGTGGGTCTGTATGGGCTGAGATAGCACCAGATCAAAATCAAGACAACAGAAGGTATTGCGAGTCTTCAGACCCAAGAACCAGTGTGAAGGGTCAGTGAGCTGAAAGGACTCACAGTGGCACCACAGCTCCTGTTTAACTGCTGTAAAGAAAATAACCCCACAAAATGAAGTTCACATATCCACCCACAAAGGTCCCAGGATCCAAGAGCTATTACATTTTTAAAATATAGGAGGATACAAGGCATGGGATAACAATTGAGATGTAATATGAATAAACTAATAAAATATTTAAAAAGATATAGGCATACGTAAAACAGACTGGAAGTTGTAGTTTATATACTTCACGGAGACTGAACAGAAGACCACAGCACATGAGACTACTCACCTCTGTGGGAAGACATGTGTGTACACTGACAGATGTTTCCAGATGTGATGTCGCAGTCCCATTTTTAATTTGAAACTGTGTTTTGCACATGTAGCCATCAGAACATTCCTGTGTCCAACCAAGAAAGAATACAGTAAAAAAAAAAATGCCAATTAATTCAAGAACTTATCACTTGAAGAACTAATGTTTCATTTCAGTTCTGAGCCATGTAAAGAGAAACTGGGCACATTAAACAAGAGACTATGGATGAAAAGACTACCCCGATGTATGCTGTGATGGATACAAGCCGTACTTCCCTAGCTTTCTTGCTTATTCATGTTCCCCTTCCGAATTAGTCTCGTCTACTCTTTTCTGTCTATAGAACACCAAGGTCAGACAGCAGAACTTCAGGGTGTTGAACACTAAAAGAAAGAGCAGCTACCCTCACAGAAAGAAGTCCCGTTTCATGAAGAATGGTGTACAAGGGGAGATTTTGGGGTTCACGGCAAGCTGGAAGTGAGCAGGGTCTTTTACTGTCTCTTCAATGAAAGAGGTTTCACAGAGATAACTGTACAATACGTGCCCGGGCGCTCTTAGAAACCTGCATTTTGCATGTCCTTACGGTGGCTCCCAGTGTTCTGAGCATCATAACTTGAGGACGTTTCATCTTATACTGCACTGTCTTCTTGAGTCAAAGTCCTTTTCCACAGAGCTGCTCTTCAGAGGGCTGAAAACGACCACACACTTCCCACATGTGTATTACAAGAACGAGTTCTCCACCTCTCACTGGTCTGTTTCTTCTTTTGAAAGTATTTTATGTCTGCGTGTGCATGTCTGGGGATACGCGTCGCTGCAGGTGTATGCACGTACACCTGTGTGTGAGTGACCACAGAGGCCAGAAGGCCATGCTGGGTGCTTTGGAGCTGGAGCAACTCATGTTTCTGAGCTGTCTGGTGTAGGTTGGGATCCAAGGCCAGTGCTCGTGATTTAGCGGCAAGTGCTCTTAACCACTGAGCCATCTCTCTAGCCCCACAAATTGTTTTCTTTCCTGCTTTCTTGTACTTGTTCTTAAATATAGCCATGTATAGTGTTCACCTAACGATACTAAGTTTCATTTTAAAGCAAAACTTGCTTTATGGAAGAATATAATGTCTCTCTATGCGGATCTGTTTGCGTGCCAAGGAAGACACGCCTCCCATCACTCACACTTTAACAGAATCTAAATAATAATTAAGGAGGAAGAAGGTGGCTTATTCTTTTCATAAAAAGAGGGACATTTCAAGACAGAAACAGAACATGAAGTTCTGAGAAAGCCACACGAAAATGGAGAGTAGAGTGGTAGAGCTGTAAAACCAGGGATATCAAGGAGTGCTGTTGACCACAAAGCCAAGTAGACTCTCTCTGTGAGCCAGAAGAGGAAGCATGGCCAACACCTGAAGGTCTCTAGACCAGGGAGAGCATGCACGGTTCTCTTCTATTCACCTATGGTGGAATACTTTATTGTGACCCCTCTAGGGGAAAAACACAGTCACCATAATTTTAAACAGAATTAAGAAGCAGGAATATAGCTCAGTGGTAAACTATTTGTCTAGCACACAGGCCCTAGGTGTGATCCCTAGCACCCCAAAATAAATTGAAAGTTTTTTAAAAAAAAAAATTATAGAAAGATAGATTTGATGGCACCTTCAACATGTCTCACAGTACGTTGGGCTGCCAGCCTGCCAGCCCTAATTTGGAAGCTTGCTACTTATGATTCATTTCTGAATGGATGGATCCAATTTATTCTGGTTGGTTAATAACACTGTCATAGGTTATTGAGTATGCTGAATATCATTCCTGACTTGAAAGTAAACTACCAAATATCTAAAATTATGACTTGTAGTTATTTCATTAATATTAAGCATTAGAATGACTGTCAGAATAACTGTTTTAAATTCCATCTATATGTCATCCAACCTGTACCATCAAAATCACCCTATTTGGTCAACATAAATTCAGGTAAGTTGGCAAAGTGGCACACCTCTTACCATCATTACCACCATACACAAAGTCTTGTTTGTGCCCAGCACCAGAAAGAAATTAATATTTGCCCAAGTGGCTGACATATGCAATGACTACATCATCATCACTACTTGGGTTTATCAAACATTCACTCTGCTTTTGGAACAGTAGTCAATTTTCTTCGGACTCTTTGTGGAAAGGAGTGCTTCTTTTGTACTATATCCAAACAGTAGCCGTTGAGCAGCCATAATGTGATTAGCCAGAACCCAAGCATGATGCCACCAACCATTGAGGAACGCCCTTGTAAAGACAGGCCCATGTAAAAACCTGACGTGCCTCAGCCTGCCTAGGCCAGTAGACAATGTTTCACTCAAATCTCCCACTTGCAGTAATGTGTTCTGTTCTAATCAATGCTCGCTCTTACTTCTTACAGTTACCAAGGTTTACAATTTAATTTGAACAGCTATGTCAACTAGTATTAAACATCCGTTGGTTTTATTTCTCCCAGTGAATTATAACAAACTCAGAACCAGTTGTTAGGGGAAGCCATTGTCCTATGTGCAGAATCCACACTACCATCCCACATAAAATCCCACCTAGACGGCCTGAATAAAAGGCCAGCTCATCATGAGATGAAGAAAGAATAAGGGACCTACACATCTTAGCCAATTGCACCCTCTCTTTTAGAGATAGGAGGATGAAGGGATGAAACATTTTCAAGAAACTTGTTTTTCAACTAATTAAGGGCAGAGCTGAAATTGGAAAACGGGTCACGTACACAAAGCAAAATCTGTCAGAGATGCAGACTTTATGAGACATAGGCTAGTGTTTACACTGGTGAGCTCCAGCCAGCTATGAGTGTCCCGGGGATAAGCAGAGTTGCCATCACATGAGCACTATACAAGCAGTCTTCAGCTCAGCCTCAGGCCCCTGAGCACGTATTATCAGATCCCAGGTGAGTGTTCCACATATCTGGAGGCACTGGGGCAGCGCCAGTCAAGGCCTTCACTCACAGGACTACACATAGATTGCACTGCTATTAATTCTCAACCCTAGCTGCGCAGGAGACTCTGTCCCAGCCAGCGTTCTAAGTGCTGTAGCTGGGGTCTCATCTTAGTCCAAGTAAGCCAGAGCCTGCACCCCAACAGCTTCTATTGCAGTGCCAAGACTGGGAAGCCCCTGAGCATCAGCTTCTAGTGCAGTGCCAGGGCCGGGAAGCCCCTGAGCACCTGATGAACTCAGAGCATCAAGGAAGTAATCCATAGCTGTCTAGGAAGAAAGGCCACAAGACCTTGATGAAGACCTTAGCTGAGCTGAACTCAGCTCCACCGCTGCTCACTGTGAAGGGCTCACCAAGCTGAGACAGCAACTCTAGACCCTGCTTCCCACATACCCAGCCCTGACCTAGTCCTCTGTAGTCACCACCAATCAAATCACATAAAACTGTCCTGAGTACAAGTAGGTTACCAAGATCTTTTGCTACCCATCTGCTGTAAAGCAGTTGCTGTACCTCACTGTCACTGCAGAAGAGAAACTAACAGAAAAGTCCAGATGCAATAACTTAAACACCACAAATCAAAACCCCAAACACTTCTTCCTAGCCAAACTGTCACTTATCTAAACAGAATGCGCATCACTACTTTATAATAAAACCTCACAAATGTGCAAGATCAAAACAGAAGTAAATATGTCTTCGAAAAATGATAAAAGGCTGGGGGTGTAGCTCAGCTGTTAGAGGGCTAGCCTAGCATACGCAACGCTCTAGGCTCCTCCTCAGCACTGCATATAGTTATAATCACATATAAACACAGGAAGACCAGAAGTCCAGGGTCATCCTCAGCAGCGCAATGGTTGGTATGAGATCAGCCTGAGCTACAAGAGACCATGTGTGTGTGTGTGTGTGTGTGTGTGTGTGTGTGTGTGTGTGTGCATGTGTGCATGCGTGTTTGTGTGTGTGTGTGTGTGTGCATGTGTGTGTGCGTGTGTGTGTGTGTGTGTGTGTGTGTGTGTGTGTGTGTGCAGAGATGGCTCAGTGATTCAGAGCACTTTATGCTCTATCAGGAAACTGGAATTTAGATCCTAGCCCCCAGAGTGAACTGTACATGTTTATGTACAACCCAGCAGTTCAATTTGGATCAGGCAGCTCACCAATACAACATGGGATCCAAGATCCCTTTCTGGCCGCCACGGGCACCCACACACATGTGAACATTTACACATACACCACATGCATGATCTTTAAAAAAGAAAAAGTATGCTGTAAAGAAAAAAATCAAAAGACAAATATAAAAATGCAAACATTTCAAGTCTTGTCATAGAAAACCACTAATCTCCTCAAGATATAAACAGCTTTAAATTCCTCAAAATGCAAATAGTTCCAACAAATCAATAGAAAACACGAACAGCACAAGGAAAATGAACAAAGGACGGGTAGGAACGTAGGTAGACAGACAGAGAGATGATAGATAGATCACCAAAAAGGAGATATATGTGGATAAAAAGATGTTCAGCATTACTCATAAGGAAAATCAAATTAAAAATGATGTGACAACTTTTTTGGCCTATTTGATTAGCAAAGTTCAAAAACCTATGATGTGTAACACATGCAGACGAAAATGTGGGTAAAACAGGCAGAGACTCCCCCACACACTGCCAGAAGCAAGAGAAATTTAAATCAGTATTATATCCCTGAAAAGCAAGTTGGCAAAACTTGAAATATACTGCTGAGTATGGTGGTACACGCCCATAAATGCCACACAAGAGGCAGAGGCAGGCAGATCTCTTTGAATTCAAAACCAGTCTGATCTACAGAGTAAATTCCAGGACAGTGAGAAGTTCATAGTGAGATTCTGTCTCAAAACGTAAAAAAGAGAAGAAAGGCAGGGGAAGGATTACATGCACTGGAGTCAGAAATGCTACCTCCAGGAACTTATCTTAGATACAGTCACATCCGTAGAAGGTGAAATTCATATGATAGCCTCATTATAAAGCTTTGTTTTAATGGCATAAGATCTAAAAATACTTGAGTAATCATAAATGAGAGTCAGGAATATAAATTATTACATATTCAAATAATTAAATTCTACACAACTAAAAAAAAAAAAAAAACAACTTGACAACTTGATGATAGTCTAGGAATGTTGCATTGAACATTACCCAAGACAGAGTCTTAGATTTTCTTCAAGCATTCATTACATAGAGTGTCTATGCTATGTGTGCCTCGGATAGTCACATAGGAAGAAAGACTCCTGAAAGCCTGGTCTCACTGCTACTCTCTGAAGTGACAAGAGAGCATAGAAAGACTCATTTTACATTTTTTAAATGTATAAATCTCTATGCCTTTGTACAAATGGTGCTTGCTTCAAACAAAGAGCTGTCTGTCTTTTGCACATCTGCTTCTAGGCCATGCGTCCCTTCCATACAGCCAAATGCTCAAACTTTTGGAGAGAAAACATCCTGTGGGTTCTGTAGAGTCCCAGAGAGACCGGCAAGTTTTATGGTGTAGAGCTTGACTGCATTTTGGATGGAGATCTAAGAGTTTCAAGTCCAAGAGAACACGTTTCGATTTGCTTTCTTACAAGCTGCCATAGGGCTATGCCACCCACCCAGAGAGCTAGGATACGCCTGCTAGAATCCAGCCACACAAATAATTATGGGGCTTCTCTTGCTGAATTTTAGTAAGCTTTTACAAACTGTCTCTTTTTTAAAAAGCCTTTATTTAAAAAAAAAGTTATCTAAAAAGCCCCAGGCCTGCTTTGGAATAAGGCAGGGCACTGGAATTTAATACAACCGTCCAGGATGACCGCTATAGACAGGGCCTGGCAAGGCCAGGGGAGGAAGACAACTCAAATTTCTAGGTCACGCCTAGTGATGAATAAGGTCTCCAAGGCTAGTGGAGGCCTGGGGGACAAGCCAGACCTGGGCCAAGTCCTTCAAGATGAGATTAAAATCATCAATAGCTCCCTAAGCTGATCTAAGCTGGCCTAAGCTGTCCCTAAGAGGAACAAGAAGGAAAATTCCCATAGAAAGCAAGGCTACTCTGAGGCCAGCCTGTTCCAGGGCATCCAGCCTACACAGAGAAGCCCTGTCTTGAAAACACAAACAAACAACACAGGAAAGCAAGGCTAGACGGACCAGACACTAAGTTACATATATATCTGTTCATTTCTACAGGCCAAGTTTGAGTGCCCAGGAAGTGACTGTTAGAGATACGCAGAGCCTTTATGTTGAATATGTTAAGTGCTTTATCCCACATGTGTCCCAATAACCACTAACAGCCCTGGCCTCTGTTTCTGATACCTCTGGAAATATTAAAAACAAAGGTGAGTTAGTGTAGCATGACCAGATCCAGTCAAAGTAACTCACTGGGTAACTACTAGCTTCTGGCTCACTTTGATAAAACTCAAGAAAGCAAAAATACCAGGCTGGGGAGTGGTAGCACACACCTTTAATCCCAGCACTCAGAGGCAGGGACAGGTGGATCATTGGGAGTTCGAGGCCAGCCTGGTCTACAAAGTGAGTCTAGCACAGCGAAAGCTACACAGAGAAACCCTGACTCAAAAACAAAAACAAAAAAAAATTTTAAAAATACAAAAGTGGAAAAAATGGGGATATAATATACTTAATTTTTTTTTTTTTTGAGGAAGACTGTGTATGTCTGAGAAAGTCGGATATATAACCCAGCCACAGAGTATTCTGAGGAGTATTAATCATGACTTCTTGGTGTATCAGGGCAGAGGGCTGAACACATACCCTCAGGTATTCAAGTCCACCTGAGGAAGTGAGCCCTGCCCTTCTCTGAGAAGGGTGCACCTGTTTGAGGTGGAGCTCTGTTCACCATCTGTATAATAATACAACTCCCGACTGTTGTTTTACCTATATGAGTTATATTATTTTAGAACCTCTATTCCACTCGTAATCACTAACTAGAAATTTAACTACATTAGAATATTGTGACCACTGATCCTTAATTAGATGTTCTCTGACTCACCCAGTTTAAGAAACACATTTTTTACATTGTTTTACAGAATGTGAAACATGAAAATTTTTAGAATGTTGAGCTGAAGTAGTTACCTCTGCCACACAGTCATGGATACTGAACAGAATCTAAATATTATGAAGCTTTACGATATATGCATAATAATATAATCAATGGGAGGGAATAATAGGAAGAAAGGGATTCAAACTGGCAAGAAAAGAAAAAAGAAAAAAAGAAAGAAAGAAAAAAGCCCACATCTGCTAGAGGATGAGTCAATAGTTCACTGCTCTGGAACGCTGTTGCTTTAAGAGCAACCACAAGAGCAGCTGCTGTGGGGGCTGGAAAGCAGGCTCAGTGGTGAGGAGTGCTTGCTGCTCCTGAAGAGGACCCAGGTTCACTCCCCAGCACCCACATTGTGGCCCACAACCACCTATAACATCAGTTCCATGTGATCAGATGCCCACTGGTGACCACTGAGGGCTCTTGCATGAACATGGCACACATACATACACTCAGGCACCCACATACATACACATAAATTTTTTTTAATATTAAGGACAGTTGCTGTGGGTTGACATAAAATGTCCTGCATGGGCTTGTGTGTTGGAGCATTTGCTCCTCAGCTGATTCTAGAAGCCTGGAGAATCCTTAGGATGCAGAGCTTCGCTGGAGGAAGGGAGCCACTGGGGCCGGCTTGGAGGTGGTACAGCAGCCTCCCTGCCTATGAATGCTCTGCTTTCTGCCTGCTGAGCTGGCTCATCCCCTGCCACTGTGCCTTCCTGACATGAGGGACCATCCATCTGCTCTCAAGGTGTGAGCTAAATAAAGAAAGCCTTCTACTTTACCTGGCTTCTGGGCAGGTATCTGGTCACCACAAAGAGGAAAAGGATTAGCACAATCTCATTGGGGGGTGGCACTAAGGTGACTACAAGCCCTCAGGACAAAGGAATGCTATACAGCAGTTACAAAGAGATCATATGTATACGTTCACAAGGAAAGAGGTCAAAGACTAGGGTGTGGCTCTGTAGAAGAGCACTTATCTTCCTGAGGCTTAGTCCTCAGCACCTCATCCTCCCAAAACCCAAAAGCATGAACAGGCTGTAATCTCATCATGTGGGAGGCTAGGAAGAAGGACCCTGATTTTGAGGAAAGCCTGGCCTATATATGTATATCAATACATATCAATACCTTAAAAAAATTCCAAATAGTCAACCGTGTATTGTTACAAGGAAGAAATACATTACATAACAAGAATACCATTTATCTAAATATATGTGTTGGGCCAGAGAGAGGGAAAAGAAGATATTTTCACCTTAAGTTATATATATATACATATATATTTGAATTTTTACAATAATTATATATTTTTCCTTGTAATGTTAAATAAAATAAAGACCCAGCAGCGCAAGAAAGAAAAGTAATAGTTTCCATGCATAAACTAAGGGCTTTGGCACCAAGTGTTTAAATTAAGGATAAGACCACTCTAAGATATAGTTGAGGAAAAGGGTTTTATTGTAGAGTGGGGCGGGGAGTACGGCCAGAGATATTTGGGGAAGTCCACAGTAAAGAACAGAAAATAGTAGACTGGACATAAGATGGGGGTGGGGGCAGAGCAAGAGAAGACAGAGCGAATGCAGACAAGGGAGACCAAGAGTGAGGGGCCAAGAGAGCAAGACAGGAGAGAGAGAAAGAGGGAGAAAGAGAGACAGACAGACAGACAGACAGACAGAGACAGAGAGAGCAGAGATAAAATGGCAGGGTTATGAGAGAATGAGGAGATGAGAGAGGGAAGGCCATGGGCTGGAGAAGTTTAGGGTGGGGGGCAGGGTGAGAAGAGCTGAGAGGAGCCACGGGTACTTGTGGCACTGAAGAGGCCAGGAAGCCAACATGCTCTTGGGCATGCCCCAAATGTGCTGTCCTGAGCACCCCAGATAGGCATTTGTTCTTTTAAACCTGATACCGCAGGGAGCTGGGCTCTGGACTGGCAGCCCGGAAGCCCACAGTAGCTCCCCATGTATTCTGTGACCAGTGCAGTTCTGAGATCATGAAATGCTCTGCAAACAAAGCTCATTTTGTGTTTTGGATTTTTATTCTCTTCCTTTTATGCACTAACCCCTGTAGGGATAAGCTGTATTAGACAAATACCTCCTTCTCAGGTTACTGGCTGGTGACAGCACCCTTCGCTGTGGCTTTCGAGTAGCATGGTTTGACGCCTACTTAGGGCTTTCCATTTTCAATATTATTCAACACTGAGAGCCCTGCTGAGAACCCCAGCACTGTGTTCATTTAGAGAGAAGCCGGGTGAGTGCTTGCTCTCTTTCCTGGCAGGACTCTTGAACTCCCAAGTCCACCTTCTCATGACCGCCAGTCCTGGATTTCTGGACAGGCAGGAGAGCCATGCCCTTTCAAGCCCTTCATGCACTTCATACAGGTCAAGGCACATCAAGGACTCTGGCACCAGAGAAAAGGGGGTGGAAGAAAACCAGCCCCGTGTCAGGCAAGAGAAAGAAGGAAGTTATCCAGGGCGTTCCAGTCACAGTCTGGGAGAGCATGCATGTACCTAAGCTGAAGTTCCACACGCCGCTCACTTGTCAGGCTGTTAAGGGATGGCACACAGTGGACGTGCTGATGCTCTTCTCCCTGGACAAAGCCTTGCAGCAACTGTGATGCACGCCAGGCCCCACCCTCCTCGCTAACACACACAACTCACACCTCTACAATGCAGGTTCCACAATTAAGCATATTCTTTCCTTTCTTCTTCTTCTTCTTCTTCTTCTTCTTCTTCTTCTTCTTCTTCTT
>OU015758.1:25378698-25402446 GCA_907169655.1 Acomys percivali | reverse complement strand
TGTGTATATGTGTAGTATGTGTGTATTTGACGTGTACAGGAGTATGAGCATGTGGTTATGTGAGTATGTACATGGTGTATGGTGTGTGTGTGTGTGTGTGTGGTATGAGTGTCTGTGGTGTGTGGTGTGTGTGTGTGTGTGTGTGTGTGAGGGTGTATGTGAGTATGAGTGTATGGTAGTGTGAGTATGTATGTGTGAGTATGTGTATGGTGTGTGTGTCTGTGGTGTGTATGTCTGTGGTGTGTGGGTGTATGTGTGGTGTTGGGGGTGCTGTGTGATATGTGGTGTGTCTGTATAATTGGTGCTTATAGTCAAGTAGCTACATGATTCCCTGCATAGTCTACCTGCAGAAAAGAAGACCAAAGGCTGAGCCAGAAGGCACCCCAAAGTTGTAGCTGACAAGTGAGGGGAACCAGCCAGGAAGAGTCATCAGGTAGGAGGAAACCAAGACACCAGCATCCCAGAACCAAGCAGAGCACTTTTATAGGTTGTGATAACTGTGCCAATTCTGAGCATCTATCAAAAGGTAAATTGAGCTGCTGCTCTCACTTTGCAACTCAATTTTAAACCATCCTCTTTTCATAAATAAATATGTGTGCAATATAAAATTGTATGGTACAGATATTTACAGATATGTCATTTACTGAAACAATAAATGAAATGTCCACCAATAGAGCTATGTTTAAATTAAGTTTAATCTGAACAAGGTAATCAACTGTGACAGTTTTAAAAGCTGGCAGAGAAAAGGTACTGATATAGAATGTCTTACAAAATATTAAATTATTAAAAGTGCTTGACTACCTTCATAGAATGAGTAATCCCAACTATGTAAGAAAACATAAACATACATTAGCATCATAGCGGAGAACAGTGTGGAAGAAATCGCCCTCCATGCGGTGCCGCCGTGTCTTCACTTCTTAACTGCACTTGGGCCTCACTGCCCACTTCTTTCAAAGACAGATTCTAAGGAATACACAAATCACTAGACAGACAGACAGACAGACAGACAGCGGACAAAGTGGTATACAGACTACCTGGGTCACAGCAATCCACTCACTAAACACTAGCCACTGCGTCTTAGCAGTGTGCATTATAACATCAGCTGACATGCATGAGAAGGGGTTTGAAATTCACTCATAACTCTGGTTATCTGAGAAGCTTGGGCTTGGGGCCTGGTAGGTAAAATGAAGAGATGCCTAGAGGGACTGGAGGCTTTTGCTATAGTCTGTGGGCTGACAGAGAAGCTCAGTGGCAGGGGTGTGTTCTGCATGTGTAAGGCCAGCACTCAATCACAGAGCCATGGCAACAGACAGGACATTTTATTGTGTTTTCTTTCTCAGTGGTAGAGGCCTCGCACTCTGCTATGCAAGTGCTCTAGTGCTGAATTACACACTCAACACTTGCCATATGCTTCTATGTCACTCCATTTTTAATAACACACTAGTGAAAAATGTTTTTGCAAAAGATGTGTGCTTCATTATAATTTTTAAAATTAAGACTTGAAAAAAGTGGGGAATTTATGGACCTCATCAGCTATGCTTGATAACTCTTATTTAACTATCTGTGATCCCATTGCTGCCAAAAAGACCAAAGGATTGAAATAATATGAAGCTGGTAATAGAAATAGAAATATGTTTCCTACAGAAAACATACCACAGACATATGGCAATAAAAACAGAAAAGCTGAACAAATAAAATAGAGAGAAGAGAATTAAACTGAGCACAAGATTTGTAGTCTTTGATTCTAACTAATAAGGCAAATCAAAAGCTCTGTATGCCACTCTTGTGAGAGGTGGGACTTTACACACTCCCAGTGAGGTGACAGCATGCATTACAACTCAATTACTCCTTACAGTAACCAAACAGGAACCCTCATCGGCCCTACTTGTCTGAAGAACACGGGAACTGTCTCCTCTCATCGCAGCAGACTTTTGGCTACATCCTCTGGTCCTACTGCCTCGTCTGGGCAGGCCCAGCCCTGCCTGGTGTGGGCAGAGATGGAACTGCAAGCAGCAGCATGCTACATGAGCCCCAAAGCTGAGCCAGAACCCAGCTAAGATTCTTTCCAGTCAATGATGCCAACAGGTAGAACAGTCGAAACAATGTGGTCCTCCAACCACAGACTTCTGACTGACTAAATTACACCTGGGAAACGACATATCTATAGGTCACACATGGGAGAACGCCGAAGCCACCCTCAACCTAGCCCTTTCTGTGGAACTCAAACCCCTTCTTGTGCCAGCTCCTCTCAGACCTTCCCGAGGTGGGGCTCACTGTTCCATGTATGGCTCTGCCTCTAATTACTATTTACTGCATTTGCATGTGGGTTTTTTTTTCTCATTATAATGTCATTAGCATTCGAAGGAGCCCTGTTGCCAGGGCAACCAGGAGTGGTGAATGCACAGCACAGCCTTTAATGAAAACTTAACCCTACTTTGTTTAATTCCCAGTGTGTTTTGGCTCACTCACTTTTGTGGTCCCAAGAATGGAAATACCCTACAGTTGCCGTCCTTGGTTTGATCATGTGGTATTTGTAACCTATGTGTGTTCTCCCGAATACACTGACATACACGGTTTTCATAACCAACCATGACAACTTCACTCCGTATAGTAAATTCTCCTTGTAAAACTGCTCCCTCAACACAGTACTTTAACACAGTCCTGCAACAGACTCCACTCTCTACACAGTAAATAGGGTCAGGCCCTCCAACTTTGGCAATTTCCAGAGCTGCTATTCAGCTAATTACCTAGTTCTAAAAAGTGTTCTAAACTGCTTGACCTAGGAGTAAACTCACTCTTGTACAGCACCCAGCTCATCGAAAGGGCTCTCCAAAAGGTGGTGTGGTGTGACCTTTTGAGCCCCAAAGGGTCTGCTTACCCAAACTTTGTACAACCATAAGGAAGTTGATCAAGGATTAATGAAAACAAGTCGTAACAGGCAATGAGATAAAACTTAGCCCAAGTAAAAATAAAATCCTAAATTTAGGCATAAGAATCCAATTAAACAAACACTGGAGCTCTTTCACACACAAACACAATGTTACGCCACAAGAGCCCCACGTCATCAGGGAGAACAGGGTGTGCCAAGCTGCTGGGCAGGGGAGTTTTCAGAGCTCCATTGGTAGCTGCTGAACTCACTGGACAAGATGAGGCGAGTAAAGAAAACAGTGACACAAGAACATCTTCTTGAGAGAAGGTATAACATGAATTAGCAACTAGTGGTCACCCCCCCCCCCCATTCTCTACTTAGCATTCTTTTCAATAGGAGAGAAGACAGTCCTGCAGCCAACAGGCAGAAAGGTCAAAGAATAGGGGTTAGAGGCCAATGGGAACTGAACTCTGGCTTCCCATGCAGTGGGCCTGTGAGAACACGTACTTGGTGACGGAGCTACTCTTTGCATTAGTCAGGTAGATAGTCATACATGAAGCCACCTAATCCAACTCAGGAACCAAACTTCCTAATTGTACTTAACTTACATTTTTATTTCAGTTACTATATATGACTAGTAGCTGCCATACTCCCAAATTATAGCTACGTCAGGCAACTATGGAGGAAATGTGACAACACTGGAAGATTAAACTATATTCCCCAACTTTCCAAACACCGAGCTGTTCGTGAGGACCCAGAGATACTCTAGACAGACTGCAGCATCCACTGTAAGACTCATAAATGTTATGAAAAATCTTATATTTTAAACTGTATGACTATTGCAGGTGGAGTATTTACCACTCTTTACAAATGATGGAAAAGCCTTTCTCATCATTAACCAGAATTTGGATAATTCTTATCTAAAGTCTATTTCAAAAGTGCCATTTTCCAATAAACCAAACAGATTGTCCTTTGCTTTCATGGACAAATGTAAATATCAAAGTTTTTATGACAATGTTAATGAATTATGAACAAGAAGGCTGGATGTGGTGGCGTGTGCCTGCTATCTCGGCATGTGAGGAAGGAAAGGCAGGGAAGTCTTAGGCTGACAGCCAGCCTGCATCACATGGGAAACCACAGTAGGCCCCAGGTCTAGTGCTTAAGATCACACACTGCTCTTCTTAAATGGTCAGGGCTCAGTTCCCAGCAACCACATTTGTGTGGCTCACAACTACCAGTAACTCCATCTGACAGGACACAGGAGCTTCTACCGGCCTCCATAGCATCTTCACACATAACACACACACACACATACACACCTTAATAAAACTTAAAAAGCGAACAACTAAAATCATATACTTCAATCAACAATGCAACTTTTCTTCACACACAGAAGATGATGCACTATTTGTCTTGATTTTTGATCTCAGAATGCTGGAGGCTAAAGATTATGAGCTTACAGACAGCCTGGTTTACATAGTGAGACACTGTCTCAAAAACAAACATTATTAAAATTGTGACATGTACAAAACACAATGGAAATTATTTTAACCTAACATTTCTGGTTTTTTTTTTTTTCATTTTCAAATATGTGTTGTTGTACATGAATGTGTATACATGATTTCTGCATATGTGTAGATGCCCATATGTATACAATGTGTGAAGGCATGTGACGGTCCGAGAATGACATCAGAAACAATCCATCACTCTTTCACTGTATTATTGAGGCAAGGCCTCTCTATCAAACCCAGAGCTCATTAGTCAGCTTGCTCTGGGGGTGTACCTCTGCCTTTGGAGGTTGTAATCACAGGCAGACCATTCTACCCACCTAATGTTGCATGCATGTCTGGAGATCTGAACTTCAGTCTCCATCCTCTGGTCTTCAGGCTTACACGAGGACTGCTTCAGCTGTTGAGCCTAAGCTGAACCTCACATTTCTGAGACCAATTCTGGCCTTTATTCCACCTACTTTAACAAAGCATATGAACATGTCGTCATGAAATGCTGAACTATTTTACTATTCATTCATTTTGCTAATTAAATATTTTAGTTTTGGGGTTTTGTTTGTTTGAGACAGAAAATTCACTCTGTAGACCAGGCTGGCCTTGAACTCACAGAGATCCACCTACTTTGTCTTGTGAGGCATGAACCACCACTGCCCCTTAATTATTCTTTTAAATGTTCTATTGATTCTTTGTGCATTTCATATCATACACCTGCAATTCCACTCATCTCTTCATCCCTATGTATCTGCCCTCAACCTCTTCCTCAAAGAAAGTAAAAACAAGAATAAAGAAAAACAATAAACAAAACCAAACAAAGCCTAAAAACATCCCATTGTGGAAGCTGTAGTGTGTCACAGTGTGTCGCAAGGTACACCCTTTTGTGCACACTTCTTTACCAGCAAATGTTGCGTGCAATGAGTCACTGGTCTGGTTCAAGGCCTCTCTCTGGCTTCTGTGACACCATCACCACTGGACCCTCACCAGGACTCCTCTCAGATATCCTGTTGTTCCCGTTTCATGGAGAGGCTGCAGCTTTAGATATGCCAGACTAGTCCCTTCATGTGCTGCAGCAGTTCACAGATGGGGTAGATGCTGAGGTGGGCCAACCCAAAGGCCTGGATGTGTGCCTGGGTGGTAGCTGAGCTGTCAGCCCTCCAGCTCTCCTGGGCCCACACCACCAGGGCCAGGGCCCCAGCACTGCCCTGGCTAGCTCACCCAGTGCTGCAGACAAGGGGCAGGGGCAGCTCTCCTACTCTCATGTTTTGGGGCCAGCTCACCAGCACCTTTGCCATCAGGGCCAGCTCTCCTGACTGCCACAGATGGCAGTGGGTGAGGGGAGGAGGGCATCTCCCCCTCGCCCATGCCACCTCATAGCAGGCAAGTGGCTGGGCCAGCACTCCCATAGTCATGCTCTCAGGGTAGGGACACCTGCAAGCCCCACAACTGCTGAAACCAGGGCTGGCTCTACTGTGCTTCCTGGGCTATGCGTGGCCCCTCTCCTGAGTGCTGCTGCTGGTAATGGATGGGGCCAGCTCTCCTTGGATGCCCAGGAGAGAGGTGGGGCCAGCTCTGCACAGCTCTCAGACATCAACATGGCCCCAGGTGGCAGCCCAAACCAGGAATGTCCACCTGGCCTTTAGTGGTAACAGACCTCTGCTGCTGCAGGGCTGTGGACTCAGACATGGCCCTTGGTGGCATCACAGGCCAGGACCTCACCATGGCCTTAGGTGGCATCACTGGCTATTCACATCAGGCTGGTCCTCACTGCCCCCAAGTCTCTAGTTCCTTCTCTCTTCAGTGTGCACACATCCACCTTCTTCTCTTTCTCTTCCATCTCTATCACTTACTTGCTCATCTTAGTGGCATCTGAGGCTTTTGGGTATCTGAGGAAGTCTCAGGGGTGCTACACTCTGCCTGGGCCCTGAACGAGGGGTTGTCTAGTACTCATTCTGCCCAACCCGGCCATGTAGCTCTGGTCTGAGGGTCATCTCAGGCTTGCTCTACCACCCATGGATAGACACACTTCTAGCAGTACACCAGAAGCTCCCCTTAATTATTTTTATAAGCCAAGAGAAATGGCCATTTTTCATTCTCCTAGTTCATAAACTTTTGAGAAAGCTGCCTAGATGTAACTGAAAGGCTACATCCAGTCCTTCACATGTAGATGTTTGTGACTGCAGCTTCGGATGCCCCTGGGTTTGCCACTTGGATACACAAGACTCTGGAATTCACAGACAAGCTAGTGGACAGCAGCGTTTCTCTGAATCAAACAGGTATGGCTTGACCTCTCTCAGTGCTCACCACTCCTGAGGTAAAGCCATTACACCTTCCTGTCATTTCAGCTACCATGCAACCTCCACCAGCCCCCAGAAGAGAACTGTGTACAAGCTTCTCTGACACCTTACTTGTTCCAAAGCCTGAGCTGACCACAATATCTCACGCACTGCAGGGTTCTTTGGTGCTTCTTTACAGAGCATTTCCCCCTGAATTCCAAAAGGAACCCTAAGCATAATGTAATTTAGAAGTGTCTAATGTATGTATCTATCTGAAGTGAAAAGCCCTTCCACCTAACAATGATACAAAGTATGTTGCCTTTTATCTGTCATATTAGCAATGTATTTATTAACATTTTTTGACTGTGCCTCCCTCTCCGTTTCCTTTGTTGTACTGGCCTCTAACATTTCCATAAGAGAGATGGAATTTTCTAGCTTTAATGCAAATTATTTAACAACATTAAAAAGTACAGAAGGTGTTAACAATTGAATATTTTTATTGTTTTGTTTTTTTGGAGGGGGATATGGCCCCACTATGCAACTCAAGCTGGTCTTCAACTCAGGATCTTCCAGCCTTAGCCTTTCATACACAGGCATGAAGCAGCACACTCAGCTCAGACATTAAATGGTTTCACAATACAGAACACTAACGGGAACTGTAGGGATTCCTCGCCACATCCCAGTACAGAGGCTTGAACCAGTGCCTGACACACAGACACTACCACTCTCTACCACTGAGCCAGACCTCTAGCCTGGCTTTTGTAACTACTTAAATTGGACTTGCAAGAATAGGGAGTGCTTCGCATTCATTTATATGCTTTAAAAGCAAATTTCAGTAAGACTTAAATAATGATTAGGTTTCATTTCAAGAGTTAAAATTTGCAACTGTCACAATATACATACAGGCAGCCTCTATCCAATCAGCCTTGGGTTGTAAGCACTCAGAAGGAGACACTGAACACATACCAAACACAGACAGACTTTTTCCATGTTTCTATTCTCAACACAACACAGCATAAAATTATTTATAATATTCACGCAGTCTTGGGTATTGTAAGTAATCTAGAGATGATCTAAAGAGCACAGAGATTGCAGGGGACATATACAAATATGCGCCATTTACATGGAGGTCTGGGGTGGCAGGTTGTGGAATCCATGGGGTCCTGGAGGCAGTCTCCACAGACACCAAGGCTTAGGCAGACAGCAGCTCCTCTACACTTCAGTTACATGCAGTCCAGGGCAGTCTGAAAATGACAGAACTGGAAAATTCTTCAAATAATCTCTAAGGTTTAACTCGCCGCTCTAAGTAGCGGGAAAAGTAGTGAAAAGCAGAGATTTTTTTTTTTTCTGAAAAAGACCACACAGCATTTCTTCATTCTAAGCTGCTGGGTGTGCACTGAACTGCAGGGAGAACAGGGCACTAAAGTCTTCAGTCATAAAAACACAGTATTACTTAGTTGTAATTATTGAAAGGATATCTTTCTAACAACTGGACACATCTGGAAAGATACAGCCTGGGACCAGGTTGTTGCTTAAAGAGGCCCAGCAGTTAGGTATTGCTAAATAGTAAACCATCCTAAGTTTAGCAACTCAAAACATCTCCTTTTCATTATTTCATAGAAGTCTACAAACTGATCACTATGCTGACAGGCAGCAGGCTCGGTTAACGTCTACAACGATCGCTTATGCATGTGCCACCAATCGAGGGTAGCTGGAGTTGGCTGGCCTGGGGTGGCCTCAGTGGGGATGATGCAGCCCAGTCCCATCTTGGGTCAGCAACCTGAGCGTTCTCATGATAGTTAAGGATCTAAGGGGAGGATATATTATAAACTCAAGTTCATTTTAGACTTCCATCCCAAGCCATGAGGGCCAAGGTGACATTATTAAGAAAATAACAGAAAAGGACATGGGTCCCTACCATTTTAGGGGAAGTGTAAAAAAATGACATCCTGCATGTGCAGCTGAAGCCCAAAAGCAGAGGGAAAGGGGGTGACATGGAACTCGGCGGTGGGATGGATGCTTGCCGCCAGGGATGGATGCTTGCCGCCAGGGATGGGGATTCTGATCTCCAACACCAGCAAAAAGAAGTTTCCAAGAGAAGCAAGAAAAGTAGCAAGTAGCTGTTCATATATACTGTACATATTGGTTCATATTTACTTTTTAAATTAACTGCTATATTAGTTTAACTCAAATGGCTGATTATCTTCTTAAGGCGATGTTCAATCCACTATCACTGGCGACTGTCTCCCTAGAGGCTCTCATTTAATTTAGATCATTATGGTATTCTCAGTTAGACACTGTTATTTCTATCCTTCTCGTGTGTGTGTGTGTGTGTGTGTGTGTGTGTGTGTGTGTGTGTGTGCGTGCGTGCACATGTGCACGCACTTCTATACTTGGGAGCACCATGTTACATGGGAATATGTATGTGGAAGTCAGAGACCAACATGTAAGATCCCGTTCTTTCTTTTAACCTTGTAGACCTTGGGTATCAAACTCAGGTCTTGGAGGCAGGCATGATGACATGCTGAGCCAGCAGTGCAGGTGTAGGTAACTGAAATGACTTGTTCGGAGTTTCACTGTCTCTGTGGTTAGAGCAGGATCAAGATTAGAACCAAACTATTTCTAGTTCTAAAGACTATCAGCTGAGATGGCAGGATGGCTCAATGGGGAAGGGTGATTGCCAAGTAACCTCAGTGGCCAGGGCCATGTATAGATAGAATGGGAGTCTAGAATGACACAAAGCTGCCCTCTGACTCCCACACACATGCCAATGGGATGCATGCTCACACATACTCATCATGCACAGTCACAGAAAAACAAATTAAAAAATAAAAACCTTTAAGACCATCAACCTATGCCTACCTTATACTAGCTGAATATTCACCAGCTGAGTCAGAGCTCCAGTTTAATCATCCATATACCACTATAATATAACCAATGGATGAGATAGGAATACACTCTTTCTCCAACCCAAACAAACGTGAGCTGCTGTTTATCAACATCTCATCTTGAAATGAAAAAAAAAAAAAAAAAAGCAGCCATTAGGAAAACTCTTCCAATGAGAATGGCAGATATCAAGCAGGACTAAATCTGCCCTATGAAAAAAATATTTAATAGTTCCTATTTTAAGTATCCCATTACATTTTGTATATTGGATTATAGTAGCACATATGTTTGGTTTTTGTTTTTTGGTTTTTTTTTTAAGTATACTTTTGTGCATCTGATGAAAGATTTACAATTAGAAACTTGACCAAGGAGACATTATTTCTTTTTAGGAATTTTCCAAGCTGCCAACATCCAGCAGTATTACCTTACATGAAGTGTGGAATCTGATAGAATACTTCATAGCTGCTTTTAGCAGATGCTGCAGAGATTTGTTGCAGAAATGTCATTGAAAAGACAGATTAAATATATTAGTTTAGTACACATGGTGATTTAAAGATTAGAATACATTAAATAAACTGTGTCAAAAATTATAAATAGACTAAAATGGGTAAAATTATCCTTAAATCGCTAGACAAGTTTTCCCGCTAATGTTACATTAATGAGTTCTGCACAAAGACTGTAGACTGCGAGCCTTGCATCAGATGCCGCACATATGCTTTCACTGTTTGTTTTTCTTCAAAGTAAAACTTAATGAAACAGCTAATAAAACCCAATTTTGCTCCTGATTCCTCACAGAACAAGCCCTTGAAGCGCATTTGCTGTTTATTCCCTTGCACTGGTTTTTGCTACTTTTCAGCATGTAAATTCTCCAGTAATGGGAAACAGTCCAGGCCATAAACCTTGTCTTCCCAGTCTTGTAAACTATGTTTATTTCTTAGTTGTTAAGCAACTGCACAATGGAGACACGCTTTGCACACACACTGAGATCTTTGGTCTCAGGTTGTCATGCTCAGCTCCTGCAGGCGTCACAAGGGGACAGCATGTGTATTTAAGTGGGTCTTCATTATGTAAATAAGCAAAATAAAAACAGGAACTTTAACTGACAAAAAAAAAAAAAGGAAGAAAAAAAGGAAGAAGAAAAGAAAAAGAAGAAGAAAGGAAAGGGGAAGTTTCCAGGGAGGGCATATATGAGACTCCTGAGAGAACGTTCGGCTGGAAAGTAGTGTGTGCCCGAGGATCAAGCCTGAGTGACTTAGCGGCCTGTCCACGGTAGGTGTGTGAGCCCCAAGGACTTCCTCACCTGCCAGAACACACACAGCTCTGTCTTCCCGCTTCACTCCAGCAGGCCGGGACAAGAGGCTGCACTTGGGAGAGAGATAAGTGACAGCAATGAGGACCGAGGTGAAAAGTCAGTGGCTAGAAACGTCTCGGCATATGACATAGTAATTTTATGTCTGTCAAATCAAATAAAAATTGGGGCTTATATTCTCTATATTTTGGACTTTTTAATTTCTTTTTTTCTAGTAATTCATTTTTAGCATTTTTTTTCCTTTTACAAAAGTATGTCTATGACAGATTGGAAATAAAAATCTTGATCTTTCATCACAGATGGTTTGCAAAGCACTCGGTTGAGGATAAGATTTCCAAATGCTGTTTACCTCCCTTTGCCCCAAAATACATCATTAGGTACCAAGCGTTGGTTAAAGCCCATCATTTAAAATCCTTCCATAGTCACCCTAAGAAAACAGCCTGAGGACACAGAATGTCTAAGGAGCTAAAGGTTGGACAACAGAAATTCAGATATGCTCTGCCTCTTGTTAAGGACGCGTCCATATATATTCCTGTGACCACAGGACAGACACTGGTGCTGAAAATCCTCTATGAAAAGAGGAAGTCTAAGCAGGTCCTGTGTGAATGAAGGCAGGCTACTGTCAAAATGAGATTTTTAAGTGGGTAGTACTTTCTGGAGAGAATAGAGGCTAGTGCGGTGCTCTCTGTGTATTTACGCTGTGGTGCTCATATGGTAGTGTAAGTCAGGAACTGGGGGTCACCACAGCACACTCTGCAGGCCTTGACAGCACATTTGGGATAGAAATAGAAGGACGTTAATGGCGGGTTTCATTTACTTCTCAGGTTTGCATAGGAAATCTTGGTGCTCCTAAAAATCACAAGGCATGCATCTTTGGTATGTATTTTATTCATTGCCAATGCCCAGACAAGCAATCAGAATATAAAGCTGAGATTAATGTGTTTTATAACCTTGGATCATAAAAAACGTTCAACAGAGGTTTGGAGTTAGAAGGTCATATAATTCACCTTGTTCCAGACACTACCTCTATTAAGGCTGCTTATGATGCATTTTGTAGCTACTGCTTGGGTTCCGTCCAGGAGGGTGGAGTTTGAAGGAAGTCGTCCTTGGGGACAATGTTAAAGAAGCAGCAGTCCTGAGCTGGGATGAGATCTGCCCAGATGACTGCTGAAGAATATACTGCTGGTGGGAGAAATGAGCAACTGACCAGGGGGAGGGCAGCAGTTAGATACAGCTTCCTAACGCTGTGCTTATAGATTTACAGAGCCATGAGTGGGAAGGGCAGCGGTTAGATACAGCTTCCTAACGCTGTGCTTATAGATTTACAGAGTCATGAGTGGGAAGGGCAGCGGTTAGATACAGCTTCCTAACACTGTGCTTGTAGCATTTACAGAGCCATGAACAGGGAGGGCAGCGGTTAGATACAGCTTCCTAACGCTGTGCTTGTAGCATTTACAGAGCCATGAACCATCCATAGGTACATTCAGGACACTAACAGCCAGGCCTAGAGAGGTGTCTCGGCAGTGAAGGACACTAACTGCTCCTCTAGAGGACTCTGCTCAACACCTGTCTGTAATCCAGCCTCAGGGGATCTGATGCCCTCCTCTGGCTCCCAGGGGCACCAGGTACACAGGTGTACAGACATGTGAGCAGGTAAAACATCCACGAACATAATACAAAAAGAAATTTAATGGTGCTGGAGAGACTGGCACAGCAGCTAAGAGCACACACTGCTCCTGCAGAGGACCCTGGTTCAGTTCCCAGCACCCACATCAGGTGACTAACAACCCTCTTGTGACTCCAGACCCCAGGGGAGCTCTAATCTCTTCAGGCACATGCACATGGGTGTGTGTACCACGCACATATGCTTAATTTCACAAACACATCTTTTAAAGAAAGATACCGATGGCCGAGATCATTACCAGTGTTTTATGCAATCTTCCACAAGTCTATAGCTGATGCACTCAAGCACCACTTTGAAGACTTCTTGCATAAACTGGCCAAATCCATTCATTAGTTTGGACCAAAAAGCCTTAGGGAGCGTTTGTATCCAGCCCTGGAGTCCTCCCAGCATGTCTAACCAGGAATCTTCCCCTTTGTTACGTATTACTCCCTGGCTGCCATGGAACACTGGACACAGTGCAGGCCGCTCGAGGCACAGCAGTCATCCTCTCCCGCCTTGCTTCTAGCGCTGGGACAAGGCGTTCCTACACCTGAGTTCACCAGAAAGGTTTTCACTTTCTTTTTTTTTTTCATTCTCGATCATTCTGTCACAGCCTCCTGAGTGTTGGGATTGTAGACAGGAATCACTATGTGTGACTGATACTTTTTATTAAAAGAAACAAAACTATGATACAGCATGCTTAACGTTAACACTATTTCAAGTATTTAAAAATTTTAAGTTATGATAGAAAAATGACAACTAAATAGCATTTACATATGCACAGTTCAGTGTACTAAGTACATGTACATTGTCTTGTAAGTATTCCGCCATCTTTCTCCGTAACACTTTATTCTTCCCTCAAGGAAACGTCACCATGAAACAGCTACTTCCTTCAGTCCCAAGAAGCCATGTAACTTTCTGTCTGAAGAAATTGAATAACTTAGTAATTCATATGAGTAAAAACCATAGAACGTTTATTTTTTGTGTCTGCCTTTTTTCACCTCACAAAACATCTTCGAGGGTCATTACTGTTATAGAAAGATATACTTCTCTTTAAAAATATTTTGTTTACTATTACTGCATGCACACGTGTACACAGGTCCAGGTGCACATCCAGAGTGTGTGTGCGGGAGCAAGAGCACAACTTGCCGGAGTTGCTGCTTTCCTCCATCACATGCTCTGACGACCTAAGGTCATCCGGGCTGTGCAGCAACTGCTTTCATCTCAGGATCGTCTGACCTAGAAACTGTTATAGAGGCTGGCTTTGAACTCACAGTGATCCCCCTGCGTCAGGCCCCTGAGTGCTCAGATTGCAAGTGTGCACTTCCATATGTATTTTAACATATATATCTAATGTATCATTTGTTTATTCATCTGCTGGTGAACACTTGGCTTGCTTTCATCTTTATTTTTAAGCAGACTCTTGATTTGTAGCCCAGCTGTCCTGGAACAGCTACATATCGTAGGCTGTCCTTAAATACGTGGTCTTCTGCTTCGGCCTCCCAACCTACTCTAACATGCTATTGTTGAACACTGTAGAGAACTGAAACACAATGGCATTTGTCTGTCTAAACATGAAAAGGACACAGCACTTCATGTATGTTGTCTGTTGTTTCCAAAATGGTATGTAGTGTGTGATTGTATAAACATGGAATTTGACTTACAATAGGGTTATTTATACTGTGATAAACTCATAATGAATTTAAACTCCCTAATATGGCAGCACACTACATAGAGCTCACATTTACTACATAGAGCTCACACTTACTACATAGAGCTCACTGAGTGCCACAGCTCAGCCCCACATGATTTCCCTTGTGATCCGTGGCTGATGGGAACTGTGGCTCTGCCACCACCCAGGAAGAAAGTATCAAACCACAGACCTAGCCTGAGAAAAAGCCAAAAATTAAAATTCACAGGGCGTTTCTACCGGATATGTGTAGCTTTTTCACGACTGCAAAGCTAAAGAGTGATGTCAAGCCACTAGAATTTAGAGGCCATTTCATGTTTTCTCATATATACATTCTGTGACAAAATTTAACTTATAAATTAGACACAGCAAGAAATTAACAGAGATAAGTAATAAAATAGAACTATAGTGGTTTAAGTGACTGCAGCCTCATTTCCTTATGTACCAAACTCATCTTCTTTTGTGATGAGAGGCAAGTTTATATAATTAGAATTTTAGTTTCCTTAAAAACCCAGCTATGTTATGTGAATATGGTTTTGTTTTAATCACAGGTGTGTGATATGGAGCTGCTTTGGTTTGTCCACAGCCATTAACTATGAGTGTCTCATGTTCTAGGAAGGGTGTGATTTTTGCCAGTTGTAGATAGTTTAACTCTGAAGAAGGTATAAATGGGAGAGCCCCGAGAGGGCCTGTGGCAGTGGCTGCTGGTCCCTGCTGCTGCATTTGCAATTGCAGAATTGCTAGTTATTCTGATGACTAAGATTGGACTTGCCCCTAGAAACCCAACAGCCTTAATCAGCTATAGTTTAAAGAGGTCTATGCCCCCTTTTCCCTCTAACCTTCTTTCTCTCCTATCTAGTGTTGGGGGGTTGGCAGGGTGGTATATATAAGAACCCAATAAAGTAGCCCCCAAAAGTACTCCTATAGTCTTACGCCTACATGATGAAATAAAGTTAGATTAGTGACACAGTACAGTCTGAACCATTACTAGGACAGAAGCAGTTTTTGATAACCAAGACAGCTACTGATTAGTCATAAGTGAGCAGCACAAGCAGCCTGGGTATGCCAGTGCACAGCTTCTTTAACTATGTCACATACCTGAATGTGGTGGGGGAGAGGGGCAGTCATACAAAATTTGTCCACAGAAAAGGGTTTCTGAATATGCAATGCCAAAAAATTAATTTCAAGCCCAAACCTCAGAGCCTGTGGCTTTTGTGGCTGTATTCACCTGTACTCACCGAGCACTCTTGCTGCTGACATCCTACTGAACACATGGCGCTGCACATGGCACAGTGCAGTGCCACACCACACTGACCAACTTCAACACAGAGTCAAGGCTATGATGTGTGTGAATTACAGCGCTTTTACTGGACATGACAGGTTTTCTGCTCTTCTAGAAAGAGCATAATGGTTTAACAAAGACTTTCAGACTTTGAGTATTTTCCCATTATTTTCTCAAAATGGATCAATTTAGTATATTTTTAAATAGTATTTAAAAAAAAAAAACTTCTGTTGGAGTTGCTGACTTGAATTTTATTTTCAAAAACTGTGAAATTAATTTTAGGATGAGATTAGGATGGAATTTCCAATGATTTCTGAAATGGCCCTAAACACACTCCTACCTGCATTTGTACCAACATCCTACAGTTTGTATAATGTATTCATGGAAAGCAGGGTTCTCGGCACTGATGATTATAAAACCAAAACACTAATCAACTACAAATCAGTAAAGACGCTTTATGTCCTACAGTATCAGATGTTAGGCCAAGACTTAATTATTCATGTAAAAATAAACAAGCACCTCCATCTCATTAATGTACAAGTTTGATTTAGTCTCAATAAAATTGCTAGGTGTGGTGGCAGCCACTTTTAACCCCACCTTGGGAGAAGCAGAGGCAGGTGGATCACTGTGAGTTTCATGCCAATCTGGTTTGCATAGGTAGTTCCAGGCTAGATGATTGATAGATAGATAGATAGATAGATAGATAGATAGATAGATAGATAGATAAGCTAGATACATAGATACTCTAAATACATAAACAAATGGAAAATTTTATTTTTGCCTTTAAATTTCATTATGACTTATCATGGAATGTTTAATTTATACACATATTTTATAAACCTATAGACTCAGGGTCACACAAAAAGTCTTGGGTAAAAGGGTGTCAGAGGCAGCGAGACTTTAAGAAGCTCTGTGCCAGCAATGCCTCCACCTGGACAAGACGGACTAGGGTTTTATCACACTGCTCGCAGTGGTATGACGAAACTTGGGAATTTTGTTTGTTTGTTTTAGGAATTTTCCCATTTTCTATTTTCAAGATATTCATGACTATGGGCCACTGGGAAGAAAAGAGTCTGCCCACGTCAGAGTTAGTCCTCTGTGTGGGTAACTGGGAAAAAGGGGTCTGCCCATGTCAGAGTTCGGCCTCTCCTTGCTGGTCGTTGCTTCTATGGCTGCCACAAACTAGATGCCAAAATGCCCACATAGCAAAGGCAGAGCTACTAGCTTCCTTCTGGGATAACTAAGTTTCCTCAAAAGCTCCTGTAAGGAGACAGAGTTCCTTAACCTGCTTGCTAGCTTTCCTGACTAGAACAAGAGAAAACAAATTAGGCCTAAATCCTCTCTAAAGTGGCCATGTTAAACAGATCAGTCAGATCTGATTGTCAGGCTGAACCCCACCGATGCACTCAACTGAGTCCACCTTTGTAAAAGCAGAGGAATGCAGGTCAGCAAATCCCTAACGGAGCAAGCTCCCTGCCAAAAAGCAGTGACATGATTCTCCCTCCCCTTGGCTGTCAGCACCCCTACTCTCCTCAGTAGCTCTTTGAAAATGAGACAGTTGGAATAGAGAGATGGCTCAGTGGTTAAGGGCACTGACTGCTCTTCCAGAGGACCCGAGGTCAAGCCCCAGCAACCACATGGCAGCTCACAACTGTCCGTAACTCCAAGATGTGACACTCTCACATAGACACACATGCAGGCAAAACACCAATGTACATAAAATTTAAAAAGGTTAATTTTAAAAAAACAAAAAAAGAAAGAAAACAAAGGAAGAAAACAGGGCAGTTTATGGAGGAGAGGATAAGTTTTTTCATTAAGAATACTGCACATCAGGCTGGAGAGATGGCTCAGCCATTAAAGACTCGGCTCACAACCAGAAGATAAGGATACTGCACATCTACTGAGACCTGTGTTCATACAAAGGTAGGGCTGAGGCCAAGATTCTTCCGGAATGGTTCCTCACCAGTGGCTGCTTCTGCCCTCAACAGCTAGGACACTACTCACAGCGATCCAAATGTAGAACACTGGTAATTTAGGAAACTTCAGTCTCGGTTCAGGGCTTGAACTCAGTTCTGGAAGAAGATGAAAGGTCCCACTCAGAACACCTCACGTGGTTTTTAAAGCTGAAGTACACATCATGTTCTGTCATGCTGCATAGTATTATGGATAAACTCTACTCCTACAGAAATGCCAGGTTTATTAGAAAGGTTGTCTTAAAGAGATTATTTGGATGAAATTTATTTACTTTCTGTGTTAATGTTAGTGTATTTTCATAGATTCTAGTTTACCAATTAAAGGATGAAAAGGAACATAGGCATTCTTCTAATTTCTGTAAAAAGTTCAAACAAAGCCGGGAGCCGGCGGGGGGTGGGGGGGTGCGGGCTGCATGCCTTTAATCCCAGCACTCGGGAGGCAGAGGCACATGGATCGCTGTGAGTTCGAGGCCAGCCTGGTCTACAAAGCAAGTCCAGGACAGCCAAGGCTTTAAAAACCACGTGAGGTGTTCTGAGTGGGCGAACACAGAGAAACCCTGTCTCAAAAAAACAAAAAACAAAAAAGTTCAAACGAAATTCTTATCTAACAAAATTCTTTAGAAAAAAATGTAAAATTTCTATAATGGTAATCTATAACCCAAACTAATATCTTCAAATAAAAGACAAAATTGTTTTTTTAAAAATCATATATTCAGTCATTTACTCAAACCTATTTATATATGCTTTCTTTCTAGACTATGATAGTTTACTTGCTTGGGGCAGATGAGCAAAGAACTCAAAGAGCCAGACTGAATGGGGAAGGAAGAATACTAGAAAATAACACACGTAAATTGTAGAACACACTAGAAAGTGAATAGGCGTAAGAAAAGGCCCACGACAAAAGGGATCAGGAGTGTCCAGGAGGGAGGCTGCCACATAAAGCCCAGGTGGATCAGAATGGTGAATGGTGTCATAAGGCCAGCTTCATTAAGATCACATGTGCCAGCACAGTGGCACACACATGTGCCAGCACAGTGGCACACACCTCCCAGCTAATACCATGTGACTTTCTAAAGCATTATGCCACAGGAAGGCAAGAGTAGAAGCAAGCATATCATTATGAAGAAAATCCTAGCAAGAACCTAAGAAAGTAGGAGGAGAGGTGATAAGAAAGCACCAGGTTCTGCATCTAGCAAGGGATTCCCAATGGACTGGACATGAGGTGTGAGAGACGCAAAGACATCAAAGAAGACTGCAGTAGCTAAACAAAGAGAAGGATGTGCTTGGCCGGATGTGAAGGGAGGCAGGGTCTGGATGGTGGCAGATGACTAAATTTGGAGGAGGACAGTTCAAATAACTCAGTCTTGAACATGTTCACTTTGGGATCTGAGTAAAAACATCAAAACAGAAACTTAAGTGTAGGGACAAAGGAAACTGTCCTCTCTGTGCACTGAAGACTGGCTAAAATGATCTGACAATACACAGCTTAACAGGAGAAAACGCACATGAAGGGGAGCTCAGCATGTGTGTCCCACATATGAGAGACACGCCCCCCATGCCATCTGCACGAGACAAGAGGGACGGAGGTTTGCACAGGCCATGACTTGAGTTGTTAAGGCCATGCTAGCTATAGGAGAAGAACTCATAGCTTGCCCTACAGAGCAATGACATCTCCCAGGTAGTTTCTGGAGCTGTCTAGGCATTCCTGAGTTTCTCTTTTGGATTCCTTTTTTCCCTCCACTGGCTGATAATCCCCGGCTAATAAGATTTCAGGCCATTTGCATGCCTGTTGAGAAGAGAGATTTCAACTGAGCCCCATCCTGCCCTTCAGTATGAAAAGAGAGGGTGGCTGCACGTAGGCCTTGCAGGTAGAGAGGACTGCTCCTTCTGCTCCATACTCTGGGACTTGGAGTACTATTTTCTGGGCCCGAGTACAAATGCAATAAAAAGGAGTCTTATAAAAATTCTTATAAAAATGAACAGGCTTTTAAACATCAGTCAATGAAGCACTCAGTTCAGACAATGAAATGAAAAACAATGGGGTATACCTACAGAAATGAGGACCTCGTGGCTGATATGCTGCCAACGTGTACACTTTTACTTTAAGCACATGCACAAAGTCTGCTTACTGTGCCGAGAACCAAGTATGTAGAAAAGAGGACACAGAAACAAAATCACTGCCCCTGCTGCCACAGGCAGGTATATGATCACCATAGCCAGGGGTGTGGCAGCTGCAGGGAAGCCAAAGCTGAGGAATTACTATGGTGGCCTCCAAGCAGACAGTGCTCAAATATAATCTCAGAGAACCTGGTACTGATTATGTACAAAACATTCATCTACACAAATCACAAGTGTGGTGTTCAACATGTGAAAACATGCTCACATACACAGGATTTTCGAAATGCAAATAACAATGCCACGTAGCCCCAGGAGGTAGAACTTCAAAGTCTTTCTCTAAGAAACAGGAATGAAAGTGACAGAACAGGTACAACAGGCATCTCAGGACTGAGAGCCACCAAGGGCAGAGACTGGGCTAAGGAGCACTACACTACGCCGTGAAAAACTGTTGGGACTCGTCTCCAGGCCCCTGATCTCTCTCAGGTGCTCCGTGTCCTTGGTGATAAACACAGCAACCTCATGGCCAAGGTGCCCCACTGAGCTGAAGCTGGGGAAACAGCAGTACTGAGAGGAGCAAGGGGAGAACCTCGCCTGAGTCAGCCACTCCAGCTAGGACAAGCTACCCTGGAGCAACCCAACACAGGAGATCTGAGAAATGAGAGCGAACTCTGAGTTCTGCCCACCTCACACACGCGTGCATGTGGAAACCAAGGGGGCTCAGGTGCTCCACATATCGTGGGTAGCAGGACACGGACACAGGAAAAACAAAAAGGTAGGGCAGTCTTAGAACCTGCCTAGGCCCCAAAGGTGCTTTCCAGTCCTCAGCAGATACATGGGAGAGGCGGAGGCCTTGCTGGACATAGCAGGGCCTGCCTGTGAGCCCAGCACGCATGAGAATGAAGCGGAAAGAAAGCAGAGTGAGAGCAGCCTCGAGTATGTACCAGGATCCTGTCCCCAGAAAAGTCGGAAGGAAGCTTTAATCTTACACATTTTAAACCACGTGTCATCACTGGGAAGACGACCCATATAATAAAATAAGACATGCTGTGCCATTAAATAGGCCTTATTCAACTAGGTATGAGAATTTGCACTCAATTGTGCTAGCACAATTGAGATTTGGCCACCTACAAAGCAAGAGGCAAACTCTTTACCAGCAGAGCCTCCTACATTAAAGAATTCCACCCTGCAGGAAGATCTTTAAGATCTTTAAGCAAGAAACTAAACAACTCAAAATTGTTTCAGGAAGGCCCTGAAACTGACCAGATTTCCTAGGCCCCACCAGAGTGAGCCATGACTGCTTAGAGTCTTCCTCAGAGGCAATGAAGCTGAGCTGCAAAGAAGACTGTGGGACGGGACCAGCAACCTGGAAGCAGCAGGAACCAGCCGAGTGGCCCGGAAGAGGGTTAGCACAGCTGAGCCCTCTGGAAAGGCCGCTCCCCAAGCTGCTGAGCTGTCTAGAGGTCATGCGCTGTGATCCAGGTTTGCCAGCTTTTGTGAGCTGTCACCCATACTGAGATGGGTGTTGACAATGTATCTGTCTTTGATTCATTTCTGCTCCTGTAAGTAGCCCTTGCCCATACTCCTGTAAGTGACCCCAACAAAACTCAATAGTTCACCAACTGGACTGTGATACCGATACCGTGGTCTGTCGTGAGAGCCCTATCTAGGAGTAGTAGGTGTCTGTGTTGAGTCTCCCCAGGAAAAGTTCTATCACACAACACTAGTCTCATGACGGCTTACAAAACAAAGATGAAGCTGAGTGGCACATGCTTTTAATCCTCAGCACTCAGGGAGGCAGAGGCAGGCAGATGGCTGTGTGTTCAAAGCCAGCCTGGTCTACAAATGGAGTCTAGGATAGCCAAGGCTCCACAGAGAAACCCTGACTCGAAAACCAAACCAAACCAAATAAACAAACAAACAAATGAACTATCATACTAACAGGAGTATTATAGTTAGCTGTTCTGATAGTCTGATTATAAATTAGTAAATTCACACACACACACACACACACACACACACACACACTTCCTAGACTTGCCAACTCCACTAAAAGACAACCTTCCAACAGAACTTTTGAACTGCAGACTGTAACCTACCCAGTGAGTTAGATCATCACTACAATTAACTGTGAGTTCTCATTTTGTAAACTGGCATAATTACTAGCATTATTTAAATTTTAATTTATAAATTTGCAAAGCATTATAGCTTTCATTTCTCATACTCTGGGTGATCATGGTGTTGAAAAGTATATAATCCACAAGTGATACAACCAGTGCTTCTAGAAATGATTACTAAAGCTTTGTATATGCTTAGAAAACAAATCATAGCATAGCACTCAATAAATTATGAACACAAAATCTAGTGCAACTGACTAGGATTACAAATTTATCACAAACCATAGCACACACTTCCAAGTACATTTTTCTCCTAATCTCCAAAGATAATTGTTTTGTTTTTTTTAATCCAGTCTAGGTTTGAGAGATATAAGTGCAATATACTTAATCATTATCAGTGACATTTTGAGCCAGAAATATTTCATTAAGTAAGTGAATGATTAAACAAATATATCTATGTTCACAATCCCCAGGAAAGGAACATTGTTAGTAAGAGGATATATAAACCCAGAGAACAAACTAGGATAAAGATTACGTACTACAAACTAACACATGCTTTTTGCTTTGGTGGTTCTGGTGGCGGTTTGGTTTGGTGTGGCCTTTGAAACAAAATCTCATGGTATAGCTGAGGCTTTCCTCAAAATTGTGGGATTCATACATGGAAAATGTTTTTTAAAGATGTATTTGGTTTTTAATTATGTGTATGTTCATGTATCTATGTGTGTATGTGGGCGGGCGTATATGCAGGTAGATGTGAGTACCCTCAGAGTCCAGAAGAGGGCATCAGAGCCCCTGAGCTGGGGTTACAGACAGCTATGAGTCACCTGACCTGGGTGT
This sequence comes from Acomys percivali, assembly GCA_907169655.1. Taxonomy (NCBI): domain Eukaryota; kingdom Metazoa; phylum Chordata; class Mammalia; order Rodentia; family Muridae; genus Acomys; species Acomys percivali. The sequence goes on along the minus strand of OU015758.1, from coordinate 25,379,927 downwards.
TGGGAACCAAATTCTGACCCTGTGGAAGGATATCTAGCACCCTTAGCCTGAGCCATTTCTTAAATCCCTTGGGAAATATTTTTAAGCCTCTTTAATAATGTACTTCATAAACAAAAGAACTACAATCTCTTTTTTTTTTAAGCCCTATATATTCAAGATGCCAGCACATAACAGAGACCCAATCACAAAGGCTCTTGGCACCTCACTTCCTCATAAAATTCCATATCAAAATTTATAGGAATAAAAGATTTGAAGATATTACACAAAATTAAAGGAGCCAGCCACTAAAAGAAAGATGTGGTTTCAATCCACATGGCACATGAGGTGCCTGTGACGGTGCCTCTGGACTTCCAGAGGGACAGGAGTAAGGTGATGCTTAGGAACAGCAACAGGAACATGAGGAACATGGCTACGCACCAGTGTAAATGAACCCAACGTCACTGAACTGCGCCTCTAAAATGACTAAAATAGTAAGCATCATGTTACATGTATTTTGCCACAATTTTTAACATAAGTAAATAAATTTATAAAAATACCATTTTTTAATTTGTGACTCTTTAAGTGCTTTCACTTATTTTAATATACGACAATAAGTAAATTTTCAGAGTTCGCTTCGAAAAGCTATCCTATGAAGGCAGCATGGGGCGGGGAGTGGACAAAGCCAAGTTAATTAAGTTGAGATATACTACGTCATTTCTTATATAAAACAGATGCTTTGAAACACTGTGTTTCTGGCTGTGAGTTGATAATTGTGGGAGCCAGGTGATAGGTACACAGAAATTCATTATACGATTCTCTCTAGTGTTGTATGCTGGAATTTTTCATAATAAGACATTAAAAATCAAGATAGCTGTGCAAATAAATGAGGTATGAAACTCAGCAGGGCAGAAAGAGTGATGGGAGGGGCCATGGCGGGTTCTGTGCTCAGATCATATTGACAGATAGTATGGAGTACTTTACCATCTATTTTAAAATCATGACTTGGATACAGATAGCAAAACAGTGAAGGATTTAAAGAAAAGCAATGCACATTACTCAGAGACAAAAGTGCCTACGAAAAACAAATTGTAAAGCAGTTTAAATTTATACTCAGTTAAATTTAAATTTTTTACTTAGTTATTTTTCAAAGGAGGAAGTTTTTTGCTTTGTTTTACTTTGTTTTGTTTTGTCTTCACTGTTGTATTGAGACACAGTATTACTCTATAACCCATACTGTCCTGAGTGTCACT
>OU015758.1:25345777-25362292 GCA_907169655.1 Acomys percivali | reverse complement strand
TGTGTGTGTGTGTGTGTGTGTGTGTGTGTGTGTGTGGTTTCTTGAAACAACCTTGTGAAGTATGTTCAACAGCCTCATTTAGAAGTCAAGACGGGACTTAACTCGTGATAATCCTTCTGCTTTAGCCTCCTAAATACTGATAGTACAGGCATGTGCCCCACGCCTGTGTGGATGTACATATTTCACACAGGACCTCCTAGAGTGAAACTTGGAAACTTAGGGCTTTTTTCTTTTCTTTTTGTCTTGTTTTTGGTATTTGTTCTGATTTCTTGAGACAGATAAAATGAAAGAAAAATGGAGTTATACAAGCTGTGTCAGTAGAAGTCATTTAGAGGGCTGGGGTTGTACCTCACAGGTAAAATACTTGACTGGCCTGTATGAGACCCTGAATTCCACCCCAAGAAACAGAGGAGTGTAAAGGAGGAGGAGGAGGAAGAGGAGGAGGAGGAAGAGGAAAAAGAAGAAAAGAACATCGTCCTGAGAGCGCATGTGCTCAGTGCATCCTTAAATGAGTACAGAATAAAGCAGTTGGCAAGTAAGCCTAGAGAGATGGAAAAGAGCACTGGTTTGTAGTTGGCCAGGGTAGGCAAAAAAGGAAGAGTGAAACTATGGAGTACAGGAAACACATTAGGGTGGTGAGATTATAATATGATACTCCATCATGACTGCATGATGTTACGCTTCTAACAAATCAAACTAAACAATACTAACAATAAATCCAAATTCAACTTAGGAGCTTTTGTTTATAATGACATAGCAAAATTAGTTCATTGATTTTGGTGAAATCTCCATGTGGTGTGTGGAAATTCTCTGCTAACTGTTCAATTGTCTGTAAGCCAGTATTTGCCTATGAAGAAATTACATCTTTAATTACGATGATGATATGGCAAATGAGGTGTGGAGGCATATGGCACATACCTACTATCCACGGCCCTGAGAAAGTGACAAGGGTTGCTGTGAGTGTGAGTCCAGGTTAGTCTATACGGCAAGTTCATGGCTCCTCGCTGTAACCAGCAAAATTAGTCACAGGACAGAAGTGTGTGGTTTGGGGGCTCTTACTCTTATTGTCGTTTTACTGGATTTTATTGTATTGAATTTATATTTTTATCCCAAACTGACTTGGAACTCACTCTATAGCCAGCCCACTGTGGCCAAAAATGTCTGAGCAAGCCCCCTGCCTCAGTCCCCAAAAGCTGACATTACAGGATGAGTCACTACAGCTGGCTCAGGGATCTCATCTTTGAGGAGCTAGTTTGTACTAGGAAAAGCGTACCATATATCAGCAAAATTCCTATTTGGACAATTTAAGTAACAATCAGACTATTTAGTGAATACTGTCTATGGTTTATTTCTAGGGACATTTTTCTCTTTCAAGCATTCGAAGATATTTTAGGGCTATAAATTTTCTTTCAAATTTACCAAAGGAACTCAGTGTTTTGAAAGTGTCATTCTAGCAGTAGTCTGGTAGTATCATAGTGCTTGGTTTTTTTCCTCTGGAAGTGGTTGAAAGAGTCCTGGTTTCCTTTTTGGGGTTGTGGGGGTGGGGCAGGTAGAGTTGGAGAGTGTCACACACTGTAGCCCAGGCTGGCCTCCTAATCTCACTGACTCTCTGCTCTCTTAAACTCGTCAAAGTGCAGGTTCAGTCACTCTGAGCTGTCAGGGCCCTGGTTGGAATCCCCCCGTTAGTCACTGCAAAATGTCCTTCTTGTACGGCTTTCTGTTTACCACCCAGGAAGAGAAAACACCATGAGCCCAATAAGGCAATATCACTGTGTGTGGCTTAGGGCACGCTGTTACATTTAGAAGGATGTGTTACTTCTGTTCGATAATTCTCTGTTTCCTTTAATGTTGCACACTGTGTTTTCCCAATGAGGAATTAATCCCCCATTATAAGATTGAATTATGTATTGACGCTGATGTGCTACAATGACATGCATTAAGAGTCAGCTTGCACCCCAGAAGCCTTTGTGTGGATTTAATTTGGAGCCAATCGAGGTTTTCACTGAAGCAATGCCTCCCTTTGAGCCATCTCTCAAAATACATAGCAATAATAAGGCACTTGGCCCATGATGTGCATTATTTCATAAGATCACCAACCTGGGGTCAAGAAGTTGCGGGGCAAGCTTTGTTCCTGTCATATATTTGTTGTGTAATTTGGGACAGTCACCTTTCCTGAGTCTTGGCCTGTGTATTTCTATATAATAGAGTAGTGACTGTTTTAGTTAGGGTTACTATTGCTCTGATGCAACACCATGACCAAAGCAACTTGGGTAGGAAAGGATATACTCAGCTTACACTTCCACTGTGTAGTCCATCATTGAAGAAAGTCAGGACAGGAACTCAAACGAGACAGGAACCTAGAGGCAGGAAGTAATGCAGAGACCACGGAAAGGTGCTACTTACAGACTTGATCCCCCATACCTTGCTTGGCTTACTTTCTTATAGAACCCAGGACCAGCAACCCAGGGAGGGCCCCACCCACACTGAGCTGGAGCCCTCCCCCCATTAATCACTAATTTTAAAAATGCCATACAGGCTTACCTACAGCCAGATCTTGTGGAGACATTTGCTCAGTCAAGGTTTCCTCCTCTCAAATGACTCTTAACATGTGTCAAGTTGACATTAAAAACCAAACTGACACAGGAAAAATTGTATCTTTACTGGGGTGTAGAGACCAAAATGTATACATCTTCAAATGTATGAATATAGGTGGTGGAATAATACAATCATTAATATAATTATTGCATTTCCTCTCCTCCCTATTCTATTTCCCTTCCTTTTTCTTCCCTCCTGTCCCCTCCCCTCCCCACCTCTCCCCTCCCCCTCCTCTTCCCACATGGCTCACTTTTGTAGAGCAGGCACGCCTTGAACTTGAGTTGAGTACTGGCTGCCTGTAGATAAGAAAATGGTGGATGACCTTCCTTCTACCACATTTTTGCTATTTAACAAGACACGATGTATTATCATCTATGTGATATTTTTTTGTTATAAAACAAAATGGCCAGGTGATGGTGGTACACGCTTTTAATCCCAGTACTCAGGAGGCAGAGGCAGGTGGATCCTTGTGAGTTCGAGGCCAGCCTGGTCTACAAAGGGAGTCCAGGACAGCCAAGGCTACACAGAGAAACTCTGTCTCGAAAAACCAAATAAATAAATAAATAAAACAAAGAATGCTGTTTATAAGTTTTAAGAGATTACGGTTGATTCTGATTTTACAAGGGCACAAATTATTTTAATATTTTTAAATTTTTATTTCAGAAAAAAATGTTCATCTACTATACTGCAAAAACCACAGTGGGCCTTGTTGGGGGTTGGTCTGGTGTTATGTATTCTGATGCAAATCATTGTCCCCCCCCACCACCACCACCACCGCCCCCCACGCCCAAGATCTGGTTGCTGCCCAAACAAGCAGACAGTCACATACCCCAAAATATTTGTAACCTTGCCTCCCTGTTTGACCAATAAAAAGCTGATACCTAGGCAGGACTGGAAGAAGGTAGTCGTGGCAAAGATTTGCCACCTGGGGGAGTGAAGGATCTTGGGAAGGAGAAGGGTGAGACCATAGAGGAAGAGAAGGGAGGAGGCCACCATAAGTTAGGTAGAGTAAGAAGCACATGGCCAGCATGGATGGAGAATTTGGCCCAGATGAAGAGCATTAGCAAGTATTTGGGGATTATGAGTGGAAGGTAGCTCGATAGAAATTATTATAAGCAGATGGCATGGGATGGAGACTGGGAGTTATTGGAAGATACTTTAAAAGGTGCTATCTGCCTTGCCCCAGGTAAAGGCTCATTCTAAACTACAACTGGTGTCTGTGTTTTCATTGACTGATAGTGGGTTAGAAAATACCACTGTCACAATGATTAGCCTAGCAATAAATATTTGTTAGGCTATACTTATAAATCAACTGCAACAGGACCTGACAGTAACAGAACCACCTGCCTATAATTTTAGCCTTATTGAATATGTCTTCAACGTAAAGGTAATTTTATCTGTCTGTAAATTGTGTTTTAATTTTTGTAAAGGAAAGAACAATTCAGAAATCGAGGTCAACTTTGCAGGATGAAACCATGGTGATTTGGCTACATACGGTGCCTCCTACCAGTAAGCCCCAGCACATGGGAGGCTGAGGCCAGAAGACTGTAAGTTTAAGAATAGGCTCGTGTGTGTCATGACTATCTGACCAACCAGGACTACACAGAAAGACCTTGTCTCAATAACAACCCCCCTCCCAAATTAAAAACATTAAAAAAAAAATAACCAGTAGAAGATAGCAATGATTATCCAACTAACTAGTTCCAAATGCCTGGTATCCTACCTCGACAACCAGGAATTGGACACAGAGAATATTCCAGTTTGGTTCAGACTTCACCAAATGGAGAAACAGATCCTCTAAGTATGTAGGCATAATGACTAGTGATGGCAAAGAAAGAAATACCATAAAGTTGTCCGGTCCCATCATCATTGCATGGGTTGTTAGAAGTGGAGTAAAGCTGTTCACAGCTGAGGAGTGTTGCTTTTTTTTTTTTTTTTTTTTAATGTAATGCTTGACTGTCCTCTGCTATGAAGCCTTTAATTATTTACATTGTTTGGTGTATGATAAAGTGAAGGCAAAGTGCTTTGCCATATAAACTTGTCTCTGAGGTTTGCTCAATATACACAGCACCTGCCCAGCTTGTCAGAGTCAAATGTTCAGTCTGGTCATGGAGGAAATGCTGACATTGAACTTGGCTGACTGATCCAGGTATCCTAGTGCAAATGCTCTACAGGATGATATAACCACCAGTGGATAAAATTCAGCGTTAAAAAGACCAATAGAGAACTACAGTGCTTTCCAAGGTATTTATGAATTCCACTTTAGCCTGAGGTTACTGGCAGATGCGGTATGAGGCCTGAAGGTTCCACCAACCTGAAGCATCCTTGCATCCGGTCAGCTGCCCAGTGTTAGACGGCATCTCTCTGGAACGAGAACATCAGTCAACAACTGATGTGAGCTGCAACCTTGTCACATTGCTATGTCATTACAGTAAATGCTTTTGCTAAGTAGAATGTGGGTTATCTCCTTTCTTCAGCTTTCAGAAATGTAATTAAAACACTTTGGACCAGAATATCCAAAAGAAGATATTCAATAGGCAGCTTGGCATTTAGAGCCCACGAAAGAAGTCAGACTAAAAATATGCACAGTGGACTGGTGTTATCTCTTATGCTTACTGAACGTATATTAGCTATACGATATGCATTTGGCAAGATGCAAAGCCCAATAACATATTTTTCTTGTAACATGGTTCCCACGTGCAAGCCAACAACTTCATCTGGCATTCAACTAAAGCAACCACCTTCTGTTCCAATACCAAAGGAAGACTGGCTGTGCAGGACTTCTTGATTGACGGTGTATGCATTCAAGATGGCGAACGGTGACTTGTAGGGACTGTTAAAGATGTTAAGGGATAATTTTAACTTGTTCTATTTTTTGCCTTTCATGCCAACGTTAAATCTTAACGCCCTCAGAACAACTCGACACTATATTTGAGTGCTACTGATATATAGATGGCTGCAGTTATGGTCACGGAAAAGGCTGTTTAAGGGAGACTACATTTAGTATTACAAAAAGAAATCCGACATGGAATGCTATGGAACACCAATAAATTAAAAGCAGGCAAGAAAGTCCACAGGGTTCTGAAAGGGTTATGAGGGACCAAAGAAAGATTATTATTGTTATAACAACTCAAGAATAGAGTTTCCAAAGAACAGTTGATTTTACACACACACACACACACACACACACACACACACACGCATGCACAAAAGAATCACAGCAAGAAACACTGAAAGATGAGCACTGGCTTTGGAAATTTAAAAAACAAAAAACAATGATAAACCTTAGCAAAAGCTTTTGAGTGTTAAGGTGGTGGTCTGAGTCCATTTCACATGGCTAGTTTCCAAGAGCCAAAGCTATGCTTTAAATTTTAATTTCTGTGCCTAAGAGATCCGTGAAACAGAAATGCCTCTAACCTGTAAGTCCCTTGCCCCTGGACAGATACTTGCTGAAATGCTTCAGGCTATGGTTTCCGGGAAATGACAAGCCACATTCTTTTCATTGCCCTAAACAACTGTGACTCAACTGTATCGAATATGCTTGATCAGGAAGGGGGTACATGGGCAGGAAATATGTCAGGATGGCTGCTTATCCCTGATTGGATGTAGGGGGAAAGCACAGAGGCAGAAAGTCCAGCAGGATGTATGTTTGCCCTGATTGGACCTGACGGGGAATTTGATGGCCGTATGGGTTTGCCTTTATAAGCCTCTGCAAAATGTGACTCATGGCCATTTTCTGAGAACCTAGGAATGGACCTGGCCAGAGTGCATCATCCTGCCAGCACTGCTTGCTTCAAATTTGGCTCAAAATTGTGATGCTGGGCTTATTCTCACCCAGTGGAATTAACATATGAGTGGAGAGATCTTTTTAAAAGTAAGGAAAGTTGGGTGTTAGAGGTGCACGCAAGAAGCCTTGGGCTTAATCTCAGCACTGCAAGAACAAGAGGTGGTGCAGCACATCCCTACAACCCTAAATGCAGCTCCACAACAGGTTGGAGTCCATCCTTGGATGCATAGGATCTGCTCACACTCATTCGCTCACAGAACACACGCACTGGGGAAGCCAGACAGTGACTTCAAGCTCGCCTATGAAGAAAAGGAAGGAATAAAAAGGCAGATGGGGCAGAGTAAGAGCCAGAAGAGGGCATTTTGACATGTCACATTTTAGGGTATGACTAGGTCCAGTTTATAGGCCAAGTACAAAAACCAAAAAGGAAATAATGTGGAATACACAGGCCTGAAGAGACAGAAATTGAGTTGCGAATGCTAATTCCCATAAATTTCATGGTCAGAAGAGAAAAACATGGATGGGAGTAAAAGCAGATATTTTGTACTAAGGGAAGGGAAGAAGTGCTTGTGCAAAGCCCCTTTCTGATAGCTTTTACTTTCTATATAAAAAAAGAAACCACCGGGGGTGATGGCACATGCCTGTAATCCCAGCACTCAGGAGGCAGAGCCAGGTGGATCGCTATGAGTTCGAGGCCAGCCTGGTCTACAGAGTGAGTCTAGGATAGCCAGGGTTACACAGAGAAACCCTGTCTTGAAAAACAAAAATCAAACAAACGAACAAAGGAAACAAAGAAAGAAAAGAAACCACTGGGCGTAGTGGCACATGCTTTTAATCCTAGCACCAGGGGAGGCAGAGGCAGGCAGATCACTGTGAATTCGAGACCAGCCTGATCTACAAAGGGAGTCCAGGCCAGCCAAAGCAACACAGAAATCCTGTCTTAGGAGGGAAGAGAGAGAGAGAAAGAGAGAGAGAGAGAGACGGAGAGAGACAGAGACAGAGACAGAGATGTTCTAAAAGTGAAGGCAGAGGCTTGTGAAAACAAAGTGCTCCCACAGAACAGACTAAAGTTGTATCCCCATATTTATAGAGGTAGTAATTCCTATGCTTTATGTAATTGTGTCCTTTTTTTCACTAATATAACTCATTGCCAGGTCTAGTAAAAGAGTGTAAAGGGCAGGTGAATGGATAATTCCAGAACTGTAGCTACAGGCGTGTAGAGAAACACTAAAAAGGTGCAGCATTTAAAGGTCATGGTAGGAGAGTAACAGAAGTGACTCGCAGCTCTGAACTTGATGATAAGACGTGCCTAAAAGAGAGTTGGCCCTTAAGAAAGACAGAGGACTCAAAGACAGAGGGTGACCATCGAAATAGTCTGCGAAGGCCAGCAGCAGGAGGAAGGGGAGAACAGCAGGCTCAGAGGATAAGATGCAAGTGGAAAAGACACACATACGAAGGCCCAGTCAGATGCCTCAGTGACACCAAGATCTCAAGCAAACGTACTAATGTGACCCATGAAGTAGAATCCAGAGCATTCGCAAGGACAGAGCTGCAGCAAATGAGACAAGATTTTGCAAAAAGAGGAGATAAGGATGGATCCTATGTAACTCATTTATGGGAAAAGGGAGCTGATACAGTAAGGCTAACCTCAGAAGAAACTAGGGGAGTCAAAGAGATGACAGAAAATCCCTACATATTTGAAGGTCTGGAATGAATTTTAGAGATAGCCAGAGGGGGGACCAACCCTTGTCCTTAATCCCGGGCCCAAAATGGCTCCTCTCAGTCTTATCCCAGATGTTTATCTCAGTGGGGTATCAATGGGGTCAAGCCATCCAAGACTGCTTTCACCTTGGGCCCAGTCTAAGGCAAGGTCACGTTCCTTTCACCAAAAGGTGGCCAGTTTTTAGCAGAGGTGGGGCAAGACTATTGCCCAGACCCAACCCTCCATTCTTTCAGAAAATCAGGACTATGAGACCACTTGGAAGACAAGATCAGACACCAATAAGATAGCCCAAAGGAGGATACAGAAACAGATTCCTATGCAGACCAATGAACGTATGCAGTCGACAAGCTCGGGATCAAGGAAGGACCATAGTCCCTAAACACAGATCCCAGTAAAGATGAGGGGAATGGTCCAACAGATAAATTGGCTGATTAAAAACAGGGAGTGAGGTAACAATTTTCAACCTCTACCCATACCCCCCAAACCCCCAAATTTATGTAATTACTAAAAGAGTAGCCAGAAAACCATTTAAAGAAGGGACAGAAAATATAAAATTATTAGTCTATAATTTATTTCTAAATATTCTCACAGTACACCAGCACCTAATTGTGTGCTGGGGATGGGTATCATCCACAAATTATTTACCTAATAGCATTACATTAAAAAAATGTAAACCCTTGGGCTATAATATCATGCACGTCCAAATTCCTCCTATTAGAACTCCCTAAATTTAAGGAATCGTTTCAAGCAGTACCCTATCAAGGGAGGTGATGAAACCATCACTGAGCCTATAAGTAAATTATGCAAAGAAGATATTACTGAATTGAACAGTCCTTCAATTTCAATAGGCCAGTATAAAAGCCAAATGGTCAGTAGATTCACTGTAAACTACAGGAATATTAGTCAGTTTTCTCCACAAATGCCAGGAGATTTATCTTATGTAGAAGATATATTCTTTTTTTTTTTTATGTTATACAGAGTTTATTAAATGGGCATTGGGGGGGGGGAGAAGGAAAAGGGGAAAGGGAGTGCCCCAGAGAGAGATAGAGACAGAAAGAAGAGGGTAGAGAGAGAAAAAAAGAGTGGAGAGAGAGAGGAAGTAGAGGTCAGAAGATATATTCTTAAAGATTTAGTAATTACAACCCCAAACTCTTTGGCACCATAGGCTTATGAGACATGCTCTCTAACACACCACTCCATGTGGATCTAGAGAATTACCACCTTTACCTAGAATAATAAACAGTACAGATTCAAGAGAATGTTTCAAGCCATAAGAAGAGCCCAATCGTTGCCCATGTGACACTAAGATGGCCACTGGAAAGTTCCCTAAATCAGACTGCCTACTTTTAAGCTATGTAGATGATATTTCGATTGCAGGATATAATAAGAACACTGTTTAAAACTATATGGAAATAGTAACTGATGCCCTGGTATGTGGCATTAATAAAGACAAGGTGAAAAGGCCAGACACCTAGGTGTATTATGGATATATAAATGTCCCAGGTAGTGTATAGCACAAGATTTTAAATATCCAACCACCCAGGGACAAAATTTAGATGCAACACCTAATTAATATGTTTGCCTACTGGAGGAAACACATACTATATTTACAGATTATGAAACCTCTCTATAGGGTGACCAGAAAGGCAGCTAATTTCCAATGGGGACAGGGACAAAGAGAAGTTTTTGAGACAATTTGTAAGCTCATGCAACTCTGCCCAATATTGAACCAAGTGATACTCTAATTACAGACATCATATTTCTTGATTAATATGGCAACTGGGGACTCTGCATAAAGTGAAAAGGAATCCACCAACATTTGCCTGTTGGATTCTTTTGGTGGTGCTTCACGTATGCCGAAAATAAATATTCTCTTTGAGAAACACATCTGGATGTTTTATGAACCATGCAGAACCCCATACCCAGTCACTGCTCACCACTCTATGGTCATAAGGGTACCCATCCAAGGATGGATTCGATCTGCTTGAAGACAGAGTTCTTCACAGGCTTAGCGATGGAAGGAAAGGTATTACAGTGGAAATGGTCCCTATCTGAATTCCCTCATGACCAGGGTGTGGTAGCAAAAGGTTCTGTGCCTTCCTACACCGAGGAAATAGCTCAATTGCCTACAATCCCCATCCCTGAACTGCTCACACCTTCCCCCAAAGAGACACCTTTTGGATTATGGGGACCAATGAAATGTCAACAGCATTTGGCTAACACAAGGTTTGCTGATGGCTCATCAACCTCTGATGGAACCAAAACTAAATGGGAAGTGGCAGCCTATAGACAGGGGGTAGGGCTGTGGGTAGGGGCTGGAATGGCTGTTACTGAGGAAGGAACCACCAAATTAACACGACGTGCTGAATTAATGGCAGCACTATTGGCTATAAGACAAACATCTAAGGAAGACAAAAGGAAAATCTATGTCTTCTCCTGGTATAGCTATATGGCCATCAAAATAGCAGGTTGAGGTGGCATCTCTCCAGATGTGCAGAGCAGGGCATTGCTCTTGGTTTCTGCATATATATATATATATATATATATATATATATATATATATATATATGGGGTGTCATAGGGTTCTAGGACTCCATCTCTTTATCTTGAGTGAGTGATGTCATTGGGTTCTGGTTATCAGGCACAGCCTTGGGTGTAGTGAGGTTCCTAACTAAGCTATTTTTACATGTCCAAATGGCATTTTCTGCTATGCTCATTATAGGTAGGCACAAAGCCCATGAGATCAATCCAACCGGGTTGCTGATACAGAGTAGAAATGAAGACCATGAGAGTGCATAGACACAGAACTGAGACTAAAATAGGTGATGTGAAATTCAGGGAAGCCTTGAAATCTCTGCCAAGGATATTAAGCCTGGTGAATGTGGAGATCCATGAAAAGGTGGTAATGAAGGGGGTGAGAAGTGGCACGGGTGGGTTGGAAATGACCTCCTGATCGATGAAAATATTGCTTTGTAAGCGAATAGAATGATGGAGCTGGCGGTCGGAGCTAGAATTCCTAGGATGCCTCTAGGCTATAAGGAAGGTAAGAAATCTCAAGAGGCTGTTTCAAGTAAGTGTGTCATGTAGTCCTAGCTCCTTTAGAAAATGGAAAGTGTCAAGCTGATTAATACCCGCCCATTCTTTTCACAAACTCATCAAGAATCTAGTTTTGCCAGGGAAACTCTGCTAAGTACTAGAAATAAAGTGACAAATAGATAGACATTGCCCTGTTTTCATGGAGGTAAGAGCCCATAGACAGGAAGACACCAAACAACTTTAAAAGATAAAATAGGGCTAATGATTTGGCTCAGTGAGCAAAAGCCATTTGCTGCCAAGCTTGATGACCTGAGTTCAAGCCCTTGGCCCAACTTGATAGAAGAACATTTCCTCTGACCTCCATACATATGCATGCCATCACACACACGCACACACACACACACACACTAAAGTAATAAATATCTAATTTTAAGACTAAATTAATTAATACTCCACCCCTTTCTTCTCCACATTAGAGGTTGAACCTGGGTCACACACATACAAAGCCATGCTCAATCACTGAGATCCCCTCACCACCTTCTTTATATTTTGAGACTGGGCCTGGGTGCCTCCGCTCATCTGGCTTCAAACTTTTGATTCTCCTGTGTCAGTTTCTAGAGGTGCTGCCACCATGCCTATCTGAAAAAAGAAAGAAGCAGAGAGAGAGAGAGAGAGAGAAAGAGAGAGAGAGAGAGAGAGAGAGAGAGAGAGAGAGAGAGAGAGAAAGGAAGGAAAGAAGGAAGGAAGGAAGGAAGGAAGGAAGGAAGGAAGGAAGGAAGGAAGGAAGGAAGGAAGAGCTAGCTTCTGTAGACCTGGTTATTGGAGGAATATTAAAGGCTAAATCAACCAACCAAAGGAAGCACAGATATGCACACAATCCAGCGGGCACTGCCACTGATGATGTGGATAAGCTTTCCTGTGCCTCTGAAAAAGTGTCACCGATAGAGCTGTTTTCTAAGAGAGTAAACATCAGTTTATTGTATCCTTAGAACTTATTTACATTACAGCAGGGCTCAGCACGCATTGATATGGAAATCAGCTAAGAATGCTTTAACAGGCTAAACAACTACAGAGCTGTAGAATGTCATTCTACAACATAATACCCAAGAACCACATGAAAGGTAAATGTAAATGAACGCTATATGTATTATGCGGGATGGAGAATTGCCTAGATGCATTCAGAAGCATTTATATACTGCTATTCCTTCCTGCAGGCGCATGCCCCAGTGTGTGCAGGTCAGAGGACAAACTTAGACATTAGTCCTGGCTTTTTACCCTGGTTTGCCCAGGCTGGCCAGTGATCTTCCAAGGAACTCTACCTTCATCTCACATCTCACCATGAGAACACTGGCTTACAGACACACATGGTCACATCTGGTATTACTACACAAGTGCTGGGGATTTGAACTCACTTCTTTATGCTTGCACAGTAAGCACTTTATCCACCGAACCATCTTCTCAGCCTCTGGATTGCTACTCTAAAGACCAAATGTTGAGCGACAGATGAATTGTGGGTAGATGATAATTACTCATAATTACATGGGAGGTCCTTATTCCTTTGGTATTTTGAAAGTTTCATCCAATAACTATGTTTTCAATTACAATTCAAATTTCCAAAAGAAACATTTGAACATTTAGATATAGCTTAAGAGTCTTCTTTACATTGCCCTATCAGCAAAAAACAATTACAGCCATACATTTATATTAAAAATCCAATTATAGGCTGGTAAGATAGTTGTGTGTCTAAAGGTGCTTGCTGCCAAGATTGATCACTTGGTTTTGATTTCCCGAACACACATGGTGGGAGAACCAACTCCTGAAAATTATCCTCTGACTTCCACACTCAGCCCATGGTGTGCATGCTGCAATTCTCCCCCAAATGAACCCAGAAATGTAATTTTAAAAGTAAGCTGGTGAGAAACTGTAAAATTATAAAATATAAGACGCTTGCTTGCTTGTCCAGCCTTGCGTGTCCAGAGGCTTCTCCCTGTTCTCGTTACTGCTAGCCTCAGGAGTTCACCCTAGTTCCCAGAATAGTTACATGCAAGCTTCCAAATATCAGATGTCCCTATACGGTTTCCAGTAACCGCCCTAGGGACCCATACCCAAGTCCCCACAAGAGGTCTCCCAATGCCAGATGTCCTAATGTCCATATGGTTTAACTTGATAAGCAACCCCACCTGCTTTGCAGTTTTTGCCTTTAAAACTAGTCTGTAACAGCTACTCGGGGTCCTTCACCTCCCGAGTGCTGAGAGACCCTGACACATTGACAATTGGGACTTCTGATGTGTCAGTAATAAATTTTACCTATACCTCCAGCCTGTGTGACTTGAGTGGTCTCTCGCGGCGACCCCCTTCCCGAATTGGACTCCAGGTTCCAACGCTGGGTGTGATGGCACATGCCTTTATTTCAGCACTCAGAAAACAGAAGCAGGTGGATCTCTCTATGAGTTTGAGACCAGCCTGGTTTACACAGAGAGTCCAGGACAGCCAGGGCTGTATAGTAAGATCTTCCAAACAAACAAAACAATAACAATGTTTAAAAATTATATCTGGAAGCTAAATTTGAACTAATCTTTTCATACGTAAATATAATAAAGTGATCATGTATAAAATGGGGGAACAACTTTTGGTGTCATTTTTCTTATTTTGAGAAAGGGTCTTAGGTAGTTTGGGCTGGTCTAAGACTTGCTATGTGGCTCAGCTTAGTCATCAACTATTGGTCTTCCTGCCTCTACCTCCCAAGTGCTGGTATTACACGTGTGCTCCATCACACCAAGCAAAACTTTTAAACATGTGATTCTAACAAGCTATAGAAGAGGAAGGAAAACAATAATTGAAAAAAAAATCACACAAGCAAAGAAAAAAAAGGAAGAACAGAAAGTAATAGAAACCATGTGTGGTGTATACCATACTCTAGGGCACAGTCAAATCCTGTGCCAACAGTCCCGTTAGCCTTCTTAGCACAGTCTCACCCGAGGCTTGAGCCTAAGCTGTTGTGGGCCTGTAAAGCCTCTGGGAGGCTTGCCACCTGAGTTTCACTGTGGATAAGGCTCAGTGAACAAACACCAGGCTGAACCAGAGGCCGACCTTCCCTGAGGAAGGATTTGGCCGAGGATATGGTTAGGGATTTCAGTCCTGTGTTTGCTTCCCCAAGAAGCATGTGATGCTGCCCAAGTGCCCACCCCAGCTACCGGCTTCCTGATGCTTAGCAAAGTTTTATTGTTATCATTTCTTCTATAATATATATTCCAGAAAGTTTTTATTAAAATTGCATAAAACAGACTCTTTTTTTTTTTTTTTTTGCCTTATATGAAAAAGAAATTAGGAACATGTTGTTTCCACAGAAAAATACGTTGTGCAAAATACAAAACATGATTGGCACAGAGTCATTCAACAACTTCCTTCCCAAGTAACTACTGAATGCAAAGCACTTGGAACCAAGCAACACAAAGACACACCATTCTTGATCACAAGAAACAGACTTAGCACTAAAGGAATATATTGGCAGGATCTCAAGCATCCCCAGAATCAACAGGAAAACTGAAGAGCCAGGCTAAACAAAAGAAAGGAGTCCAAGACAACCTAACAGTTGGAGCCAAAAGAAGGCCACACCCATTATTGGAAAGGATGCTGCTGCTGACCCTGGCACACAGGCATGGAGTGCAGACACTATGTTTGCACCACAAGCTCCTAGGAAGCTATTGAATCATCTTTTCCTGTTTGCATGGTTCAGCTAAGATTCAAGGCCAAAATCTGATTGGCTGAACCTAGATGCCAAGCTCATGCCAGTTTCTGGAGTTTGGGAAAGAAACTCTCTGACCAACATCTCATGACCAACCATCCAGAAAACATTCAGTACCCTTAGACCCACCAGACCCAGAGAATGAGGAATTTGCCCTCAAAGTAAGAAAACATGTATCAGCTTAATAGACAATGACCTTTCTAATGTCTACTTCAAGCCATAGTTTGGCCACTCAATATAGTCTCTTCTACTCATGCTTTCTGAGAGATGCTATGGTCATCATGGTTGCACACTGTTGCCATACAATTGATTTACTTGAGATGGGTCTTGCTATGTCATCCAGACATCCAGGACATCCTCCTACCCAAATGTTGGCATTACAGACCTGTGCTACAACATTAAACATTTCTCATTTTCTAAACCCTAAGTATCTTGAGAACAGAACCCAGTACTGTATAAAGGGTGGCTGGAGGGTTCAGGGGTTTGAGTAAGAATGTCCCGCATAGACTCATAGATTTGAATGCTTAGGGAATGGCACTGTAAGAAAGGATTAGAGGATGTAGCTTTTTTTGGAAGAAGTGTGACACTGAGTGTTGGCCTTGAGCGACCCAAGCCATGTCCAGTGTCTCTGTCTTCCTGTTGCCCGTGGATACAAATGTAGAACTCTCAGAGCCTTCTCCAGCACCATGTCTGCCTGCATGTTGATAAAGAACTAATCTTCTGAAACTCTACACCAGCCCCAGTGAAATGTTTTTCTTTATAAGCCATGCCATGGTCATGGTGTCTCTTCACAGCAATAGAACATTGACTAAGACAGAAATTGGTACCAGGGAGCAAGGTATTGCTGTGACAGGCCTGACCATGTTGATGACAGAATGTGGACTTTGGATTAGGAACACAGTTGGATGATTTAAGCAGTGCTTAATGGGCCATATGAGTAGGGGCATGGAAGACAGTGGTGCTGAGAACAATATACATTATGGTGGCCCTGCTTAAGAGGTTTCAGTGAAGACTATTGTAAGTGGCTTTCTGTCCTTGTCCAAAACAAAAGAAACAAGCAAGCAAGCAAACAAATAAACAAAACCTGCCCGAGGCTAAATTGAAGGGTTTTGAATTAATGGTGTTGGTAGAGGAGATTTCAAGGCAACTTAATATTGACGCTGTTGTATGGTTATTAGTGGTCACCCTTGTAAAGATCTATACTGAAAAGGAACAATCTGAGCAAGGAAAAATAGAAAATGTACAGTTTGAGGCAAAAACGAGCAACAGAAAGTATAATGGAGCCAAGTCCACAGTTCAAGGAGATGCAAGGTTTAAAGAAAACCTTGATGCTAAATGAAATAAAGTGAGTGGTGACCTCAGGGCAAGACCCTACCCACAAAGCTTCCAACTTGTGAAAGGGAACTTTAAAAAGCTTAGGCAGTAAAGGAATCCATTAAAAGCAGAGAACAGATGCAGATGTGATTGAACAGGGGGCCATGTTCCAGCCCCAGCAAGCAGCAGAACTTGGCTACAGAGTCAAGGATTCAAGTAAGGGGTTATAGAATCTCTCTCCATGACTAAGAAAAACCATCAAGGCCAGGTGTGTGTGTGTGTGTGTGTGTGTGTGTGTGTGTGTGTGTGTGTGTG
>OU015758.1:25239427-25345767 GCA_907169655.1 Acomys percivali | reverse complement strand
GTGTGTGTGTGTGTGTGTGTGTGTGTGTGTGTGTGTGTGTGTGTGTGTGTGTCGGGGTGTCCCTGGATGGAGGCCCAGAGAGGCCATTGGGTAAAAGTGTGAAAATAAAACTTGGATTTCGTTGGAGATCTCAAGAAACTAGAGATGTCAGAGGCATGGGATACCTGCTGAGGAAAGCTTCTAGCAGGGTGTGGAAACAGCCCAAGAAAGAGAAGTATGTTGCAGTCCAAAAAGCTGAAAGGACTTGGAGATCTGAAGAGCCCTGTGACGTGAGACATGGAGATGCAGAGTCTGGAGTTTTCCCAAACTGGTTTTTGGTCTTGCCTTGGTTCAGTATTTCCTCACTGTGCTACCTCCTCTCCCTTTTGGAATGGGAATGTAGCTTCTGTGCCATTATATGTTAGAAGTATGTGATCTTTTGTATTTTTATTTTACAGGGGTTACAGTTAAGAGATTGCCATGGCATCTCTGGGACAAACTAGAGACATAGGGCAGGGCGGGCTTCTGGGAGGATACAGGAGTGACTCTACCTGAGACTCTTAGTATTAGGGTTCACAGACTCAGAAGAGGACACCCTCAAACTAGACAGGACTCCTAGTGGAGAGAGGGGAACATTAACGTACCCACAGAATCTCCAATCCAAAATTTACCCTGCCTATAAGATGTGTAGGAATAAAGATAGAGCAGAGATTGAAGGAATATTTAACCAATGCCTGACCCAACCTGAGACCCACCCCACGGGAGAAAGCCAACACCTGACACTATAACTAATACTCTGTTATGCTTGCAGACAGGAGTCTAGCATAGCTGTCCTCTGAGAGGCTACACCCAGCAGCAGACCTGAACAGACTGATAGCCAAACATTGGGCAAAGCATGGGGAGTCTTGTGGAAAAGTAGGGGAGTGGATGAATAGAAGGACCTGGAGATGACAGGAATACCACAAGAAGACCAACAAAGACAACTACCCAGGGACCAGAGGGCCTTGAGGAGACTGAAGCATCAACCAAGGACCATGCATGGACTGGACCTAGGCCCCCCTATACAAAGTAGATGGGCAGCTAAGGCTTCATGTGGGTCTCCTAGTAAGGGGAATGGGGGCTATCTCTGATATAGACTTGATTGCCTGCTTTTTTTATCACTACCCACTGTCAGTGTACCTTGGCAGGCCATTAGGGGAAGAGGAAGTGCTCAGCTCTGATGCAACTTGGTGAGCTGGAGTGGCTGGGTGGGGTGGTGCCCCTTTTCTGAGGAATAGGAGAGGGAAGGGGAAGAGGGAGGGAGGGTGAGGCCAGGAGGCAAGGAGGGAGGGGGTTACAATTAAGATGTAAAGTGAATAAATAAATCAATTAATTAAATTTTAAATTTTTTTTAAAAAAAGAGACTGCCATGAATCTCAGAAGAGACTAGGAACTTTGGACTTTTGAACAGTGTTGAGACTATGACAGACGATGATAAACAATGGAGACTTCTGAAGTTGTACTGAATCCGCTTTTGCATTATGATGTGGCTATAAGCCTATGAGAACCAGAGAGTAGGATGTGGTGGTTTGAGTCAGAATGGCCCCCACAGGCCTATATATTTGAATGTGTAGGGAGTGGCACTATTCAAAAGGATGCAAATGTATCCATAGGTACCAGAAAGAGAGAGTCACCAGGCCTATCTTGGGCTTCTCACCAGTGACATGTTTCCTCCAATAAGATCATGCCTACTAACCCTTTAGAAGAGTTGCTGTGGTCATGGTGTCTCTTCACAGCAATAGAACAGTGAACTAAGATAGATGGCATCGGGAGGAGTGTCGTGGCCATCTTTGACGCTCGCTACTTGGTTCATCTATGGGAAAAGCATCATATGTGGTCACTACTTCACAACATACCACAGGATCGTAAGCCAACCTTACCAGGCATTAACACATTTGTTTATTTCCATTAACCCATAATATGAGTTCTTTCATCAGTAGCAAATAAGAATCTATAGTAATTTATGATATTCACTGAGTCTACAATTTGGATGATAGTAGAGGTATGATTGACAAGAAAAGCAAATTCACAATAGGTGTCTGTTTAAAGCAAGTACAAATAAATTGTATGCTCACTAGACATCATTAGATTACCCTTGGTGAGAGTAACTGTTGTTGAGCCAAAGCTTCACCAAAGCTTTACTTTTACCTCTGCTACTAAGAGACTATTTAGCCAGCACTCAGGTGACTGTTTAGGGTGGTTTGAATAGGAATGGCCCCATAGACTCATGTGTTTGAATGCTTGGCCAATAGGGATTGGCACAACTAGGTGTGGCCTCGGAGTGGGTGTGGACTTGTTGGAGGAAGTATGTCACTATGGGGGTGGGCTTTCAGGTCTCCTATTCTTAAGCTTTGCCCAGTGTAGCTCAGAGTCCTTTCTACTGCCTGTGGATCAAGATATAGAACTCTCAGCTCCTTCTCCAGCACGATGTCTGTCTGCGTGCTACCATGCTTCCCGTATGATGATGATGGGCTAACCTCCGAAACTGTAAGCCAGCCCCAGTTAAATGGTTTCCTTTGTAAGGGTTGCAATTGGTCACGGTGTCTTTTCACCACAATGGAACCCTAAGATACTGGGAAATGAGAGCATCTGTTGTTTTTGGAGTAAGCCATCATTCCCACCTTCTTCAGTAAAAATTCTTAAAGATTTCATTTGTAGTACAGATGACATAATTTCAGTTCATTCCAGGAGATCCACCATCTTTAAAGTCCTTTCTCAAACCTTGTTTCCAATGATTCCCCGACCAAGCAAAATTAGAAGAATCAGTGTAGACGGTTAATTCATTTCATGGTCCATAGAGGTTTTATGAGGTCAGCAGTGCCATGAGATTATCGATATGAGCACTTAAGTGACCTATTCAACAAAGTTCCTTATCCCCGTATCACTTAATTCCACAGTGCTGCTGGACACCTTTCAGCTTGACAGATCAGATATACCTTTTCTTGCACTAGGTAACTAAGGTTCCATGGTTGCCTAGTTTCCTAATGGTATGACTTTCTGCTTCTTTCAAGCCAATAAGTAAGAAACCATTTCTCAAAAGGACACAGTAATACTAACTTGGCAAGTAGCACATGGCTTTATTCCAAATCCTAGGGGGTCTCTGTTATGATGGCTATTGTGATTTTCCCCACAAGATCTTTGTAGTTTATCTCTGTTTGTATTAGTCAAGTCTTTGGAAAAATAGGCTGATAGAATATGTATATATACATATATATATATGCAGGATTTGTATATACAGGATTTATATATACAGGAAATACATATATAGGATATATATGTATACACACATACATATATGATTTATTAACATGGCTCATAGTCTGTGGTCCAACTATTCCAGCAATTGCTATCTCCCAATGAAACAACCAAGAATCCAATAGTTGCTCATTCCACAAGGCTAGATGTCTCAGCTGGTCTTCAGTATACATCAGAATTCTGGAGAAGTAGGCTCTAAGACCAGAGAAGGAATGAACTCACCAGAGAGAGTGAGGGCAAGCAAGTAACGAGCAAGAGTTCCCTTTTCCCATATCCCTGATCTAGGCTGACATCAGAAGCTATGACTCAGATTTAAGGAGTGTCTCCCCACCTCAAAAAATCCAGTCAAGAAAAATCCCCCACAGGTGGTGAGGCTTCTGGTAATTCCAGGTACAGTCAAGCTGACAAGTAAGGATAGTCACCACACTTCATCATTGCTAGTTCAGCTATAGAAATTTGCCTTGTTCTGAGTATTCAAGGTCCATGGCAGATGCTTTACAAGCCATTCCAAATAGCTCACTGAAATGTACCCTGAGTTGCCTCCCAAATCTAGAGCCTCGCCAGCCATTATGCCTCCCCCTACGCCCTTCACCCCTCCCCCACCACGCCAGAGACAGAGTGCAGAACCTGTAGTATTTTTATGCTGTTTTAGAGTGGTGCGGCAGCTTGTATTCTCCCCAGTAGCTATGAAAAGATGTTCCACCTTACACAGTCTTGTAAAATTATGAATAGGTTCCCCTGCCATCGAGAAGAGCGGCTGATGGGCCTTCTTCCCTCTGATTCTGAATTATGGGAGAAATGAAACCACGTGACCTGTGAGACTGGTCACAAAAGGCAATATAGTTTCTACCTTGGGGACATTCATTATAGAAACTTGACACCAAGCTTAATAAAACCTAGGCTACGAAAAATATCCAGTACAGGCATTCTGGATAGAGTCAATCTTCAAACTCTAAATTGACTGACAGACAGGAGACAATCTTTGTGATGACCTTGAGTTAAGCAATATGTAAAAAAAAAACAAAAAACAAAAAACAAAACTACAAAAGTAGAAGCCATCCCTCGAAAATTAAAAACAGAAACAGTACTATTGAAAATTAGAGTGTCTTCTTGAAAGCAAGATGCACACTAGTGCGGCCACTGGTGAGTTGCCAATACTACTGTAAAAAAAAAAAATGTCATTCAGTTCGCTGGCTCACAAAGCAAACAGACACAGACAGACAGACAGACAGGCATGGACAAAGAGGAAGGAGATCTGCAGGCATGTGGGGAAAGCAAAAAAAGGATAGTACACATTGAGTACAGTCAGAACAGACTCTATAAGCATATAGGTCCACTGTTGTGTATGTTAATAAAAACTAAAATACAACGTAAAATTCAAGACTGCCTAGTATATTGACGGAGGCTAGGGGGACAGGTTTGGGAGAACTTGTGAGCTCTGGTCTCCTTACTAGTTTTATGCTGTTCAACACTAGCATGAAAGCATCACCAGCCTAGCATCCGCCGTTAGCCAGAACTGCGCTCACTTCACTAACTCCCCTGCTTTGTGCACTAGGGACCTCTGGGCCAGTTAGCTTTGCAGTGTGTGGGCGGGGCGGGTTCTTTCATCCTTCCAATGCACGCCAGGCAGGCAGTGGTACCCCGAACTGATGATGTAGATAGGGTGTCTCGCAGATGTGTAGGGACTGTGGGAAGCCACCACAGCACTGAAGATTGAGCAGAGGGCTGTCTTGGAAAACAATCTAAGGACACCTTGCTGGAGGTGTGGACGTCAAGTACTCGCCGGTCAAATCCTTGGAATATACCGATCTGAGTGGGAGATAGAGAGCTCTATAGGTTTGGTGTCGTCGTGTCCCCCCCCCCCCCCCCCGAGACCCCAGATTCAAAGCTATCAAGTTTTGAGTTATTCTGTCAAGGAGATCAGTTCCTGGGCCCCAAGGGTGAAGTCACTTCCTCTAAGCTGTGCCTGCCAGAGCCAAACCTCCCCCTTAACAACTTCTGGGTGTCTTGCTCCCAGGACTGTCTCTCAGCCTGTGACAAGTTGGATTTACACTCCCTGACTTATGGTTGTTTCTCCCACTCACTGTAGCTCAGTTCTAAGCATAAGGTTCACTTACAGGATCAACCCTCGGTGTAGCCAAGCTGTAAACAGGGGGCTCACGTGGTGGACCGCGTGCAGCCTCCTTACTCCCGGTCATACAGAGTAAGGCAGTGGGATTGCTCTCCTCTGCTGACTCGCCTTGCCAAAGAAACGATTGCTCTACCAAAACCCACAAGTGCATCTGAGGCTTGTGAGGGCTGTGGGGGTGCGTCCTGAGCGTAGTAGCATCGCCAGTCTGTGATCGTTAGGGCTTACCTTCGGGACCGGGATCCACTTCTGCTCCGATTCCAACTTCTTGATTCTGAGGTTAGCAGGAAAACAACCCACAGACGAGGATACAAGGTAAGGCACCTGAATAGCCTGCACCCGTGCATGCTGGGGAGATCCAGCGCGGCAGGCGCTGAATTCTGTTGAGGAGCTTGGGACAAAAGCGAGATTCGCAGATACTCCTACTGCCACGTCTAGCCTCTCAAAGCAGTTCGTTCACATCTGCCATTTGCTTCAAGGTCAGTCTTGCTTCTGAGCTCCTGGATGGATCTCATTCCTGGGAAACATCTGGACGAGGGCTACGGAATCGTCTCACGTCTGGGTTTCCCGGAGATTCTAGCCTTCACTTTGAAAAGTTTGTCGTGGATGGGCCTCGTGTGACAGCAGCATAGTCCCAGCCACTCAAGATGAAGCACGAGGCTTGACGACAGTTCCAGGCCAGCTTTTGCCACAAACTGAGTTCCGAACCAGCTGGAGCCACTTGGCAAGAGCCCATCTCAAAATAAAAATAATAATAAAAAAAAAATAAATAAATAAAACCAGAAAAGGAAGACAAGGGCCGTGAGCTCTACAGTTCACTGTAGATCTCTTGCCTAGCAGGTACAAGAGTAGTTGCAATCCCCAGTATGGGGCAGGGGTAGGGGTGGGGCAGAAAACTGGCCATGCTTTTATTGTTTCCACGTGATCTCTTTTATGATCTGCCTACCCCTGTCCTCTCTCTCCTGCTCTTGCCAGAGTTAACACAGTGTGCGTCTCATCTCTCATGAGAACCGATTATCACTCAGTTAAATTCAACCAGTTGTCTGGAAACCTTGGGATAAAGAAAGCTTCACACAAATCCCAGCATTCCCCAAACCTGTAATCCCAGAATCTATGAGCTGAGACCCCTATGTTAACTGAATGAAAAGCGAGGACATGACCAGTCGTCAGTGTGGTTGAGGGGGGAAGGTTTTGTAGTAGATTTAAGGGAGAGACCAGTCAGAGGCATCTGAAAGGCTCCAGACTGAACATGGCCAACAGATGATAGGATGGAGGGAGCAAGAGAGGAAGAAAGGAGAGATGGGAACAAATGAGGCAAAAGAGGAGCTGTAGACCAAGAGGCCATAAGTGAGCCAGGAGACCAAGAACACCTGTGGCTGAAAAATGGCAGGATTATATAGGCAAGAGAGGCTGGGAAGGGAAGCTCCGCCCATGGGAGGGAGAGGGGGCGGGGCGAGAAGTGCTGGGAGGAGCCACTGGTAGTGAGTAAGACTTGTCCAATGTGTCTTTGGGACCGATATTAACAAAGGAGAAAAATTAACCGTAATTTTGCAAATTTTCTGGCTTTTTCTTACTACTGTTCTAGCTCTCCTCCACCAAAGTTTGTAATTGAATAGAAGACAGAAAAGGAGTCTCACCCGTGGTAAGGGTGATGTTTTGGGAAAATGTGAGTGTATGTGTCTATGTATACAGGCACAGGCATAACTGTGTATTTGTATGCATGTGTAAAACGACTCATTATGTAAATATTATTGTTATTTATTTATTTATTTATTTATTTATTTATTTATTTATTTTTACTGTGTGAAATCAAAGGTTTTACACTCTCTCTTTTCCAGCAAGCAACCTGGACTAGGCAGTATGCTAGGTTCTGGAACAGCATTGCGTACCTTCCTTAACTTAGATGCAATCACACTTATGGCTTAGGCTCATTTTCCTGCCCTCCAAGGGGTAGGCTTGGGAGGAACAAGAGAGCAATTGAGAAACACTAACAAGGTCAAAAAAAAAAAATCACTAAGGGAGGCAGTGATGATGGGAAGATAGCTTTCATATAGAAATTATCTTCTCTTCTCCGCTAATTGTAACTGTGGGGGTAATATCAAGGTGCATGCTGCATTTAAACTTGACTCTTCGGGAGAAGTGCCTATAATGAGTTCATGTTATTGACCATGAAAAGATCAATAGAAGAGCCCATGCCCCCGCAAGGTGATAAAGCATATAACAGTGATCCATAGTGGAGAGGTAAGCCTAAACCATGCAATAAAAAAGTATAAAAGAGTATTGATGTTAGCTTTATGGTAAAACCACAGAGGCAGACGATGTAGAGTCCTTGCCCTGAAAAGAGCTGAGAGTCTATCCGAGTGATAGACACTCAACCAGACCATTGGAAGGCAATGCAGACAATCCCGCGAGAGAAGGACAGCGCATCCGACGGACGCCCATGGAAGGGACTCTAATCGCAAGTGAGGGTTGGGGGTGGGTGGGTGGGGTGTGTGCCGGGTTGGGGGGGTGGGGAGAAGATTCACCGGAGGATTTGAGGACATGACAACCTGAGCTGCCTTCTGAAGGATGAGGAGGAGTAAAGCCTCTATCTTGCGAGCATACGTTATAATCAAGAGCAATAAATCACTCAGACAGCAGTTACGTTGCATTTTTTATTGAGAATAGTTCCAGTGGCACCCTTTATTCCCCTATCATAACACTCATCACGCTGTATTGTAATTACCTGTGCTCTTGTCAATCTCTCCACCAACCTCCGAACTCTGTGTTGACGGGGAAAGTCTCAGTCTTACCTGGATTCTCAGCATCTAGTCTAGGGCCTGGTGTGGGATGATCAATAAATGGTTGGCAGGAAGAAAGGACATCGTGAAAACGTTCCTCATATGGGCATTAGAAATAGCTGTTGGCAAAACAATAGCAACACTTATTTAAAACATGGTTAAACTGTAGAAGCAGCTTGCATGTTACCTTATTTTTAGTCAATACTTACGACAGTAAAGTCATAAAACTTGGACTGTGTCTTTGATCTGCCATTAAGAAAAAACCCAGGCACCCCAGCACTCGGGGAGGCAGAGGCAGGCAGATCTCTGTGAGTTTGAGTCCAGGCTGGTGTACAAAATGAGTCCAGGACAGCCAAGGCTACACCGAGAAATCCTGTCTCAAAAGACAAAAAACAAAACAAACAAACAAACAAAAAGATGCAGGCACCTTATCACTGCTTACTGCACAGAAAAAGGAAAAAGACTAGGCACAACAATTCTTTATACTTTTTACACTTTCCAAACTCTTTACTTTCCTCCTAAATTTTTAAATTTTAATTTTATTAATTTATTCAGATTACAACTCAATTATTATCCCATCACTTGTACCCTCCCATTCCTCCCTCCCTCCCACTTTCATCCTACTCCCCTCCACTAGGTCTATGACCAAGGGGGACCTCCTCCCCCACTCTATGGTCATAGGCTATCAAGTCTCATCTTGGTAGCCTGCTTATTCTTTCTGTGAGTGCCATCAGGCCTCCCCACCAAGGGGAGGTGGTCAAATATGGAGCACCAGAGTTCACGTCAGAGTCAGTCCCTGCTCTCCACACAACTGTGGAGAATGTCCTATCCATTGGGTAGATCAGAGTAGGGGTTCGATGTTTACTACTTGTATTGTCCTTGGTTAGTGCAATAGTTTGAGCTGACACCCCTGGGCCTTGATCTACCCTTCAAGATGTTCTTCTTGTAGGTTTCTAGGACCCTCTGGATCCTTCTATTTCCCCATATCCTATATTTCTCTTACCTAGAGTCTCAGTAGGATGTTCTCACATCTATCCCAATCTCCTGGTAAGTGAAGACTTTCATGGGACATCGCTTTTCATGGGATAAGCAAGTATATACCATGTGAGTCTTTCTACTTCTGGGTTAACTCACTCATTATGATCACTTCTAATTCCATCCATTTGTCCACAAATTTCTGGATTTCCTTGTTTTTATCCTCCTAAATTTAATAATAAGGATTCCATGTTTTATAAGGACACATCTATATAAATGTTTGTATCCCATGCTATAGCCCAATAGGAACCTATGTTGAAAGGAGAAGTCACCTCTTTGCTTTCCCTGGAGAAGCAGTAACCATGAGCTTGAGGCTTAGTGATCTATGATGCATGGAGATTTACCATGGTCATGCGAAGAACATTCCGCTCCATAAAGGACACTGGTGTTTGCAGTAAATTAAATCCTAAATAGATGCTAACAATGATTCTCATGTAGTGGGGTGCATCAGCATTAATTACAAGGGTTCCCAGAGATCGGGGACTCCACCCCGGGTTTGTGATTCAAAGGTCTGGACTGAGGCCATGCATTTCATCTCTAAGTCCCCAGGCCTGTTTGTGTTGTCCTTTGGGGACCCTCCATGGAAACAACTGGGCTACGCAACGTCTTACCTCCTACTAAACCTTCACTACCATCCCACTTCTCGTGCCTTTCCCCTCTTCACATTAGAAATCCCCACATTTGGCCAGGTGTGGCGGCGCATGCCTTTAATCTCAGCACTTGGAAGGCAGAGGCAGGTGGATCTCTGTGAGTTCGAGGCCAGCCTGGTCTACAAACCGAGCTCAGGAAAGCCAAGGCTACACAGAGAAACCCTGTCTCGGGAAAAAAAAGAAAAAGAAGTCCCCACATTTGTTTTTATGAACTTTTGTATTTGAGAGTCACTTCGAAATGTGGAAGAGTGACCGCGGATCACTGCAATAAACATTCATTTTTATTGTGCTTCTTTTTGAGTTTAAAAAAATATTTTTTTAAGTTTTGTGTCTGTATATACACCTGAGTGTAGGTGCCTATAGAGCTCAGAAGAGGACATCAGTTCCGCTGGAGCCATATGACATGGGGATGTGGAACCAAGCTGTGGTCCTCTACAAGAGGGCCAAATGCTAGTAACTGCTGAGTCCTCTCCCTCAAGGCCTTTTCTTGCATTTCTTTGGGGAAATGGCTAAAGTGAAAAGTCAGAGATATTAGACTGTACTGACAGTAACACCACAACTTGGCTTTTCCTTTCCCGGCAATCTGATCGATGAATTATCCTGACAATTGCACTGTGGTGACCTAAGCCACGCTGGCCTGACAGGATACCTCACTGGGTAAAGAAAGGAGACTGGCCCTAGGCCCCATGACTTCAGTTGAGACAACATCAGGGAAGAGAGAACCAACTCCCGCAAGTGGTCCTCTGGCTTCCATACTTGTAGTGGTGTGCATATGACCACCCATCTCCCCAAGCAGACAAATGAGTCTAAGTTAGAGAAATATTACTTTAAACCCATTGTTGAAGTAGGTATGGTGGCTGTAATCCCAGGACTCCGGAGGCTGAGGCAGGAAGATTAGAAATTTAAGGTCTGCCTAGGTTATATAGGAATATCCTGTGTCAAATTAAAAAAAAAAAAAGTACTTGAGAGGCAGTAGACAATGCTTCTCTCTCTTCTTTTCTTCCTTTGGAACGGCATCTCACTTTTAACCTAGGCTAGCTTGCAATTCAAGGTCCTTCCCAAATCTCAAGTGTTGAGATTGCATGTAGGTACCACCAAGCCTGGCTAGAGGCAGAATTACTGTTTTATGCTTAAAACACAGATCCTGAAGTGACAGTACCTGCATCTGAATCCGTTGTCTGCCATTAATAGCTGCTCGGAGTTTGGGTATGTTAATTAATTTTGCCTATGACTCAGTTTCTGTATCTGTAAAGTTGGGAACACATTATTTCATAGTGTATTGGTTACTTTTCTGTTGCCA
Source organism: Acomys percivali (assembly GCA_907169655.1). Lineage (NCBI taxonomy): Eukaryota > Metazoa > Chordata > Mammalia > Rodentia > Muridae > Acomys > Acomys percivali. The sequence continues at coordinate 25,334,601 of OU015758.1, read as the reverse complement.
TGACAAAAAATACCATTACCAAAAGCAGCTTGTACAATAAAGAGTTGAACTTTGACTGACAGTTGCAAACACAGAGTACAGAATAGCAAGGCTAGCATGACAACAGGCAGGCCTGCTGGAGCACAAGGCTGAGAGCTCCCACCTCTGCCCACCAGCAGAAAGCAGAGAAAGCAAACTGGAAGTGGAAGTGGGGGGGGGGGGGGGGGGGGGGGGGGGGGGCGGGGCCCAGAGGTATCTCTATATACTCTCAAAGCCTGCCCAGTGACATACATCCTCCAGCAGGATTTCACAATCCTAAATGTTCCAGAACATCTTCAAACAGCAACAGCACCGAGGGTCAGGTGTTCAAAAACGGGAGCCTGTGAGGGACATTTCTTATTCAAAACACCATTCATATTGTGTAAGGAATTAAATAATTACTAAGTGTAAAATGCTTAGGAATGTATCTTGGCCATTGTGCATATTCTATTTAAGCATTAGCTGCTTCTTATTATCATGGTTGTTGCTATTGTCATTATTATTATTGGTGGTGGTTGTGGCGGTGGTGTTGGTGGTGGGTATTACATCAGTACTGAGATTCAAACCCAGGGACATGAGCTTGCTAAAGAAGCACTTATTCACAAATCTATAACCCAGCCTAGCTCTTATTATCATTTTATTTTCAGTCTGTTTAACCCATCTGTTGAGTGTGTCCTGTGTAGTAGCCATGACATGAACTACAATAATTGCTTTTGTACTGGCCACACCCGTGATTCCTTTTTCTGTCATAATTCCCTAAAAAAGCTATTTTGCAAATGACTATATGCAAATAGTAGGCCAATTATTTGCACAATATTTATGTTGTGTTAAGTATATATCTAGAGATGGCTTAAAATGTATAGGAGAGTTACATTGTGTGTGTGTGTGTGTGTGTGTGTGTAGGTGTGTATGGTACAGTTCAAAATGAATCCCCCACAGATGCTGAGAGATGACTATATTTTAATATGTGAAGTTACAAGAAATATTCATGTTCTCAAACTAAAACAGAAGAGGAAACCAAAACAGGCACTGTGGTTTACTGGTCTCAGCAATCTGAGGACTTGGCATTTTATGCCCCTGCCAAGATCTTCCTAAACCCATATCTTAGTTAGACTCCACAGTTTTCACTTACCTGCTAAGAATGTTGGTTTACTTTAGGCTGAGTTGTGGTTAGAAAGCCTTTTTCAAATACATAAAACCATTTATACTATTGAAATCTTTCCAATGGAAAAATTAACATACTAATTAATCTTTGCTAATGAAATTCCTAGGACACATCAAAGAAGAAAATGTAGAGCCCTTTTAGAGTTACCCTTAAACCAGGATGTCCAAGACCACATCTCTAGATCAAATCTCTTTGAAAAATAAGCCTAAGAAAGAAAAATTACAAAACATTTCTGAAAAATAATCTACCATGAGTTACACTGAACACAACAAATAGTAACATTTATCACTAAAATCTTTACATGACAGAGAAGTTTAATAGAGAGTATCATATAAAATATGTACTATTAAAGCTATCTAAAATGCAAATTTTATTTTAAAATTAAGAAAAAAACAGAATTCAAAAGTACCCTCACTAAAATCATAAATAACCATTGTTAAAGGGCGAACCAGTGTAGTGAGGTGGACAATAGCTACAGTAATTACAAAAGATGCAATTGCTATCAAGAGAAGTATGAACAGGGAAATAGTGTGGTCAAGTGTTTGTCTGCCTGAACTTTCCAGTTTAGGTAGTAGAAAGGTTGTCAGTCCTATCAGGTGAGAGTCTAAAACCATGATTTTGAGCCAAATTTGAAGCAAGCTTTAATTAAGTACTGGCCAGGACGATGGACTCTGGCTAGGTCCATCCTGGGGGTTTCCAGAAAAATAGCCAAGAGCTATATTTGCCAGGTGCTTATAAAGGCAAGCCCATCATGCCTTAATCCAATCAGGGACAAGCATACATCCTGACATATTCCCTGACTAGGAACTCCCACCTACGTCTGATCAAGTATATCCAGGGCAGTTCGGTTAACCAGACTTGTTTAGGGGAGTGAAAACACATGGCTGTTATCTCACATGGACGACAGCCTCCAGCATCCCAGAAAGTGTCTGTCCTTGGGCAAGGGGCTTACTAGCTAGAGGCACTTTTGTTTTATGGATCACTTTTAGGTACATTAATTAAAACTTAAAACATGACTTTGGCTCTCACAAGGTCCCATCTTGGAGACTCTTTGGTCCTAGGGAAATGTGAATGGTGGGCCACTTTTTAAGAAGACAGTAATGGCATGACAGAGTAGAAGGTAAAGGCCCAGACTAGAAATTCTATTACTTAGGAATATTAAGAACCTGGAGAGAGGACTATCTGAGGACATAAGACTGAACATTTGAGAACTGATGATTACAAATTCTAAACATGGTTAAGAATAAAAGTGAAAATCTTAAGAATAATATTTTTTATGATTCAGGAGTCATAGCTACTAAAAATAAGGTCTATAAAATAAAAAGGCAGGCCTATAATGCCAAGAGATGAGAGACTGAACTGGGAGATGAGTTTCAGGCCAGCTTGGGCTATATAACAGAGACTTTTGTCTCCGAAAACAACCAGAAAACAGATACCAAGAATGATGGCTAAAATGAAATGTATTCATGCACATCCTACTGCGATAACAGACAGGAAGACAAAAGGTCCAAAGTTACCATGACAAGGAGGCAGACTGGCTACAACACATAGCTTTACAAGGCAAAGCAAAGCCCCTCCTAACTCCCACCCTGGGCAAACTTATTCTCATGATTATTGCTAAAACTGGGAGGTTGCCTGCAGCCCAGGCACACCCCAAGAAGCCTGATGCTGATGGACAGGAGGGCTCTGCACCACCCGATGGCCACCTTTGCTGGCGTCACCCTGCGACTCTGCATAAGAAACAGAAGCCTCTGTGGGGACTTCCGATTGGGACTCTAGGTGAAAGAAGTATAGGAGTATGGGGAAATAGAAGGATCCAGAGGATCCTAGAAACCTACAAGAAGAACATCATGATGGGCAGAAGTGGACCCAGCCGGGGGGGAGGGGCAGGGTCTGCTTAAACTACTGCACCAACCAAGGACAATACATGCAGTAAACATTGAACCCCTACTCAGATCTAGCCGATGGACAGGACATTCTCCATAGTTATGTGAAGAGTGGGGACTGACTCTGACATGAACTCTCGTGCCCCATATTTGACTACCTCCCCTTGGTGGGCATGCCTGGTGGCACTCACAGAAAGAATAAGCAGGCTACCCAGATGAGACTTGATAGCCTATGACCATATAGTGGGGGAGGAGGTTCTCCCTCGGTCATAGACCTGGGGGAGGAGAATAGGGTGAAAGCAGGAGGGAGGGAGGAATGGGAGGATACAAGTGATGGGATAACAATTGAGATGTAGTCTGAGTAAATTAATAATAAAGTAAAGAAAGAGAAGCCTGAGAAAATCCATTTTTCTAAAGAATTCTTCATTTGCTTTTACTGCTAATAGTAGCCAAATGTAAAAAAGGAAGGAAAACATCACCACAGATTAGCCTGGGGGGATCTGCCAGTAGTAAGTTATAGCTTTGTGACTGATGACATGAGACCGACTGACTGACTGACCGAATGAAAGAATGAATAAATGAAGTGTAGAGTCAAAATTGAGCCTTTTAAAAATATCAGACCAAATTCTAGAAGTGCTACAGGAAAGAGAGAGAGAGAGAGAGAGAGAGAGAGAGAGAGAGAGAGAGAGAGAGAGAGAGAGGGAAGAGATGGGGGTGTGGGAAACAAACAACAACTGGATAAATGAACCATTTAAAGAAAGGCCAACTTGTAGAGACCTTGGATTGAGAAAAAAAAAAATTTACCTGGCAAATTGCTAAGTGCAAGGCTGCCCACATAGAGATTTGGTATTCACATTAATTTGTATGCTTTAGGAGATTTCTTGCCAAATTCTTCTGTCTCAGTAGTGCCCTAGGACATCTGCAGAGACAAAGCAAAGTTTCCTTAGAAAAATGGCCTTCTCAGGCTTGACCACACAAAAAATATAAATGCACTGGCATGTGTGTGTATGTGTGTTTTATCAGTACCCATTAATAGTCCTTCTTATGGGGCTTTGTAATTCAAGCTGCTCGATATATCATTAGTAATATAACTGAATTCCTTTCAGAATCAATAATTGCCAGCCTGCTTGTTCAGGTATACATGGCTGAAATTTCTGTTCTACGTCTTAAAAGGCATTATATGATGTTCAATGGACTCCTTTATTGTGGCAATCCATGTTTGACATTCTAAAGGTTAAAATCACTTAGTCTAGAGTCAGATTTTAATAAAAATTATAAACTCCCTGGATCTTTAATTACATATTTACCAAGCTACCCAGAATCAATGCTTCCAGAAGGCTTCTTTTGTTCAGAAATAAAAACCTTCTTTTTAGTGTTTCCTCAAACACTATTGGCCTCTAATAAAAGTGATCATAATTGTTGGCGTTTTCTAAAAAAGAAAAAAAAAAAACTAGCCCTTTTCTTAATACTTGTACAGTGTGTACTGTGCAATGAATAACTTAGTATAAGTGATCAAAGAAAGAGAAGAGGGACAGAATTACAGGTTTAGCTGGTGGAAGGAGATAGTGTAAGCCTTAGACCTAAAGCCCTGAATGTTAGGTGTCACACTGCTTGAAGCTAAGCACACACAAGTGTGTGTGTGTGCGTGTTACACGTGTGTGCATGAAAGCACATGCACACAGCAATCAGAGTATATCACATGTCCCCTCTTACGCCACTCGTATTCCCTTGCAACAAGTTCCCACTGAACCCGAATCTCGCCAGCTCAGCTCAGGTGGCTGCCCAGCAAACTCCCTGGATCCACCTGTCTTTAGTCCCCCCAACACCGGGATTACAAACACTCGTGCCATGTCCAGCTTCTTATCTGGCTCCTATGGATTTGAACTCGGGTACTTGTGCTTGCAGATCAAGAGCTCTAACCCACTAAGTCCTCTTCTGGGCCTGAGCCAAGGTCTTCAAATGCAGACATGGGGACTTCTCTAAGGGGTTAAGTCCTGGCTGATCTAAGGATCAGCTTTGATCCTTAGATACCAGCTTGCTCTTTCCATCTCAATATTGTCTCTGCCCCAGGTCCTAAGTACAAAAGGACTCTTCTTTTCGCTACTGACACTTTAACCCAATTTAGTGCAGACTAGGATACCCAGCTACAAAGTTTGCTGATTCTTCCAGAAAGCATTCCTGGAGTACCTACCTGGTGTTTGCAGAATGCTGAGCTAGGAGCGGTAGTAGACACAGGAGGACTTAGAGCAGGCCTTCATAAGGTCTGACATGTTTGACTTGAAACAGAAGACCTAGGACTCTGGTTGTAACAACTGCCAAATAGTCTCATTAACTATTTAAACTATTTAAACATTTAAAACGTGTTGGCACACGCCTTTAATCCCTGCTCTTGGGAGGCAGAGGCAGGCGAATCTCTGTGTTTTTGAGGCTAGCCTAGTCTACAGAGTGAGTCCAGGACAGCCAAAGCTACACAGAGAAACACTGTCTCGAAAATCCAATAAAATAAAATAAAATAAAATAAGTTAAAAACTGACATTTAAAACTATTGTTTAGGACTAGGGAATCTAAACCGTATAAAGAAAAAGACAAAATTGTTTCCTTAGTCAAAGAGTGATGGTCAACGGATTTTTGTTTGCTTGCTTGGCTTTTGTTTTAATTTAGGAAGATGACTAAAAAAAATTCAAAGCTGCTTAAATCGAGTCCAGACTTGTCCATGAGAAGCCATCATTTCTTGGGACCGAACAGCTACCAAGTTGTCAGATACTTTGGAAGCTGCATTAAGTCTTTCACTAAGCTCCTGTCTTGGGCCAGGAAACGGGTAGGAATGGAGGAGCGTGGTAAAGTCCCCGGTTTTCGAATATCATTGTACTGGATTAGGATTTCAACACATGAACTGAAGGAGGCAAAGCTGACTCCATGCACTGTGCCCCCTGAAAGCTGTCATCTTGTTTCCCAGTCTTCCAATTCTGAGAATTCACAAACATGTCCTATTCACTTCTGGATCATTTTTTTTTCTTCCACATGGGCCATATAGTATCTTGGGGAGTAAATCCTGCCCTCCTATGCATTAGCTGTCCAGGCAAGTTCGTGAGGGGAGCCATGGAAGATTCAGTTGACAAGTGACTTTTTTTTTTTTTTGTAGGTCTCTTCACCATGTGCTTTCCTTTGGGCTTCACTGTAATGATAGAAATGTGGCTTTATCTACACTGCCATTTACTGTCTGCTTTAGAGGACACTGGATACAGTGATGTGACATTCTCTGTTACAATAAGGATGCTGGAAGTGGCATTAGCGGACGTTCTATCTAAATTCAAGATGCTCCAGGTTATCGTATATGGCGAATGATCAATATCTGAACAGTTGTCAGTAGAATGATAGCACCTGTTAAATGTAATTTTAAACGTCACAGTAGCTGCATTCCAAAGCTATATGGGAATAAAAAATTATAAACAGGTGAAATCACTTTCAAATATATTTCACTCAACTCAAAGCATGGTTTTAACACACCATTGGTATTACAAAACTGTAGAAGAATTTTAATTGAGAACATGGCTGCTGTGGCAAAAAGAGCACATCCAAAGACCTTCTAGGTCTATGTGGTTCCGCTGGAATACAGACACTCCTTTGATCCCAGGAGACAGAGGCAAACAGATCTCTGAGTTCTAGTCAGCAGTCAGTCTGGTTGGGTTAGTAAGTTGAGAGGCTGTGCAATGGAGTTGAACTTGTGGCAGGTCGGTCTGTGGGATTCAGAGACAATTTTACCAGGACAGTTTGACAGAGATGGGTTGAACAGAGAACAAGCTACACACAGGTAAAGAAGTAACAAGCCAGAGAGTGAGAAGGAGCCACTTGATTAGAACAGATTGCTAGAGGTAGTTTGAGGCCAAGCAGAGCAATTCAGTCAGAAGCTGAGAGAAGCCATATTTAACCAGGAGTTTGAGCCAGAGCTGTTGAGTTGAACCGGGCAGCCAGAGTTTAGAAAGAGGTAGAAAGGGTGAGCTTATTCAGCAGAAAGCATGAAAGCATTCTAGACCTAGATTAGATTGTATGGAGGCTAGAAGTTTCCAGAACTAACTAGGCCTAGGTTAGCAGACAAAGGCAATTAACCTCTGATACAACAATTAAATCAGGTGAATACAAGTCCCCCTACAGGAACTGCCTTACCAGGCCACAGGGAAAAGAGCTAGCTAGGGTGGGTCAGTAGAGGGCTCCCCTTTTCTGAGGGGAGGGAGGCTTAGGGGTGGGAGGGTGGGCCTGGGAGGAGAGGGGCCTACGACTGGGATGTAATGTGAATAAATAAATAAATAAATACGTTTTACAAAGTTACTTTTGGACTGGGTGTGTTGGTGCATGGCTTTAATCCCATCACTTGGGAGGAAGAGGCAGCTGGATCTCTGTGAGTTCAAGGCCATCATGGTCTACAAAGTGAGTCCAGGACAGCCAGGGCTCTGTTATACAGAGAAACCCTGTCATAAACCTCCCCACCAAAGTCACCTTTACACAAAACATTAATGAGATCTTTTTTATCCCTGAAATACAGTATTTTCACACTTAGAACACATTCTGATCCTCACTAGGCACATTTCACCTGCTGGATGGTACTTGTGGCTCTTGGCCACTGCATTGGACAGCACAGAGTTCAGGAAACCACATCTGGACACAAATCTGACAGCTTGAAATCTAGAAGACAAGTCCAGAGTCCAGAGTCCAGAAGATTGCATTTTTTTTCTTTTCTTTTTTTTTTTTTTTTTTTTTTGTCATCTAAGTCTGTCCATCTGGGACACATGTCTACACAGTAGGTAACTACTTCTGGGCTGTGTGTGTGTGTGTTTCTATTGTGGTAGCATCTCCTTTTCAGGCGTCATCTATTTAAAGTGACTTAAAGGGTCTTCCTGACAGTCAGCTGGACAGGTGTCAGTTGTGAGATGGATCATGTATTTGTCTATGATCTGTCCATCTGTCTTCTTCCATTGTAGGATTGGTGATATGGTACGCCCATTGAGAGAGCTGCAGTCCAGAGAAGTTGCACACTGGTGCGGTCTTGTCTAGAATGTGAGTCCGGGGTTTAGTCCCCAATACTGAGGAAAGAAGGAAGGGAGAGAGGGAAGGAGGAAAGGAGGGAGAATGAAAGAGGACCCCAATCTGAACAGAGGGGTGCCCCTAAGGAAGGGAGGGGATGGACTTCTCTTTCTCTCCACAGAGTACGGAGAATGGACTATGTGAAGACACGGCCAAGAGTGTACTTTTCCTGACAAATGGAACCTTCTAGTACATTGATCACAGACTTTTAGCCTCCAAAATTGTGAGAAAATAAATGTATCTGCTTAAACCACTCAAACTGGGCTATTTCATTATAGCAGCCCAGAGCAGGCTAACACAACCCTTCCCCGCTTTCCCTTTTTTGCTCTTCTTCTAGGGTTAGGACCTTGCTGAGTTGCCCAGGCTTGCCTTGAATTTATGTTTATTTGGGTGGTTAGTTTTGGTTTTGATTTTGGTTTTGGTTTGGTTTCCAGACAGGATTTCTCTGTGTAACCTTGGCTATCTGGATTCACTTTGTAGACCAGGCTGGGCCCTCGAACTCACAGTGATCCACCTGTCTCTGCCTCCTGAGTGCTGGGATTAAAGGCGTGCGCTGCCATGCCAGGCTTGCCTTGAATTCTTCTGCTGAAGGTTTCCTCTGGCTCCCTCTTTCAAGTAGCTGAAACTACAGGCTCTGCTCTGGTTAATACAATTCTTAAAAGAAGATTCCATAGAAAGAATTTGCAAAACTACTGTGATGGGTCTATAACTGCCTTCCTTGGCTCTGAGTATTATCAAACATACTTAGAAGGCAGAATGTGTCATGGATTCTTTTTAGTTTTCTCCCTTCCTTCCTATCTCCCTTCCTTCCTATCTTTCTTTCTTTCTTTTGAGACACAGTCTTATAAATACCTCGGGTTGGCCTTAAACTCTTCCTAAGGCAGGGGATAGCCTTGAACTTTTGATCTCTCTTGCTTCTGTCTCCAAAGTGCGGACATTACAGGGGTGTACCACTATGTCTAAACTGATGTTTTGTGTGTGTGTGAAGCAGGTGGATGTGTGGGTATACTTAGCTGCACACACATGTGTCAATGTCAAAGCAGAACATTGAGTGACCTCCTCTATCTCTTTCTGTTGTACTGACTTGAGACAGGGTCTCTCACCAAATCAGAAGCTCACCATTTACATTAGACAGGCTGGCCAGAAAGCTTTCAGAATCAGCAGGTTTCTCCTTGGGGCTGCAGCCATGCCCAGCATTTTGTAGGAATGTTGAGGATCCCAACTGCTGCTAGCAGAGCAAGTGTTCCTACCTACTGAGCCATCTGCCCAGCCTTCTGGATGGATGTCTTATTATTGGTATAGAACTATTGAAGAAGCAAGCAAGCAGTCTCAAGAATGGAAGCTCCCTGCTCTGGTAGAGTCTATTTTTAAATATTCCAATTGCTGTGGAAAGACTGCTGAGCTATAAGAACTTGATATATATTTTTTTCTTGCTGAGAATGTACCTTAGAAATTTCAAGAGAAGTATAAAACCTTAGTAGATGTCACTATAATGAATACCAAAGAGATTTTTATCTTGTTCTTTCATCTTCTGTTCCAGGTAGTTCTTAATTTAATATAACTTCACCCAGGTACTTTACTAATAAGGGACTGCTATAAAATCAGACCATTATCTATACTGTTTTAATGTAGTGAACTGTTTATTTTAATTCTAGACAGGTGACCAACTTCACTACCATTAAGAATAATGTGTGAAGGTGGCCAGCAAGATGCTTTAATGGGCGAAGGCACTTGCTGTCAACATTGATAAGTTGAGTTTGGTCCCTGAGGCCCACATGATGGAAGGAAAGAACCAACTCTTACAAATTGTCTTCTGACTACCATATGCCAGCGCTGGCAATGCGCTTCCTTACCTCTAAAATAAATAAATGCATGTGATTAAAAATTTTTAAATACATACACTTATACAAAGAATTATATATGAGACTTGTTAGAAATCCAGATTCTAGGGCCCCACCTCTAAGCATTTCTACCAGGGAGACATCTAGGATAAAATCTAGTCTCTATATTTAAAATATCCCCCAGATATCTGATCATCGCCTGCAAGGCCAATGGTCCTCAGCACATACCCTCCATCTCAGATATTTACATTATGATTCATAACAGTAACAAAATTGCTATTATGAAATAGTAACAAAATAATTTTATGGTTGAGGGGTCAGTACAACCCGAGGAACTATATATATTAAAGGGGCTTGCAGCATTAGGAAGGTTAAGAACCACTGCTCTATAAGAAACATTACTCTAAGTTGCAAGGGCATTTGATGAACACTTTGCTTTAAATGTAAAGAAAATGTATTCAATGTTGGCTATATGCTTACTGTGAAAATAATTATACCACGAACTATATACGGGTGCTCTCCCAGTTACATCTTCAAGAATAGCAATCATAAGGAAAACTTAGTTGTGTTTATTTCATTTACTGTCTGGCATACAAAGTAAGTGCTAAAAAAGCACGTAATCCCTCTATACGAGGGCACATTTGTTAATGGTGTGAAGAGCATTTGCATTTCACAACAAGGTTTAAAGCAAAATGAGCAATGAAAGGGGAAGAGAACTGTGCCTGCCCAATCATTCAACAAGTAGGTGGCGGCGAGAACAGGTAACAGAAGGTACCATGCATCCGGGTAGGGATCATGGATATACAAGGGCCACAGTGCTAACGTTATGGGAAAGAACGACACAGAGGAAGATCTGTCCTCAAGAGGCTTTATAGTATAGCAGGACAAAAGACCCGTCACAGATGATTGACAGGAGAGAAGAAGTAACCTGGGACCGGAAGTGGAAAGTGAAGACCAAGGAGTCCCAGGAGGAGATGGGACCGGAAGTGAAGACCAAGGAGTCCTAGGAGGAGATGATCGCTTTGACCACTAAAAGGCTGACTTTGGGGAAGCATGGGAGATAAACCAGGGGGTGTTGGAAGAGGCTCCATCCCTAGGACTTCCCTGTGCCAAGACAAGGGGGTTGATGTACGTCCTACGAGCCAGGGGGAGTCATTGGCAGACTTTAAAGTAAGGAAATGGCATCTGTTAATTTCTTTGGGAACGACTGAGACCCACTTCCTGACTGTCACTGGGTAGAGGTACCCACCTGCGTCACTTGGAGAGTTGACGGCTCTGCGCTAGGGTCATTCATGAAGGTGTGTTTTTGTCTATTTTATCTGATGGGTTTTATAGAGGTATGAAAATGAATGAGCCATATGAGTGACTAAATCTCATAAGCCCACATAATTAATGCTATATAGTTGAACTTATGTAAAGTTCAAAAGCAAACAAAACTAATTTGTCGTATTGGAATGAGGATTTGGGCTGCCTTGAGATAAGAGGAAGACCATAGACTAAGGAGGAACTCCTAGACTACTAAGTCACATCATTTTCTTCTTCCTTTGCCAATCCTGTAACCCACTTGTGTGCCCTACCCCTTGCTCTCTCTCAACTTCATGGCCTCTTGTCTCTTTTACTTAATGCCTGGTACTGGAAATCTACCCAGCTACCTGTGACTAGTGAGGTCATGCATCTTGGACAAGAACCTACAAGTGCCATTTTACTAAACCAGAGCAATCGCTAACTGAGTACTAAATATTTGTCCTTATACTTACCGATAAGTCTGGTTCTCACCCCTCAACAAAGCTTCTCTTTGCAACGGATGAGGACTTTGAGGAAAACAACAACTGACCAAGATGCACAGAACAAGAAATTGGGTGGTGCCCAGGCCCGACAGTACTGTCTTAAAAAAAATTATTTCACAAGTTATGATGCACAGAACAGCTACCATTGAAGGATATGTTTAATATAGACACATATAAAAATCTCTCAGCCTATGTTTCCTCGCAGGAGGAACCATTTGAACAGTAGGACAAAGTGAGTACTAAAATCACTCGTGCTGCAAATGCTGCTTAAAACAGCCAGGTAGTTGTTGGAAGAATTGGATACTGGTACTGCCAGTTTATTGCGTGTCTTATTTTTATGTTTACTTGGGTATGTGCATTTGCACTAACAGCTGAAAACTTTTTGTCCTCACACCCGTTCTCTCATGCCCAGGCATTGGCCAAATGTCAATTACCACAACAATGCATTGTGCATGTGTGTGTGTGTGTGTGTATGCGCACATGCGTGTGATGCCTTTGATGGAAACCAGATTGTTGCATATGACAGCCAAGTGATTTACAACTGAGCTATATCTCCAGGCCTGATGCATGCTATAACAAGAAGAGATCACTCACTCTAGGGAAAAAAAAACAAAGTTTTGTTTGTTTGTTTCCTCAAACCATTTTTCTCTGTGATGTCCAGAACAGCCTAGACAGAGTTGAACACATCGAGAAAAGCTGAGCATAGCATCCAAGCATAGGATGTTGGCAGATGGCTGGAGACGGACTAAGCGATGCACTAGAGTGGGAAGACAGTGTTTTGAAACTGCCACATGGCTTATGATGGGCGTCACTAGGCAGGGGAGAAAAACACTAAAAGAGCAGGAAAAGAGGGGTGGATTTGAGTGCTATGATAAAATTTGCACTTCGAAATACAAGCTGCCGCTTACTGACAGACAAGCCAGTCTATTGGTACCTGGGTTGCACTGAAAGTTACCATTTCATAGATGGAAAATACAACAAGAAAACAGTAATATTCTAAAATGTCAAGTCACGCCAGCAACTCAGACTTTGGATTCTCTTACTGCCATTACATTTAAAAATGATTGTGTTTGATTAAAAAACTGGAAACTCCTCAGTCTGCACATCCCTTCTCTCATGCCCAGGCACTGGCCAAAAGTCAACTACCATAACTATGGTGAAAGGAAACAAGAAGTCCCTCCTCTTGCCAGGGCCTCTCGCCAGGGACAGCTCTTTCTCTGGCACTTCTTGTGCAGAAAGGACTCTCCGGCTTTAAATGGGAATTCTGAGAGAAGACAGAGCTGTGAACATGTTCATGCAGGCTACGCACTGCAAGCTCTGGGGTGTGGCTCCCCTCTCTAGATGTTGTCTGTTGGCTGGTTTGTTGGTTTTTTTTCCCCCTGATGAATGAGAATTCAGTTTGTGACAAAGGGATGTTTCTTCCAACACACACTAGAGTTGTGTGGGCTAGCAAATGGCTACAGGAAGTAGTTTTCCAATATTTTTCTCTTTTTTGTGTTTTTAGAATCACCTTCTTTGTTTTCAACCTTCCTGGCCCTTGCCCCTCTTCTACTAGCGCCCTCCTCCCCACCTGGCTTTCTGCTTCTCAAGCCTTGGTGTGGGATGGCTGTGGCTGCATTAGAGTGCTTTGAAGTTAACTTAGAACTGCAGACTTGCAAATCACAGCTCGACTATAGAGATTGGCCTTACACTCCGCATTTTTAGCCAGGCACACTTGACTCCCAGCACTGAGGAGGCAGAGGCAGTTGGATCTCTGTGAGTTTGAGGTTAGCCTGGTCTGCATAGTGGGTTCTAGAATAGCCAAGGCTACGTAGTGAGAACCCACTTTGAATAAACCACCTCCTAAAAAGGAGTCTGTACCTATAAATTCTAATTGATTAATTCTCATATTCTACGTAAACATAACTTTTCAATGACTTGGAATATGACCTACGCTAGCATGAAGACATAAAAGAAGTATATAAATCTTGGGCAGAGTCTGTCCATAAGCACCTGTGGTCTCAGGTGTTCCAGATGCTGAAGAGCACAATCATTTGAGCTCAGGAGTTTGTGATCAGCCTCAGGAGCACAGTGAGATGTCATCTCTAAGCAAAACACAAAGCCAGAACAAATCAAACAAAAATGTAGAGATGTATAAATTTTAGAGCATTTACTATAAAATGGAAAAGACATCACATCAATTCCTAGATGACTTGCTTTAGAATAAAAATGTTAACACAAAGCTATAGGTGTAGACAGAAAGAAATGGAGTTTCAGCTTAGTGCGGGGGATAGAGATGGAAGTGGTGACTCACCCTTGTAAATTCTGTCACTGGAAGGTTGATGGAGAAGGACTGTCAAGAATTTGTGGCCAGCCTGGGCTACATAAGTAAAACTCTGTCTCCATAAATAAACAAACACACAAATAAACGATAGAACTACAAGGAGATGCCTCAGGATGAAGCCACACATTTGTTCTACCTACTAACCAGAACGTCATATTTATCCTTCCTTCTGATTTTACACCTCAAGCCCTTTAGGAATCATTGGCACCTGTTTACAGACTCTTATCAAGCATGTTTGTTTTCAGTCTACACAACCCGTGAAATAGCATAGGGGCTTAAACGTAATTTGTTGTTGCTTTTCTGTGTCCTAACAGGAGATTTGCAGCACTCAGCGCTGTGCTGTAGGATCTGATGGACAACATGGGGTTTACTGAAGTCCTCCTGATGCTTCTTGATTTATAGCCTTTTTGTTCTCAGAGTGAAAACTGCCATTGTGTTTTGTTACCCTTGCAACCCTTTTTTTGATCCATATTTTCTTCAAGATTTGGTGACCTGCAGTATGTACAGTTGTGTGCAGAATAATTGATCGCACTGTGAACTAAGTGATGTGTTATTTACTGAAAAACAAACAAACAAACAAACAAACAAACAAACCTGTTTCCAGTTGTGTTGTGGTTCAGCCTTATCACACAGCTTTGATTCAAGAGCTTTCTCCTTGAATATTGTACACAGGATTAAATAAAGTCAGCTATAATCAAGAGGTGGAACAAGCAACCAGTTGACAGGAAGTGAACATAATATTATTAAGAAAAAAAACCATAGAGAGTAAAAGGGAGTCAGGAAGACAGGTAGAGAGATGCACAGGAAGTAGAAGGGTAAGACATTCAGTTTGAAGGAGGTTGTTTGAGGTAGTGGAAGGGGGCATTCCTTTTGGGATGTCAGCTGGGTGTTTTCTCTGCTTCTCTGAGCTAGCAGAATTTCACTCCAGCATCTGGTAAAATTGAACAATTGAGATTTTGTTTGAAATAACATTTGGCACTTCAACATGTGGCATGACCACACAGACAGAGAAATAATACCAGCTGTGGGCAAACTGAGAAGCCAGCAGATTTAGTAAGACACCTGGGAAGTCCTTAAGAGAGAGTTAAGTAATATTAAAAAGAAAAATATTTCCCATGTTAAGGATGGGAAATATCATAATACAGGGTGTTAGGACCCTGTATAGTACTACTTTAGATGGCTTGAAAATAGAAGCAGAAAATGAAAATAAAAACTACTTTTGATTGACATAACATGAATTATAATTACTATCAGTCTGGTAGTTCATATTTTATCCTTAATAGCAATACTGTTTTTGTATGCCAAATATGAAAATGGAATTCATAAGATACAAGCCATAGAAAGACTTATCATGAAAATAAGAAAAACTCAGATACAGGCAGAGGTATTTAGACAAGAACCTACCACACCACTGCATGATGAAACTGAAGAGAAGTGGCTCAAGGTTATCAGAAAATCAACCTTAGTTTATCCAGTTACTCTACAAGACCTACCAGCAGACTATAGGCACCCCAGAGTTATGAATAAATTAAATGGAATCATTAGAATTATTATATTTGAGAAGACTTAAGAAAGCAATCATTTCATATGGTATTTATTCACTCTACATGAAGCAGATATTAAATTCATTAGCATCTCAGAACAAAATTGTCCTTAAGACTGGAAAGATTTGACAACAGCAATATTGGAAGCTGGTCCTCAGTTACACTAGCAAACATGGTAGAAAGAGGAATCTAGGGATAGGCATAGGGATAGAGGTATTAATATTTCCCAAGATCAGTTGCTGGGTAAAGGTTAATATGCTGAGTTACAAAGACAACTTGGATATGATGATCACACTTTAGCACTATGTTTTTAAGCAGCTTTAAATGTTTGGGACAAAGCTGAAGGATTACACAGGGCCCCAAAGAAGCCTTCATTGATCTTTTCTGCAAAGACTGTAGTAGATTCAGAAGCTAGACAAATATTAATCGAATCTTTGGCTTTTGAAAAATGCTAATTCAGAATGCAAATGGGGCAATTAGGCCTTTAAAGGCAAGATCATCACGAATAGATGAGCAGATTAGAAATTGATAATGGATCTCACATTTATGATGCTAGTCTGATAGGAGAAGTAAATTCTAAAAGCTTTAAAAAAATAAAAATGTCATATGTTTTAATTGCGGTAAGCAGGGTCATTTGAAAAGGTATTGTGGGCAAGTTCCTAAAGACATTTTTTTTTCTAGAGATAATTAAAAAAGAAGGCCTCAGCTTTTTGGAGTATGTAGAAGGTGTGTCAAAGGCTAGCATAGGAGTAATGAATGCAGGTCAACAAGGAATAAGCAAAGTAATGCCTCCTGCAGGCTCTGATACCAAAAATCTGATCCAATCATTCCTTATTGACATTAAAGAAACTCATCCACAAGGTAATTAAATATGTAATGCCTACTGGTAAAAACAACACTGCTCTGGATGTAATCAAGGACAGAACAGCTCCAAAAGATAAAATAAAAAGTTCAAGAGAGAACAGAAAGCAAATATTTGGCAAACTGCTATAAATGATTAGAGACCAAAGCTAAAAGTACGAATAAATGACGTTGGGATTGAAGGCTTAGTAGACACAGAAGCAGATACAACGATAATTTCACAAAAAAATTGGGTATCCAGATTGGCCTCTTCAGGAGGTAAATATTCAGCTTCTAGGCATTTGAACTTTATCTCAGGTAAAACAAAGTACAAGATGGGTCAAGTATATAGGGCCAAAATGACAAATAGAGAAATTAAAGCTGTATGTGGCTAATATTGCCATGAAATTATAGGGACGTGATTTATTGCCGCAATGGAAAACACAGAGTAACATTTCTCCAGTCTCAGAAACAAATTATAAAATAAAGAATGCTTCTGAGGAAAATATTAAAAGGCATTATCATGAACAGTCATAGACCATTCAGGTTGTACATAAGCAGGATACAAAAGCGTTTGGCTTTTCAAAGGTACCAACCGCCATACCTTTAAAACTTCTGTGGGTGAAACAATGGCCTTTGACATTAGAAAAATTACAGGCTCTAGGACAGCTGGTATAGGAGTAAATGCTCAACATATTAAAGAATTGACCAGTCCTTGGAATTCTCTTATATTTTTCATTATAAAGAAATCTAGAAAATGGAGAATGTTAATGGAGTTAAGATCCAGAAATAAGGTGATTCAGTCAATGGGCTTCTTTACAGCCTGCAATTTTATAATTCCATGCCTATATGATTGATTTAAAAGATTGCTTTTTTACTGTACCTTTACAAGAGAAGGATACATAAAAATTTGCCTTCACAGTGCCTACTTATAATAATGCTCAGCCTGTTGAAAAGTATCACTGGAAAGTTCTTCCTCCAGGAATGTTAAATAGTCTAGCACTGTGTCAATATTTTGTACAAAAGCCATTAAAAATAATTTGTAAACAGTTTCCTTAATCTAAAAATTATCATATGAATGATATCTAACTGGTTGATTCAGATGCAGATACCTTAGGAAAAACTGTTTGATGAAGTAAAGAGAATATTGCTATGCTGGGAATTACAAATTATACCTAAAAATGCAAAGAGGAAATTCTATCAATTATTTAGGATGTAAGATATGTTTACAGAAAAAAATTTAACCACATAAAGTATAAATCAGGAGAGATCAATTGCAAACTCTTAATGATTTTCAAAAATCACTGGAAGATATTAACTGGGTATGGTCCTTAATTGGATTAACTACTCAAGAGCTAAGTAATTTAATTTAAACCTTACAAAGTGATAAGGATTTAAATAATCCAAGGAAATTGTAAAATGAGGCTGAGAATTGGCTCTGGTAGAAAATAAATTATAGATGCACACATGGATCACTTGGATCCAAAACTAGGTGGTATTTTAGTTATTTTGCCTTCTATTTACTCTCCCACAGGAATTCCTATGCAGAGAGAAGATAATATCTTAGAATGGATATTTAGCAAACAAACAAAGTAAAAAATTAAAGACCTATGTAGAAAGAGTTTCTAAATTGATTTTGAAAGAAAAAATAAGACTTCATCAATTAGCAGGAATAGACCCAGCAGAAATTGTGGTACCTTTTACTAATGCTGAAATTGTTTCATTGTGGGCAGAAAGTGAACATTGGCAAAGAGCTTGCAGTAATTTTTTTTTTTTTTTTTTTTTTTTTTGGAGAGATTAACAACAAAGATCCCTAAAGTAAAAGACTTTAGTTTATAAAAAAGAACTAATTGTATTCTCCCTCATATAGTAAAAGTGACACCAATTTCTAAAGCCTCTACATTCTATCCTTATGCAAACAAATCAGGAAAGGATGGTTATAAGTCAGGAAAAATAAGTAAAGTGGCTCAAAGCCTTTACGATTCAGTTAAAAAATCAGAGGCTTAAAAGACATATTGTCAAATGGAAAAATTATGTAATTTTATATATTATATTTTTATATTTCTTACAAAGAAAAGAGTTGCTTTGCATATTAAAACTGCTGCACTTATTTCAGTTTATTCAGAATTAATTTCACTATTTATTCAACTAAAACAAGTAATCAGAAATATAAATCATCCATTGTATACAATACACATCAGATTCCATACAAGTCTACCAGGCCCTCTAGTACAAGGTAATGATGAAATTAAGTATCTATTAATAGGAAATGTCCTAGAAGCCTCATAACTTCATATGAAGCACCATGTTACAGCAAAAGTTTAAAGAAATGTTTTTCTATCACTTGGAAAACAGCCAATGAAATTATAAGGAAATGTCCTACTTGTTCTTTGTATAAACAAACTCTATTATCTGCAGGAAGTAACCCAGAAGGTACCCAAGGAAATGAAATTTGGCAAATGAATGTGCTTCATTTTGCATAATTTGGAAATTTAAAGTATGTGCAGCATACCATGTATGCAGATTTAGAATTTCAATGGGCAACTGCTTTAAAATCTGAAAAGGTTGTTTCTGTAATTACACATTTTTAGAAGTTATGGCTATTATGGGGACACCTGTACAAATTAGGACTGACAATGCTCCAGCATATGTTTTTAGTAAAATTAAACATTTTTTTTCATATTGCTACATAAAGTACACCGTCCCTACAGGATGATGAGTTATATAAATATCTAATTGCACTTTAAAAATATGATTAATAAACAGAATGGAGGAAAAAGTCCCTCAGAGATAGACTACATAGTGCTTTATTAACCCTAATTTTGAACAATGCTAGTGAGAAAGGAAGAACAAGTTGGGACATTGGATAGTAGAAAAAACTGCTACGTTAAATCAGCCTGTATATTTTAAAAGATGTATTGACCTCAGAATGGAAACCAAGATCTGTGTTATGTTGAGGAAGATGCTTTTACCTTTGTTTCCACAGGAGAAGAATAGCAGTGGATACCATCAAAATTGATTTTAAAAAAAAAAGTTGATCTGAAAAGAATAGACATACTGAATAAGGAGAGGCTTGGTCAATCAGTCCAGACCAACTTATAAAAACTAACAAATGCCTTTTATCTGATCTGGCAAGAAAAAACTGTTTTGAATGATAATGATAAAGACACATTTGCCTTACTGGTACAAAATGAAAAATTAGTTTTCTTAAACCATGTGTCTTTATTCCATGTTAGAATCTTAGACTATAGATTGCCACATGGGTCATGTCATCTTAGACAACAGATTTTGAGTTTTCTTCTTAAATAAAAAGGATACATTTTTTTCCTTTGGTATTAAACACACAGTTAAAAATTTAAAAATATTTTAAGGAAATTCAAAGGGTTTCTACATCTCAAACTTGTTTTCTAAATCTCTAAGAGATGGAGTGATTTGGAGCTAAGATAAAATATTTGAGCAAGGTGGTGGTAGATCATGCTTTTTGCCCAGCAGATACAGACAAATATCTATAAATTAGTAGTTTCCTAAATGATTGAGGCCTTTAAAGAGGAAACAAATAAATTCCTTAAAGAAATACAGAAAAATACAATCAAACAGATAGAGATCCTTTAAGAGGAAATGAATAAATCACTTAAAGAAGTATGGGAAAATACAAACAGGTGAAGAAAATGAATAAAATGGTTCAAGACCTGAAAATGGAAATAGAAACAATAAAGAAAACACAAACTGAGGAAAGAAATTAGGGTAACAACATCCTTCATAGTAACCACAAGTAATATAAAGTATCTTGGTGTAACTCTAACCAAGCAAGTCAAAGACTTGTATGACAAGAATTTCAAGTCTCAATAAACAGAGAATTCTTAGCAGAGGAATCTCAAATGGCCAGAAGCACTTAAAGAAAAGTTCAATATCCTTAGTCATCAGGGAAATGCAAATCAAAACAACTCTGAGAATGGATAAGATAAAACTCAAGTGACAGCACATGCCGGTGAAGATGTGGGGAAAGGGGAACACTCCTCCATTGCTGGTGGGAGTTTAAACTTGTACAACCACTTTGGAAGTCAATCTGGTGCTTTCTCAGAAAATTGGGAGTAGTGCTACCTCAAGACCCAGCCATCCCACCCCTGGGCATATACCCAAAAGATGCTCCACCATACAACAAGGACATTTGCTCAACTATGCTCATTGTAGCCTTATTCATAATAGCCAGTGTAAACAACATAAATAGCCCTCAACTGCTGAATAGATAAAGAAACTGTGGTACATTTACACAATGGAATACTACTCAGTTATTTAAAAGAAGGAAATCTTAAAATTTATAGGCAAATGGATGGAAGTAAAAAAGATCATCCTGAGTGAGATAACCCAGAAAAATACACATAGTATGTACTCACTTATAAGTGGATATTAGCCATACGTTACAGGATAACCATACTACAATTCACAGACCCAAAGAAGCTAAGTAACAAGGGGGGCTCAAGGGAGGTGCTCTTGAATCTCAGTCAGATGGGGAAATAGGATAGACAGTGGAAGAGGAAGTAGAGAGAACGGGAGAACTGGATAGGAGGGGGTATGGTGACAGAAATGAGGGGGATGGGAAATCAGATGTGAGGAGTCAGGAGAGGAAGTTTGAAGGCCTGGAGAGAAAAAGGACGACTAAAAGCAGGGGCATCACTGAGACAAGCTGGGGACCTGAGACAGGGCAGCCTAAAAGGAGGATATGGGGTGTCTCTAGCTGAGTTTCCTAGCAGTGGGGGGACATGACACTGAGGAGACCACCTTCTAGCCTGGTAGGACCTATTGAGGTGGGAAGGGAACACCAATCCACCTTAAAAACCTTCCTTCAAGGTGTGCAGAGATAAAAATATAGTAGAGATTGTTATTATTTTTTAAAAAAAACTTAAAATATCCCAAATCATTTGATTTTTTTTACCAATACTCAGGAGCTTGATGGTAGGCTGAAAAGAGAGGCAGAGAAGGCCTCCACTTGACTTTTCTTACTCAACTCAAATCCCAGGAGGAAACAGGCTGCTAGCTCACCCAACTACCCAGGAGGAAAAAGACAAAAGCTGAAATCCAAAGAGCTAAGGAGCTTTTTCTTCTCCATGCTGTCTTAAATACCCTTTTCTCAAAATCCCTCCTATCTAACTACCTGCCAGTTGGTTTCTTGCTCCACCTCTTGACCTAGGGTTGCCTTTATTAAGTTCTAGGTACAAAAAGCTCTTGAATTAAAGGTATGTGCTCAGGCTGAGCCACAGCATAATTACTTCTTTACAATAAAGAGAAAATTCTTGGATTAAAGGTGTGTGTTAGGGCTGAACCACACCAAAACAAACAAATAAACAAACAAACAACAAAAGAAACAGGTTTTTACAGTTCACATTTTCAGAGATCACAACGGGACCAAATATTCTGTGACAAGAGACTGAGGGAATGACCAACCAATGCCTGGCCCAACCTGAGACCCAACCCATGGGAGAGAGCCAACCCCTGATACTATTAAAGATACTTTGCTATGTTTATACACAGGAGTCTAACTTTACCATTCTCCGAGAGGCCTCACATAGCAGCTGATTGAATTAGATGTTGAGACTCACAGCCAAGCATTAGGTGGAGCTCAGGAGTCCTGTGGAAGAGTGGGAGGGAAGGATGGAAGGGCCAGGATGGGGCAAGAACCCTGCAAGAATACCAACAGAATCAACTAACCAAGACCGATGGGGGCTTACAGAGACAGTGGCACCAACCAAAGAGCATGTGTGGACTGGACCTAGGCTCCCTACACACAGGAAACTTATGGGCAGCTTGATCTTCATGTGAGTCCTCTAGTAGGTTGAGCAGGTCCTGTCTATGACATGGTCTCTGTTGCCTGCTTGTGATCACTTCTCCCTAACAGGGCTGCCTTGTCTGGCCTCAGTGGATGAGGATGAATTCAGTCCTGATGCGACTTGATGTGCTGAGGTGGACAAGGGGGAGACAGGACATGGGGAAGAGGGTGGAATGGAGGGGGCTGTGATCAGGATATAAAGTGAATATACAAATTAAAAATAAAATTTAAAGACGTCGAGCATTTCTTTAAGTGTTTCTCAGCCATTTGATATTCCTCTGTTGAGAATTCTCTGTTTAGTTCTGAGCCCCATTTCTCAATTGGGTTATTTGGTTTGGTGGTGTTTAATTTCTTGAGTTCTTTATATATTTTAGATATTAGACCTTTGTCTGATGTAGGGTTGGTGAAGATCTTTTCCCAGTCTGTAGGCTGTCGCTTTGTTCTGTTGACAGTGTCTCCTGCCTTACAGAAGCTTCACAGCCTCATGGGGTCCCATTTATTAATTGTTGACCTTAAGGCCTAGGCTGTTGGTGTTCTGTTCAGGAAGTTGTCTCCTGTGCCAGGCCTGGTGGCACTCAGAGGAAGGACAGCAGGCTACCAAGAAGAGACTTGATACCCTATGAGCATATACAGGGGGAGGAGGTCCCCCTCAGCCACAGTCATAGGGGAGAGGAGTAGGGGAAAATGGGAGGGAGAGAGGAATGGGAGGAAATAAGGGATGGGATAACAATTGAGATGTAATATGGATAAGTTAATAAAATATATTTAAAAATTTTTTAAAGATAATGCAAAAAAAAAAAGAAGGAAAGGAAAGGCAAACTTAGTTTTCAGAGAACTTTAGCTAGCTGTTTTCCTTGCAGCAATAGTTCCTTCCTTCTTCCTTAGACTCTCTGGCTACCATCTCCCCTCCAGGCCTGTCCCAGGCAGGAAGTGTACCATAGGATCTGCAGAGGAGGAAGGGATAACAAGGCATTACATTACCACACAATGGTGCTGCCTCCTTCAGTCACCTCGGGATTACTTAGAATACGCTAAATTACCATCTGAGCAACCATCAGGCAGTAAGTGAGTTTTGCTGTGAGTTGGAGGCCAGCCTGGTCTACAAAGCGAGTCCAGGACAGCCAAGGCTACACAGAGAAACCCTGTCTTGAAAAACAAAACAAAGAACAAAAACAAAAACAAAAAAGAAAGAAAAAGAAAAGAAAAGAAAGAAAGAAAGAAAGAAAGAAAGAAAGAAAGAAAGCAGCAACAATGAACAGTGGAGAGGGAAGAGGAAGCAGAGATGTGCTGTATTCCACGGACTGGCCTCACAGGAGGGTAAGAAATCCCACAACCTGCCATTTTCACGCTGGGAACCCAGGGAAGCTGTGGTATATTTCATGCTGAGAACCAGCAGAGTTTGCAAGGGCAGGACGTTTCCTCTGCTTTGGGCTATGTAACAGCCCCCAGCAGATTGCATGGACACCCACATTGGCAAGGTTGAAGCTTTTGTACTCTGGTTTCTGATTCAAAGACAAATTCCTTCTGGAAAAGGTCAACACGTACATATTAGAAAAATAGGTTTTGCCAGCTGGGTATCCCTTAGATGAATTAAATTGATATATAAAACTAACCATCCTAGGGACCTTACTGATTATATTCATGACTGTGAGCAAGCAGCAGAGCTAAGACTTCTGTTGAGGCAGGCTAGAGTTGAAAGTGCTTTGGGAAAAATGTGAGAGGCCAAAGAGAAACTCTGTTTTCACAAAATGTAGAAGGATACAGCACCGTGAGCAAATAGGGAAATAACCAATACTTTCAAGTGTCCCAGTGTTGTGTGACTTTTCCTACCAAGATGTGACCAAATATCTCTTCACTCTAGGTAAGGCACAGAAATGATAGTATCTTGAAGGTGACTTCTTCCCCAGAAAGTCCATGCAAGTATAGGTGAAGATTCCAGAAAGCCATGTCCCTAGAGTCACCCACACAACTTACAGGCAGCTCAGAAAGCCAGAGTTTTGTCTCCCTGGCAATTGTTACTGCTACTATAATCTTGGCAGGGGCTGTGAGACCAACTGTGTGACCCAAGAAGTAACAGGTGTTCGAAAGTAAAGGGACGCGCTACAAAGCCGACTGACGGAGGAAAATGGAGGTTTTTGGGGGGTTTTTTTGGTTTTTTGTTTTGTTTTGTTTTGTTTTGTTGGTCTAGGTGTGACCACTTTTTGGGAAGGCACCTTACTTTAGTGAGATATTAATATGGCAATATTAATAACTACTGTGGATTAAACAATCATCTTCTCTTGATCATTTTTACTTTACACTGCTGTGAGCATATAGTGCAATAGCTGATCTGTTCACCACTAAGCTCATTGGGCGATCTCAGTACTGTTCCTGTTTTGCAGTGAAGGGAAACTGATGCCTGGAGATGTGTCTGACTGAAGAATAGCCTTGGGTAACACAGCCATCGAGTGATGATGCCAGAATCTGTACAGTGAGCGAGGTGGCGGTGGCTTGCCGGTTTGGGAGAGTCACCAGCTTGGCCATTTTAATACATATGAACCAGACACTTGCTAGTGACCTTCCAGATGCAGTTCAGATAGAAGGAGAAAAAGAGAAAACACCATGGTGATAATGAAAGAAGAGAAGCTGGCAGTAAAAATGACAGAAAAAGGATTGTGAGCATTAAAAGCAACAGGATCTGCTAACGGTTGTATCAAGAGAGATGAGGCCTGTGGACCATATTGCTGGAGGGGAAGGAACCAATGAGGACCCAGAGACTGAAGATGCTGGAGACTGGGGGAGATTGACTGCCAGGCTTTCCTGACAAGACAGGCTGGGCTCGACTGGGAGAAAGCATGGAAGACAGCACACGGACAGACTCTGAGAGGCAGAAAGGAAAGCAAAGAAATTCTTGGCTGAAGTCCCTGCCTTTCGGAAGTAATTTTAAGAAGCAGTAAATCCCAAGCTGACAGAGATCCACTGGATTTTTAAAAAATATTTTATTGTATTATAGAAGTTATGCATTTACCATAGAAATTCTAGGAAAATTTCACACACACACACACACACACACACACACGAGAAAGAAACAATCTGAATTCCAGGAACAAAGACAGCATATTTTCTCCTGGAAAGCTGGCGGGTACATTCCTCCTACACATGAACAGCAGCAATTGCAGCAACTGTTTGGCCTTCACATCTAAAGTGCATTTATACTCAATCGTGGATGTGACATCATAGATGTGGCCATGACCTACACTGGAGCTACTTGCATTTTTAATTAATCTATAGATAAACTGCACAGAACATCCTTGCCCTTAAATTTATTCCGTAATTCGAATCGCTTCAATAGACAATCTCTGAAACTATAGGTGCTTAATCTGATATGAGAACAGTTGCTGAACACGGCTTTTGTTTTTATTTTCATTGTCTTCGTTATGGTCTTACTGTATAGTCTGGGCTGGCCTTGACTTCACAATCCTCTTGCCTTTGCCTCCTGAGTTGTAGGATTATTGGCAGGACATCTGTAATGCTTTTGACCCTTGTAAGTGTGTATGTGTTTGTGTGTGTATGTGTGTGTCTGACAGCATCATTTGCCTGTATCGTTTTTAAGATGGATGATTTATGATCAAACAAGTCTTTAACAAATGAAAACCTAGTTTCTTCGTGTGTGATGTTTCTTTCCTAACACCAAGGTTTTGTTTATTTGTTAATTTTTTAAAAATTTATTTTGTAATGCTTAATTTTTTTCTCTTGTACATTTATCTTTTGGCATCATAATGCTTCACAATGCTTCCAATATTGTTTTAATATTTATAGAGTAAAGATTTTAATATTCCCATTTAGCACTTTGAATTATATTTTAACTTTGTTTAATAATTTTATAAAATTTATTAATGAAGCATATTCTGAGCTTTTTAAAATAACTCTTCTTTAATCAAGGAGCAATATTTTTTTTAATTTTTATTATTTATTAATTTATTCTTGTTGCATCTCTATGGTTATCCCATCCCTTGTATCCTCCCATTCTCCCCTCTCTCCCATTTTCCCCTTATTCCCCTCCCCTATGACTGTTCCTCAGAGGGATTACCTCCCCTTGTATATGCTCATAGGGTATCAAGTCTCTTCTCAGTGACCTGCTGTCCTTCCTCTGAGTGCCACCAGGTCTCCCCCTTCAGGGGACATAGTCAAATGTGAGGCACCAGAGTACTATATTTTAAATACTAGGGATGGTAGTATGTCGGTAACAACAGCACTTGGGAGGTAGGAGGCCAGCCATCCTTGGCTGCATAGTGAGTTCAAGGCCAGCCTGGACTGCATGAGACTTCGTCTGAAAAAAACACCAGTGACAAAGTAAAACAAACACGTGGACTGCTGCACTGGCTCTGGAGTGTCCCTCAAAGGCTGACACATTAAACACTTCACATCCCGCAGCCCTATTGGGCAGTTGTGGATCCCTTAGGAAGTAGAGCATGCAGGAGGAGGGGAGGCCATTTGCCACATGACCTGGATGCAGATAGTAGGATCCGGCCACTTTTCCTTCCTCCCGTTGCTTCCTGGTTGCCACTGGTTGAAGATGCCTCTTCCACTCTATGTAGCTCCTACCATGACAAACTGTGCTAATAACAGCCCCAAATGATGGACTCATCACTGAGACAGAAGTCATGAGCCACTTGCTCCTATAAACTCGTTAGCTTAAGTATTTTGTGCCTACGTGAGAAACTTAGTGAAGCTACGAGCACCCTCTTTTGCTTTCAGATCACTCGGGCTTACGTTCATTGGTGTTAGTATATGTAAGCTACAACATGGAACTCTGGCAAACCCAGTACGATCAATTAAGGATGCAAGAAAAAGAAGATGATACGCATTAGCAGCCAAAACCATAAGATATCTAGGAATAAACTCATAAGCAGGTGTGCTAGACCTCAAGGAAGGAAAATACAAATTGTTGCTGAGCACATAGGAAAAGAATCAGAGAAGATGAATGAATACCTGTTTCTTGTGGTATGATGATGTCAGTGTTTCCCCAGATGACCGCGAGCATTCCAGGCTAGTCAGCTAGAGCTTTGTTCCATACGGTGACCATGGAAATCCTTCTAAGGTGCCATACTTAACACTGCGATCATAAGGATAACCATACAGACATCTGAAAAGCCCAGAGAAGAGGGTTGTAAGCCAAAAGACAAGTATAAACCAAGGCTTCGTGGTAGCCAGCGTGACATTCCACCAACAGAACAAAGTCATTACGAAGTGGGTAACCTGAGAAGGACACAGACTGGGTAGGACTGATTCATAAGAGACTTTCTGACTATACACCTGAGGTCCCAACAGTAGAGGGGCCAAGTAAAGGCCTGTCTCAATAACAGCAATAAGAAAGACAACGGAAGTTACTAAGCAAGAGAGCATCGGGTCTAAGTTAGTCTAGAAGGTTCTGCTTAAGTACTGTTGAACAATATAACGAGAGGGCAGGCTAACCTAGGGAATACCCATGGAGATGGAGAGAATTGGACAATCTTGAGATATATTTCTAGAAAATAATATCTAGCATTTATTAAACATACAACATGTATCGATTATAATTCGAATCTCTTAATAACACCACTGTCATTCTATATATTATCCTGTATAAATATTATGTAGGGCATTATATTACATATAAATATTATGTAGGATTGATTTACATAGGATATTATGTATTTATATAATATCTATGAGTTATATAATATATAATAATATATTGCATATAATATCCTATGTATTATTGCTATCCTATATATTCATTTATTTGCTATTACGTTATCAAATACATGAATATAGATACTTAAGAAAAAAATATATTTTTTTTTTAGCTCACAGCTCTAAATTAATTGTCTCTGTCTAATCCTTCCATCAGCGTTCAGGGAACCCTATGGAAGAGGAGGCAGAAAGAACGTAAGAGGCAGAGGGGATGGACGACACCAGGAAAACAAGGCCTTCTGAATTAATAACAGAATTGATGCACATATGAACTCACAGACGCGGAGGCAGCATGCACAGAGCCTGCATGGGTCTACACCAGATGAGTGCTAGAGCTGAAAGGAAAAGTGGACACATGCCCTGATCCTTGCACCAGAAACTATCTCCAATAGATATCCATTACTAACGGGATTTTAACTTTCTTCAAGAGAGCCTCACTGGGCAAACTACTCTTAAAAGTAGCCACATGCCCAGCAGTACATGGCCAACAAAAGCCAAACTCAATGGCATCTTTGGAAGTTCCTTGTCTCATAATGTTGTCAGGGACTTTTTAAAAAAATCCCTTATTTTTATTTTATTTTGTTTATATATACTTTCTCTCTTTTCATCCTACAGGTCCTTTAGGTATATATTTTGGTTTCTATTTTAGTGTTTTCTTTTTATGGGTTTTTAGGGATTCCTGAGTGTGCGAACGAGTAGATCTCTGTGTCTCTATCTGTTTCTTGTGCCTTTTCTTGGGCTCTTTTCCTTCTGTTTGTTTGTTTTTGTCCTATTCCGATGTGTTAGCTTTTATTTTGTTTTATCATTATCCTTTAGAAGCCTGTTTGTTTTCTAATGAGAGAGAGAGAGAGAGAGAGAGAGAGAGAGAGAGAGAGAGAGAGAAAGGGGTGAATCTGGATGGGAGGGGAGGGGGAAGGAACCGGGAGGAATATAGGAAACTTTATTCAGTATATATTACAAGAGGGGAAAATCTGTTTTCAATAAAAAAGAGGGGGATGCACTCTGTCATTGAGGTATTGCACCACTGGACTAAATTTTTTTGGAGGTGGGGGGAGCATTTAGTCTTCAACTTATAACCAGATAAAATGGATGTTTTGTTATTGTTTTGAGACCTAGTCTTGTTATGTAGCTCAGTGTGGCTTTAGACTAGTGGCAATCCCCTGGCCTTGGTGCCTCAAGTCCAGAGATTACAAACATCTACTATCACACCTGGCTTGTAACTAATTTTCTAAAAGCAAATAAAATAAATATAAAGGTAATATTAAAAAAATGTGGGTAGACAGCTGTATGGTCTTAGGGCAAGAATATCCTTTCTCAGAAAGAAAAAAATACTGAAAATACCACTTGTTTACATAGAAACTGGACAGTGTTGTACAGCTAACAATACAATGGGTGTCTCTTCGGATCAACACAAAAGAAAGAATCTAAAAGATAAAAGGCATTATAAATGCAAAGCATTGAAAACCACCCAGGAACATGCAGAAAGGCCATGATCCATAGTGATTTACCCAAGGAGTGAAAGCGGGCTTAACAGATGAAAACCCTTCAAGCCAACACATTATATTAGTAAGCCTAAAACCAACTGCATACTCAACTCAACAGACGCAGACAAGGCCCAGGCTGTGGTGGTGTGACTGATGGTCAGGGTCTGGACCAGGCATTTCCAGGTTCAAACTGAAACAAAGGAGGCACACAAAAATTGCAAAGTAGCAACGAAACTGTTCAAAAAGGAAGCGGGGGGATAGATAAGAAAGAAAGACAGACAGACACTAGGACCTGTGAGGGTGGCCCATGGCTTCACTCCTGGCTTAGGAGACAGGTGGATCTCTGTCAGGTCAAGGCCAGCTTGGTTT
This sequence comes from Acomys percivali, assembly GCA_907169655.1. NCBI lineage: Eukaryota > Metazoa > Chordata > Mammalia > Rodentia > Muridae > Acomys > Acomys percivali. The sequence goes on along the minus strand of OU015758.1, from coordinate 25,304,726 downwards.
ACATAGCATGTCCCACGCCATTCTGACTGTCTCAAAAACAAAACAAAACAACCTCCCCTCGAAAACCCCAGAAAATTAGAGGAATAAATTGTCAAGAGTGATAGCTAGCTGCATTAGAAGGTACTCAATGACCCCAATTATTACTTGGGCTTCCTTTTATTGGGTTTAAGGGAGGGGAGCTTGTTTGCTAAGGGTCACGGCACAGGAGTTTCTCCGTTTTGATTGACAGGTTTGGATTATGTATACCTTAGCTCACTGAATGTCCTTTCGTAAATGTATCTGTTCTTAATCATGCGCACATCCAATTGTAGATAGGCCTAACGGGGATGTGAGGCATAAAGGCATAAACAGGATAGTCTAAAACTTCACTTAGAGGGCACAGTTCTCTTTACTGCACACATACTCAAAACTAGTCCAGGTTAGATCATTAGCCTTGTACTTGAGCAAAACTGGAGTATGACTGAGCAGAAACTGCCCCGGGCCTCACTGTCATGGGGTGGGGGTTGGGGCCTATAGACCTAGTGTATTGTTTCAAGTGGGGATATGTATAGGCTCTGTGCAGGTGGGGTTAGAGGTGACTCCATGCATTGGTGGAGAGACGTGTGCGTGTACATAGTACAAGCTGTAGTTCTCTCCTGCTTGCGTACATAGCCCATAGGAAGTGGACTCCCAGGTTGCTAAACTATTCTGTGTGCCTGCCGCAGTAGCACCGTAATCCCAGCACCTCGGGAGGGGGGGGTAGTTATTGAAGGAGGATTATGAATTTGAGGACAGCATGGACTACATAGTGAGGTCCTGTCTCAAAACCAAACCAAACCAAAACTTAAATTTGAAATAGAACATTGCCTCAATTCGACGAAGGATAGGTACAAAAACCATATAGAAAATGTCACAGTTTGTGGTAAAAAGACAACGTTATTTTTAGGAATAGGGATAAAGGTGAGGATGTCTGCTAGTCTCTCTGTCCCAGAACCTTCAAGACAGACAATCAAGAGAAGTAAAAAGCATTTGGGCTGAAAGGAAAGCTGTCAGTGTTTACAGATGAAATGATCTCATACATGGAAAATTGTATGCAGTGCACTAAGAGACAAATCCACAAGTTCAGCAGGGTTGTAGCATATAAGATCAATATATAAAATCAATGGCATCTTTGTACACTATCCATGAACAATCAAAACATAAAATAGTCCTAGGAAGTCAGTCATCTGCTTTCTGCCTTGACAATCTTGCCTATTCTAGCATGGAATGATTTTACTTTTTACTTCATTTTTGTTTTTGTTGTTTTGGAATGAGGTCTTACTGTTTAGCCCAGGCTGGCCTCACAGTCAGAATCCCCCCTGTCTCTGCTTTCTAAGACCTAAGATTGATTACAGATGTACCTATACATCAGGCGAATAGAGTGTTGCCTATGAAGCTCTTGACAACTGCTTTAATCACGGTGTTCTTGATGTTCTTCTGTGTGATAGTATGAATCAGTTTATTCCTTTTAACATCAAATAATAGTTTGCTTATCAATTCACCACGTGCAGGAAGTTGGATGGTTTCCACTTTGGGCTGTTGTAAAGATGCTGACATGAATATCCATGTACAATATCTTTTTACACTTTTTATTTATACAAAGGAATGGAACTTCTAGGACATATGATAGCCATGTTTAATTTTGTGAGCAAGTGTCAAACTGTCTTACAAAGTAGGTGTATCACTTTATGTTTTTACCTGCTGTGTGAGGGGTCCAGTTTCTCCACACTCTCACCAGCACTTATCTGCTCTTATGGGCTGACTATAAAATGTGCCCTGGGAGCTGAAGAGATGGCTTTGTGATTAAGAGCACTGGCTGCTGTTCCACAGGACTTGAGCTCGATTCCTAACATCCACTTTGCTGGTCACAACTGTCTGTGACTCCAGTCCCAACCATGACTTACTTCCTCCCACAAGGCCCAACTTCCTACTGCCATCATATGATGATTCCACCATGAATCCCTTGTTTGAGTCACAGCACAAGGACCCGATTCCTGACCCCAGATCCATCAGTAGGGTACCAGGACCTCAATGTATCAGCCCGTGGGACACAATTCATATTCAAGCCACGCAAGACTCCCATTTAGCTCCTTAATTTGGTTGCTTGTGGCTGACGTGACAAATCTAATACAAACTTGTCTATCTAAGGTACAGAGATTGGTTGTTTCTTTCCCCTAATCCTTTTCTGGTCTTAGCTTCAGGGTCACAAGTTCACTGTTGTAGATGGTATGAGGTAGGGTCCTGTAAGCTTTACAGAAAAGGCTAAGTATTCCCCAGTTGAAATGCTGACACTGAATCTATAAAGATATCCTCTTTTTCCTCTGTTTGGTGAGAAGGGGTTCTTAGGGCCTAAAGGCTGGCCTTATACATGCTGTATAGCTAAGTTGATCTTGAAGTTCTAAGCGACGGGACTGCAGGTGTGTACCACCATGCTTGGTTTAATGTTGTGCTGACAATTAAACCCAAGGCATGTGCATTTTACGCAATCGCTTTACCTGAACTTTACTGAACATACACCTAGCCAATGTTAAAAGAATAATAATAATGTTTCCTCTAGGTTGTATGCCGAAGGTGTAGGCCAAAGAGGTCTGCCTCTTGGCAATCCTCTAAAATGCCATTAAATCACTGTCACAGAGTCACAACAACTGCGGGTGGTTTTCATATGGAAAAACTGCTAATCTTCCAGTTTGCCTAACTAAAAGATGTTTTAATTTTTTTTAAATGTTGTATTGTACGTACTTGCTATTGTGGGTATATCCACATATGTGAGGTTCATGTGCAAGTGTGTGCATATGTATGTGAAAGACCACAGGCCGAAGTCTAGTGTCTTTTCTACACAGTTCGCTGCCTTCTTTAAAAAAAAAGAAAAAACAAGTTTCTTTTCTTTCTTTCTTTCTTTTGAGACAAGGTCTTTCCCTGCACCTGAAGCTCTTCCATTTAGCTAGGCTAGGCGGCCAATGGGCTTAGGAACTGCTTAGCTCCGACACCTCCCCACCCCCACACACACCATAAGAAAGAACAGTTTTTACTACACAACATGGGCACTGGAGATTCAGAGCATTGAAAGTAAAGCAGTTTATTGTATGTTCTTTCAAAGTTCAAGCAAAAGGAACTGGAATGTCATTTGCCTCAAAAGAGTGGTTATTCTACTTCTCCGCCCCCAATTTCCATAATGACTAAGTTCTTTAGGGAGGTACCATCTGCCCACTCCAAGTTTCCCACCTGTCTGAGGTTTGAGATCCTTGCCCTGCCCTCACTGCACCCCCACTTCCTGATCTGTGGGATCAAGCACATACGTAACAGATTGTCTTTAACTTTTCAACTCTAAGATAAATTAATAAGTGCTCAGGCAAGCAGGTAATAGCTGGCAGCTGGAGAAGCCAGGGTTCTAATGCCTCCTGCTTGCTCTTACTTCACTGATGGCCTCTAAACATATCACATGCTGAAAAGAAACCATAGCAGTGTGTTCCTTATATCTCCAACCCCTGGGATTGGAGTTACAGGTACACTTTGGCTGAGTGCTGGAAGATATGAGCAGCCAGTCTCCAAAGGGAGAAACAACTGGTTCACTTTTCCTCTACCTTGTCCGGCCAGGTCCTGAGTCAGTTCATCAAATAGCCCTGGCCTATATTCAGGGTGGATCTTCCATACTTACCCTACTGGCGCATCCTAGAAGTAACACATGACTAAGTCTTTAGCTTGCCCCTTAATCTAATAAGATGACACCAAAAATTAAACATCACAGACTGGCTTCCTGTCATCTTTGACTCTGTGGGCCACTGGCTTCCAATTCCAAATCTGAGCGGGTCTTTGATCCAGCCCAAGCCATATGCACCCAACACTCTAAAGTGAGAAATTACAGAAAGACTCACAGTTTCCGGCCTCCACTGTAGAGGGAGGCCTTAACTGTACAGGAAGAATCGTGTGATGGGAAATTCCCCCAATCTTGGGAAGGGAGTCCAGAGGGTGAGCATCTAAATCTCACATGATGTTTGCCACAGTGAGCTCACAGAGCTTTATATAGCTTTGTATCCTGCATTCCCCTCCTATATTAAAATCACGACCGCTCTCCTAAAACACAAGCTATGCTTCAGCATCTAACATTTCAATAACTGTGCCATAACCATCTCATCTCAATCAGGAAAAGGCAAATGCTACATCAATTGTTCCCAGGAAGGTGTTCAAAGCGCTGCAGCTGAAGGGGAAAAGCTTCCTTGTCTTGCAGGGCACCCAGAGTCTTCAGCCAGCTTGAGCTGGCTCTCAGCAGGGAGAAGGCAGCCTCCCTGTAAGCCTTCATGGCTTGAGGTACTGCCAGACATGGCCTGCTAAACTGGAGTTAGGCAAAATAAGATGGAAAAGGGCAGGCGCAGGAGCTGCCTCTGCCTGCAAACCGAGGCTCACAGGCCATGTCTGCAGGAGCTGGAAGGGAGAACTGTCCAACAGCAAAGGAACTCCCAATTTACCTGATCACGTCTAGTCAGGAGATTTCAGCTTTGAGGCACACAGTGCCTAAGGAAGGTCCCAGGTTCTATTGACATTTCAGGCCTCAGAGTCTGGCCTTTGGCCCCAGGTTCAGGGCCAGCCGGGGGCTTAAAAAGAGTAAGGTGAGCTTCAGTCATAGAAATCACAAGTGGAATGCTAACAAAGCCAGATAGAGTGGTGCATGCCTGTAACACCAGCACTGAGGGGGTTGAGGCAGGAGTGTCAGGAGTTTAAGTCCAGGACAAGCTACAGAGGAGGATCCTGTCGTCCCCCCCATCCCTGAAAAGGAAGGCGATAAAGAGATGGCTCAGTGGACAGCATACTTGAAATCAATCCCCAGAACCCAAGGGAGAAAGCCTCATGTGGGGGCCTGAGTTTGTAACTCCTAGGCATTAGAGGCAGACTCAAGTGGATTTCTGGAGCTTTACCAGCTAACCAGGATAGCTTGTGAGAGACTCTGTCTCAAAAACAAAACAAAACAACCAAGAAACCAAAGAACCAACCAACCAAGTAACCAACTAATCAACCAACCAACCAACCAACCAACCAACCAGCCAACCCAGTAACCCACCAAACAACCAAACAACCAAGAAACCAAGTAACCAACCAACCAACCAACAAGTAACCAAGCAACCAACCAACCAACCAACCACCAAGATAGATGGTACCTGAGGAATAATACTTGATATTAACCTCTGGCCTCTACATACATCACCCCTCCTCCACCCCTGCCCCCACATGCACCTGTACACATATGCCACACATACACATACATGTACACATTCACAAAGAAGAGAAAGAAAGGAACAGGTCACGAAGTATAGCAGGGCTGCCAGTGAGGGGCCAGTGAAGAGAGTGGAGGCAGGATTTACAAGGCCCAGGCATCAACACTGTCACAGCATCAGCTGTCAACTCCAGGCTCTAGTTCTTTAAGTTGTTCTGACTAAGTTTAAGCCCGGGGGCTCCTGGGAACTCAGTTTCAGTGCAAGGATTGACAGAACAGCTTGAGATGGAGCCCCCAGTGAGGACCACTTCAGGGGTGGAAATATGACAGGATATGTCAGCGAGGGTTGTGACTTTTGTGTCAGGGATTACAGGAAAGGCCAGCCCAGTTGCCAGGTACACTAGCTGCATAGGAGGACTCAGGAACTTTCTTTGTTAAGCAGTGACTTCTCCACTTCTGCCCGCAATGCCTTTGCCAGTTTAGCTTCCCTTCCGGTCTACGCATCAAGGATTTCCTCAACATAAGGATTCGGTTATCCTAGCCACACTTTATAAGTAAGTGGCTCACTTAGAGTCTGCAACTTGTTCAGTGTTGAAGGATCCAGTGAACCAATGTAAAACCAAAATCCGCAGCAGGCGACAGAACCCTGCAGCACCACTCAGAGGTAGGAAGCACCATTCTACTGCATGGAACTGGGTTCCATGGAATTTTAGTGGTAAGAGAAGCGTCCACGCAGTGTGTCGTTGGCCTGTTTTGTCTTGATTCACTAACATGAAGAGAAAGCCTCATGGACCACACTGTAATCACACTTGCTCTTCTTTCTGCACAAACATGGCCACTCCTGCGGGGCTGAATCTGCAGAGGGCTGCTCCTGAAGGCTGCAGAAATGCCTTATGATAAGCCTAGTCCCCATCTCTCCAGGGACATGCCACATCTGCCCACAACCACTGGCTGGGCCTGCCTTTTAAAAATAGATATTTTTGCACTATTTAAACGACCGATTTTCTTACTGTCACAGTCAGTCTAGTTTGAGCTGGTGGTAAAAGGAGGTTTCAGAGGTTTTTTTCCACCACAAGGTTATTTAAAGTTCTTTGAGCAGCCGCCAGACCTTCATTTAGCATTTTAATAAACTTCCTGGGCCAAGGAGTAATTTTCCTGTATCCTTTTTGTCCTCGGCATGAAGTAATAGCACAAAAGAGGGTCATCACTTTTTAGGCCAGTCATCTGCATCAATTATAAAATTATCCTTATGAATAACCAGATATAAGGCCTGGCATAGAGAAAAGGGAAGCAGTTTTCTTTTGGCGATTAACATGAAGAAGGGAGGTCAGAGACGCATCAAGGATTTAAGGTACCAGTGGAAGCATTTTTTAAAAAAAGATAGTTAGAAAGGACATTTAAAAAACTGCACATACAGTCAAGTTATAGCAAGATAACTAGAATTGAATGGCTAAACATTTGCTTACTTTGTGGTGTCCTTATCAGGGCCTCACTAAAGGCAGAAGTACCAACAGGAGTCACACGGTGATATGGAAATTGGTCTCCAAGACAGTTAGTTGTAAGGCTCCCCCAGAGGACTTTTTTTGGAACCTGCATCCCTGGGTGCAGTGTGATGTCACTTTCTCAGTGTTTCTAGGCATTGGGCCAAAACTCCACTTCAGGAAAATAATTGCGAAAATGTTTAAATAATTTGTACGAGGTCTGTGAAAGCAAAGAAAGGCTGCCTTGCTCCATCCCCCAAGGAGACTGAAGACCCAATCAATGTTAGGCCGCATAACACTGTTTAGACAGAATAATTATCAGTCTTTCCTCTTCTCTTTCATTATTAAACTGAGGCCAGTTCCCTCTGCGGGTTTCACCTGGCATATGGAAAGGCTGTTGGTGCTAAGTCTGCTTTACAGATGTTCAAGTAAGCTGAGTAAATTCACAGTTTACTGAATTGGCTCATTCAGGGATGTTATTTGACATGAAGTGTCTTCTATGTCATGATTGGCTTTTTTTTTGTTGTTGTTGCTGTTGTTGCTTTTCTTTGTGTTATAACCACGAAGGGTGGATTATATAAAATGGCTTAAATGGCATGAAGGATTTTCGAAAAGCTATTCTGGTGCCGAGATGTCATAAGTTATTGATGCTAGCATTGAGCTCAAAGGACCCTAAGTGACAGCGCCATCAGAAACACACACAGAAGGATGCACGGGCTGTGAATAATATTAAGACAAAAAGAGTAAAGCCACTTAAATAATATTAGAGTCATCAATGCATGAATTACAGTGCAATTGTTTCTTTAGGGGACTATCCAAAGTATCATTTGAATAGATTAATGCAGCTCTTATAAAGATTCTTGAAATGGCTTTATCTCATTTTAAGAGACATGGCTACCTATCTATCATCTGGTGTTTCATTGACTTTGATACTTCAGGAATAGATACATCGAATAAATGGCACTGTGAAACTTCAGACAAGAATAACTTCCCCTTTGCCCCACCTCCCACTACCCACTTGGAACACACACTACAGACTCAGTGCAACATGTTACTGCCTTTTCACCCAGGCTATCATGTATCTTAAAGATGTCTATGCACACTCATAGTTACATATGCATACATAGTATTAACTAATAAGATGTCTTTGGCCACTTCACCATAATGTGTTTAGATTAGTAACTAAAATGTCTAGTTTTCAGCTTAGCTCCAGTTTTATTTCTCTGTCCTATGACCAGTATGTGACACCCTGAGTAATTGGGTCTTATCGTCAAGATCTTGTGGACAACCAAGAGTAATGGCAATAACCTGTATTTGTTTGGGGCCTCCAAGCTCTCCTTGAATGACAAGTCATTGGGGAGTTACCCCATACCTGGTACTGGGGTTTTCTCTTAATAATCATGGCTTTTGGGAGTAGCATTATCTGTCCATTGAGGAGATATATGTTTATTTTTAATACATATTTTATTACATATTATATTTAATAAGATTATAATATAGTAGGTTCCATGTGGCTTTTTCATATATCCTTAGTAGTTTGGGTTACCCCTCCCTCTGTCCCAATCTCTTCTCTATTTTCTTATCCTTTTTTCATGCTTAGATTTTTCTACTCTCAGTATCCTCCTCACCTCCATTTTCATGTCCAAGTATGCTCTTCTACTCTAATTCTCTAAAATAAATTTTTTAAAAGTTTATTTATTCTATGTATATGAGTGCTTTATTTGCATGTACACCTGCACACCAGAAGAGGGCATCAGACCATGTGGTTGTCAGGAATTGAACTCAGGACCTCTGGAAGAGTAGACAATGCTCTTAACCACTGAGCCATATCTCTAGCCCCTTTACTTCTTCTCTTAAGGACTCCTTTCCCCCCTTTAATGGCCTCTTTTTTGCTTTTACCAACATTCTATGTTAAACATACTATACTCAACATTTGTATTTAGGATCCTTATATAAGAAAGAATACACAATGTTTGTCTTTCTGAGCCTAGGTTAACCTCATTTAGTATAATATTTCCAGATCCATCCATTTTTTCCCCTGCAAATGTCATTCTTCTTTACCACTAAATAAAATTGTATTATTGTACCACATTTTTGATAATCATTCATCCCCCTGTTGGTTATCTGGGCTGATTTCACATATCAACTGTGGTGTATAGAGATGCAAGGAACATGGAAATGCAGTTACTCTTTTATAGGGTACAGAGACTTTTGACTAAGTCCAGGAGTGGTATAGCTGTGCCATATGGCAGTTCTTTTTTATTTATTTATTTATTTTTTTTTTGAGGATTTCCATAGTGGCTTCAGTAGTACCAGAAGGTGCTATGAAAGCTGGTAGAGGAGAAAAGTCATCAATAGTCTTACCAAACTGTGAACTATAATAATGACCTGTCAAACAAAATGTGTTCTCTGCAACAGTGGCACAAAAGTTAATGGGCAAACAACCACTTGCTGATTGAATTTGAGGCCCGCTCTCTTGAAGGAATTCATGTTTGGTTCTGTAACCCTAGTAAAGAACCTGTGCCTGAGGAGACCATGGGCCCTAAATGGGAATCTACTACTGTTTTCTTGCTAAAGGATCAGGTTGTTAAACTGCTTTAGTAGTACTCATGTTTATGCTGAAACATTAGTGCTGTACCTAATCATCACTAGAGAAACTTTTTACTGCCATAGATGGCCATTGGTAGAGTGCTTGATCATAAATAAGAGTGTCTTATGGGCTGGAGAAGTGGCTTAGTGATTAAGGGCACCGCCTGCTCTTCGAGAGGTCCTGAGTTCAATTTCCAGCAACCACATGGTGGTTCACAAACATCTATAATGTCATCTGATGCCCTTTTCTGCAGATAAAGCACTCATAGACAATAAATAAATAAATAAATAAATCTTTTAAAAAAGAGTGCTTTATCATTCTCTCTAAAACTTTTGAGATGTCATGGATGAGGGCATGGGAAGAATATAAAAATCAGATTGGGAAAGTGTGAAGCAAAAGCAGTGTCTTCTGGGTAAGAGATATCCAGTGCACTCATGAACTCACTGTAGCACTGGTTATCTGCACAAGACTTAGACCTATCAACGTTTCATCATGAATGGGGGGAAGGAACCATGAGGTTCCTCCAATCCCTGAGGGATTGTTGGCAGTTAATAGTTCTTGGAGGAAGGAGTGTCATTTTCCTTAGTGGTGTAGCCGCTGATGGGTTATCTTTGACTCAATAAGCAAACTCCTACCCACATTTAGTCAAGAAACTCTAATTAAACTTAGTGGATCATACACAAAAGGAAAACATCAAATTAGGATGCTTGGGAAGAAGGGATTCAGTGGGAGAAAGAAGAGAGAGGATAATGGGAGGATGGTAAAATTCATTTTATAAATGAATGGAACTGTCAAACAGTCTTTAAAAATGTCTACTATTATGTGAGCCCAATCCAGCTACTTAATAACTAGATCAGGAGGATGACAAATTCCAGGACGGTCCAGGGTACATATGCAGATTCCATCCCATAAAGAGAAAAAAATCTAGTCATCTGCAATAGTTAAAATCTGACTTGAACTGGGAATGTTTTCTCCTATTTTGAACTTTCCATGGGAAATAATAAGAAGTTGGCTGGCTTATTCTTTTTCGCTGTCACTCTCACTGTGAGATCTAACCTCTTAAGAGTTGGGAGGTCAGTATTTAAAGTGTGTAAACCACAGAAAGGAACATTTTTACAGTTTCTTATTTGCTTGCTTAGCAGTTTAAGATAGGATTAATACTATAGGATTCAATCTTTAAAATTTTATTTATTCCCTTTATTGATCATATTTGTTCTTTGACAATTTCACAGGAATGTAATGCATTCTGTTTACCCTCACATGCACCCATCCTCCCATCTATGTGATGCCCCCTCAATAAGTTTTTCCCCATATTCATGTCTTTTTTGTTTCATTGTATGACCCACTAATTTTAACCAGGACTGTGTCACCAAAGCTGGAACTATCCATTGGAGCCTTCTGGGGTCAGCCTCAGACACACAGTTGAAGACAAGGACAATTCCTAACCTAGCATCCATCAGTAGCCAATAGTTCAGCCGAGAGAGTTAGAGCCTCAGGAGAGACTCATCTATGCTTGGTTGATAGGTGCAGATTTGTGCTGGCCCAGCGCAGGTCAAGTTTGCAATGGCTGTGTCATAGCTTGTGCTTTTGTAGCCATTTTAGCTTACTTCTTTCCATTCCGTCTTTCTTGATGCTTCTTGAGCCTGACAGGGGGTGGCACAAATGCCTTGCTTAGGGCTGAACAGCCACCGTTGCTTGCTCTTAGCATCTAGAGCTGCCATAAGTGCCTGCATTCAGTGCTGTTCATTGTCTGGTTCAGGTGCTTCTAAGGGCCACTCTTAGAGTTCTTTATTGACTTCCCTAAATTTAGCAGCCCCAATGTTTTGTAAGTACCAAGAATAATAGTCTGTAATGCTAACCCTTGAACTTATTCCCAGCCCATGTAGTTGGCCCAGTGGTACACATAATGGCATATGCATCTCAGAAGCAAATAGTGGGATTCTTCCTTCCAACCATGGGCTACATAAAAGCAAAGCCTACTGCTGGTATGAAGCACTGACAGTTTTATCTATAGAAATCCTCAGAGGTTCAGAGTATCCTTGTCCTAAACTATGAGACTGCTTGCTCTTGATCAAGAATAAGAAACCCAGTTTCCTCAGGGATGATGGTCTTCTGTCACTCTGTCAACACTATGGAGAAAGAAGACAAGGGGGTCTTTGTGGCTCTGAAGCTATGGGTTCATTGGACACTGCCATCTGCAGGGTGCAGAGACGACATTGATCATGTTGTGAAATCAACAAGGCCTGGTGGAGAAGAAGGAAAATGGAATGTGATATTAGATCCTGGAGTTAGCTGATGCCTAAGTCACTTGACCTCTCAGCCCTAGGTCCCTACCTGTTGAATATAAATGGAAGATAGATGATATAAAAGGATGTGACGTGTATAATATTCCTGGTAGAGTCCCTAGCTTGTCATAGGTAATCTGTAAATGGGAATTCTTTCCCATCCATGGCTATTTCCTTTTTGTTTTCCTTGGAAAATCCTCTTTCACAATGACTAGCTATTGTTTTTTTATAATTTGTTTTATATTAAAATTTGTCAAGTCTGGTAAAATACCACTGTTACTATCTATTTATTCCCTGGAATGCAATGCCTTGCCCCAACCATAAGAAAATCACTAAAGGATAACATTTTCAATACGCATAAGCAAATGTTTTGTGTCAGTACATCACATGAGAAATGTACCATCATTTAACCTGTGCCAATTAGTGTTAAAATTCAGTTCAACATATTGAATAGCTCAACAACAAAAGATTGACATGTGCCTGGTGAACCTGCCACACTTCAATAGATAATCAACACTTTCTTCTGTTTAGTGAGAAAGAGAACATGCCACACTGAGTAAAATGTCACAGTAACTTGCTTGAGTGTAGGTGACTGGCAGGGGCATTGAGATATGACTTCTGAGACCCTCCCAATAACATTTTTTCTCTTACCAATGAGTAAATGAAACATGAGTCTCTGAGCAGGTAATGCTAGATAGAAGTGCAGAAAAGAAGGAAAATCAAACTGAGAAGGAGTTCTGTCAAAAGAAAAATCAATAATTTTGTTGCTGAGAAATTGCTACCATCCTTATCCAAGAGAGGGTGGGAAGGTCAGACCACACTAACTTGTGTGATCAATGAGTTTATAAAGTAGCCTGTGTCGGGAGACTAATTTAATTGGCTACTTTAAGTGTGATAATGTACCACACTTCCTACATATTTTTTCTTTTATTAAATTCTTAAAATTAAGCTGAGTGTAATGTGCATCACATCTACCTTAATGATACAAACAGCACCAATGACTGCCAGGACATACAAACATTCATTATTATTATTATTATTACCAATGTCTACCCAAAATATTAAAAACAAAATGAGATATTTTTTCTTCTTGACATTTTGGACTAGTTCAAGTCATACCAGGATAAAAAGAGATGATTTTTGTTCTACTACCTTCCACCCCAGGATACTTGCACCCTCCTACACATTAACTTCCCCTTCTGTTGCTCCCAAATTGCAAGTTGAATAGTCAAGCTGAGGTTTAAATTAAAGACTTTACATTGCCCATATATATAGTCACCTAGATGTACATTCTTGAGTTTAAACTCAGTTTCCCTCATCCCTGTCAGCTGTAGGGTATGAATGTCCCAGGTCTAGCCCTTTCATATTACAAGGAAGAAAGATCATTTTAACAAAACTGTGTATATACCTGACCTCTCTCATAAAAATAATGGGGAGATAGGAAAGCTCTGAAGTGTACAGTTTAAAATAATATGCAACAGTATAATCCAGATTGGATTGTTTCCAGACTGCTAAAGAGGGAACAAAAGTCAGTACAAGACAAAACCCTCAAGAAGTGTTCACAGAGGCAAAGCCTGGTGGTGCAGAAAGCCCGTGAGCCCGAGCTTCCCACATGCAAGCTTGATTTCTGAATGGAAGGAGGGCATTGGAAAACACGTGATGAAGCCCAACACAGTTAATACCATGCTTTCGAGTGAGGATCTTGAGGGGCCGCAGTGGAGTTTATACCAAACTATCATCAGATACAAGCCAAAGAGTCCCCCAACATCAACCAAGGTTAGGAGACTTTTAAGTAGGGAGAGACATGCTATATTTTTGCTAGTTTGTTTCCTTAACCTTCAAGAGGCCCCTAAGGGCTCTAAATCAAGGTGCTTAGAAAGGTTCAAAAGGATATCAGCAACAGGAACTCTCTTTTTCCTCAAAGTTTGGATATTAACTGGTAGCCTGTATCCCCAGAATTTCATCAAGAAAAGCAGAAAGCCTGCTTCCCACTCTCATGCCTGCATTCAGTCCTATCAGGTGTGTCCAACCTTTTAACACTGTGACACCATGTTGTCACCTACAAAGTCCACACTTGAGAATTACAAACTCACAACCAAGTCTCTCTCTCTCTCTCTCTCTGAAAAAAAATTCCCTCATAATTTTTAAAGTAAGTTTATGGATTTTATGTTGTGTCACATCCATCACCATCTACCACATCTGACCCATGGTCCACAGACTGGACACCTGAATGTGTTCTCTACCTCCAAAGGACATCCTGAATCCAACTCTTCCTTTGTAGCTTCCCAAATCACACCCACCAGGCACCATCTCCACTCTCCCAGGTTGATGTCACACCCTGTAGGAGGTTGCTCTGTCACTGTTCTCACTAGGACCTCTGGATATTCCAGGCAGCTAGAGGAATCTTGCTAAAGCGTATTCATGTTATACACTTCCTCCTGAAGCCATCCTAGAGCCTCTCATGTGTCCCGACCAGCAGGGCTTCGACTAAAGCTCGGGAGAATCAGCTGAATGAGGGACAGAACACAAGACACGAAGAAGGAGATCAAGTCTGAATGTTGATCAAGCTCTCAAACTTTTATTTTTCAGGCAGCAATTTTTATAAGGCAGGAGACAGGGAAGCATATTGCTATGGCAACCCAGCTACAGGCTATCTCAAAACATGGGAAATTTCAGGCAGGGTTATAACGTTCTGCCTCACAGAATATCTTGCTCTATCTTTGTCTAGTCTAACTGCTAAACCATAACAGAGTCAGCTGATGTCTGGTAAAAGGCAAGCTCAGGGAGAAACAGAAACTTAAAGGTGCAGTCTTGGACAAGATGGCGACACCCTGGCCGTATAGCCCATGGCCCCCCACACTCGTGACCCAGCAGATTCCTGTGCTTGTCGAAGCTCTACTCAAGGTTGTATCACCTGCCTTTCTTTTCACACAGCCCATCTTTATCCCTGGCTCCACTTACTTTGCCTATGGTGACTTCTTGATATTCTACTCAAATCAAGACCATTTCACTTTCCGGATCTACTAAGAAGACTGTTGTCTGGAGTCCTTACTTGGTCCTCATTCTCATCTTGTGGATTTCAACTGTAGATAATCTTCCTGAGAGCTTTCCCTTGAGCAGATGGGCAACAGCTTCCACCTATTGCATACTCTTTATCAAGGCTTGGTGCAGTCAGAAGATCACAGGTATCTCCCAACATGTTTATCATCCCTTTCCTTGGGGGGAGTATAATCTCGAGGGTAAGCACTCTTACTTGGCTGTGCCCGTGATGCTCAGAACAAAGCGTGACACATAGTAGATCCTTGTGGCCATGGGACTGAACATCAAGAGTGATGTCATGATTTATAAACACACTGTGGAATAACAAAACCAAGCTGCTCAGCACCATCATTCACCTTGACTATTTACTTTGAGAGGGATATCAGAAGTCCATCCTCCTGGCAATTTTGAAATGCAAGACAACTGATATGCATTACACTCACCATTCTAGCCTATATGTCTCAAAAAGGTAATGACTCATCGTGGAGATGTTGTTGAGCCCTTTGCCCTTTGTGGCCTCCATTCCCTCAGCCTCTGCTTCTACAAATGTGATTGTTTTAGATTCCATGTATTAGCAAGAGCATGTGGCACTTACCTTTCAATGCCTGGCTTGTTTCACTTAATGTAATGACTTTCAGGTCTGTCAATGATGTTGCAAATGACAGAATTGCCTTCAGTTTAAAATCCAGACAATGTTCTCTTGTGAATAAATGTCACATTTTCTCTACCCTTTAATGTGCTGATAGACACTTGAGGTTGGTTTCATTACTTGGACATTGCAAGTAGTACTGAGGTAAATGTGGGGATGCAGACATACCTTTGATGAACTACTTTCAAATCTTTTGGGCAAATACTCACAAGTGGTAGTATATTTTTAATTGTGGGGTGCTTCCCTATAGCCTTTTACATAAAGAGAAACTAAGACTAGCTCAAGTTAAGTTATTTTTTCCAATGCCTCCCACCTAGTTGCTTCCTGCACAGTACAATAAATAATTATTGTAGGGGGGAATCATCTCCATCAAAAGCCTGAATTTGCAATTTCCCGCAACCTTAGTCATGCAACTCCCCAACTCCTGGTAACAGCCATTTTATCACAGCTTTTTTTTTCCTCACAGCAGTTTTTCTCTTTCTTGTTAATCCAAAACACATTGACATTTCTTTTATCAGGTACTTGACTGTTCAAAATAAGTGGGGGTTATTTTTTTTCTTCCAAGATAACTAAAGCTTACCAGTTAAATGTCAATTTTTCATTTGTTTAAATCATGTTTGATAAGATACTTCTAAAATGTATTCACATTTCTCAGTCTGCTGAAACAGAGACTATTTAGTATAGTTTAATGTTTTTTGAATAACATGCTAAGTTTTAGGAAATCAGTTATTATTCCCAACAAAAAGAATTGTCTATCTTTCATGACAAGATGTGTTTGGCCCTGTGAAGAAGGAAAATGTGGAACCTCCACTAAGTCACAAGATGATGACGTCAGAGCGCGACACTGGCCAGACTCCTATGTGATCAGTGGGCAGCACGCCAAGCAGCTGACCAGTGTGGTGTCCTACATACATAGACAACAGGCATCAACATATATTTACTGAATAATACTTGATGGCCGACTGAGTGGTATAGAGTTTGTTTCTTTAAATGACTTCAAGTTAAACAATAATGGCATTACTGACTTGTGCGTTGAGTTGTACATGCATTGGCTTAATTTAGCCTCAGAAAACCCTATGAATTCCATCTACCATTTTATGGCTGCATGTAATAAATGCAACTGAGGTGGCTTAACCAAATATGGGTCTGATTTTCATATCATCAGTAAGAGCCTAGTAGTCAGAACACAGTGGTCTATATCTTGACTATATCTTGAAGGAGCCATGCTTCTCCAGATGTTGGGAAGCTGCTTCTTCCTGATGGAAATCTTTTCCTTGTCTCTCATGAGGCTCAGGTCACTTGCGAGATTCATACAGCCGCTCCCTGAGACTACGTCGGTAATAGACAACTGTGGGAGAGGAGACATTTCGGTAGTATCGCTGCCTGCCAGCTGCACAGGGGACTCAGTGATGCACACCTCCTGGATTGTCTTCCATACTGGAGCAGGCGTTTTTGGTGAGTCAGCTTCCTGGGTCACCTGTACTCTTACAAATAGCCTCAATAAACTCACTGGATGGAATTATTTATTCATTCTGTCATTGCTTCCTTTCTCTGGTATGAATAGAAATAGATTCACCAGGAAAAAGAATTTCAATGCTAGAGAGAAAGAGGGTATGATGTTGGCCCAGAGGCTGAAGATTCCTGCAGGATATCTATGTTAGAGCTTCAGGGCAAGATCCTTTTCTTTTCAGCCTTTTGCTTTTTAGGTCCTCAGCTGATGAAATGATCTACATTGCTGAGCACAATCTCCTTAACTTAAAGTAAATGCTAATTACATTTATAGAGCACTGACATCAACATTTAGATAGCTGAACAAAAAGCTGGGCATCACCACCTAGCCAAGTTGATGCATGAGGTTCGCCATATGCAATTCAGTAATTAAAGATAAACAGAGTCAGGCTGTGGTGGCACACATCTATTTTTTTAAAAAACTTTCTATGGATTCTTTGTGAATTTTACATCATGCATCCCAATCCCACTCATTTTTTAATCCCTTCATATCCACTGCAGAAGAGTGGCAAGACCAACTCTCCCAAGCTCATGCCCTCGGAGCCAGCTTACCCACCCCACCATCGTTACCGCCCGGCCACCAGGGCCAGCTCTACCGGGTGACACACATCATGAATCCTAGCACTTAAGAGGTACAGGGAAGTGGATCTTTTTGAGTTCAAGCCCAGCCTAGTCTACAAGGATGAGTTCCAGGACAGGCAGGGCTACACACGGAAACTGTGTCTTGAAACCAAAAAACAAACAAACAAAAATGTAAACGAAATAATTAAAAATGGGCAAACAAATAAAATAGACCTTTTTTTCCAATGAAGATATACAAATAACCAAGGAACACACTAAAAATGTTCAACATTATAATTCATTTGTGAATTACCAGTCAAAAATCATGTCAAAGGGGATGGGAATGCGACTCACTGCCAGAGTTCTTCTTTAGCAGGTTAAAGAGGCCCTGGGTTTGATGCTTAGCCCTGAAAAAGAAACACACACAGCCAGGCATACTGGCGCCCACCTTTAATCCCAGCACTCAGGGAGGCAGAGGCAGGCGGATCTCTGTGAGTTTGAAGTTAGCCTGGTCTACAAAGCGAGTCTAGGATAGCCAAGGATACACAGAGAGACCCTGTCTCAAAAAACACAACAACAACAACAAAGGAGAAGCACACACACACACACACACACACACACACACACACACACGAACACACGAACACAAACAACATACACATACAATATCCCATTCAGTAGGATTGGACATGACAGTGATTGTGCTTCTGTGTCTGTGTCTCTGTGTGTGTGTGTGTGTGTGTGTGTGTGTGTGTGTGTGTGTGTGTGTGTAGGCCAGAGGCCAATCTCTTTTCTGAGAGTCTATCTCTCGGATCTGGAGCTTACACGTGAAGTTTGCCTGGCTGGCCTGTGAACTCCGGGGATTCATCTGTCTCTGTGCTCCCCTGACCCCCGTGTTATTATAAGTACCCACTAGTGCAGCTGGCTTCTCCTTAAGTACTGGGAATCAAACTCATGTCCTCATGCTTGCACAATAAACACTTTACCAAGTGAATTACCTTCCCAGTCCCATCAACTATTTTTTTTTAAAGAAAAAAATAATGGACATCAGAAAGGATAAAAATAAACCTGAGGCCTCATTATACAGGCATTTTGGCTACTATAATTCACTAGTATGGACAAAGGGATTTAAACAGTAGAATATATGTCTTGCTGTTCTAATGGCTAGAATTTTGAGACCTGATGACAGAGTAAGATCCCAGGGAATCTCTTTTTGACTTGCAGATGTCCCTGACTGTCACTGTGTTCTCACATGGTGAAGAGAGAAATCTCTGACATCGTTTATACTTTCTATGAGGGCATTAGTCATGCTGTCTCCACCCTCGTGACTTCATCTAAATCTAATTACCACCCAAAGATATGTCTTAATATCATCACAGAAGCTAGGGCTTCAGCGTATGAACTTTTGGGGGATTAAAAAAATTTAGTCCATAACACTGACACAATGCTGAGGGGCAGGTAAAATGGCACGGCCTCTATAGAGAGAAGTTGGCAATGTCTCAGTAAATTGCACAAAGAATTGCTGTACGGCTGAACAATTTCCTTTCTAGGCTCATACTTAAAAGAACAGACAACAAGTTAACATTTAAATATACAAGTGCTCATAGCAGCTATGTTCACAATAGCTAAAGACTGAAAACAGCCCAAATGCCTACTAATAGATAAATGTGATGTAGACATCTAAACAAAATGTGATGTGTCAATGCTGTACAATATTGTGGGCCTAAAATGCATACACATGCTACAGAACAGGTCAACATTGAAAATATACCAAGTGCAATACACCAAGTGCTGAGAACATCCTGTGCATTACTATTTATGGAAACTGCTCAGAACACACAAATCAACAAAGAAAGATTTGTGATTGCCTAAGACCCAGAGCAGGGGATTATGGGAGTAGCTGTGAGTGACTTTGGAGCTTCCTTTTTGGGCGATGAAAACATTCCAGAATGACATGGCAGTGATGATAATACAGTGATGTAGAATATTTACTAAAAGCCCAAATTTTGTGCTGTGTGAATTGTGTTTCAGTCACATTGTCATACAGCAAAGAGAAACACCCTACACACCATGCCTATCATTTTGACAAGTTCGGGAGTTGTAGACGCCTTATTGCAAGTGGATAAGGGGCCTCCAGATACTCAAAGTGTACCTAAGCAATACAAAAGAATTCAGGCAGAAGGAACTTGGGGGCAGGTATGATGTCCTTGGAACTTCCTGTTGACCTTCCTAAGTCTCAGAATTCAATGTGGAAACACTGCTTGGGGACATCTGGTAGAGACATGATAGTATATGTCAGAGTTTCACGCTTGCCCTAAGGGGCTCTCACAGGTCATCTGAAGTATTAGAAAATGCCTAGTGTTATTTGACACTCTTGTCAGAGACCTAGTGATGAAGAGAGAGACACACTGGGAAAACCTAACTGCCTAGAGATGCTAAGAGCTTTTGTGAATAACGGCTATGGCTCTGTCCTCTAAAATATGACAAGATCTGTATATTTAGTCACATGATTCACATAGAGGAACTTGGACCAGTACTGTGTGAAGGAGAGGAGCTCAAAGAACTCAGAACGACCACCGTGTGGAGTGAGCGTGGCTTCAACCCAGAGCCCAGCCTGAATGACTGAGAAGTCACAAGCTGACCAGAACAGGAGAAACGCGTGATATGGAGATTCCTGGGGTT
Organism: Acomys percivali; assembly: GCA_907169655.1. NCBI lineage: Eukaryota > Metazoa > Chordata > Mammalia > Rodentia > Muridae > Acomys > Acomys percivali. The sequence continues at coordinate 25,284,706 of OU015758.1, read as the reverse complement.
TGCACATTAACGTGAAAGACTTTTGACATTATGTGGCATAAAATAACTGTTCAGTGTTCTTCATGTGCAAAGGAGAAAGAGCGAAAACTCTGAAGCTGCTTTTAGGTTGTCCTGAAGGGTAATTTCAAAGCTAGTATGTTAGGAACTTGTGAACCGAATTGATGCTTTGACCATACAAGATGCCTCTTGCAGCTAGGCAGAAAAACCTGTTTTTTTTTTTTCTTTTCTTTTCTTATGGTCATGGGTAGGCTGCAATGAATTGAGTTTTGAGTTATACAATGTCTTTTGAAATGTCTCCTTCATGACATGCTACTAACCTGCACCTCCAGGAAGAAACCGGGCATGGCAGTTTTTAATTCTATGGGTCACAACAGAAGAATACTAAGGGGGGTGGGTATACACAGAGACCTTCTTACCCAACTATGCAGGATGTGTGGGGTTTTGGTTAATAGAAGATATTGGCTTGAAAGGTACATACAAGCATGATAGGTATATTTATATATATTAAATTATTACATTAAATTAACTTGCTGGTCATTCTGCTGCCAACTTGTGATACAAGGCCTGTGCTTATGATTTGGATCTTGGCAAGTCAATTAAAGAAGACATGCATCTCTCTTGCATCAACCACACCCTTTACATAGCCTGTGTGCTTGCCAGTCATAAAGCCTTCGAAGGGCAAACACTTGGGACACCTGTCAGACAAACTGAGCACAGAATCTTCCTAGTTTTATACAGTTGCCTTTCAGCTTTAAACACTGTCCGGGAACTTACATTCAAAACCCAACTTTCATAGACCTAACTTCCGCTTTCTATATTTACATTTTGCACATTTGCAATGTTTACCCTAGTTGGCTGATAGACGGTGACAAGTTTAAAAGGCAGGGAACGAGATGGGGAACATCAAATGGAAGTTATGGTTTCTTTGTAAACTCAGTTCTGTTATGTAAACATGCTTTCGTTCTAATCCTAAGTGTGAGGTTTTAGTTTGAGCTTTAGCTTGTCTACACCTATTAATTGTCTTATGAGTGGCGTGGCTTTTGCTGGTAATGGCCTTCCTTGTGCAGCATGGAGAGGGGCATGGTATAGGGCTCTGAAGATGGTATGGTGTGCAGTGTTGGCGGGTGGCATGTGGCATGTGGCATGTGGCATGTAGCAGTTGGAAAGGACCAGAGATGCCTGGCGTCTTGGTTTGGAGCAGACAGACTGGGAGAAACACTTCGGAGAGCAGCGGCTTGGAAGAGACTGCTGGCTGCATCTGCTGTTGGTGGTATAGCCCTAAAGAACCCAATGGACCCTAACTAAACAGCCAGGAGAAATAAAGGGGTCCCTCTCCCCACTATCCATCTCTCTCCTACCTTACTTGGGAGGTTGGAAGGGAGATTGAGGCCTAAACACCCAAATAAAGGAACGTTTAAAAGAAAAGAGCACTGCAGGAACAGATAGCCCAGCAGCAAAGCATGGAGGTGCCAGAGTGAGGGCTTTATGCACTGTGGGTCTGAATCACTGCACCTTCTAGAAATGTCAGAGGGTACCCTTAGCAGTGCATCTCAGGACTAACTACTGTTGCTTAGAGGCACTTCCCCTGGGGTTCCAGTAAAGAGCTTGGATGCCTACTTCTTTGAAGCCTGGAAAATGACATCGTCTCATAGTTAGTTGACACATACCTTTGCCATTTAAACTCGATAGGGGAAAGTCAGTCAACATGTTATCAACAACCTTGAAACTGTTGTGAGCATCCAGCTCAGAGTACTAACTGCCTTCCTTTCCTTTTCAAATCATCTTGCCAGTTAGATGGCTGCAGTTTGGAGAGGCGGACGCACATTTTACTAAGTGTGATAAGTAAAAGAAATGAGAACCCAAAACCATGTTGGCCTGGAAAAATCTCAAGGGCCATCAATATTAGAAGTGGGATATAAATAGAATACGTGTGTAACAAAAAAGAAACCTTAAACATATGTTTCAGGGGAGAATTAATGGGTTTTGAGAGACTAGTGACTGGGGAAAAACAATGTATGTGAATAACCTGAAAGTCCAAGGACTGTTGGGCAGGCAGTAGCCAATGACTCCTGAGCTCCCGAGGACCCTCAACTACACAGACCGGAAGATAATCACTCCCAGGTACTGGTTAATTCAGGGTTCCTGGTTCTTTCTTCATCTTTGTCAATCCTTTTAAAATGAGAGCATGACTTGGATTGGCTACAAATCCCCCCCCACACACCCCACACACATATACACACACGCGCGCACACACACACACACACACACCACCTGTTGTGTTACCAGAAAACACATCTCACAAAAGCTTAAGTATCTTCCCTTCTTCATTTATTCCTCTACATTTTTTCCGAGAGTCTTTCTACGTAGCCCAGGCTGTCCTCAAACTCAAATTCTCCTGCCTCCTGAGTTCTGAGATTATAAGTGTGCACCACCATGCCCAACCTCTTGCATCATTTTATAGTAAGGATTTACAAACACCCCAGCCCCACTGCTCTAGGCAGTAAGCCTGACTCCACGTTGTCCCTGACTGAGATCCCTCCAAACTTAACTTGTTTTCTCACAGAGTATTTCTTTCCTAGCATAGTTTTAGCTCCCTTGGGCTTCACTTGGTGTCCTTCAGGGACTGTCATAAAACCTACATCATCTCACACACCTTTTTGATCTGTTTGACTGAAAGCAATACCCAGGCTCTAACTAGGTTTCTAATCATGTTCACAGACTTGTAAATTTTCCACTAATTATTAAACTCACCTTGGAGATGCTTCTCCATACATACAGCAGATAGGGCAGTGGTACAGCTCCCAGCCCCATCATCATCCCTGCATCTGGTCTCCTGCATCCTTCTAGATACGTGTGGGTTTGGAAGGGTTGTCCAGGTCATAGTGCCAGCTCCTTTCCAACCACATCCCAGCACACACTCTGCCTAAGCTCTAACAGCACCATCTGGACTCTTCTTGGGGTACAGCTGGAGACCTTCCTCCTACAAGGGGTCTGCCTCTAGCCTTGAGCCATCCCTACCTCTGTGTGCTTCTCAAGCAATGATGCCTTCTCCACCTTAAAACCAGTTCCCGACGCTTCTTTTCACAGTTCCTCCTCACTCTAATTTTGTCCTAGGTAACCCCTGGTACCTTTATAGAAAATTGTCATATTGTTTTTTAATGTGTTTACTAGATAGTATAAAATTATACATCTTTTACAGTTAATTTTTTTTGACATTTCTATGAAATGACAGTGTTTGAGAACTCAGACCTCTGATTAGGGCAGAATGAGGGGATTTCTCAAGAGCAGCGTCCAGCAGTTTTGAAGCTTGACAGCCTTTATCACAATCCTATGTTCTTATCTATGAATTAACGGCCTTCTCCTCCTGTTAGGTTCTATTGCTGCTGCCTCTGAGCCTCAGAGTTTTGGTAGCTTTGTGTCTCTGCTTACAGAGACCTGCTTTCACTTCGGCCCTACTCTCACTTTACTGTACATCCTCTGACCAGACCTAGCTGCAGTATAAACAGTCATTCAGACAAAACAGCAGCGCACTTCTCTTGGGGACTCATCCTTGATACAAAGAATTCTAGGAATGGCCTGTATTTTTCCAATAGTTAGCTTTCCCCTGTGCCGCCATCCTCTGAGGCTCTCCCCAGCCTCCTTCCGGGGTGGTCTGGTACACTTCTGAGTTCCATCGCAATCATCTTGCTAAGTTCTGTAATTACACCAGATTCAATTTGGAATTTTAGACCGTTATACATCCTCTTTAGGGAATCTATAATGTGATTATTCTTAAACTTTAGGCTACATAAGTCTCTCCCAGAGAATCTATTTTACATGCAGTCCTTTCCCCACGCCTCTGATTCAGTGGACCAGGAGTGGGGCCCGGGGATCTGCCTCTCCACAGGTAAACCCAAGTGATTTTTGCACATGGCAGGAGGATTCTACTCTGTCCCCAAACGGGCCACTGGCACAGCAATGCTGACCCAAGAGATTTTAACAGTTAAACGTGTTTGCTTCCATTTATGCTTTGAGAAGCCTAGAGAACAGCAAAAGCATCACTTCATAAATATTACTTAGGAGATTAAGTAAAAGTAGTTCATTTAAGTAATTTGCAATTAGTAATAGCATTGGTGGAATTACATGCCCCAAATTGTGAAGATAGAAGCTCACGGTGAGGTTTGAGAAGTGCATGGACTAGGAGGGCTGCTGGAAAGTTCTTGGATTGGAATGACTACTGGAAAGATTTAACAGGTTTATGCAGAGTATTTTCTTTATGACAACAGGTCTTTTTAATAGAACTGCTGCATGCTGGGAATTGACCTCTGGGTCTTATGAACTCCAGGACTGACTCTACCATTCACCTATATCCCTAGGTGGTTGTTGTTGTTGTTGTTGTTGTTGTTGTTATTATTATTATTATTATTATTTTTATTTTTATTATATCACATTTGAAAACTTCACGAAAGAGTAAGAACCAAGTTAAACTTGTTATAGCTTTATTGAGAGGTTTCCATTGTTGGCTTCTGACATATTTCTGCATCTTTTTATTCTCCTGCTCTTAATCTCCCCCCCCTTCCCCGACTCCTTCCCTCCCTCTTCAAGTGTGCTCATTCTCCTTTTTAAAATACCTTTAAATTGGAAACATACTTCCCATATGGATGTTGCCACTGTTTTAAATTTTAAAACACCCCATCATGCCATTAAGTAGCTTCCAAAAATTCTGTGCTAAAATCTTAACAGCATTCCAGAGTAAAGGAACAGTTAAGAGCATGTACACACCAGGATTTCAAGCTCTGGCTTTGCCTTGTATAGATTACTCAACTGCTCTCCGTTTCCCTTTGAGTAATCTGAGAACAGGAGAACCCAATTCACAGAATGGGAGAACCAATGCCCATTCCATAACGAGTCCTGGGCATTCCTCTTTTTGGGTTTTATATTCTTGACTTCTGAGGAACCTGATTCTAGAAGCAACAAATGTATGTGCAACAAAGCAAGTGAATCTAGGTGCTCACTGACTCCTGAGGCCCATTTCTGCTGGTTTTTTGCTTTGTTTTTGCTTCTCCAAACACTTTTCTGATGTACAAAATGTCTTGTCATTCTCAGGCAATAAAATCTGGCTTATATAAATATGACTGTTTCCTCATGCCGGAAGCAGCCAGCTATATAGCCACCACATACAACTCTTACTGGTGTGAGCTGCTGACTGCGGGATGCAAGCAAAGTGGGAGTTATTCTTTTGAATGTGACTCTTTTAACTACTACTAAATGAAGCTTGTGCCTTAAGCCTGGAAAAGAAGCCAATTGCTACCAAACTCTACAAGTGCAACTCTTAAGAGCTGGCTGAGTCTTAGTCATCTCCAGAGGCAGAGAAGGCCGACCTTGACAATTCAGGTGTAGCTCTTGCCTGTGTGGATTTGTCCAGCTTGTGATTGGAGCTTTCCCCCCAACCCCGAATATTACGATTCTCTCCCTTTCCCACCCCCTCCCCCTGTCTCTTCCTCTCTCCTTCCTTTCCTTTATTGATCTTAACTTTAAAGTCATTTCCTTTATTTATATTTTTTGAGACTTTCGTACAATGTTTTTGATTACGTTCACTCCCCGACTCCTCCCCGATCCAACCTGCTTCCTCCTCCGCCCCCCACAAGTTAGTGTCCAACAAGCGCCCTAGTTAGTTTGTGTTACCTACATAGTCTTGGGTGTATAGCTATCCACTGGAGTATGGTGCACCTAGCAGGGGTCACAGTCTTTAAAAAGCCATCACTTGTCAATCGTTGAGGGGTTTTTCTTCACTCTCACCTCTTCTCGCCGTGCTGGGGACTTGGCTGACTGGGCTCTTGCAGATCTTGCCTGCGACATCAGATCGATCACCCCCCCCCCCTTTTTGTTTTTAACATTTGGGTCTTACTGATCTCTCTCTCCACAGCATAGGCATCTCATAACTCATGGCATTTACTTCTTTTTACTTCATTGATACAGAGTGACCTTCCTATTCTTGCTCGCTGGAATCTCCATTGGCAAACCCTTTGTCTAAGCAAGGTCTGTCTCCATTTTCCCCTCTGACCTATTTTCTCTCACACGTCATACATTTTTAAGTCAATGGCTTGTGACAGCATGTGTCCTTCTGGCTGCCGGTTGCTTCTGTTTTATTATTGTCATTTGGTAATCTTCATGTCTGCTTTTCGGTCTGTTTATTTTTCTTAATCTCTTCAACAATGTATACTTCAGGTTGAAATTCTGAATAGGGATCCCTAATGACTAACTTGATATTCCATGCACTTAGCAGGATTCTGGCAAGCACCCCAAGGCCCCTCCAGAAGGCCAGTTTCTCACTGTATTTTCTGCCATTAGCACATTTCCTTAAAATTTGCATATAATGTACTTAAAGATGCTAGGGCTGCCCCTGCTTTATTCTGCAAAGGAAAATCCTTGAGTTTGCAAGTTCTGCCATTACTCGTGGCTGCAGCAGAGACTGCACACCATAAAGCAAGCTCCACCATAAAGGCAGAGCATAACTCTACAGACTGTGTGCTGTATGGTCCCACACTGCTCACAGCTGTGCAATCGCAAACTGGGAAAGTGGGGCTTAAAACTACAGCTATAGCTTTTATTCTAGAAAATTAATCTTCCTCCAGATTCCTCAGTTGTAAACAAAGTGTCACATCTTCTTTTTCTCTTTGAAAAGAAGGCAAATGCATTTGTATATGGATATACACTAATATATGCATCATATACATATGTGAATGTTTAATGACAGCTTACCACTAAGAGTAAAGACGTCCTCTGACATAACCAGAAGACAGAGAATTTAACATTGATGTGATATTGTAAATTATGCAGACTACCTTCAATCTTCCATAATTGCCTCTTTAATCTCTTGCCTGCCTTTTTTCTTTTTCTTGCAGCCGAGATACATATTTTGTTAATAACTGTCTTGTCTTGTTCCATGAGATTTTTTCTTTTTGATTGGTAGATTACTTTTTAGCAGTTAAATTCTGTTTGCACTGGGATTGGAGGAGATCTTAAAGACATTAGGTGACATTATGTACATCAAATTACATGTGAGGCTGTATCTCAGTGGCGGTGTTAAATGTGGTCCCTTGAGGAAGGTGGTAGTTGCCAGGTTTCTCTTTGCAAAAGGTACAGTGCCCTATGCATTACATAGGATTGACTCCCATGAGTGCTGCTCATTTTTCTTGTTAATGTTTTGGTACCATACAAATAAATGGGTTTCCTTGTGAAATTTTCACACGTGTACACACACACACACACACACACACACACACATTGACCCACTCAATACCGTCTACATTCTTCACGCTTCATCCCCTTCATCTTGAGGATTCCCTTCCTGTCATATACACCTATGTGTGTGCATGAAGCATATATATGTGTATATACACACATATATGTATGTATGTGTGTATATGCATGTATTACATAACCCTCCTCACACATATTAAATTACTCTTGTTCACGCTCTGGTGCACCTCTTGCCTGTGTGGATTTTCTGATCATATAATTTGAACTTTACCTCAAATCTCAAATATTAAGCTTCCCCTCCCCCTCAAACTTTAAGACATTTTAATTTTTTAAAAATTTCTGGGAATTTACACAAGGCAATTTGGTCATATTCACCTCTTTCCCCCAGATCTTCTGTTGTATGATGGTTTGGGTGTAGTTTTTGTTTTTGTTTATTTTTTTAGCTGGTTCCCTGTAGTTCAGCCTGGCCTTTAACTGACCATGTAGCTGAGGATGACCTTGAACAGGGCATTCTCGTCTTTTTTTCCCAAGTGCTGGAACTACAGGCATATGCCAAGACACCCTGGCTCTGGCTTTTTTAAAAATAAAGTTTTAATGATTTATTTTTAATGATGACTGTATCCAACATCTGAACCTTAGACAACTGTCTTAAAAGAAAACTGAGTAAAGACAAAAGTTCATCAGCTTTGTGCTAAACGTCCCCCATGCCTTCTTCACTAAGTCTTAGAAAGTCGTGTAAGGTAAGCACTATTTATATTTTTTGAAATATTTGTTTAGATTCTGTAATGAACATGAAAGTCCTGATGCATCGGTGTTACATCACAGAACAAACACATGGGGCAGAGCACTTAAGAATATTAACAAAGAGAAGGGAGAACTAACTAAAATTTCCCTTATGTACAGCAGGTAAAATGGCTTGTGCTTTTGAGGAATGCATCGCTGTGTATACTTGCTTAGTGCTTTGTGTCAACTGACAATTTCCCAGCACGTTACGGATAGCCAGACACTCATAAACTAACTGTACAGCTGTTGTCAGTGACTTACATGTAACTAGCCTGCCGGATTCACAGAAACATGCCACTCTTCTTGTGATGTCAGGTTCCGTGTGCAGAGCAGCACGGCACATAGAGCGCTTGCGACAGTGACCAGCAAACCCAAAGACTTCCATTCTCCCTTTGCTGATGTTCACTGACTAAGAGGCAATTATATTTGTTCCTAAACATTTGCAATTATTAGACTTCTTATATTTTAGTAAACTCAATGAAGCATATTTTAATTAAAAGTATGAAGATTATCCAATTAGGAAAGAAAAAAGTGTAGTTCTGAAACAAGGGTCTGAATGCTTTGGAAGCTCTCAGCTTAACAAAGTTTTATTATTGCAGTATATATGAGCAAGAAAAGTTTCAGAGACTAAACTTGAAGTGTCCCCAAATATCTCCTTGAGAGAATTTGATATTGGAGTTGTATGCACTATGGGTGGGATATATGCAAAAAGATCGTATCCAGATCTACACTAGAGAAGGGAGGAAGCATCCAGAAATTGACAAATGAATATGCAAGAGTTATTATATTTTGGTTTTTAGAATTTTTTTAGTTTTTAATAAATGTTTGATTAATTAGCTGACTTTTGGGAGTTAATTTTGTAAAGTAAAAGTTATACTATAAGGTTTTAATTTTGATAAGTTTTAATTATCTTTTAACTTTAAATTTTTTTTATTAATTCTTTGAGAATTTCATACAATGCATCTTGATCACATTCACTTCCAACTCTTCCCTTTAACTCTTCCCAGGGCCAAACCTACCTTCCAACCACCCCCAACTTCCTGTTGTATATTTATCCTATCAACTCAAGTTTGTGTTGTCTGGACACTTCGAGGTGTAGAGACATCTCCTGGAGTCTGGTTGACCTACCAGGAGCCACACCCTGGAGCCACGCCCTGGAAGAAAACTGACACTTCTTCCTTCAGAAGCCATCAACAGTCCGTCGTTCCTGGCTTAGGGGCTCAGGAATCTCTCCTTGCTTCGTACTAGAGTGCAGACTGGCTTGTTCAGATGACTACAGCAGCTGCAAGTTCATGAGTGTAATATTCCTGTCACTTCCAGAAGACCCTGTCTTGCTCTAGTCCTTCCAACTTCTGCCCCTCCCAGACTCTCTGTTCAATGTCCCCTTCTGTTTTGGTCCCTGCGCCTTGAGAAATCTGGAGAAGAGGATCCCATCTGTGGCCAAGCACTCCTCAGTCACTTATGTGAGTGCTCTGACCAGCTGTGAGCTTTTGCATTAACCACTATGCACAACACAGTGGAACTTCCTTGATATGGTCTGAGCACTTTCCTTAAGCCATGTGTAGAGAAATACAGCCTTAGAGGGTAGTTAAATGCTGTGTCTGTGTAGCAACATAATTGCAGTAGCTTCACCCCTGAGGTTAGAGCTCCTCAACCCACATTTTTGGCTAGATTTTTGGTACTGGCATGCATTTCCTCTGATAGCCTGGGCCTTAGATATAATCAGAAAGCAGTTGGTTACCCCATGACATTCATGCCACAGTTGCACTCATGGGTCTGTCTCGCCATGCTGGACATTGATTGTTATCATGGGCAAGGTTCACAATGGGTAAGACTATGGATGACTTGCCCCTAAGTACTGCAGAGCAACTTCCAGAACTATGGGAGGTAGCCATGAGGGAGGAAATGTCTGGGTGGCACCTACTTCACTTCTCTATGTCCTGTGGCCAATGAGCATGGATCTTTAGCCCTAAACCCTCCCCATCAAGATCTGTTGGAACAAAGGGCAGTGGTGATAGCATGTATTATTTTGGGATACTCGGGGATGCTCTCCTTGAGTTATTGGTCATGACCACCTATGACTTCTAGAATCAACACGATCCCTTGTGTAGGGTAACTGCAATTAAACTCTTTCATATGAACGCACATGTATTTGGGATGCTTATAAAATAGTGGGTTTCTATATGGCTTTTTTTGGTTTGGTTTGGTTTGGTTTGGTTTTTTTGAGACAGCATTTTTCTGTGTAGCCTTGGCTGTCCTGGACTTGCTTTATGGACCAGGCTGACTTCAAACTCACAGTGATCCACCTGCCTCTGCCTCCCGAGAGCTGGGATTAAAGGCGTGTGCCACCATCACCTGGATCTATATGGCATTTTCAAACGTTCTTTTGAGTTATCCCTCCCTGAACCGTCCCCTCTGCCCTGTCTTCCCATCCCTCTCCCGACTCAAACGTCCACCCATTATTACCCTTTCTCCTTTAAATTCCCCATGTTCTTCTATTCCCCTCTGCTAAATATGTCTTCCCCACTTCCCCTTTCTAGTTTCCCGGATTCTACGAGTCCTCCAAACTAAGCACACAAGTCTAAGATTTGATTGTCAGATCCACTTTAATCATTCTTAGGTACCGTGTCTGGATCTCTAAACAGTCTCAAAGAGCAGTCAGTGGTGCTATTGAAGTTTCTATTGAGATGACTGGGTCCCAAACAGCCACAGCGGGTGAGTTTCTGGTGCTCAGAAGAGAAAAATGGAGACTTCTTCAATTGTGATGTCTAGTTGAGGTTTATGTGTGTTGAACGTAACCAAACAACAGCAGGCAACACACGGGACTTTGTAGCTACTTCTGTTAAGTGCTATATATCGTATAGAGTCAAAATTTATATTTGACTTCTATTTCAGAAGTATCTGGAACTTTTTCATTCTCCCCAGTTATCTAACACTGTTGTTGTTCTTCCTAAATTAGACCTTGAGAAGATGTACTGTATCATGGGACGGTTTTGCGAAGGCCAAGCTTCCACAGCCTGTGGTCAGGTGTGCCAAAACCACCTAGGCCTGCCCTCTCAGATCTGAGCTCCAGCTTTTATTTGACTTCTGGGTATGACAGTTGCTGGATGACCCACCACAGTAGGACATCACAGTTCAATGAGCTGGCACTTAAACATTCATGGGTGGTAACTCCTTTTACGTCTAAAAATTATTCAACAGCTCAAATGATGCCTACGTAACTGGGACACAGAGGTAGTTCTCAGAAGTTAGAAGGTGCCTTGAAGAACTAGAGGAATTATACGCACAAGACAGCCCTACCCCCATCCCCTGCCTCCACCGTCCTCTGTCCTTAAAGTAAACCTGGTGTACAAAAGCTTTCTCTCTCTCTCTGCCCCCCAGGGGCTAGAGAGGCACCCTCACTTTTCAGGCAGGCAAATGCAACTGAGTATAAAACCTTGTGCGTCCGAGCATAAACGGAGCAGTGTCATGTCACATCATGTCACTGGCTTTGGTGCAGCTCCACTGTAGACTGAACTTGATGTGGCTTCCTCAGGCAGTCATCTGAGCGCAGAGAACCCTTAGCAGCACCCCCACAGTTCCGGCTCGCTTCTGTGACTCCCATGGTATGGGACATGAGCCTTTCCTGTCTGTCACCTGAATGAATGAAGCATTGCCCTCATCCCACTCTGTCCTCATTTCTGTCTGTTGACATCTTCTGAACTCATCAAGGCTGAGGTCAACCACTGCACTTCCTTAAAGCCGACCTAAGACTTCTCTAACCCGTGGGCATCTCTCCCTCCAGAGCCTTGTGCTACCTGGCAGAGTCTGACCATCTGTGCTTTCATTTTGTACTCACTCCTCATGGTCCTTGGGGCAGCTTCGCCTACTTCCTGTTTCCTGTCATACGGTCCTCAGTCAGCACCTTGTTCACAGAAGGTTTGAACTTTTAAATGTTTGGTAACTGTCAGTTGAAGTTCCTCACTAGAATCAAGGGGTGCAGTGCTACAAGGGTTTAGGAAGTATTTTTAGGAATTAAAGAGGTACATAGATTTGAGGTGAAAATATACTGCTCTAACCAGAACATTCTCTGAGCTGAAACCCAATATTTAGAATTTAGATAGAATATTTGATTTACAGAGCTGTTCCTTTATGCATGCCAAGACAGACTGTTTATTCCGAGGTAATTTTTATTTATTGAATAAGAGGAAAACATTACTTCTCTCCTAACTTGAATACTTCAAAAATTGCAGTCTCCAATACTTTTAACTCATATTGATAAGTTGATTGCTTTAAAACATTAATAATCTTTCTTTAAAAACACAAATTATTTAAAATTATATTTACTCAAAAATTTTCCTTTTGCTATTGTGTGGTCAGGTGGGTAATCATAAAAATTGATACTTCACATAAATTCAGGACACTATTTAGCAAAGAGGATGTATTTCTATAATTTATTATTGATATAGTCCATAATGATATAGCTATATCCTCCTCATTAGTCCACCACGAAGTTGGGCAGCAGGCAGCTGAACCAGCACAACAGAACTTTCTCTATTACCTTTCTTCTGCTGTTCATCAGAGTGGGACACTGACAGCATTATGGATCACTTGGCATCTTTCCCTCCTCTTGATTTTTCCTTGTACTTTGTTCTCGTGGGGCTGAGGGACATTTCAAAGTGGGCTCAGCGCGTTCAATATGTTTGTGGTCTGAGTACAGGACCAGGATGGTACTCACCGGTGACCTCACTGCAGATTCTGGCTTTGGTTTATCTCCTGTGTGCGATGCACACAGTGAGATCAGGATGAGCAAACTCTTTGCCAGTTCTACTCATCGCTCTGGCTTGCTTGAAGGGTTTCCACATATGCCCCTTCCTCTTCGGCCAGTGTATCTTTTTAAATTTTTAAGAAATTTCCCTTAAGTGTGGTCCTCAGGTGCAAAGTTTGAACGTCTGAAAAATGAAATGACTGGCTTAAAACTATTTTACTTAAGAGGCCAAAAGAAAAAGAAAAAAAAGAAAGAAAAAGAAAAAGAACAAAAAAAAAAAGAAAAGAAAAGAAAAAGAAAAAATGAATAAAACAAAGCAAAGAAAACCCTTCTGTTGGTCTCAGAATAATAGCTAGGCTCACTGCTTAAATGCAAAATTGCTGATATTGGACGTTAGTGGGAAAAAAACCCTAAGTTACCTCTCTCTAAAGTTGTGGCCTGACAGTGACTTATAAAAAGAGATCCTGTTCCAGCCTGTCAAACATGGTTATTTTAAACAACTGACTATGCTCTGTGTGCTGCTCAAAAGGTGATCAGCCTTCCTTTAGCCTCATGCCCTTTTTCAAATACAGGAACTTATTTCTCTCTTTTGTCGTCTTGTGGTTTGTAGAGCCCTTATAATCTACCAAGGGCTTCTTTGCACACACAATTTCTCCTGCCTAAGTTCTCTTAGCACAGCTATGCACTTGCTCTTGGCTTGCTCTGCTATGGTTGTGGGCTTTTTTACTCCAGTGTATCTTTGCTGCCCAGTGGGAGGCGCTAGTCTGTAGGCTATATGTAGTGACCCAATTGCAAAGATTTCTCTGCTGTATTTTCTTTAAAACACTCATTACCGCTTGAATAATTATGTGCATTTTCATTTATTATCTATTTCCTTTACCATGTGAAGCTGAGGGAAGGAGAGAAGTCAACAGTTTCCTGTGATGCTATAGTCTGTATACTGCTACTGGAAGATGCTTGCTATAGTGGTTAAGTGTGCAACAAATACTTTCTCCATAGAAACAAGTGAATTTAGCTCTTCTATTTTCTTATCTTCCCCAATCATCTTCCTAAAACCCAAATATGATCATGTTATTATGTTATACACATTCAAGAGCCTCTCCCCCATTACCCTTACCTACAGAGACCAAAGTTAGGCATGCAGAATGCTCACCTGTCTTTCCAACCTTCCTTCTCAATACTATTCCACAGGCCTTAAAAGTTGGCCACACAGAACCGTTGGGCACTGCCGTGGTGCTCATGTCCCTGTACTCTTGATTACCTTGTTCCTGATTACTCGACAGCACATAGTTGAAATGTGAGCTCTGGGGAGAAGGTATGGTTCTCCACCCCATCCCCCCCACACACACAATCAGCTTGTCCCTTCCCAAAGCTCCTACTATAATCCTAACACCCAAGGCAGAGTTACAGTTATCTCTGCATCTGTCTTGTTTGCTTCTTTGTTTCGTTTCTCTTTTCCCCTAAACGTTTACTGCTTGTATTAGCTACTTGTGTTGCCATGATCAAATACAACGTTAAAAAGTGACAGGAGAGAGTTGATTTTGGCTTATGGTCTGGGACAAAGGAGTCCTCACTGGCTGGGGGGTCAGCAGGCAGCTGGAGCAGGGACATGCAAGATCATATCTGCAAACCAAAGCAGAGAGAGTGAACTGGGAGTGGGGCAGAGCTATAAATTCTCAAGACTCGCCCCCTAGTGACGTACTTCCTCTAGCAAGGCTCTGCCTCCTAAAGGTTCCATAACCTTCCCCAAACAGAACATCAACCAGGGACCAAGTGTTCAAATACGTGAGCCTTTAGGGTGCATTTCTCATTCAAGCCACCATGATAGCCTTTGCCTTTCTCAATTTAAATAATGAAATGAGAGTATGTCCATAGGGCTTTGCATAATGCACCTTCCTGGCTCTATTTGTAGCCATGACTCAAATGTTCCAGTTTTGGCATGTGAACTATCTTATCATGATCTTTCAATGATAGCAAGTGTTGTACCCACTGTCATTTTGCACATTTTTTTAATGGAGTGAATAATGGACAGTGAGTGAATACATACAGTTATACGTATTACCAGAAGCCACAGGTGCAGGTCCTTTCCTAAGCACCCCCCCCCTTTAAAAATTTCCTGCTTTCCTCCATAACTGCTTCATTACCATTCTTTCTGCCATGTACAATTATCTCCTTATGTGTCCAATTAGATAATTCCACATGATTTGGAGGGTATAAATGATTAACTGAAGATCTATGTGATTAACCTTGGGGACCTAAATTCTTTGGTGTACAAAAGAAAAGAGAAGGTTTATCCAAGGCCAGGTTGAAACTGGACAGAAAAAAAAAAAAAAAAAAAAAAAAAGACCTTGTGTGTACAAAGCAGCATCTTGTAATCTTTGAGCTTTGAAATGTATGAATTCAGTCCTGAGGAGATAAACAATGAACAAAGACAGTTAGAGTTGAATACACTGGAGATTCATATTTGATTTAAAAATTGAAAAAGATCTCACACAGCATGTTGTGATTTTACCAAGGCAGAAGACACTGTAGAAGGAAGGTCATAGGTCATAGAATATAGCTGGATACAGAGCGGCTGCCATAAATCACCTTTACCATTAACATGCTGAGCATGCCAAGGCACCGGAAGTGGCCTGTGTTTAAAGAAAGTTATATATCTTCCACCATATACTAAGTTTTCCAATTCTATGCTAGAAAAGCCACATCTTTCTAAGTCCATCCAGGGATCAGAATATGATCCTAAGAGCAGTTCCACTTTACTCTAGTTATTGTATGCTCAAGGATGGGAGAAAGAAATGCACTTATGGTAAAGGATCAAGAGACAACAGCCTTTCAAAAATGCCTGTGGCTTCAATGTCTGAAACTTGTAGCCCATGGTCCCTGGTACCCTTCAATCTCATTTCTTACCACTTGACTCACAGAGTTGAAACTTTCTCCCCTCCAACCACAGAGTTCTAATCTACCATTCTCCCAGCAGTTCCTATACCTTTCCCAACCTCCTTAAGATGATGGTTTATTTTTGGAAACCTTTTTCCTGGGTATCTTCAGGGTGCCCTCCTGTTCATAGTAGAGGCTATATTTCCTTCCCTGAAAGTGGCTTGGAGGATGGTATCCTTTGTTACGTGCAACTTCGAGACTGTTTCCATAAAAGACAAGAGTATCATTATGTTGACTAGAATGTGAGCCTGGTGGTGAGTTGTTCTGATTGTGTAGATGAGGGCCAAGCAACCGAATAAAAGGAAACAAGGCTTCCATTAGCCTCTCAGAGCAGAGGCACTAGCTAGCTCAGTCTGTAACCTAAACAAGAAGCAATTTCCTGTGTTGATTTGGACCTCTGTCACAGCAGCTGTACATAGAACAGTGGTTTCATGAAGTGACCTGCCCACAAAACACGTTTTTCCATCTCTGTTTTGCAACTCCATTCCTTTACACCCAAGTCTCTGCGCATGGAACATCCTGCCTTTCTTCCAGCTTGGCTCTCCCATTCCTGACCCTGTCTGTACATGCCTCTCCCTGCAGTATCAGTATCACAACCTGCCAAGATGCCAACATCATCTCAGACTCACACGCTTGCTCTTTGAC
Source organism: Acomys percivali (assembly GCA_907169655.1). Lineage (NCBI taxonomy): Eukaryota > Metazoa > Chordata > Mammalia > Rodentia > Muridae > Acomys > Acomys percivali. Next base: position 25,268,352 of record OU015758.1, on the reverse strand, counting down.
TGTGCTTACCTATTTCACCTATCTGTTCCATGCACCCTCTTTCTGGCTGTCTAAACTTACTCTTTGTCCTTCTCTGTCCTGCTCCGTAGCCCAGAAACTATTAACACAGCAGACCATATAGACCAGAGTGTTGTCATTGCTTCAGGTTCCCTTAATTCTACCCTCACATTTGCAAATTTGTTTTTGCCTAGCAGGATTTATTATTAAATTTTCTTCATCCTACATTTTTGTTGTTGTTGTTTTCTTCTGTTTCTTCCAGGGCTCATGTTACGTGTCGTTTGACTGTCACTAAACTGAAAATCTCAAGGTCAAGGTTCAAGGCAGATGTTTTTTCCATCCCACACCTAGCTGAACACCCAACTCACACCTTTTTTCATTACTCTTCATAGAGTTAAAAAAAAAAAAAAATTCTATCCACTCAGTGTTCTTAGAAAACTTGCCAAAGCTGTTGACTTTTGGCATAAAGTTGACATTGTGTTACCTAGATTGTGGATGTAACTTCTCACCTTTATGTCATGTGAATGAGAAATTACTTTATCCTTTCTCATATCACCATGTGGTAACTAAATTTTACCCCCACTATTTCATCCATTTCTTCAAACTTCTTTCATTTGTTTATCTGATATGTTAATACCTTACAGTCACTTATAGCTTGCTTATTTATTTATTTTATTCTTACGTTTTTCTTTATTCGAGTCAGGGTCTCACCATAGTCAGGCTAGTCTTGAACCTGCAACCTCTCATCTCTGCCTCCTGAGTGCTGAGATTACAGGCATGCCAAACTTATACCCATCTTGTATCCTGGAACATGAGTTCTTTCATTAGGTTTCACAGTACTATGAATGTATCCCTGTGGAGGTGGGTGTGAATACATATTCTTTAGAATTTTCTACTGTTTCCCCCATACATGGTAACATCTTCCATGACCCTCAGTGGATACCTAATAGCACAGATTATTCTGATCCTTGAATATTTCATACCTTTCAAGAACCACTCAACATTTTTCTAGTTTTATTATTTATTCTTGATTTTTATTAGCTTTTTGACAATTTTATACAATGTGGTTTGAGCCTCCACCCACTCTTCCCAGTTCCATCCCTCATTTCTTACACCCAACTTTGTGTCTCTCTCTTTTTTTTTTAACTCATTAAGTATAGCTGGTGCTACTCATATTGGGGTGGATATGTTCAAGATATAGTATATAACCGCATGCTAGCCAACAAAAACCCTAGTACCAGGACTAAGTTGGAGTTGGTGGGTAGTGTGGTGCCATAGACTGGCAAACATTAAAGACTGTCGCCATTGCTCCTGGCTACCCTCTAGAGCTTGATTGATGGTAAGACCGCATTGATGATGCATCATAAAACATGGATGAATCAAGCTGGTACTGAACTGGAAGCTTCATCTCCACTACCTAGCTTTTATAGTTCTGGGAGGTGCTATATATGCTACAAAGAGTAATCATCAAGTCTTCTCAACAGCTAACCAAAAGAGCTACAGTAGAAACTGCCTAACCAAGCTGTCTAGACTATTGTCATAGTGGTAAAAATGTTATAGGATTAGTTATTCACTTTCTAATGGGACTTAAGTCATACTGCGCAAAGTTGAAACCCATACCCGGCATGATTATTGGGGGCAAGAACTTGTGGTTAGGTGGGCCACAGGAGAGAACTTATTATTACTCTGATAAACAGATAGGATGTTAAAACAACCATAATGACTTATCACTATACCCATAGGTTAGTGAGTTTCCTAGTCTTCATTAGAGAACTTTCTTCCTGAAGGAGATGACAGGTAACACAGAGATCCACAACCAGTCAACATACAGAGATTAGGAGATTATAAATAAGAATAAAATAAAATGAAATAAAAACTGGGCGTGGCATCAGAATGGCTAAGATAAAAAATTCAAGTGACACCACATGCTGGCAAGGATGTGGAGAAAGAGGAACACTCCTTCATTGCTGGTGGGAATGCAAACTTGTATAACCACTTTGGAAATCTACCTGGCGCTTTCTCTGAAAACTGGGAGCTTCCTCAAGACCCAGTTATTCCACTTCTTGGAATGTACCCAGAAAATGTTCCTCTACACAATAAGGACATACGCTCAACCATATTCATAGAGCCTTATCATAATAGCTAGAACCTGAAAACAGCTTAAATGTGCCTCAGTTGAAGAATGGATAAAGAAACTGTGGAACATTTACACTACGGAATACTACTCAGCTTTAAAAAACAAGGAAATCCTGAAATTTGTGGACAAATGCATGGAACTAGAAATGATCATAGTGAGTGAGTTAACCCAGAAGCAGAAAGACTAACATGGTATATACTCACTTATAATTGGGCACTAGCCCAAAAGGCACATCCTATGAAAGTCTTCACTTACCAGGAGATTGGGATAAATATGCGAACATCCTACTGGGACTCTAGGTAAGGGAAATATAGGAGATGGGGAAATAGAAAGACCCAGAGGGTCGTAGATATCTATAAGAAGAACATTGTAACAGGTGGATCAGAGCCCAGGGGGGTCTGCTCAAACTATTGCACTAACCACGGACAATACAGGTAGTAAACATTGAACCCCCACTCTGATCTAGACAATGGACAGGACATTCACCACAGTTATCTGGAGAGTGGGGACTAACTGTGACATGAACTCTAGTGCCCCATATTCAATGACCTCCCTTTGGTGGGGAGGCCTGGTGGCACTCAAAGAAGGAATAAGCAGGCTACCAAGATGAGACTTGATAGCCTAAGACCATAAAGTGGGGGGGGGGAGGTCCCCCTTGGTCATAGACCTAGGGGAGGGGAATAGGGTGAAAGCAGGAGGGAGAGAGGAATGGTAGGATACAAATGATGGAATAACAACTGAGTTGTAATCTGAATTAATTAATTAAATAAAAAAATTGGGCATGGTAGTGCATTCCCTTAGTCCCAGCACTCAGAAGGCAGAAGCAGATGGATCTTTTGAGTTTGAGGTCAGCCTGCTCTACAGAGTGAGTTCCAGGACAGCAGGGCTACACAGAGAAATCTTGTCTCAAAAAAACATAAGAGAGAGAGAGAGATAGACACACACACACACACACACACACACACACACACACAGAGAGAGAGAGAGAGAGAGAGAGAGAGAGAGAGAGAGAGAGAGAGAGAGAGAGAGAGAGAGAGACAGACAGACAGACAGACAGACAGACAGACAGACGGACAGACAGACAGACAGATAGAGACAGATATTATGAAGTGGTCATCCTTAAATGGGATGGCTATATAAAAATTTTCCCGCAAAGGCACAAAGATCATTATAGAAAATGAGGCTATAAAGATTGTAACAGTCTAAGATGGTAAATGTGTTCTAGACTAGATGTGTTCTCTGAACTCAACAGGGAAGGTTCACATAGTAAACTCACAGAGGTTGTGAAAGTATGCAGAAGACTTATGAAAGCTCAAGCCAGAAAAAACTCCCAGATGGAAGAAGGGAAGGGGCAGGCATTAAGTCCCACCTCTAGTTGAGGAGAGATTGGCCTTTGATAGTACTGGGAGGGAGAGAGTCAGTTTTCTTTAAAGATATGACCCTACTATATAAAGTATGCCCCAAGGAAGACTCCACACCCAAGAGTATTTAGACACCATAGATTAGACTCAGCAGATTTTTAAAAAGAAAGGTGTGAAGTTGGGTTGGTAGGGAGGTAGGAAGGATCTGGGAAGAGTTGGGGGAAGGAATGCATATGATCAAACTACATCATATGACATTCTCAAAAATTAATTAAAATATTATTTTTGTAAAGATACATTGTGTACATGTCTTCCAGCTACTTTTCTGTTGCTATGATAAAAGATAAAATAGTCAAACCAAACCAACTTGGAGAGGAAAGGGGCTCTTTGGCTTAAACTTCCAGGTCACAATCCATATTGGAGGGAAGCCAAGGCCTGAAGCACCATAGGATGCTGCTTCCTGGCTGGGCCACTGGCTCATGTAGGATGCTGCTTCCTGGCTCATGCTCAGCTCTATTTCTTACACAGTCCAACCTGCCTGCCTACTGATGGTGCCACCCACAGTGGGCTGGACCCTCACAACAATCAGCAGCCAAGCAACCTTTCACAGACATGGCCATGGGTCAATATAATAGCATCAGTTTCTTCCATTAAAGTTCTCTCTTAGATGATGCTAGCTTGTATCCACTTGATAATAAAAAGTAACCAGGACATTCCGACATCCAATATCTATCAACTTATACACAAACACATCACTTTAAGCCAGTGGTTCTTTACTTTTCTAATGCTATCACTTTTTAATACAGTTCCTCATGCTGCGGTGACCCCCAACCATAGGATTATTTTCAATGCTACTTCATAAGTGCAATTTTGCTACTGCTATAAATTATAATATATGTAAATATCTGATATGCAAAATGTTTGATAAGTAACCCCTATAAAAGGGTCCTTTGAAGCCCAAATGGATTGAACTACTGTTTTAAGCTATAATCTTTCATTTCTTGTTCCTGAAATCTCAAGTTAACATCACAACATGAAACTGTTAAAAAATTTAAAAGTCCCATAGTCTTTAAGTTTTTCAACTCTTTAAATGTCCAAGGTCTCATTTAAAAATTCAATGTTTCTTAACTGTGGTCTTTTGTAAAGTCAAAGACAAGATAAATATTTCTTATTTGCAAAGGGAAGAAGAACCAGAGCAAAGGAACCATCAGATTAAAGCCAAACCCAAATCTAGCAATGTAAATCAAACTTTGTAACTCGGTGTCCAACATCACTCCTGATCTTTGGGGCTAAAAAGGCTTAGGCATCCTCCATTTCTTCAGCTCTGTCATCCACAGCACACACAGTCTGTCTGGTATACCCAGACAGACTCTACTCCATACCAGATGCTGTCCTTATAAAATGTCACAGGGTCCTGGCATCTCCACTAGCCTGTGGTCTCTACTGCAACTGTGGCTGTATCTTAACCCTCCTGGCCTCACTTCACAGTGCCTGGCCTACTACACAATGCCAAGCCTAATCCATTCTCTGTGGCCCCTCAATTTTGCTTTTTTTAAAAAAAATGGCTTCAAAACCAGTATCATGTGGGTGATTCTTACACATAGTAAAGTTCAGCTACCAGCTTGAGATGCAACTTAACCCTCATCCCTACCCTTCACCTCAGCTGCTGTGTGCTGACCCCAAGGGAATACTTTCAGGAAGATTTCCCCTTACTGGTGCCAGTCTCTTGCCAATCACAGCTGATTCTTCGACCTCAGCTGCCCAACATCCATGGTCCCAGGAAAGCACAGAAGGTTTCACCTCATTGGTGCAGATCTCCTGCTAATCACAGCTGACTCTTAAGCCTCTCATGAGGAGCAGCCACAGGTTCTTAAAGAAGAAGCTTATTATCAGGAATCAAGGAGGGGAAGAACTGCTTACTGCCTGGCTCAGTGGTTCGTGCTCAGCTTTCTAAGACAGTCCCAGGCCTGTGTGCCCAGGGACGCTGCTTCCCACAGAGACCGGCCCTTCCATACCAATCATTAGTCAAGACACCCTCTCACAGGCATGACCCCATGCCAATCGGACAGAGCAAGTCTTCAACTGAGGTTCTCTCAACCTAACAATAAACTCTAGGTGGAAGAACATGCATGAAATTGTCGAAAATAAAATAAAGGAAAAAAATATGGTCACTTTGACATCAGCCCTGCAACTCTATCAAAAGTGCCATGAAATAACAAAGAAAGAGGCAGTAAATATAGCATAAATATAGAGGACAAAGAAATTAGTCCTGCCCGAAGTGGGTGGAGTAGGATGGCATAAGAGTTTGTCATTACTACTTACAATGGCACACAGTTTAAAACTTATGAGTATCTTAGAGTTTCTATTGCTGCAATAAAGCACAATTGTGATAAATCAACTTGGGGAGGGGTGGTGGTTTGAATGAAAACGCCTCCCCCCGCCAGCCTCATAAAGAATGACAATATTAGGAGGTGTGGCATTATTAGAGGAAGTGTGTCATTGGAGGCAGGCTTTGAAGTCTCAGATGCTCAAGCCAGGCCCAGTGCCTCCCTTTCTTCCTGCTGCCTGCCAATTGGGATGTAGAACTGTCAGCTACCTCTCTAGTGCCTGCACAGCACACTGCCACGTTTCCAGCCATGATGATAATGGACTAAACCTCTGAACCTGCAAGCCAGCCCCAATTAAATGTTTATCTTTATAGGAGTTGTTGTGGTCATGGTGTCTCTTCACAGCAAATAGAAACCCTAACTAAGACAAGAGGGAATGGTTTATTTCACTTAAGCTTTCACATCACAGTCCACCACTGAGGGAAACTGAGGAAGCAATTCAACAGGGGAGGAACCTGGAGGCAGAAGCGCATGCAGAGGCCATGAAGGAGTGTGACTTGTTGATGTGCTTAGCTTGCTTGCTTATAGCACCCAGGATGAGGAGTCCAGGGCTGATACTACCCACAGTAGCTGGGCCCCTCCACATCAATCAAGAAAATGCACTACAGCCTTTCCTATAGACACATCCCACAGAAGCATTCTCTCAGTTCAGAATCCCTCTTCCCAAATGACTCCAGCTTATGCCAGGATGACATAAAACTGACCAGCGCCATTGACTTCTTGTCAAGTTGACATACCAATACATTGCTTATTATCCATAACCTCTCCTTTCTTGTTCACCCTCAAGATCTCATATTAATATCAACACCACAATATAAGACATTTTAACTTATGAAAGGATCACAGTCTTTAAAAGTTGAAACTTTAAAAGTTCAAGCTCTTAAAATATCCAAAGCATTTTTTTCAGAGTTCAAAACTTCTCTAAAATATCCAAAGTTTCTAAAATACCCATAGTCTCCCTAAAATAGTCAAGTCTCCTTAAAATTCCAAAACTCTTGTAAAATTCCAAACTCTCTTAACTGTGAGCTCCTATAAAATGAAAGAATAAGTCATATACTTTCTTACTTCAAGAGGGAATGACCAAGGCACAGTCACAATCATATCCAAGTAAACCCAAAATCCAACAGTGTTAAGCTCAGTCTCAGGCTTCTAGAACTTAGGATCTTCTGGCTCCGAAGGGCTTCCCATAGCACACACAGCTTGCCTCCTGGCCTCAGGCTTGCTCCTCTCCACAGTTGTTGCTGTCCTTGGCAGTTTGTCCATGGTGCTGGCATCTCAAAAAATAATGCTAAGGTCTCTGGCTGCAACTGGGCTGAACTTTCAGCAATAGAATCTCCTGGGCTCCCTTCATGGTACCAAGCCTCAGCATCTGTCCATGATCCTGTCTGTCCTGGGCTTCAACTGCATCTGAGGATAAACCTTCACGCATGGCCTCTGCTGGCCTCTCTTCAGGAACTCTAGCCTTGACACACAATGCTAAGCCTCAAGTGCTCTTCGCAACCTCTTCATGACTTAAAAACCAGTACCCACCTGGGGAAGTCTTATCACGGTACCAAGTTCATCCACTAGCCTGAAGTCAACCATGGCAGCCTTTGGAACACAGCACTCACATGCTCCCCCGAGCTTTCCGAGCCTGCTTTCTTATACTGCCTAAGGCCACCACCCCAGGGGTGGCACTGCCAACCGGGAGCTGGACCTTCCTACATCAGTCATTCTACAGGCAACTCTTACAGAGGCATGTCCCAGTTGAGAGCTCCTCTTCCCAAATGACTGAAAAAAAAACTGGACAGCACAGTGGGTGATTTCTGGAATTTCTCATTTACTAGTTTTGGATCATGATTGGCTAAAACTATGCAAAGGGAAACTGGATAAGTAGGGATACTTTATATAGCTTCATGTCACCAACGAAGGCAGATAATATCTCTTTATACTTTGGATTCCTTGTTCCACCTTTTTGAATCCATCAAGTAACTAGTGTTACTTCAAAAATGAAAGTGAGTTGCTAAACACAAGTGACTGTGTTTCTATGTCTGCCTCCCCAGCTCTAGAATCACAGGTGTGTACCACTACAGCTAGCTTTTTACATGGGTGGTAGGGGTCAGAGTTCCCATGGAGCCATCTTCCTAATCACTCACTTATGATCTCACCCCAGAAAACAGGGAATATATAAACCAATGACCACCCAATTCATTTCCAATCACTACTTTTATGGGTCATAAACTTCTCTTTCTAATTTAGTCATTGAAATTTTAATAATTTATATAACATATTTTGGTCATATCTATCTGCCATTACCTCCCTCCAACTTTCCCTGGCGCCCTCACTCTATCTTCTCTCCAACTTCCTCCTTTTCTTTTAATTAGTAACCTCCTGAGGCCAGTTCCTGCCTCATATATCTGTATGAATATTGTCTTGGTCACTGCTACGATGCTGTGAAGAGATACCAGGACCAAAGCAACTCTTATGAAAGAAAATGTTTACCTGAGGGTTTGCTTACAGTTTCAGAGGTTCAGTCTCTTGTCATCATGGCAGAGGGTATGGCTACATTCATGGCACTGATGCATCCTGGCTCTCAGGCAGAGAGGATGAGTGTGGAGGGAGAGGACACACTGGGCCTCACTTGGGCTTTTGAAATTCCAATGCCTACTCCTAGTGATACACTTCCTCCAACAAGGCCTCACTCCCTAATCCTTCTAATCCTTTTAAATGGTGATGCTCCCCAGTGACTAACCATTCAAATATATGAGCCTATGATGGCCATTCTTATTCAAACCACCATAAATGTGAACTTGTTTTTCTCTGTAGCTTTGGCTGTCCTGAAACTTCCTATCTAGACCAGGCTGGTGTTGAATTCAGAGAGATCCACCTGCCTCAGCTTCCCAAGTGCTGAGAGGATGAAATGGAGATACTTTACATGAAAGGCTGAGAATCCCTGTGCTTCCCAGTTTCTACCTCAATGGTTAAGAATAAATGATTCGTATCTAATTTGTGTTTTTATACTCACACTAGTTGAGTCATCAGTGAATAAAGATGCTTCATTTCCCTTTCAAACCCAAGTTGTTCCTAATTCTCATCCTAAATTAAGAACGAATTTAAGAATAAGCCATTCCCTAAAAAGGAAAATAAACTAGGATTGTGTGGTATTACTAAGAGACCACAGAGTCTAGAGGGAGAAACTCCCAAATGTCTGTACTTCAGGAACATGTGGTTCACCTCCAACCTGAATTGTACTTAAAGAAACATATTCATGGTTCATATTTTTAAAAACCTTTTAATCTAACCTTCCAAGGAGAATGAATTCTTGGTTCCTGGGCAGATGTCCCCAGATGCCTTCCCTTTCTTGCAGTTTCCCTGGTTCCCCACAGCTATTCTAAAATCTTCCATTCATCAAATCCTAAAACATCACAAAATAGACTGTTAATTCCAACTTAATTTCCTGCATGCATAGAAACACCCAGCTTCCTCAGCACTATTTGTTAAAGAAGTTGTTTTCTCCAGTGTCTAGTTTGTACCCCTTTTTCAAAAATTAGGGTGTCCTTAGCCATGTAGATTTATCTCTGGGTTCTCCATTTTGTCCCATTGGTCTACATGCCAGTTTTTGTGTCACTACCATGCTGTTTTTGATACTATAACTTTGTAGCATAATCTGAGATCCGGTATTGTGATGCCTCCAGGATTACTTTGATTATTTGGGGGTCTATTGTGTTTCTACATGGACATTAGCATTTGTTATGAATAATTTTAAAACAAAATATACATAAATGCATGTATATGTCTATTTGTGAGTACGTGCACATGTGTGCAGATGCTCACAGAATCCAGAAGTCTTAGAATCCCTGAAGCTGTTACAGATACAGCTGTAACCCTGAAGAGTTACAGATAGTTGTGAGCTGTCCAACTTGAGTGCTGGCAACCAAACTTGCATTCTCAAAAAGATCAATAGGGCTCCTAACTACTGAGCCATCTCTCCAGTCCCCAGGATTAATTTTTATAATTCTGTGAAGAACAACGCTGGGATTTTTAACATAGAACGTCAATCTGTAGATTTGTTTGTTTGTTTGTTTGCTTGCTTGTTTGTTTTTGAGACAGGATTTCTCTGTGTAGCCTTGGCTGTCCTGGACTTTATAGACCAGGCTGGCCTCACCAGGCTCTGCCTGCCTCTGCCTCCCCGAGTGCTGGGATTAAAGGCGTGTACCACCATGCTCTGCTGTAGATTTCTTTTAATGCAGTCTGCTTCACAAAGTGCATTCCACCAATCCGGGAGCATGACAAGCTTACCCATCCTTTTGTGTTTTCTTTCATTTCTTTCTTTGGTATTTTAAAGTATCTTCTCTTCTCTTTCTTTCTTTTCTTCTTCTTCCTCCTCCTTTTTCTTCGTCTTCATTCTTCCTTCTTTCTCACCCTACCTTCCTCTTCCTCCTCTCCTCTTCCTCTACTCACTCTTCTCCCAATCCTCCTTCACCCCATTGTCCTCCTCCTCCTCTCTTCCTACAGAATCACATGTAGTTCAGACTGGCTGTAAATTTGCTTTGTAGCCAAGGATGGTCTTGAACTCCTGATCCTCTAGTCTTATCCTCCAAGTGTTAGGACTATAGATGTGCATCACCAAGCCTATGGAGTCTATTCTTTTTTACCCAGACTTTTCTTTTTTGCCATATCCTATGGAGCCAGCTTCTATTCTGTCTTCTTAACTATACATATTGATCTGTGGCTTAACTTGCTTCTAATTATCCATCAAAACCATGATGTTTATTTGAGTATTATGTTGGTGTGATGATTAATTTTAGGAGTCCACTGGACTTGGCAAAAGGATTCCCAGACATTTTGACAAACAGTATTTCAGGTGTATTTGTGAGGATGGTTTTGGATGATATTACCATTTGAATCAATAGATTCAGTAAAATGAATAGTTTCTTTTAATATTAATGACTCTTGTCTGATCAAACTAAAACCTGAATAGGATAGGAAGGCTGGCCTTCGTATAAGGAAAAGTAAATGCTGGCTTCTAAGTTGATCAGTCTTTGATATAACTCAAGTCTGCTGCCTTTCAAACCAAGACTCACACCATCAGCCTTCCTTGCTCTCCGTGTTCTCATAAGCTCTGTGACCTCTAGGCCTTCAATTCTCCACAAGTATGTATATTTTACAAGTGTGAAGTGTTACATCATATTAGGACAATACATTAAGTAACTGCTGTTCCTTGTGGTTTTCAGAACTGTGACTACTGTAATTAGTAAGCATAGAATATTCATTTTAGTCCAAGAGATGCTCCCCCAAAACGATCAAAAAGCAAAAGAATGGTGCCTCTGACCCTGGGAAAATGGCATCAGAAAGCCATATGTTCTGTGGCTTCTGGTCAGTAAAGAGTGGAAAATGCTGAAACTAGATCAGTGGTTATCAATTTAAATTGATATTGAAACCACTTGGGATGTTGTCTAAAGGGCATCTTGATAACCAGGGCTGGTTTGGAGAAAAAACACAAGCACTGTAATATTTTAAGCTTTCCCAGTGATTCCAGTGTGCAGCCTGTGTTTGGTCTCTGGTATTCTGAGATGTGATAGAATTCACTCCTAACTGAAAGAAAGAAAATTGGCAGCACAAAGCAAAGCAGGTGAGGATGGGACCCGAGTCCTTACTTTAGAACTTGTGTGAAGTTTTGACATTCTGTTTATCTTAATTAAATATCTACAAAAATATATTCAATAGTTTTGATGACTTTTATTTATTATTATTAAATTGTCCACAATTCTGACTTCTTTTATGTATAATATAAGGTTAAATCATATAATTAACTATTCCAGAAGACCACATTGATTTTTTTTAACGCCAAAACCAAGTGATTTCTAAAGTATTGAAAAGAGTTAGACCTCCTGTCAGTAATGACACAGTTCTTGGGAGAAGTGGCATCCTGTCTTTAAAACATTCAGAGATAGGTCCCCACCAGGAAACAGCCTTGCAGGGCTGAGGAATTTATATATATATATAGAGAGAGAGAGCATAAAAGAAAGGCATGGTGGTCCATGCTTCCAATATCAGCACCCAGGATGCTGAGGCAAGAGGGTTGCTGTGAGTTTGGGGCCAGCCTGAGTGCTTACATAGGGAGTTCAAGCCAGCCTGAGCTACAGGCTGAGACTGTACCCCAAAACAAACAAACATGCACACACACACACACACACACACACACACACACACACAGAAAGAGAGACACACACACACAGACACACACATATACAGAGAAAGAGAGACAGAGAGAGAGAGAGAGAGGCTACTCGCAGAGAGATGGAGGGTTATTGCTCTTGAGTGGCCATTAAGGTTCAATTCCCCTGCCGCATGCCTCTCCCTCCACTCACTCAGCTCCTCTAAATGATTTTTCTGATTTACAGGGCAGAGGAGGGGGTATTCATTTCCTGTGTATTATTCCATTACTTCCTAATATCTGAAATCAGACTGGAAGATGGCATATGCTGAGTGAAAGGGCAGGGAAGAAGTTGTAATTGCGTGAATTTATTCTGTTGGATGCATGTTTTGTTTGTTTGTTCTGCCAGTAGGCTCAGCTTGTCTGGTATCATATGCGACAAATGCTACCATAGTGATGTAGTTAGACTGTGTGAGAGAAAAATGCTATTGTACGTTTTCATTTTGTGTGCCAGCAGAGGTAAGTCTTAGTACCAATCACTCTTTAAAACGTATTAGGAATCCAGACTCTGAGTTAGTATGCACTGCCATGTCTTTCCTAGGCTAGCTTTCCCACCAAAACGGGGGCCTCCTTCTCAGAACACGCAGGGCAGTCAGGAAGTGGTATGTCTCTAGCTAGACCCTGCAGTGTTAAAGAGACACAGACTAGAGCTAGCTTTTACAAACAAAATCAGGAAATGTTGTAAAGTCAGCTATCAATGAGGCATGCCCTGAAGAGAGGACCAGTCACAACACCCCTCCTATGCTAGCCAAGCGAGCTACCTCTCACCCGTTTGTGTTTGGAGGAGCAAAGCCCAACCCAGGGCAGGAACCAAATTTGAAAATGGCTAAGGAGAGAAAGGTGACGCTTGAAAGAAGCTGTGCATCTTGAAAGTAATCATAGAGCTTGGATTTGAGTGGATAGAAACTGTTGGCTAAAATGTTAAGATGGCCTTTTCAGATGGCCCATATTTCACAAGACAAAAGCTCCCATCGCTATGAAATCAATTAGTTGTGCCTCCGAAGGAGAAGGGAAATTGGCCTTTGGTCTGATAACATTTTGTTGTCTTGTGTGTTTGATCTGTTGTCCCACCTCAGAACCTTACACATACCATTTAAAATCTCTCTTCTCTAGGACACAAACAATATTTCTTGTGTACAGAGTACAAATTATTACATTTGTACACATACAAAATAGCTAAGACACCCATTAAAGCCAGTTATGTTAACAGATTTTTCTTCATTCTCCTTTATCCAAGGATTGAAGCTCATTTTCTTAATCACTATATCCTTGGCCCCAGAAAATGAATCCTCATGAGCCCCAGGCCCTCTAGTGCAGCTATATCCCTGTGCTTTAAACATTTATTTTCTCAGATTTCCTAGACGTTAGTTGAGTCTATTTGATCTGGCTTTGACCAATCAAAATAAGAGGGAATCATCCAGGTAACCTGGATAATAGTTTGCTTTCTGGATAGACATTTCAGCAGACTTTCTGAAGGTGTTCCTTTTATTCTGTCTGTGGCACCAATGTTACTGCTTGGAGCTGAGACAGGCACTTTGTGGTCTTTGCCCATGAAGATGACAAGCCCTGATGGAAGAGAGGAAGAAAGAGAGAGCATCCAAAATGCTGACTAAGTGCTGACATGGCTGAGTCACTCAGCCAGCCTTCAGTTGCCCACAACTACACTGTTACTCAGTGAAAAATAAGTGTCGCTTTAATCCAGTGTTTTCAGATCTTCTGATGGTCGCCACATCTTAATCAATATAATGCTGTCCTTTCAGGACATCCAGGTCAATTATCCTCATCCTACCACAGATCTGATTCCCCTTCGGCCTGCCTTGTTGGTGCTTTTACTTAGTTTGGTATGCATTTTTAAATGGGTATTAGCCTCCTTAGGAAAAGAAACAAAACTTTCTTTCCATAAATTCTAGTGATTCCTACGCTAAAGAGTTAACTAGCTCCATGGCAACATTAACCTTGAACAGGGTATAATAGTCATTTGCAATAAGTGAGTCTGGCAAGTACTTTGCATCTGAAAGGTTGGTACCATCAACACAGTAATGTATTGTTTCCATGTTGATGAATGGCCAGCACTGTGTACTTCTCTCCAAAAGACAATTTTTTATTCGACTTCGAATTTTACAAAGTGCTTTCACCTGTCTTAGTTGAATTGATTCTTACAGCATCACAAGGTGTGTATTATTTTTAGCTCTGCCTCACAGATAAGGACATGCTGATTGGGGAACGCTAAATGTCTTCTTCCTATAATTCAATTAATAACTCTAAGTTCTTGGATTTATATCAAATCCTATATTCTTTCCACGATAGCATGTCATGAAGACCTGTGAGTTCCTTGCTTCTAATCTTCAGCCCAAGCATCCCACAATGCACTTTTAATATGTTATAGTAAAGGTCCTTCAATGAATATGAGATTTCTTTGCCAAATTAGTAACAAGTCACTAGCCTAATAAGAAAAAAAAAATGTAGGTTTGAGTATAACTAGCCAGAAAAAAAGACAGACAGAAAGAAAGCCCCAAAAGACCACCAAAACAGTACTTCCAGTGGTAATTTCTCTTGAGGTATTATGCCTGTGTCATAAAAAGGAATTGATCACCCATGTCATAGGCCATTTAACGTATCAGTTACTGATCTAATTATCCATAGATCTAGAAGCAATCTCTTCTCTTCTCTTCTCTTCTCTTCTCTTCTCTTCTCTTCTCTCTCTTCTGTTCTTCCCTCCCCCTCTCTCTTTCTGTGTATGTATGTGTGACACATGTTTTCAATTTGCACCCATGTCAAAAGGGAACTAGCACTTGTGTGGAGGCCAAAATCAACATCTAGTGTCCTCCTCGATCTCTCTCTTCTTTATTTACTTATGAGAAGATCTCCCACTGACCCAAGAGCTGACCACTTTAGACTGGCTGATCAGGAAGCACCCCAGGATTCCTCCTGCCCTATTTCCCCAGTGCTGGGTTTACAAGCATAAAGAGTGGCAACTGGTTGGGGATTGAAGTTGAGGGACTCTGGTTTGCCCAGCAAGCGTTTTACTGCTTGGTCATCTCACCAGCCCAGTCTTTTGTCTCTTAAGCGTGAACACAAGTCTGTCTTCTCAAAAGGTTGATTTAAGTGCTCAGGGCTCTCTGTAGTTTTCAAGGAAACGCTGCCAGTAGAAGGCCATGAAGATTTTTTTTTTTCTCTTTCTTGAACTGAAGGAAAAAAATTTTTTTAAAGAGAAAAGCAATTAGTTTTTTCATCAGTAACAGCAATTTCTAGGCATAGCTTATCCATCTTCCACAAACAATTGTCTCTTTTCCGACCACTTTTCCCCTCGTGCTTGCTTGGCTTAGAAACACTATTGCCAGCATTTGGAGTTTAGCATCACACCCGCATCACCACGGGCAGTAAAGAAAACTCCGTGCACTGAGGACAGCTAGACACCTGTCAAACTGCCAGGACGATAAAATTATAGCTCAGAGAATCCTCGTTTTCTATGTGAATTTTACTTTAAGATGGAGATTCATATTCCCTGTGCACAGAGCTGGCCCTATGGGGTTGTAAGGCACTCAGCTACTAAGACACCTACACAGGATCTTTCGAAAGTGCTTGGTTCAGTCACACAAACATTCCTTAGGGTATCTTGCGGGTATAAATGTTAAACAAACCCTTCACCAATAAGGGAATGGTTGTTTGGGCAGAAATGCTGCTACGGGGTTCCTCTGGGGAATGTCCGGTGAGGTTTCTTGAGAAACTTGCAGATTCGACGCAAGCCCGCTGTGAAGTCCTTCAGCCGTGGCAGGCAGCATGGTACTGGTAGAGGCCCAGGAGGTCTTAGAGGACATAGGCTAATGGCTTGTGCTGACATGAAGGTATGTGTGGGCCCAGCGACAGTGCAGTGGTCACTGAAGCCAGGGCCACGCACAGAGCCTGAAATCCTCCCGCTGGTGGATATCAACACAGAGGGTACAGAAGCCAAGTTTGGGGAGCACTAAAGTACAATTCTAGAGACCCCCAAATTGCAATTTTTATATCATTTTATTGGGCGGCAGCTTTCTACTCCCATCTTGGGCCTGGCTCACCAACACATCAACACCACATTGGAGTTAGCTTACTAGCATACCAAG
The DNA here is from genome assembly GCA_907169655.1 of Acomys percivali. Classification (NCBI taxonomy): domain Eukaryota; kingdom Metazoa; phylum Chordata; class Mammalia; order Rodentia; family Muridae; genus Acomys; species Acomys percivali. The sequence goes on along the minus strand of OU015758.1, from coordinate 25,252,174 downwards.
GCCTGTCCTGGACTAGGCTCACACGAGCTACCCACCGACCTTCCAGGGCCTTGCTTCGGTGGCCCGTACCTTATCAGGGCTGCCGAGTGGCAAGCTCAGTGCATCGCTTCCTACGCAAAATAGCTTTTGAGGTCTATAAAAATGGTTTTTAAGTCACACAAAGTGGTTTTTCGAGTTACGTTCCCAACACCTGTGTTTTTAAATTAAATTCATTTTCATTTTAATGAGTTTAATTACTCTAATAAAGGAAGAGTTCGTAACTAAAACACTTGTGGATTTGATTGTGGAAACAGGTGTGTGTCAATGGGGACAGCAAGGCAGGACGCTGGTCCTCAGATTTTATTTTAACACTCTACTCACAGATTTATTTGCTTGATCAAGCCGTCTTTTAGAATTGAGAGAAGGCAAACGAACAGGGGACATTTTAGGGACTAAGTCACTGAGTGAAGAGTCACAAACACTAGCTAAATAGAAAGCCACAAAGTCCAGGACACTGAGCTACAGCATATTCAGGAACCCTAATCAACAGCTGCCATCACAATGTCAGAAATGAGGAATCCGATTATGGCTAAAACCATGCAAGAACCTTGGGCGGATGTGCTTTATGCATCTGCTCTCCGCCAGTGCTTTATTTCAGGTGAAGAAGCGTTTGACATGGGATGGAGTTGTGAAAATGAGTGTTCCTGCTGCGTGACACAACAGGGCTGATGGGCCTTTTACACTCAGCAATACACTGATGTTCCCGCCAGGTGTGTCCTGGGTGAGTTTATCACAATCTCAACTTGCTTGGCTTTTAACTTCTTCCTCTAGCCTCTACCATATTTTTAATTCTCTACATCTGAAACAGCTAAATAACAGGCTGGCCAAGCCAAGAGGGGGCTTGTGAAGTTAGCAAGACAGGGATCTATCCAATTTTCTCATGGGTATCTTTATATGTGACAAACAGTTATGAGGCTTTTAAATGAAAATATATGAAATTCAAATGATCTTGAGTTTCATACTATTGTTGACTAATAGCTACAGGGGAAAAATTCCATCACTAAACTCATAAGACATGGTTACCAATATTTAAATACACATGTGCATTTTAATACTGGAATCCTTTTCTCTAATTTATATCCTTAAGTGGAGCCACAGTTTGTAAGACACCTGAAGACAGTGTGGTTCTAGCCAAAGAAAGGAAGAAATGATCTTCTGGGGGGATGAGGGAGGGTGGCGCGGGGCAGGCTACATCATCTCCTGAGCACCCTATGATGCCTTGAAGTCGTGAATGTTACCTTAACCTTGAAGGCAGACATTCCTTCTGGCTCCATCACCAGAGAGAAACATGCATCTCAGGGGAAATGATTTTACCTTTTTTTTTTTTTTTTTGGCCTCACAGTATGAATAATCTTCTAAAGGCCCAATACTAATATTTTGTTCCAATTTCTAAGTATAACACCTCATAATAAAGCCATGCCCAAAAACATTCACTGGGATTAAAATATGGAGGAAAAAGTGTTTGCAGTTTGCATTAGCATTAAGTATGTGTTGATTTGAAACACCAAGCTCTTGTTTACTCTTGAAAACTACAATAACAGCCACCCCAACCCTTATAGTCACATGTCTCCATCTGCAGGTGATAAATCCTGCTTTCAACTTAAACCATGCACATTACCAAAGCACCAGAGTTGGTGTGTATTATTTCACAGGTCTAGAGTCACCAATAGACGATGATCACATGGATGTCACTGTTACCTTCATATGAACAGGCTGGCAGATGTGCAATGTTTTCATCTGAAAACACTGCTCTTCTTCTAGGTGGATAACAAATGATTTGGTCAGTGGCATTCACTTGGTCAAGACACAACGTAATGAAATACACATATTTTTGTTCTATAAAGTATACCCTCACCTTGGAGAAATCTTAGTGAAGTATTTTGTTTCCCTCCACACCTCTTTCTATGTTACATAACTTTGTACGGGGCGTTTGGCATATAAACATTTGTCCAAGTACACTCGGTATAATTAGAAGTGCTGATGTGACTGCCCAAGCTGAGCAAACAATAGATACACTCACGAGGAACTGATGGCTAGATAGTGAGAAAGGACAGTGTCGAGGGGTTTTGTTTTGTTTTGTTTTGTTTTTTATCCAAGCTCAGTTCAGGAACAACGAGAGTGGGCGGGAGGGATAGAGAAGAGCTGAACTCTGAGTTTCAGACATCAACCCTCAGGTGCGCTGTGGGAGAATGGTAAAGGCAGGCGAGGTGGAGGCCTTCATAAATTGTTGTCGTTAAATTATCAGTATTGTCTAACAACGTTTATTATCAGGCCTATAATTATTATTACGGCAGCATAATCTGCTGGCAATCAATCAAGACACAGACACCTGTTATAGTTTTAAAATAGCCTTAGTTAACCTGGGGCAGGGAAGATATTAATCCTCTAAACTACTTTCCATAGTGGGGCAGGTATGGGATCTCTGCCCCAATCCCATGTCATCTGCTTCTAATAATTTCTATCAAGCTACCTCCCATCCATAATCCCATATACTTGTTAATGTTCTTCAACTGGGCCAAATCTCTGTTCACGCCGACCATGTGCTTCTCCTCCACCTAAGCCATGGCGGACTTCCTTCTTCTCTCTTCTCCCTGGTCTCTCTTTCTTCTTTCCAAGATTTTCTCTGTCTCCCTATGCCCAGGAACCTTAGCCATGCCTATCCCATTTGCCCTGCCCAGATGTGACGGCTTTTTATTAATTAGCATCAAAATACATCAGACCAACAATTCTCCTTTTCTGTCTAAATAAAAAAGCCATTCTTTTTATATACAGTAAGAACAATCGTGAAAAATCATAAAAATCAATAGGTAAGGCTTACAAACATAATGTCTAATCAAAAGATATTTGGCAACCTTGAAGAAAATTTTATTTTATCTTGATGAGTCTAAAGTTTTGAACCTAAATCAGTATCTATCAAAGTTCAAATCTATCAACCTAGAAGTATCTATCTAGACACAAAAGTATCTTTTTAAACTTCTAAACAACTAAGTTTAGTAAAACTATTTTATCTTCAACCCCATTAGAGACTTGAGAAGGAATAAAGTTAATTACCTGAGTAAACATGAAGTGCTTCTAAAATGAAAAAAAAAAAAAAATGACAGTTTGCTGCCTGAACAGTCACCCAAACTCTCTCTAACATTGAAGCATCATCTTTAGTCTTTTGGTCCAGTATATCTGACAGACATATTTGTGAAGCAGGAACTACTGAAGACTTGTTTACCCTGTCCTTGACAGAATCTGGCTGTCAAGTCAGTCTGTATCCATGCTATTCCATTTTTAGACAGAACTCTCTCTGTGGCAGACATTTTTGTTCAGTGGCTTATTTGTCACACTCAAATCCACCTCTGCAAATAGTTTCTTTAATGATCATCATCTTCTTTGAGGTAGGCTGGGTGTTGTAAGACGTTAACCTGTTTTATGTCAAAGAATCCTTAAAATTATAAAACTTTTTTTTTTTTTTGAGACAGGGTTTCTCTGTGTTACCCTGGCTGTCCTGAACTCGCTTTGTAGACCAGGGTGGCCTTGAACTCACAGTGATTCGCCTGCCTCTGCCTCCCAAGTGCTGGGATTAAAGGCGTACACCATGTCATATTCTGTAGGTCTCTGAGGTTTTTGAAGACCATATCTAAGTATTTTACATTATCTATCTGTAGCCTCATACCTATCTGTTAAACCTAGGATGTATATTTCTGTGATTAAATTATACGAGTATTTGACATGATCATGAGTTGATTGACTAACAATTGACTTGTATTACTTAATTATCTTAAGCAGCCTGTAATAGCACTATCAGAGTATTGGAAGTAAACCATATATTAATTGAGTTGTCTGTGTACAATACCTCAGAGTAGAAATACAATGTATGAAGAATAATATTAAATTTGAATTTTAGTTCAGTGTATCAAAATTAAACTTATTTTGCATCAATATACAAAATTTTATATCAATGCATTAAAATTAACCTTATTTGTGAGTAACAATTAAGGCCTTAAGTTAAGGAATAGATTCAATAACCTACTTTTTGTCCTGTCATCCCTATATATTTCTATATTCGCTTATTCTTTCTTTTCAACCCCTATCTCTATACCTCTCAATGACAATACATATCTGTAGCCCAAGAAAGCAACCAAAAACCTACCCAACCCCCCTTAAGGGAAACAGGGTGTCTTTTTAAATAAGGTTTCTTTAGGCTGCAAGTAATACCTATGCAGGGGCCCAAATAAAATTGGGGAAAACGTGGTTAAACTAGCTAGGAATAGTATTTGTGGTCCAGCCTTTAAATGTTGAGACATTTCAGGCTTAATATAAGTCCTGTGTGGAACAGTCTGAAATGTTGGACTAATCGTGATCAGGAGCCTTCTTTGAAGCTGTCCTTTTCTGATGAGGAAGAGCAACTGAAGCACTTGGGGTTGGAACATGAAGGATGCGGGATGTCAGAGTCTCAGTATGCTGGAGGAATGAATACTGTCAGGTTTGATCCAGCATCAGTGTCTGGTTCTTTTGTTCTGAAAACATGTAATTTCTCACAAGCATTATACAGCCCTAAAGCTATGAATGTATTAGGTGTGCAAGATGCACAAAACAATTAAGGATGGTTCTCTGCTCTTTGTATGAGTAGAAGAAAGACATCTGTAAATCTTCATTCATGCCATACAAAGAATGGCATCTAATAATGAATAATGTGGATTCTGTAACCAACAGGAAGCTTTGGCTCTGCATAGACATTCATGTTTCAGCCAGTCTCAGAGCTTTTCTCATGTAGTGGGATTAACAATGTAAGCTAACTGCTTGTTCTGAAGTTTGAATTCATGTAAACATAGACTGACGTAAATCAGCAGTCTCTCTTTTATCCAAGTCTGTTTTATTTTGACCTCTTTCAAAGAGGAAATATAACATCAACATTAACAATGAACATACAATTATTATCATATTGAAATCAAAACAAGATTGTATAGTTCTAAATATCCTTCTCTAGGCTCTGTGCTACCTGTTTCCCGAGAGAGTGTTTCTTGTTTTAGAAATAAGCCTGTTGCCCTGAGCAAAGGAAAAGGCATTAAGCTTTAAATAAACTTTATATAAACTCCCATTTTATTTTAGGGTTTGTGTATAATGTAGGCATCTTATACCTGGCTTTTCACATTTGTTGTGGGTGTTTTTGTCTCACCCTTTCTCGACGTGGGAGGCGTGCAGTTTGCATGTCTGTCTCCTGCCCAAACTTGGTCCTTACATTGACCAACAGAACATATCTCTTAGGCCAATTACCTTTTGGCACCAGTTCTCCTGTGGATGTTCTACTTTTTTTTTTTTTTTTAATTTTTTTTTTTTAGCTTTATATACTTTATTATTTTTTTATTTAATTAATTTATTCTTGTTACATCTCAATGGTTATCCCATCCCTTGTATCCTCCCATTCTTCCCTCCCTCCCATTTTCCCCTTATTCCCCTCCCCTATGACTGTTCCTGAGGGGGATTACCTCCCCCTGTATATGCTCATAGGGTATCAAGTCTCTTCTCGGTGACCTGCTGTCCTTCCTCTAAGTGCCACCAGGTCTCCCCCTCCAGGGGACATGGTCAAATGTGAGGCACCAGAGTACATGAGAAAGTCATTCCCACTCTCCACTCAAGTGTGGAGACTGCTCTGTCCATTGGCTAGATCTGGGTAGGGGTTTAAAGTTTACCATCTGTATTGTCCTTGGCTGGTGCCTTAGTTTGAGCGGGACCCCTGGGCCCAAATCTGCCTATCATAATGTTCTACTTGTAGGTTTCTAGGACCCACTGGATCCTTCTACATTGCTATTCTTGCATGATTCTCTCATCTAGAGTCCCAATAGGGTGTCCTCCCCTCTGTCCCAGTTTTCTGGTAAGTGAAGGCTTTCGTGGGACATGCCCTTTGGGCTAGTATGCAGATATAAGTGAGTATATACCATTTGAGTCTTTCTGCTTCTGGGTTAACTCACTCATTATGATCATTTAAGGAGATTGGCTGGCCTTTTTTAGAGTAGTTACATCATTTTTTTTTTTTTTACATAAACTTAAGACTGATGTGGATCCATCCTTTAGATCAGTAAGGACATATAATCCATTGTTAAGAAAAAGGAATGTACACAGTAAATTTAAGGAAAAATTTGTCAGTTTAAATCCTAGCCTGTCTCTGCAAGTAACTTATCTTATCAGCAGAGGGTCACGCCCTGTGGAGTCCAGGTTGGTCTGCAACTCAAGAGTTTCGCCAGTTTTTGTCTCTACTGTGTTGGTATTAAAGGCGTGTGCCACCACTGCCCTGTTCAACTATTTCATCTCAATTCAGTCAAACTCTTTAGAAATCTCAAGCAAAAATCAAGCAGGAAAACAAGAAAAATTTAAGTCTTGGATCAGTTGTGGCAATTTAGGCTCCAGTTAGTGAAACCCTGTCCACATTCCTTGGAATTTAGTTATTGTTATCTCTTTTTGGTGGACCCTTTCCAGAAAGTGCTGAGAACCACGTTGTAGCTAAGGAGCTTTGCATTTCAGCCGCTATCAACTCTATGGAAAAGAGTTCAGTTACTTCTTATTTTTGTTGTCAGTAACTTTAGTCTCACATCTCTCGGCCTCCTGCTTTTTCCCCTGAACTTTTTTTGAGAGGGTGTGGAAAAGTGTGAGTATGACTAACTCCTTTGTAAACAAATTTTTAACCATCAAAATAAAGCCAAAAAAGATCCAGGAGCCTTCTGTCATGGCGCGTTGGAAAGGGACCATAGCAGGTTTTATTTTATTATTTTTCTAGGCAGTTAACTACACTCCCTAGGCTAGTTTAGAAGACTGCCAGTCTCCTAGCTCCGCCTCTCCAACCAGCCACTTATCTGTAGCCATCTTTGCTCTGTGAGAGTTGAGCCCAGAGGCAGCTAGGAGCAGTGCCTGTGAAATGTTCTAGACCATGGATGCTCCGGGAGCTGTCCCCCACCCCTTTCAGACTATGACAAAATATGATTTTTAAGGGTTTGGATACTTGAATTTAGTTGGGCGCCAATTTGTTGCTATTTAATTACCAATATTGCCTAATAATTGCCCCATATTGAGCACCACTTGTTGTTGTTAATTTACCAATACAGCTTAAGAATGTTTATTATCAGGCCTATAATTATTATTACGACAGTATAACCTGCTAGCAATCAATCAAGACACAGACACCTGTTATAGTTTTAAAATAGCCTTAGTTAACCTGGGGCAGGGAAGATATTAATCCTCTAAACTACTTTCCATAGTGGGGCAGGTATGGGATACCTGCTCCAATCCCATGTCATCTGCTTCTAATAATTTCTATCAAGCTACCTCCCACTGATAATCCCAAATACTTGTTAATGTTCTTCATCTGGGCCAGATCTCCATTCACACCGGCCATGTGCTTCTCCTTCACCTAACCCATGGCGGCCTTCCATCTTCGCTTTTCTCCCCGGTCTCTCTTCTTTCCAATATTTTCTCTGTCCTTCCATGCCGATAAACCTTATCCATACCTATCTCATTTGCCCTGCCCAGGTGTGACAGCCTTTTGTTAATCAGCATGAAAATACATCAGACCAACAATAGATTGTCACGGAGAATCTACAACTAGTCAAGCAAAACTTCAGAAAAATTGCAAGTCTCTTCAGGGACATCCAGTTACATAACCTGAAGTTCTCAAGTCCTCACATGATGGTCACCACTCAGATGAGAATCTACATCAGGTAGAAGGTGACAGAATGATTTCCAAGGGGCCTACTTACGATTCTATTATTTTCTGAGGGTAAAAATAATAATAATAATAATAATAATAATAATAATAATAATAATAATAATAATAATAATAATAATAATTTAATCTTGCACAGGCCATAAGTACTTACAATGAGGAGCAAGAATGATTCAGAGCAGTATTTAGCAATTAACTACAGCTGAAATAAACCTTTAAAATGGTGGCTCAGTGGTAGAGCATTTGCCTATCATGTGCCAGATTGGATTCAATGCCTACCACCATCATGACCAAACAAACAAACAAACAACCCAATCTAAAATAGGGAATTTTAGGGAGGTCAGTGTTCTGTCTCTGTGTTATGCATAAGAGGCAAATGCAGGACAGGCGCATGATTTTCTTAATGTCCTGGGACGTGTGTGAGGCTTCTGGAGTCCAGGTTAGTCTTGTCCTTACATTACATAATACTACTGTTAAAGCCACTGAACTTACATGTTGATCTACAAATTTGAGATATTAGACACAAGTCAGCTTGCCAGATCTGTGTGAGCAAAGACAACTGTGGATTTGAAGACAATCTTACAGAAAATTCTACTCCCCAACATGTTAAAAAATGTTTTAATGGAATTTAACACATAATTTTGAACTTTAAAAAAAATTAATTGCCTTATTTTCTATTTTATTTTACTAAGTGTTCAGTACATGCAGATTGTGATTTTACATTTGAGAAGCTACCACAATAAATAATTAAGTTGATAAATATAACTAAAGGGAGGGAAGGATATGTGTATACACACACACACACACACACACACACACACACACAGAGAGAGAGAGAGAGAGAGAGAGAGAGAGAGAAACAATAGCACCAATTATAGCTGTGTTGGGTACTGCATCAGTGCTACGACAAAATACAACATGCAGCTTAAGGACGGGAAGCTCACTATGAGGTACAGCCCATCATTCTGGGAGGGTTTGGCCATGGGAGTGTGAAGCAGATGGTCACAGTGTGCCTGCTGTAAGAGAACAGAGACAAAGATGCTCAGCTTGCTTTTTCCTATTTTTCCTTTTTATTCAGCCTGGGACCGCGGGGTGCCACCTGCAGTCAAGATGGCGCCTCCCTCCTCAGTTAACTGGCCTTTGGGTTGGCTGTCATTAGAGACATGCCCAGCAGTATGAAAAGTATGTCTAGTAACCAGTTCTGAGTTTGGTGGAGATGACAGGAGCCTTCACCGTGTCTCCTCAAGAATGAACTAAAACAGAAACATATATTTTGTTTTTCAGTCAGTGCCTCACTGTGTAGGCCTGCCTGGCCTAGAACTCTCATGAAACCTAGGCTGGCCTTTGGTTTACAGAAATGCACCCACCTATCTCTGCCTCCCAAGTTCTGGGACTAAAGGCATATTACCACAATGTCTGGATCAAAAGGATTAAAAAACAAACAAACAAACAAACAAAAAACCCCATGGAATTCTTACCAAAAGCTCTTAACCTGAACCCCTCAGTGAGATGATAGTGTAGAGCATTCTACAGAATGAAGTTTTAATTCTTTACAAATACTGATGTTGTGACAGTTGTAGAGGGTTTACTTTACACTAACAGAAAGAAAACCAACAGCAGCTAAATGGAATGAACAGTTCTTGCCAACATGAAGTGGAGGGGGCAAGTTATAAGATCAGAGTCAGAGCAGTTATTTTATTCGGGAAGGAAATGTGAGTGTGGATGGTGTGTCAGACAAGCTGTTGTGTGGCTGTTACACATCTTGACATCAGTGACGATGTAGAAAAGAAGCCTTGTTATCCGGAGATACTCGCTAAAGGATGGAGTGAAGAAACTATGACATCAGCAACTCATTTTTAGACTATTCACCAAAAGTGTAGCTTGCGTTTTTACATGGGATGGGGCATACAAGAAAATGTTAATAATTGGCAATTCTGGGAGAAGCGTATAAGTATTCTTTATACTTGAAATTTTTCAAAATAAAGGTTAGAAGAACTGTTGGAAGCTACACTCATTTTTCATATGAAGTATTCATTGGAAGATGAATAAAATGAGACCTTTATACCTTCCCCTGTAAATTATTATTGGCCCCCAGCGAGCATCAATAAGAAGGCTGTTCGGAGGCATTTTATAAACGTGGCACTTAAAGAAATGCTAAATTAGTGACAGGTTTAGTTGTGTATGTCATAATGGAGACTCTCTCTGGTTATTTCAGATTTCAGCTTCAGTAACGGTGCATGTTAGAGATGGGGTGTAGGAAAATATCCAACCCGTACAGGCCATTGGGGTTCCTGAACCCCTTTGCATTGGTACCCCAAGACTTCGTCTCATACTTTGTCCTTTTCTTATGTAGGTGTATGTTTAGCATGCAGCATATTTTGCCTCCCTTCAGCAAGAGGTTCTTCCTCTAATTAGAATATCTAATTAGAATAGCAAAGTGATCTGGCATGCAGGGCTGTGTGTGTGTGTGTGTGTGTGTGTGTGTGTGTGTGTGTGTGTATTGGGGGTGGTGAGGAAGTCTTCCTAGGCTAGCTAAAGTAGTAGAAGGTAGGAAAAGAAACAGATTTGGCAAAAAGTGACAGAAGAATTAAAAAAACAGCAGCTGCTAGCTAATCAATTTATGAGGAATATGAAACCAGATTTCGTCTACCCAGAATGCTGCAGGACTTTTTTCTTCTTCCAGCTTCCTTTACAATACATAGTGGTTTTTTTGCTCTTGTTCATTGACAACAATCTACCAACCGTTTTCTTCATAGTTTCATCAACTATTCTGTGAGGAACTAATTGAATATTTCTAAGTTGTTCTTTTAACAGGAAAAGTCATGATTGGCTTAGTATAGGCAAATCAGAACTTCTCCACGGAAGCTGGATGCCAGGTTTTCCTCAAGTATATAGCACTTGGGAACTGTGTGGATGTCTGAACAAAATTGAGGGATCTTGTTTGTTTGTTTGGTTGGTTCATTGGTTTTGTTTCCCAGTCAAGAAAAAAGAAAGTCTTGTGGGCAGGTGGCCGTCAGTGTCTGCCACAAGGAAGGCAAGTACCTGAATATTCTAGAACATCAACAGCATGGTTAGAAGGGTAGTCAGAAGACAAACGTGGGTCTCACAATATTGCTTGCATGGCGAGGCAACTGTGCGTTACAAAGGTCTCTGAAAACAGGCTCCGGGGTATGACTCTCAGTTGCGTTTTAACAAGTTGAATTTGAAGCGTCCTTGGAACATCAAGGTATAATATTTAGTTCTAGGTAGAGCACTGTATTGCATTTATAAAGATCTGAGCGTCATCAGCATATGCTTAAAAATTAAGACCATGGAGTACAGATCATCCCAGGATAATAGATGGTATGAGGAAGAACAGTAGGAAGGGGAGAAATATTATAAGAGACAGAAGACTGCCTAGGAAGATCTGTGGGGGCCAGAGTAGCCAGTATCAGAATCTTGGAACACAGTAAGTAAGTGGCAAATACTGTCCAGTGTAAAAGAAAAGTCCAGCTAGCTTCAGCATGACGACGTCATTAGACTTTCCAATGGACCAGGGGTACAAAAGTGAAAACTGTTAGCAGAGAGTGGAATAGAAGGTGAGGAGACAAAAAGGAGAGTGTAAACTAGCATTGTGAGTAGTTTGGGTAAAAAGGGAAATGTTTAGGTAAGAGGTAAAGGACCAGTCAAAGAAAGCAGTTGAAGGTGGAAGAGAGAAGAAAAATTCACTATAGGAAGTCTTTAAGATACCAGTGCAAAGAAGCAAAGAGGTTTGAATGACAAGGTGTGGAATTCTGGGGTACAATGGTAAATTAGAAGCTACCCATCAGTGGGTGGATGAATATAGTTAAAGAGGACAGGGTTGTTGTGCCACTGTGTCTAGCCTCTCCTGTTGAGTCCCCAACTCCTGTGTTTGCTGTCCAAGCCAGTGATGTTCTACCCAAACCACATCTGAGAGGCCATCGTTGCTTCTGTATAGCCACTGTGGCTGGGTCTGTCACAGCCAGGCCATAAACCAGTTAACCATCACTATGAAGTACTCATAGGAGTGGCGAGATTTGGGCTACTGAAAAGCAAATCCGGAGAGCAGACTGAGACAGTATAAGCAGAAGAGTGCTCAGCCGAAGTGTGGTCAGGGGCCTTGAATCCTAGACAGCCAGAAAGAGGAAGTAACTGGTGCTCCCCACCACTGCCAGGGGTGAGGTTCCCATGTCTGCCCCGGGATGTTCTAGAAGCCTGTGCAGCGCTCTCCCAGCACGTGAAGGTAATTGTCCTCCAAAATCTCCCACGGACTGAGCCACAGAAACCTCTGCCTGTAGAAACTCGGAAACCTAATCCACTAAAGACAAGATGTGACTTCCTAGAGAGAAAGGTAGGGGGATCCGGGCCATGGAATTCTGCCAGGAAGTAGTATATCGCCACCGGAACTCAATCTAGAAGGGCGCGTGGATTTAACGTGTCCGAATCACTGAGATTAGCCATCCTCCCCACACAGATAGAGACAAAAAGGAATGATTATGCAGGGCGTGCGGGAACCATCTCACTCCCATGAGGAAGAAATGCTGAGAGCATCATAAGCCCTTCTGTTTCTTGTTATTACCAGAAGGGTGGGAGGTTGTGGCCAGAGAATAGGACACTGGGATGTGAGACTAACTTCCATGTCTTTAATATCCAAAAGATAACGTCAGCGCCATTCAGACCAAGGTCTCTGTTGTATTTCAGGTGAGTAATCCTGAATAAGAAATTTAGCCGGTTCTGGTGGCGCAGGCCGGTAGGATTTACTGAAGGAGGCAGAGGCAGGAGGATCTGGAGTTCGATGCCAGCCTGGGATACACATTTGGCTAGGTGGTGGTGGTGCACGTCTTTAATCCCAGCACTCGGGAGGCAGAGGCAGGTGGATCACTGTGAGTTCGAGGCCAGCCTGGTCTACAAAGCGAGTCCAGGACAGTCAGGGCTACAGAACGAAATCCTGTCTGGAGAAAGAAGAAGAAGAAGAAGAAGAAGAAGAAGAAGAAGAAGAAGAAGAA
>OU015758.1:25206468-25239417 GCA_907169655.1 Acomys percivali | reverse complement strand
AAGAAGAAGAAGAAGAAGAAGAAGAAGAAGAAGAAGAAGAAGAAGAAGAAAAGAAATTAATTAATTTAAAGCCTCCGAGGGTCCCTTTCTTGAGCCATAAAGCTGGAGGTGATACAATGCCATTGGTGGTCTTGTGAAAATCAAGGGGACTGATAAATGAGTGGCAGTGACGTTAAAGACTATATAACATATAGTATAACATAGCTCCATCCACTACACACAGGATATGGTTACATCATTATTTTATGGACACAGTTACCAGCATCTTGTACATAGTAAAGGAAAGCTTTAACAGCACTGTGAGAGCAAGCCTCGGTGTGCCATTCACAATGTATCCTTCAGACCGATCTGGGAGATTAAGAGAGAGTCAAACAGTGACTGTGTGACTGAAATACATGCTGCCTTCTGTTTTGTGGTTCTCCCACCTCGGTGTATTTGGGGAAAGAGGGTTTTTTTCCTAATATATACTTCTGATTTAGGCCATGTGCAAGCCCACTTCTCTGCCCGACTTTGTTCTATCAAGACTTGCTTTGTATCCAGCACCATGCTAGGAACATGGGATGTAATGTTGCAAAAATGGGTAACAGCTTTGTTCTCATAGAGTTTGTTTGCATAAATAGGAGAACATGATTAGGAGAATCTAATTTAGTAAGATAACTTTTAAACCACCAAGGAGAGCCCACCTCTGTCTCCCTCCCCCTCTGTGTGTGTGTGTGTGTGTATGTGTGTGTGTAGGGTAGAGGTCAACCTTGGGTATTGTTTCTCAGAAACTATCTACTTTTCTTTGAGACAAGGACTCTCAACGGGACCAGGGACTCACCATCTCAGCTAGGCTTGCTGGACAATAAGCCACGGGCATCCTCCTGTCTCTGCTTTCTCAACACCATCTTGCCTGAAGCCATCTTACCTTATGTGGGCTTGCTTCTCACGCGTGTATGGGAAGAGCTAGAATGATGACAAGATGCCCGATGCTGCATATATCCTTGCATTCTGGTAACCCTACAATGTGGGAGGCTGAAGCTTGTAGTCACATGTTCAAGACCACTCTGAGCTACACTGTGAGATCTTAACAAAAGGCCATTGTATGTGAAAGGGTCTGTAAGGAGAAACAAATCAAGGATAAGGCCTGTGTGGCTACAGCAGAGAAATGCAGTGTGTGTTATGATAAATAAAGGTAAAAGAAAGATGCTTGGCTCTCGCAGGGCCCAGAACCTCAGAGCACAGGTGACCACATGGAGCTATGGGGTGTTAGTTTTCTCAATAAAAGTTCTAGTCTTAGCCAAGAGAAGTGAAGACAAGCCTTCATCTGCTCACTCTCCTCCTCCTCCCTGTATTACTAGTACCACATGGCTATGAGGCATGAGGGTGGCCTGATGGCAGAGCTCTCCTAACGCTTGGGGGAATGGAGGGAAAAGACAGCACAGTGCATAGCCACAGATAAACACAAGCCAACAGCAGGCGCTATTGCTCTTCCCAGGGTGTGCTCTGTTCCAAGTGCTCTGAATGTATTATTATTATGGGCATGTGCACGCGTGCATGGTGGGGAAGTCAGAGGATAACCCCTTCCCTGTGGGTTCCAGGAATTAAGCTCAGGACTCCAGGCTTGCACCAGAAGCACCTTTTCCCACTGAGCAATCTCACCAGATTATGTCCTTTAGCATTACTTACACTACTGCAGAAGAAAGTGGGGATGCTTATGTGTGTAAAAGCAGGCTCATCTCTTCAAGATCATGTCCTTCATCACGATGAGTGGCAGAGAATTCTGGGTTGGCCAACTGAAAACTAGTGGGATGACCTTGTACAACCAAACTCACGTTAATTAAAAAAAAAAAACAAAAACCACCCTACACCACTTAAACTCTTCCATTCATTTAACAAGTGTTACATAGCACTTAAAACACGCTGTAGACTTTGCTGGTTCGTGACATACATAAAGATTAGTAAACCCCAGTGTTTGGCCCAGAAGAGCTCATAAGACAAATCACTGCAGCCTCCTGCCTTGTAACAGTGCTGTGACCGGGAGCAACCATGCTATGTGGGAGCCTAGAGGAGAGTAAGTCACCCTGGGGAAATGGACAGCGGGGACTTGACACAGGAGGCACCATCTGCGGTGTGGCCTCGAGGACTGAACTGCGGCACTCCCAGCAGAAAGGTGTGTTCTCAGCTTGGGAGCAACAGAAGCAGGACTGTGCTGAAGTGTCGGAAGTCCTGTCTAGGGAGACGAGCCAGGAAGAGCAGACGGACTTTATGGCCCTTCATAAAGCAATGATGGAACCAAATCAATTCCTTAAAACTGGCCTCGAAGCTCTAGAGAGACCAGGTAGTATCATCGCTGCTTATTATTTCTTTAAGAAATCATCTCTGGATTTTCATGTGAATTCACTTAGAAAAACTCTTATCATTTGTTTTCAGTGTTGAGA
Organism: Acomys percivali; assembly: GCA_907169655.1. Lineage (NCBI taxonomy): Eukaryota > Metazoa > Chordata > Mammalia > Rodentia > Muridae > Acomys > Acomys percivali. The sequence continues at coordinate 25,236,997 of OU015758.1, read as the reverse complement.
AATGATTTTCAAATATCATCCAGAGCAACACTAAACACACCCAGCAATGGAGGCTAGCTCTGTGATTTTTCTCACACCCTCTGTTCACTGGAGTCTCAAATGAGAACCCTGCGTAGAAACCACAGAGTGACTTCCCGATAGACTCTATGACTTAAGGTGAGTCCACCCAGCTGAACTAGTGGAGGTTGAGCAGCTTGCTAGGACACACTGACTTGGGGCACCATGCATGTACCTGCTTTGAAATTTAACTTTTCCACTCAGCCTGACCTAGGCATGCTTGTGTCGCCTCTCTTGGCCCATGTCTCTAGCTATAAAATGGAGTCACACATTTAAGCACTTAGAACATTGAATTTTGTAACTTTTTGTTATTGTAGTTGTTAGTGGGCAGACGAAGACATTTCAGGAACCGTCTGCTGCCAACTATTACCAGCATAAAATCCATCCAATCCAAAGGTAAACAGAAAGAAAAGCATCCCACAGAGGGATTATAAAGCTGCTGAAAATAGCAGAAGAAAGGGAAGTCTATTTTCCCCCTGAGTTAAGAAAGAGGAGGAGGAGGATATTTTTCTTAAGCTATGGGCCTATAGCTCTCACAATTCAGCAGCTATAAAAACCTCTTAGGAGGCCTCTGGAACGAGATCTCAGAACAGACTCCTCCCCGCCATGCCAGACTCCTCCCCGCCATGCAGGCTGGGATCTGAGCGAAGGCCTGACTTGGCTTGCTTGGTAACACAGGGTCTCACCGTGTACCCAATCTGGTCTGACCTCCTGTCTCAGCCTACCAGCTGTGCCGCCATGACTATCTGGGAGCTACTTACAGAGAAAGGGGAGCTATTCCTCCACTAAACTGTGTGTGAGCCACAGGCTGAAGTCTGCTATCTCGCGGAAGCCCAATCCGAGCTCTGCTCTGCGAGTCCCATACTTGATTCTCTTTCTTGTTCGCTTGATTCCAATCCATTGCCTGTATTCCTCCAGGTCCAGAAATTTCTGAAACTGCCTAGCTTACCTTCCCTTAGGAGTGAAGAAGGATGACACTCTACCTTTTCATCCTTAAAGAAAGGTGCAGCGGCTCATATCAGTAGCCGGATGGTGGCATAGTGCAGGAGAAGGCGCCTCCCAATCTTTTTTGGTTGTCTTGCTGTTGTTTCTCCTCTCTCTCTCTCTCTCCTTATAAAACTAGGGTAAGAGCTCAGATGGAGAAATGGAGTGATAGGAGCATGGGACCCCTCCCCCCCTTTCATTCCTCTCTCAAAGAAGCTTCTCAATTTGGGAGCTAGGACGTCCTAACATTCTCCAGACATTATACAGCAGAGGGACACTCAGGGAAATACTGACCTTTGGACCCACTCACTCTCAGAGAGTGCACGACCGCTGACAATAAGCTAGTCTGAGACACCCTATGGCACTGAAAGATGCCACACCAAGGCTTTCTCTCCAGCAGGGTAATGCACTGTGGCTCCCCCAGGCCTCCCCTGCGGTGGGCCACTTGGAGTTTCCCACTCCCTAGCTCTAGCCTACTTCTAGCACTCACCTCCCGTCGCCCCACTTCCAGGCAGTAGGAGACCTGAGGCTCCACCTCCCTTGCTGGTAGGCTGATCAAACCCCGTGAGACAGCATCCAGGGCAGCCCGGTTTTGCTCTTTCCCAATCTGCTCAACTCCCTTTCCTGCTGCCAAGACTGCTCTTTTCTGCCGGCTCTGAACCAGTGAGTGCCCTGGGCAGGGGCCCAGCCTCTGGAGCCATGCCCAGTGCCTGGCCCACTGCTTGGCCCACTGCCCAGGAGTTGTCGAGAGTCTGGCCTGGGTATGTGTCCTTTCAGCTGCTTGTCCTACGGTCCTCTCCTTGGAGTGGTAGGATGAGAGACATCCATCCTTGTCCTTTTTAGCCCACCCCAAAGCTTTTTCTTGTGCTTGCTATAGAAACAGGCCTGATGTGGTTACATGCACTAGTTAATTGGGGCTCTGGGACTTTTAAAGACATGGGCGGGGGAGCTCATTGTGGGCTCTCTAGCATTCATAAAAGGGTTAATAGGGTTTGGGGACCCTGAGTGATGGATTCTCTAGGAACCATAACCTGAATGTAACCTCAGTTTACAGGCCTATTCTAGAACTTCTCCACCCTTGAGATCCTTTGGTTAAAAAATAGCCTTTCTGAGATGGGATAGTAGAGAAAAAAAATGGCTAAGCTGGGCCTTAAAGCGCATATAAATGGCCACTGAACCTATCAATCTGTGTCCCTAAGGTGGCATCCACCATTCCACAGCCACCTACAGGAGCCCCAGAGTTGGCCTGATGGAACAAACTCTGCAGGGTTAGAGGGCGCTTTAGTAAGGACGGGGAGAAGTCAAGTGCGTGGCTGTGAGAAGGAGCCAGTGACCAGGAAAAGACTGACGTGGCTCCCGAGCACAGAGACATGCACTGTACGTGTATCTCCAGAGCTGAAAGAACTCAGGAAATTATAGGAAATAAACATACCACGTAGCCACTAGGTGGGTGGCCGTCGCACGTGCTGCAGATCTCAGAACAGCCTAAGCCTTCCCATATCTAATTCCCAGGGGGCAGTCTTGAACTGAGTTAGTATTGTTTATTAACAAACCACACACACACAAAAAGCTTCCTTTTTTTTTTTCTTTCCTGAAAGAGGCAGTTAGCATTAAGACAAAAATCTATAGGGAAAAATACATTACTTTCCCCCAAAATTATAAGCAAGAGAGCAAGATTTCGTCCCTAATCAGGATTCCTCCTTTCCAGCTGTAAATACATCGAGCTGCCCAGTCTGGGTTTTTTAGAAAACACGTCTAGCATGCAAAAAAAAAAAAAAAAAAAAAAAAAAGACAATTAGAAACAACAGTCTCATTTTACCTCACATTCAGCAATTTTGGAAAGAAAAGCATTATAGGAACCCAAAACACACCAAGTGCTCAAAAATCAACTGCACCGACGAGTCTGGGGGTGGCTGCCGTGAGAAGACAGTGTAACCTTTGCGGGCCACGGTGTCGACCTCACTTCCGCAGGGCTAACACAGTCACGTGCATCACGGTCTTCACAGGTATCACAGGCCCTGAGCAGAGTGTCACGCAGAGCATTGTTTGTCCAGTCCTCACGTTTGCAAAGAGCTAGAGAAGCTTCCCACATCCCACTTTTCAAAAGCCACTACACATTCTTTAGGTCACAGGAGTGAACTTAAACATCCTGCCGTGGGCAATGCGGAGGGAAACTATGGCCCTGGGTCCCGGTGCAAAGACCAACCGCATTCCAGACCGCTTCCAGATGAAACAAGTCCAAGTTGTAAACTTTCCTGTTCTTTATGGACAAAGAAAGCTCATGACAACTTTAGGGGGCATGGCTATTCCATCTGGTACTAAAAGCCAAACTATAATTATTATTAAGGGTTTGCAAGTCTATTTAGGATCTTAGGATATCTCTTGTCTAATCTTACCATATAACACATAAACTAATTATGTCTCCACACGTGTTTATTTTGTTGTTGACTTTTTTTTTTTTTTTAACTTAGGCAATAAGCCCCGGACATGTAAAAACATGTTAGGGGATATCAGACAGCAACAGACTTCAAGAGCAGCCAGAATAATCCCAGATTAGAACTGGCATCAAGTCTCAAGCAAGCACATTTACCTAGCAGATAGCATTACAGATGGAACTGAGTATAAAGAAGAACACACGTAGAAATCACACAGCAGAGTCCAGCACACAGGGGACAGTGTGCATGGGTCTAAACTTACAGACATGGACTCAGTAACAAGTCCCAAACAGAAGCAGGAATATCTCTCCCTTAGTGTTCCCCAACCCCTCCCTCACACATATCCCAACTCCCCTCCCAACAGTTTTCATTTTGACCTAAATTTGCTAGCTTATTGAAAACGATTCTACCTTTCTCATTACAGACTCATTTGAAGTAAAACAGTAAAATTTTGAATTTCAAGTATCAAAAATTGTTATCTTAGAAGAATGGATTTGCGATCACTTAAATTCACTCGTTATTTCTTTTCCTTTGTCTGTTTAGTGTCTAATGATACAAATCTAGCCTAACGCCAACCAGTGATCTGCCTGGGAAACTTGTCTCAGCAAGCTAGGCAAAACAACAACAACGACAACAACAACAACAAAACAAAAACAAAAACAACAAAACAACAACAACAAAACAACAACAACAACAACAACAACAAAACAAAAACAACAACAACAACAAAACCCCTACAGCTTCGCCTCTGTTATGGAAGAAATATACACAAGCAGTAACTTCATACAAACAAGGTTGAAACGGGTGTGGTCCTTTGATTTGACATCCATTTGTCACTTTCATTGGAAAATTTTATGGACAGCTTCCAATATACTTAGACAAATTTAGATGAATGAAAGTGCTGACTAACGACGCTATTATCTGAATATCAAAATATAAATGAAGGCCTGGAAACCCTGAGTGGCTCACGTGAACTATTAAAACAAGGGGAGGGGGAGGGGAGCCCAGAAAACTGAGAAGCGAATGTGTGGACATGGCAAATTAATGAACAGAAATGGCATTCAGGCATGTCAAAAGATAAAGCAGATTTAGTTTTTGGAAAGAGACCCAACTCTAGTAAACAGGGCCAAGTCTCATGAATTGCAAAAATTACATCACGTACAATCATTTTAGCAATAAATTTATTTTAACCATCAATAGCTAAAGGTGGTTATTTTAGGAGAATGGAGTCAACACATTTGTTTTCCTGAGGCAGGCAGGGGCAGTACTGTGCTACTCCTGAACTTCATTAATATTCATTAATTTTTTAAAGCACTTTGGTTAGCTTTGGCTATTATCTATATAGGTATTTGGCCCTTAAATAAAAATAATTACAATAATTTCATTATTTAAAATGTAATTAGCAATGAAATTGGAAACCCCTACATTTTCATTAGTGGACTTTATTAATTGGAGACTATGGTTTTTTTTTTTTCCAAAGGACTCTGTTCTAATTGAATTCCTGGGGTAAAATTCTAATAGCCATACTGACTAAAATAACCTAACTGTAACCAAAATTAAACTGAAAATACTTTTAAAGTTTTTTTTTTTTCAAATTAATCTGTATTTTCAAGAATACCATAGTTGACCCAGTTACTGCGAAGGGATCCAGTTGCTTGGCATTCTTCCTTGCTGCATCCCCCAGCATCTCAGTGTAGACTGTCTCCACCAGCCCAGTGCGGTCCATCCCCAAAGACCCCAGTGCACATTTAGTGATATTTACCTTACAAAGTAACCAAATCCAGATGCGCACAGCGCTCATATCGCCGCCGCCGCCGTAAAAAGAAATTGTTTCCTTTTGCTCGGTGCTCCCACTCTTGAAAGAGAATCAGAAAGCTATGAAAATTATCCCCGTACAGCTAGGAAATTGCAGACAGGGACTCAAAAAATAGTTTTATTTGTAAATAAACCCAACTGTACAAACCATTTAAGACCTTGGTTGGCTAAAGCCCTTCGGCCTTTATAAATCAGGCTTTTTTTTTTTTTTTTCACCTTAGGACAGATCAACAGCCAGGACAAACTATTCGTGCGTATGGTGTTAGAGATGGGAGCCTCCACATCCCCTCGGTTCACAGCATCAGCATCCATTGTGGTACACGCTGAGCCACATTTGTAGACTATGAGGAAAGAAATAAGTAAGATTAAGACATAACCTTAAAAAAAGAAGTCTGGATAATTGGAAATTTTTGAAGCACAGCCAAGAAGAGAATTCACTATAGCAAGCAACTATATTTTTAAGAAAACACATTTCCGCCCCCCTGTGATTTGGGTGTGGTATGTATGTGCGGGACCACACATAAATAAGGGCATCCTGCCTTATGATTGGAGTTAAGTCCATTTATTTGTTTGTCAAAAGTAAACTCCAATCCTGAGGCATGTGTCAGTTTCCCAGAGTCCTTATATTCGGCCTTCTGTTGTCTCTGATTGTTACTTGGTTTTAGTATATGTCTGAGCTAAGCTGGACCCTGGAGGCTAGTACTATGTCCCTGTGTAGGTTAGTTTGAAAAACAGAAAAATGCCTTCTTGTTATTGACGAATCACGCCTACAGGCTAATTTTTCTAAGCACATAGTCATTAAGAACAGACCAGCAAGAAGGGAAACGTAGCTCCTGGCTCCCTGAGTGGATTCACTTCCTCCCTGTTCCAGCTATGCTACAGTTGGATAATTCTCCTCGGAGATGTTTATTTCTACTCAAATTTATTTTATTTTATTTTATTTTTGACGCTAGGGAACAATACTGCTGTATCCTCCTTGGAGACATCTCCAGTGCGAGGAGCCAGGCTTTGGACTGCCCACTGTTGAGATACCGGGCTCTTTCTGTTGCCCATGTTTAACCTGCCATTGCAAAACGGGGGGTGGGGGGGTGGGGGGATGGGAGATGGGGGATAGGGTGTTAACACCCCATTATCTAAGGTCCTGGGTTTGAGTACAGTAGGTCCTAGCCGTTGGAAATCAGATCCAAAGTTAGTATCAGCAAGTTTCATTGCTGGAAAAACTGCGGTTCCCAGGCAGCCCTGCTACAAGAAGGCCCGTTCTGCTCAACTCTTCTAGGCCACCCAACCTCTCAACAGGATGGAATGCCTGAACATATGGAAAGGAAAGGGTTAATCCCGGGTTCCCTATCCACTCCTCACCCCAGCTTTAGGGGGAAAGCACCAAAGTATCTCAGCGGGGAGCAAATGGAAATCACAAACACCCAAACCAGGTGCCCGGCAACTTAAGGAGGGGAGCTGGCAAGGGAAGGAGTCCCAAGTTTTTGGAAAGCTAGTCGTGGTATCTAAACAGACCCGCTAAAGACAGACACGGTCCTATCCGAGGATTCCCCTTGCGTGGCAGTCTACGTCCCAAAAAATGCATTTTATGACCTCAATGCCCTCTATGCCGAATGAGGTTTAAACGTCTTATAAGAATGTTAAATGCACAGTGGGCATCGGGGGCTCCCCTGCTTTCCGTTGCCCAAGACTTCCAAACAACCTTTGTGGCGGGGCTGGGACGCAAAGCCACCTTTGCCCAGTTGGTGCAACCTCAAATCAAGCGGAAGCCAACAGGCTGCAGGACCAACCTGCCGCTCGGGCCCCAGCTCCCTCTGCAAGCCCCCCAGCCTCCAGCCCCAACTGCCCGCACTAGCCCCCCACAGCCTCTTCCTCTCTGCCCACCGGGGCGGATCCCCCCATCCCACCCCAGCCCCCCCCCAGTAACCCACAGGCTCTCTCAGAGCCCACCAGCAGATTTCCTAACAGCCCCCAGCCTTTCCAGGAAAGGGGGTGGGGGGGAAGGCTATGACATCACGGGCAGGTTTATTTGGGTTTGTTTGTTTGCTTGTTGGCTCGATTAAATACTCGTGGAAGGTGAACGTACCCCACACAGGAGAAGTTTGATGTTGACAAACTTCTGGTGGCAGCGAGACTGTGTCAGCACAACTTCCGGGATAATGAGAGCTGCTTTGCAGGGAGCGCGGCAGCGGCGGCGGGAGGCTGCCGCAGGACGGAACAGCAAATGCTATTCAGCCCGAGCAGTTTCAAGCCGCCCGAGCTGGGGAATTACTGTAGTCGAGCTTCGGCTCTTACCACCGGCGCTGGATCTGGGCGCGCGTTAGGGGGGGAAGCTGCAGGCACAGGGCGCCGAGAGGGGAGCTTTCAAGTTACTTTGCTCCTTGCCTGCACCCGGCAGAGGCTTGCAGGCTGCGTGGTAACTGCAAACATCTTGTTCCCTGCTTCTTTGGGCGGCTGCCCTGGAACCAACCAACTTTTCTCTCCCCCAAAACTCCCTCTTTGTTTCAAATAGGACTCTCCAAAATTTATTCTTGGGAAGACTGACAGCCGGGGTCAAGAAACAGCTGTTGAAGTTAATGTTCCTTCCTCCCACTTCGTCTGATGGTTGTGCCCTGCCAAGACAAAGTGAGAGGCACTGCCTGGTGGCTTTTTTAAACAGACAAGCATTTAGCCACCCCAAAAAAATTTTTCAAGAAGAGGCAGGGAGGGGGACGGGGGAAGGGGGTGGGCAGTATATTTTCCTGCCTAACACACAATCTGATCAGAAATGCAACAGCATGTGCCCTTCAACTTGTGTGGATTACTCGCTGAAACGATGCGGCAGCTTTTAGTTTGGAACTCTTTTGAGCATTAGGGGTGGGGATGGAGGTAGGGGGTGATTGACACTTTACATTTTAGTAAAGGGGCATTTCGTGCACACACACACACACACACACACACACACACACACCCTTCCGACCAGACCCACTTGACCCTCTAAGAGAGATTGAATGCCCTGGGGGAGGGAGAAAAGAGTTGTACTTTTTTGGCAAGGTGAAGGGAACTTGACAAACCACTTTGTATTTGGAGATGACCATAACCCAACCTGCGGTGGCACCCTGTCTTAGTAGAATTTGGTTCATCTTTCAAACCAGACCTGGCTTCTCTTCTTTCCCTAGCACAAGTTGGTCTTTACCTTGTGTGGGGGAGGAGGCCAGGGGGGGCTTCCCCGTGTTCGGGGTTGAAAGTGGGGTAGGCAACCCTTCCTCACTTGCCATTTGCCGTGCTGAGGGTTGTAAAAGGACCTACTTAGGACAGTCCTCCTGAGTTGTCACGCCCTGACTGAGCAACGCTGAGGATGGATGATGGGGAGTTCAAGTTTTCCCACACCATAGAGCTAACCACTCTACCACCCGGCTTGTTCCCCCCTACCTCCCCGCTGGGAACGCTGAGCTCACTGGTAGGTCCTCCTGTGAAGACGGAAGAGGCCCCCTCCACATCACCAGGTTACTCCATCCACCACATGGCAATGCGGCACCATCACAAATTGCTATTGCATCAGCCCCGGGGATATTTTTAGGAAGCTCTCAAGCTGGGTCCAGCAATGCAGGCATCAGGACCGTGCTGCCAAAACCAGAGCTGCCGGATGGATGGCCGGACAGGTGGCCGCAGTGCCTTCTCTATTCCCCGGTGAGCCAGGCACAATCCAAAGCAGGCGGTCTGCTTGGGGCCATCCCTACCCGCTGTCTGCCTTGCTCCTAGATACCATCACCTCTCTTTTTCCTCCTACCTCTTTGTTGTGTTGTAGCTCTTCTGATATTCCCTGCATTTCTGCCTACTGTGGACACTTACTGAGCTCTTTAGGGACTGTTTGTTCACGCGTCCCTAAGTCAGTTGGTTATTCTTTGAGTCACAGCACCACGAGCATAGCCTTCGACATGGGTGCCTGCACAACACAGGCTGCCTTGACTTGGGTAAACTTTTCTCATTCCCCCGCCCCCCCCCACCCCGGACTGTGCATCTCCCAGCTTGTCTGGTACCAGGATAGTGGCCCAAGGATCAGTGCCCCATCAGTAAATGCCCCCATTTCCCGGGCCCTGCTAAGCCAATCCAGCAGCCACTTAAATTCCTTCTGCCTTTTTATTCTTCCTCAGAGAGGCCAAAGCTCAGCATTTGGGAGGGCTGAGGCCGACCTCCGATGACTCTAGAGTTGTAAGTCCCAATTGCTGGCTCCTGTAGTTTTATTATGGGTCTCCTGTTTTCAAGGAAGACAGACGCAAGGAGGCCTGCAGCAGTACTCTTAGAAAAGCGTCTTTGTATAGAAACGGAACCTCGGGGCAAAGTAGGCCCAGCTCCAGGAAAGGCACTTTCTCCAGCCTCAGGGAACACTTCCCTTGGGGCTGATCTTGGGATGGTCCTAAGGGCTAGAACTGTGAGCCTGCATGAGAGCAGTGCCTTCTGTCTGAAGATGAGAGGTTGTGGGTTTTTTTGTGGGGAGTCGGGTCGGGGAGCGACAGAAGAGGGGTCTCTTCCCTGGTCTGTCCAAGGAACATCACCATCTGTAGTCAGAAGAAAGAGATGTGCTGCGGTGAACGACCTCCAAACACAACCAAGCAACCTTCAAGTTCTCATCCCTTTGCACCCAAGTCAGGGCACTGTCTGTCTCTCCCCTGAACTGACCTTAGCATCCCAAGTGGGACCGCCTTGGACCACTTTGAGGATCTTGTCTGGTTATTACTGTTCGGGTGATGATGAGAAGACTCCTGATGTACCACAGAGGACATGGGATTCAGATCAGATAGTGTAGTTAAGAGAGTGATGGGCCCAGTCTTTTTCCAAACAGGAAAAAAAAAAAAAAAAGAGGAACAGTCTACTATGGGTGAAGGATAGTGAGGTCAAGAATATAGCAACCTAAGCCTGGTGTTTATTTTTTGCTGTGTTATCTTCCAAATGTTCACTTGAACTTTCAAGAGGAATGATAACCAAAGCGTGGCCCCTCAGGCGAACGTTTTCGGGGTTTGTGGTTTTGCATAGACAGGTGCAGAACTGAAGAGAAAGTGTGCTCTCTGTAGGGACTTGGGCTATGTCCACATCAAGAGAGAGTGAGTTATACCTAGTTAGAGACTGCGACGTTGGAATTAAAAACAGTAAGAAAGACCTGAGCACAGTCCCCCTTCTGCCCCCCCCCCCCCCCCCGATGCCGCCTCCGAATCTAGTTTAGATGCGGATGCTCACCCTCGTAGCCCCACCATAGGCTGAAGTACTTAGTACAGTGAAGTCAGTGCTGGGCCTTCAAAAATGTTTTCTCACAGAGGGAAGATCGTGGGCAGTGCAGGGAGTAGAAATGAGGCCAGCTGTTCAGATGGCATTTGAGCTCACAGAAGATGGGCAGGAATACAAGGGCTTGGAATTATTGCCCCCCCCTTTTTTTTTTACTTCCTAAGTCTAGACAAGAGTTGAACTTTGAGTGAAGTGGTGCCCTGGCATTTCTGGTGTTGGCGTCTCCTCCAGCTACCCCATCCATATTCCAGTTCTGGTTTTTGGCAGAGCTGTCATTGTCCTTTGTATGGGATCACATGAAATCCTGTGCTGGTTTGCTAATGTGGGAAAATGTCTACTACAGAGGCGAAGACCACCAAACTAGTTTCATTGCTACCCAAGGTGCACTTAAATCCAGCCCTTCAGTGGCGGGCCTCTGGCCCAGCTCACCCCTCCATAGTGCTCATTAAAATGTTATTTACATTTTACAATATGGTCTCAAGCCATGAGTTGGGATTTTTTTTCTTTTCTTTCCTCTTGGCAAATAGAAAGGAATACTTCTGTGACATTGAGGGGAGGGGAGCAGGGGAGTTGCAAAGATTTTTAACTTTTGCTCTGGTCCTGCTGGTGATTTGCAAGTCAAGGTCATAGTATTTCAGGGGCCCAGCCACCCAATTCAGCTCAGAAGAGTTGTAGAGGAGGCAAGAGAAAACACAGATTCTGTGCTCACACAAGTGTGGTTATCAGCCAGAAAGACTTTGACTTTGACTTTTCTCTTAGAAGTGAATTTAATGTTTATCAAAGGAGCAAGAATCAGCAATGGCTGAAGAAAGCACATCTTCTACTCAGAACCTGAGTGTATGGGGAGAGTGGAGAGTTACAGTGTAACACATCCCACTCACCTGGGGGTAAACCATATTTTTTAGTCTTACCTCAACAGGTCAAACCAAATTAACATTTTAAGGATGTGTTTCTGGCATTGTTCATGATAAGGATAAATCTCATATCATAAAGCAATGAAGCTAAGCAAGTGCTTCTGGGTGTTTTGTCTTGTTTCATTTTAACGGATCTTTGCTGGCTTTGGAAATTAAGTTTCCTTGAGTTCTGGGCCAGGGTTTGCAGAACCTATAAAGCCATGGGGTGTTCCACCTTTCCAAGACAAGCATTAAGAATTACAGCAAGAGCCAGTTTGAGAACTTTTTCCCTGATATCCTCATGAAGGATGAAAATCAGAAGCCATTTCTCAAATGGCAATAGGCCAAGCATCTAAGACCTCTGGAGATGCTTGATATCTTGCCATGTCTCATCACAGTCTGGTCCTGGATACAGTATTCTCGGCTGAGTTTCACTGACTGCCGGTAAGGAGCATGTATGGAATAATAAATGATGTAACTCGGTGTTCCGGAAGAATCTAGTGGGCCTTATGACATTCTCGGGGAGATACTAAAGGGGGAATGCATCAAGATGGCGTCCCCTTTCCCTTGTCAACTGCCTGGTGACACCTGGTGGAAGGGCCACCTCCCTCCAGTGCCATGTCGTTTCTGAGATGATCTGCCACTGCTATGCAAAGCTCTCAGCTGAAAACAATGAGCCCTTTCTCAGCGGCACAATGGTGGCCCACAAGGTCAACTACAGAGAATTTTCTTAAAAGAAAAATTTAGGAGAAAGCAACCAACTTACTGACCCAAGAGAGCTTTTATTAGAAAATAATAATTTTAGACTCTGGCAGTTACACAGCCCAGTCAACTTACCAAGATGCTGGCTCCTCTAAAAGATCTTAGTAATTTAATACATTTGTGTGTATCTTATGTTAGTTGATGTTTCTGGTCACAGAAGGTATACCAGACTGCAGATAAATACGTGTATATGCAGAATCTTCAAATTCACAAATATATTCAGAGGCCATCAACTTCATATATCTAATTGTAATCTAAGTGTGAAGATAATTACTCATTTATCTAAACATAATCATGCAAATTAATAAATGCCACCACTTTTTGGTATGAGGACTAGTACAGTAGTAAATTTGTTTGTTTGTGTGTTTGGTTGTTGGTTTGGTTTGGTTTTTAAGGCCATTTTTCCAAAAGAAATAAACATAGTATCTGTTCACAGGATTTACTGAATATGTGACAAACAGAGACACCACAAAATTTTTCTTGAGAAGTAAATATCAGGTGGATGGCTAGGACACTCATTAATCAAGTACTTTGTTCTCAGACAATAATACTTAGGATCCTTGTGTTGGTTCTAACCTAAAGTTATGATCTCACACAAACCCTTGGATTGTCTATGAAATATTACAGTGTTCAAAACTATGCCCTCACATTCTCAAATATAAAAGGGGACAAATAAGTAAAAGGATTTGTACTCAGTATGCCCAAATAATTTTTACACATGTTGAGGACTTTTTTTTTTTAAGTCTATCAAGACAGTGACTTTCAAGACATCGACATTTTCTTTAAAGGGGGTGTGTGTGGTATTTTTATTATTCTATGTACTACCCCAAAAGACCCAGAACTGGCCGTTGTGTAGGAAATGAGAGACTGTGGGGTGCTCAGCTCTCCCCAAAGTTCAGGGATCATATGAGATGGAAAGACGGGAAGAGCCAAAGGTGGGACCTGTCTACAGCATTTATTGGATAACACAGCACAGTGGACACACAAACTCATGGCAGCGTGATTGTATGCACAGGACCCAGGCATGCAAGGGTCTAGTGGTTTGAATGAAAATGGCCCCTTGTAGGCCTATAGGGCATGACGCGATTAAGAGGTGTGGTCCTGTTGGAGTGGGTCTCGCCTTGTTCAGGAAGAATGTCAGTCCGTGGGGGCTGGCTTTGAGATTTGAGAAGTTCAAGCCAGGCCCAGTGTCACCACTTCCTACGGCCTGTCGATTCCACAGGCGCAGCTTGCAGCTCCTTCCCCACCAACAATGGACTAAGCCAGCTCCAGCCAGCTCCAGTTAGGTGTTTTCCTCTCTATAAGAATTGCCGCAGCCATGGGACATCTTCACAGCAGTAGAAAGCCTAACTAAAACCTTGGGGGAGGGACTCATGGGGACCAGCCCTAACTGAAGACATACTAAGGAAGGGAGGTCTCGAGAGAGGAGGTCCCTGAGAGGCTACCCGTGCCCCAGTGGACACACATGTAGGCAGCACTGAGTGGACTAGCCAGGACCATATGAAGCACATGAAGCCAGGAGAGAAACATGACAGGGTAAAACAGGAGGGTGATTGGAAGGGAGGGAGTCAGGGTGGGTCTGACCAAACCACCTTATACACATGTATGAAGTTCTCAACCAACCAACCAGCCACACAAATATGAGTGCATCTAAGAATAAGTTTATATTTTCCACCCATAAGAAGTGAAGTGAGAAATAACTGACTTTGTTTTTCATGACTGGGGTGGTAAACGCAAACCATTCTTTTTTTTTCTTTTTTCTTTTCTCTTTTTTTTTTTTTTTTTTTTTTTTTTTGGTTTTCTCTGTGTAGCCTTGGCCATCCTGGACTCACTTTGTAGACCAGGCTGGCCTCGAACTCACAGCGATCCGCCTGCCTCTGCCTCCCGAGTGCTGGGATTAAAGGCATGCACCACCACCACCCGGCTCCATTCTTTAAACTAAAATGAGTCTTTGGTGAACTAACACACATAACAAACTTTGCCGGATGAAAAAAGGCTTTCTAAATGAACTCTTCCCCTGCCCCCCACAAATGTTTCTCTTTTGGGATGGGTCACAGATCTAAGTTGTACTGCAGAGTGGGTAAGCAAGACTTTTCTTGCACTTCTACAACTCTACAACTCAAAGAATGACTTGGCCGGGCATACTAGGCCACAGTTGGTGTGTGGATTAGCACACATAAAACACTTTGTCCTGCGTGTGAACATGCCCTACAGAGTGAGCCCACCTCTGAAGTCTCCACAGTAGTCACTTCTCAGAAGCCATTTGTTACATCTTGGATTGTCTTTTGGTTAACGGAGACCGTGTTACCCAGTTGATACTCTCCCACTCTGCCCTACACAGATGGGGACCATTTCCAGGAGTGGCAGGAGGAAGAGCTCAGCAGACCTGGCAACCTCTCCTCCCAGAAGGCGATGGAGGGCTGCTGGGCGGTGCTGTTATTTGCTGATGGGGATTACCGGTCTCTAAATTCTATTCCCCTACCCCTACCCCCTTACCCCTACCCCCAACCTCTTTTCTCTTTTTTTCTGGGCTAAACTGCCTCACAGAAGGACCATGTGAGCAGCATCACCGCTAATCTGATGTGATAGGCGAATAACAAATTCAGAGCATGTGTTCTGGAGGCAGAGATCCTGGGTTCAAATCCTGATTGATTCACGCTCAAGTTCTTCACTCCTAAGAGAGGGCAGAGATAAGAATATGAACAGGCATCCGTGCTCAGCATCTCAGTTCAAAAACTGCCCCTGCCTAACACAGGCCTCCTGAAAGTATTGTAGCATCTAGACGGAACTCTGGCCTTTGAGCCAGTCCCTGGATTTCTCTTCTTGTGGAAGAAAAAGGATCTCATTTTTCACTCAGCGAGGCATCCCGACTCAGGCTTGGACCAGTGGAGTCAGAGAGGGAGCCTAGATTCAGATGCCACCAGGTCGCTTCCTCCACCATTACAGCCGAACCTGGTGCTAGAGCCTTAGTGTGGATCTTACCTCAGCTGGGTTGTAAGATTTCGGAACAAGGCCCACAAAGTCCTACAGATCCTGAGGTCTTCCCACGCAATACTGTGCAACATAGAGTCTCGCTGAATGTCGGCGGCTTGACTATTTTGAAAAGGAGCAGAGTTTATGAACAAGCTGCGGGGCTTGGGAAACGGAGCGGTCCTTTGTTTAAACACTGACCTAACCTGAGAAAAGGCTACTTTTCTTTTCTCAGTGTTTAGCTTTTTGCTTCTTCTTTCTTTGGCTCTCTCACAGATAAACTATTGAAAGAAATACTCTTAACTGGCTCTTCTCATATTTTAAAATGCAAACGCTCATTAAAAAATGAGGCCACTCTGCCGGGCTCTCTTTATTGCCACACACATCGGAGTGACTACGACTCCTTGGCAGTGTCTTTCAGACTAGTTTCTTTGCTAGATTTTAGTGTAGTGCTTTACTACTGTCCAGAAAAGCATGGTCATACTATTCATTTGGAGTTGGCCTTTTTCCGTAACAATACATTGTGAATGGCTTTTCATGTTTGTACACACTGCGTTCCTTGTTAGCGATGCACAGTGTAGAAGTTTCTTCTTATCCAACTATCCATTATCATTACCTGAATCCCAGTGGTTGCTAAGTTTTGTAGGGATGCAGAAATTAGTCATAACAGGAAAATATCCAGTAATGAACTGGCCACTTACTAAATTAGTCCCCACTTAAATTGGCCCTCCTGGCTTAACTCTAGCATCTATTCCCCACTCCAGCAGGCAATTTTGCTGATTGCAGATGTTATAAGCTTCCCACAATACAACGTAAATAAAATGCATTTCAGTTGCAGTGCAAAGTTGCTAATCTTGCAGAAGATGCAGGATGTTACGAAGCCATTGGAAGTGATTCTGGACAAGCATTTCATAAGCAAATGAGCGTCTGGCAGCGCTGGGCCCTCTCACAATGAGAAAAACAACATGATGCTAACAGACTACATGCTTCGAAAGGAGACGGAATCTCAAAGGACCAGAAGAGGCTCTTAGGAAAATGCAGGCAACCTCTACATCGTCTTGCAAATGACCCCAGTCTTCAGCTATAAAAGTAAGTATGAAGTGAAAGGTGTCAAATATTGCTGCAAAAATACCTTTGTTAGGGAAATTGTTCCTCCACTAGTCCAATGCTTGGTTCACTCTTTGTTTATTCTAAAGGACTAGAGCGTTGTTTAAGTAGAGTACATGGTCAATTTTGTTGTATACATTCTTCAAAGATAAATCATGTCTAAAGATAAATAAGATAACCTTTTGTTTTCCGTAAAAACCAGTCAACCCTTTTGTCCCCAACCTTATTCTGAGATGCTAGTCTCCGCTTATTAAATTTGCAGCTTTCAACAGCCGTATCATGGCAAGTAGCAGCAACAGATGCTGAAAACAGGTCTCCTTGTAGACTAATCAGATTCTCCAGGAGGCATTTGGAAGCAGGATTGGCCACTTTGGAGGAGGAAAGCCTCAGGGTGGTTGAACAATTCAGGCGACTGACAGGCCTTCTGGAGGAGACAGGCGGTGGAGGTCCTCTGGTTGTAGTCTAGCGCGTGAATATTTGCACCCAATGCCACTGGGGGAAAAACTTTAAAAGACATTAACTTCATTTGTGTCCAAGCTGGCAAAGTGAGTTCTATTAGTTAACTGTAGGCTCTCAGGATTGAGTTTTAACAATTACTTCTGATTATATTTGGAATGTTTCCAGTGATTAAGCACTACCACCCACGTGGCCATGAGCAACTCAGTAAAATTCTAAAAATGTATCTATAAGAGACATTTCTAGATATAAAACCCCTGGATCAGAAACAAGCCACATTGAACAGGTAATAGAAACAGCAATGGATTTACTGTTTGTTTTCTTTTCTTTTCTTTTGTTTTTTGGGACACGGTTTCTCCGTGCAGTTCTAGCTGTCCTAGAACTCACTCTGTCAACCAGGCTGGCTTTGGAAGTCAGAGATCCATCTGCATCTGCCTCCCAAGTGCTGGGATTAAAGGTGTGCGCCACCAGGCCAGGCTGCTATTTAATGCTATCTGCAGAATCTAAGAATGCGTTGCTGTTGTTTTAATCCCACATTCCTCCCCATGAGACTATTATTGCTATATTCATTGTTTTGGGGTGTGTGTGTGTGTGTGTGTGTGTGTGTGTGTGTGTGTGTGTGAGATCTATAAAATAAACTTTGCCCACTGCCTGATGAGAGTCTTCAGACTCTGGAGAGTCTGCCTGTTGGGCATAGAGGGAGATCCTCTCTTCCTGGTGATGAGGAGTTGAAAGTTTGAGTTCCCGTTCTTCTGCTTGCATCGTCCTAGAAAGAGGAGTGGTAGTTGCTTACACAAGGTAAAGTGTTCACCATCAGTAGTGCAAGAGGGCTGATTAGTGTTGCAAACTCCCCGCCAGCGTGTGAGAGCCATTAAAGGCCTTTAAATATATCCTGGGAAGAGAGGAGAGGAACCTGTCTCTGGATACCTTGATGTCATCTAAGCCTACACTTTCCCGTTAGAATTCTGGTCACAGAAATGATCGGTTTTCTGACTATAATTGATTGTCTTGTACATCGAGGACCTGAAAAAGAAAAATGGAAAAAAAAAAAATCTAGAATATGTTTGTCACAACCTATTGGATGGTACTTTTTAGTAATGTGCATCTTCTGTTTTATATAAAGAAGAAGCCACAGATTTCTCAGGGGGGAAAATTAAATGCAGGTTTAGTGCACGATCCAGCACATCTACTCTGGGACTTGCCCGCCAACTGTGGTGAAAAGTGACACTTGAACTGAGGCTTGTGCACCGATGTCCACAGCAGTGTTATTTCTAACAGCCAAAAGGGAAAGACCCTAAATCTGCCCTAAACGTTAAAGTCTATGAGAAAAAAAAAATGTGCATGCAACCAAGAATCTGATGAAAGAACAGAGAAACCGAATTGCAGTGTGTATCGATCCATCTAATGGAATAGCATTGTGGCCTTCAGGAAGTCAGTCCTGGCACAGAGCAGGTGAGTCTTACCAACCTTACACTAAGGGAAATGAGCCACCTACAGAAGACAGAACACCATGTGAGTCTACACGTGTGAAGAACCTAGAGTGATCAACTCCGTAAGACAAATCACACCATGGGTGTGACCGCAGGCTGGGCGGAGCTGGAATCTGACAGGGCGCTTTACTGGGCAGAAGGAAAAGCTCTGCCGTTGACCGGTGGGGATCATTACGCAATAGTGTGAATACACGTACGACCACAGAATGACGTACTCTGAAATGATTACAGTGGTGAGTTTTGTCTTACTATAGTGCTTCTTTCTTTCTTATTTTATTTTATTTTATTTTTTGATGTTGCGGGGGTCACGTGCATGCTAATGCCGGGAGTGTGCTGTACTTTTAGACCCTCAATCCGATAAATTCAGTAAACAACATAAATGAATCCTGAACTCTGATGATGCAGACACTGAAGTGCTTAGGGATGAAATGTGCTGCTAAGTATCTCAAAAGTGGGAAGTGGGAATTAAAGAATTGACTGAGGCACGACGCATGCGTGCTAGAGAAAATGAGGCAGGCGCTCACAGCAGAGCACCGGCGCATGCTCAGTATTCTATTTCTTCGGCTATTTAGACGGTTCCTTCCCACCCTGCCCAATGTGCTGGAAATAAAATTTAGAGCCTTGCATTTGTTAGGCAAGTGATCTACTGCTGAGCAACATTTTCAGCCCTGAATTTTTTCTTAGTCAACAGTGACCCAGGGAAACATGACTTAGACTGAAAACATGGGCAAATGAAAGATTCTTTTTATGGCAAATTCAAATTTTGCTCTTGTTGATTATGGGAAATAATTTTGTCCTGGAGAGGTCTTCCGGCTGAGTTAAGGAAATAGGACCTATTTTTTTTTTGTTTGTTTTTAATAACTTTCAGATAAGGACATTTATTAGACAAGAATTGGACAGGTATTGATTCACAACCGACTCCATGATATTAAAAACGAAGTCAATATCAGCAAAGTTGATAAGCATCTCTCTGTATACATCGAAGGCACGGGTCATGGTTCAGTTTTTTCTTCCAGGACCCAAGCGTGTGTGAAAGGGAAGAGCCTCAGACTCCTCACAAACGGGAACGATGGCGCAGAGCGATTGCCGCCGCGATGACAAGCAACTCAGAACAGCTGATGGCTATGAGCTCATTGCAGAGAGAAGGTACATTATAAAATAGCAGCCCTTTGCTTCATTAAAAAGTAAACATAGGAAAGGCGTCTCCATTTTGGGTACCTGTACACTGCAGGCATGCACAGGCAGCCTCCATTTTGGGCACCTCTACACTACAGGCATGTGTAGGCAAATATAATTACAGAGGTATGCAATCCTCCCATCCCATCACATTCCGATGGCCTCAGAGAAAACAACTGACGTTCAGTAGGTACAAACTCAATGCCTACAGGGCAAGGAGGAGATGCCAATAAATGACACAAGCAGCTCAAGTGGGGCTTGTGGCTTCTTAGCCCTGACTACAGGGGGGAAATTCAGTCTTATCCAGCAGGCCCCCACACAAAGTCGCACGTGTCAGATTTTTTTTTTGTCTTATTTTAACCTTTTACTTGCTTGTCACAAAACAATTATACACTATGCGATGTTTCTACACATGTACACACTGTATTAAGGAGCAGATCAGAGTGATTAGCCATATCCATTGCTTTAAATGTTAATCATTTCTTGGTGATGGAACATTAGACAGAATTTCTTACAGCTATAGATATAGATGATATAGATACAGATATAGGTAGACATAGGTATAGATAGTGATATAGATATAAATATGCCAGCCTTTTAAGAACAAAAATACATCTTGTATTTTCACACACCTTCCATTTTGAGACAGCGTCTCACTGCGTAGGGCCTGAGTGGCCTGGAGTTCTCTATGTAGACCAGCCTCAAAATCACAGATATGCCAGCCTTTACCTCACAAGTGCTGGGATTAAACGTGTGTGCCGCCAGGTCGTCTTATCACTTAGAATAGAAAGCAAGAATCTGGCCATTGGAACCTTCGCACAATCCATACAGCTCATGTCGTGAGGGTTTGCTTTAAGCTGGGGGTGCAGATCAGTGGTAAGTGTGTGTTTAACAGGAACATGGCCATGGGGTTCTTCCTCAGCACCCACAGAAGCCCACTTTGAGTCATGAACATTTTGTACCCTTCCAAAAGATTAGTTGACAGAATTATAATGATTTTGGAGCCCTCGGTTTATTTCTACTTAATGATCCCGAAATGTATGTGTTTTGAGGCATGAACAGATTTTCCTACAGGACAATAGCTACTGTTTATGGGTACCATCTCTCCATCATTTTCACTCCAGGAAGACTCACGCGTTTGGCTTCTTTAATTCTTGAATGCTGTTCTGTACGGATGAGAGAACAGGCTCAGAACCGTAGTGTGTCTTGCCAAAGTAGTAGATGTTAGAGCCAAGAATCAAACATGCGTGGGGGTCGGGCTCCAAGGCGTACTGCTCTTTAATTCTTCAGCACTTCAGCGTCTATAGTTCAGTGTTTACATGCTGGTAAGGTCCCCAGGACAGGCCCAGAACACGACTGTATCCATAAGGATCTTGCAGGACTGTATTCCTAGTCCTGAGCTTCTAAGAAACCACACCCAGTACGGTTGTATATCGTTAAAACAAATAAACAAACAAACAAAAAATCTTCCTCTATTTTCTGTAGGAAAATATGCTTAATTTTGTGGGTAACATTATGCTTAAGTGCATTCTTAGTGTGACATATCCAAGTGGCCCAGTAGACTACGGAGCAGGGGGCAACATTCTTTTGGCTTCTTCCCCTAATCCGCTCCTCTTTCTGTCTTTGGCTCTGTACTGTTTGGCTTGTTTCTCCTAAATGTTTCTTGAAACATCAATACACATTATATACCCATGTAAAGTCATGTGGCTGTGTCCTACAGTCCTACAACTTCCCAGAATGTGTGGACCTATTTGACACCCACCACAAGGGCTCTTTGGATGTAGGAATGTGCGAGTGACGGGGAGGCCAGGGAAGGGGCAGAGATAAAGAGGTACCACTGCAGTGATAGAATGACACAGCTGGCAAACCTGGCTGCACGTTAATATCACCTGGGGAAATGTAAAACATCTTGGTGCCCTGGGCCCCAGTGATGCTTGATTACAGGAGCATTTCGAAGATGGAGCCCAGGTATCAGTCCTGTTTAATAGCTCACCAGGTGATTCTAGTGCAAGCTGTAGAATCATAGACTTGCTGGAGTCCAGCTGGGTCTGGCCTCAGCCCCACCCCTGCCCCATCCCCTCCCAGCTCTGCTAAGTAAGTATGGAAAGTTAATTAGTGTTCCTGTGCCTCATCTGTGAAATGGGGATATGACTCTTAGTTCTTCATAGGATTGGCGTGAGGTTGAACCAAATTAACGCCCCCAGAAAAATATATGGAACTGTCTTGGGTACATATAGCAAATGCAGGTTTTTTGTTTTGTTTTGATTTCTTTCTTTCTTTTCTTTTTTCTTTTTTCTTTTTCATTTGTTTTTGGGTTTTTGTTGTTTGGTTTTTTGAGACAGGGTTTCTCTGTGTAGCCTTGGACGTCCTGGACTTGCTTTGTAGACCAGGCTGGCCTCGAACTCACAATGATCCTCCTGCCTCTGCTTTGCAAGTGCTGGGATTAAAGGCATGCACCACCACCACCATGGCTGTGAGTGCAGTTTAAACTTTGTTTCTTTTCTGCTTCGCTTTCTACTCCTTGGAGCCTAGCAGAGAATCTGATTTCTTAGCTCCTGACTCTTAGCTTTTGATCAGAAGGTGCAAGATTCTGCGAGCTCCGCCTGCCCTCAGAGAGCTTCCCTGTGAGCCCTGATGGTGGGTTGCTGGTTCAGGTGCAGAAAGAGCTGCGCCCTGGCAGATGGGAGAGCGAGGTGGTCACCCGGGGTGCGGGGGGGGGGGGGGGGGGGGGGGGGGGGAGGGAAGCAGCACACAAGCCTGGTGATCCTTTAGAAACCACTGCTCTAGCCACATATTCTCTGTATCACCTGTTACCTTCTATACTTACCTACTTAGCTCTTTTGCTCTCTCTGCTTCAGACAGGAAGTCCTCTTAGAGGCAGGGCTATGCTTTCTGGGAGAGATGTCATTGAGACGATGCTAAAGAACTGCAATGTCCTCTGTGGCTCCTCAGGCAGGTGGAATAGTGGCGCCGCCGTCTTCCTACCAACCAACATCACTGTAACCCTAAAGCACCTTCCCCTGGCCATTGTTTTGTGGACAAATCGAATGAGTTCTCTTTCTACCTCTCTAGCGGAAGTTAGCAGTATCACAGGACGTTGACGCGGTAGGGACAGAGGTTGGTGCTATAGAGAAATGGGCTTCCCGAGCATAAAAATATAATTTTATACGAGAGATTTCTTTTGTTTTCTCAAGCCTGCAAGGGCAGATGGATGGGAAATTTTCAGTTACAAAACAACCAGTTACAAAGCTTTATAAAAATGTTAATGGTAGTAAATTAATAATTTGAAGTTTTATATTAATATTATTCCTAGGTTTTTTGTTTGTTTATTTTTCTGGTTTGTTACTGTTGTTTTGCTTTGTTTGGTTTTTGTGTGTCCATTTGTCTGTCTGTCTGTTTGTTTTGTGGCTCCTCTGCTCAGGTTTAGGACTAGCTCCTAGGAGCTGAAGACCTTCTAATCTAACACACATTTACAGCCCTTGCTTCGTTAGGAAATAAAGCTAACAAAAAGACAACACCATGGCAGTAACTAAACCTCCAACAATAAGACGCATCATTTCAGTATCATTAAGCTTGGTCCTAAAAATACAGAGAGATGATCATCCTGAATAGGACACAGCAGCATGGTTGATGTAATCTCAGTACCTGGGATGCTGAGGCGGGCAGATTCTGAATTTGAGGCCAACCTGGAGTATATAACCAACCCCTGTCAAAAAATAAAAGATGGGAGAAAGGGAGGAAATGAAAGAAGGAAAGATGGGGGAGGGGATGAATGGAAGAAAGAGAAAGGGAGAGAAGAAGGAGAGAGACAGAGACAGAGACAAAGACAGACAAAGAGAGAGAATGAGCTAGTGCTGCATTCCAGATGTGCCACAAGTGAGAGGCATCCAGATGCTGGACATCCCCCGATTTTGCTTTCTCCCAGCTGAGTTCATTCATCGCTGCTCACCCAGTGACTCCAGGATTGCAAGCCTTACAAGCTTGAAATAAAAGTAGCCCTAAAAATAAAAACTATCCTAGAGAAATATGGCCATGGGGGTGAGGTTATAATAACTATTACTTACATAAATAGCTCATTTTATTGGGCTGGTTTAGTGCTTCCCACGTGCCCTTCAGAAATGCTCTGTAGTCTTCAGTGATGGCCACCTCAGCAGTTACAGAAGGAAAAGCAAGGAGCTCAAGGCTTCTTCATCAATGAGCTCGGCCGAGGAGCCAATGGAGGGCTCAGTGGGCCCTGTTGACCCTACCAGGAAAGCTTCCAGAGCAGAGACTGCAGAAGCATGGCACAGACGCACAGCGACTAAAATAAACTCAGCGAGCTTGCCTCATCTCTAAACACTGCATACATTTAAGTGCTATTTTGACAAGAGAGCATGGCGGCTTTTTAAGAATTTAATTTTTCAAACTCTGGTACGATTCTGTTCTTCTCCCGGCATCACCCCCGTGCCTGTGTTGGCTCCTGGTGAGATCATCATTAAGTGAATTGAATTATTGTTCTGTTCAAATGACCTGTGCATTCAACAATGTGCGCTGGGCTCCAGAAAGAAGTGTTTTATGTATTATTGGGAGATGGCCATCTGTGGCACAAACCAGGCCTCCCAACATGCAGAAATGCTGCGAGATAGTTTATGTTCAGTTTTATCTATGATCTGAATTCCATTTATAAGCTTT
The DNA here is from genome assembly GCA_907169655.1 of Acomys percivali. Lineage (NCBI taxonomy): Eukaryota > Metazoa > Chordata > Mammalia > Rodentia > Muridae > Acomys > Acomys percivali. The sequence continues at coordinate 25,212,925 of OU015758.1, read as the reverse complement.
TTTTCAGCCACTTGTCAACACTGTTCACTATAGCAACACTGAAAATGGCCAGAAACGAACAGATTTATCAGAGCTCTGTGAGGTTGGACTGTATGTTTCAATTATTGTATATTGGATTTTTATCATACATTTTAAATTTTGTCCATAAAAATAGTAACAATGTCATAAAAATGGAAGTAGTTTTCTTTGATCAACTTCCAATTATTATAAGTCACAAAATGAACAAGCTAAATTTCATGACTTTTATTAGATAATGGGTCTCACATTATATATGTATGTTTTAAATATAACATTATCTGTCGATGCCAAGAAATGTGGATTAATTTTTTTCCAAGTCTGAAAAAACATTCTTCTTTCCTTCCCTGCATATGTAATGGACCAACATGGCAATGTGTAAAATTAAATTTTAAAATTGTAGAATATATTTAAACCATACCCTCCCAACCTTTATCTTTTTAAAAGTAAACTTTTGATAATACTAAAGGCATGTTGGACCAAATGTGTGTTTTTATATAAAGCAAATACATTCAGTTATCTCTGTTGCAGAATTAAAAGAGTTTTAGATTTCTTTTGTTCGGTGGCTTTATTGTTTCACTGATGCCTCTGTTGATGGTAGGCATCTCTTCTGCCATGAAATATTAAATTTCAAGTGGAATATAACTTTTACAAGTAAGATTTCCTTCCCACCCTCCTTCCTTCTCTCCATCCTTTCTGTCTATTGTACAAAATCACGTTTATGTTGAACACATGGCTTTATAACCGAAAGGAATATAGGTTCTGATTTCATTTGTGGGATGGGAATATTTGTTAGAAAAGACTGACTCATATCAACAGACAGATGGGGAGGGTAGTGACCTTCACAGAAGGTCCCTGGGGTCACCTTGATCAAAGAAGGTGGGAATGGTGGTGGCATTACGCAGTAATGACATCTAGCACCGGCTGAGGGCTGAGGGCTGAGGACTTTTTCTGCAGCTCCCCTAAGTGCTCCGGGGCATTGGTGCCATTTGCTCTTTGCAGCAGCCCCGTGAGGGCAGGCAATTTCATCTTTGAATGGAGAAGCAGACGCTACAGAGCCAGAGAATTACCCAAGGTCCTTTGTGCAAACTTACCCTAGATCAAGATGAACTCCTGATGCTGGAAAGGGTGGACCAGGTGTCGGGTGGGGTCGGGTGAAGTCTTCCCGATAGGTTCCAGGTGGGGAGGAAGCCAAGCCACTCAGAAGCCCTGCCACAGATGGCTGGGGCAAGCACCCCACAACTCCAGGCTAAGAGTGGTACCCAACTAAATGGTACTGCTTTCCCTAGAACCGGCTGTGGCCCGGAACAGCTCAAGTCCCTACAGCTTCTCCTACCCACTGCCTTCTGGTGTATTTTTTAATTTTTAATTTTATTAATTTATTTAGATTACAACTCAATTGTTATCCCATCACTTGTATCCTCCCATTCCTCCCTCCCTCCCGCTTTCACCCTATTCCCCTCCCCTAGGTCTAAGACTTAAGGGGGACCTCCTCCCCCACTATATGGTCATAGGCTATCAAGTCTCATCTTGGTAGCCTGCTTGTTCTTTCTTTGAGTGCCGTCTACACTATGGGATACTACTCAGCTTCTGGTGTATTTTACTTCTTCAGGTAGGAATATTTTCATTCAGTTGTTGGGTAATTAATATAATGACATGATTCCTGTTGTTTGTAGACACACATTTGCAACATACACAACAGAGTATCTCCAACCTAAATTGTGGGGTTTTGCCGTTGTTCTTTGGGGATTCCCCAGTAGAATTGAATTTGGCGCCCCACCCAAAGAGGCAAGCTGGCAACCCACAATGGCAAGAAAACAGAGAGCTCTGTACAGCATTATATTTAACATGCTGGGGTTCAGACAGGAGCATTTGGAGAGCTGGGCAGAACTCAGTGGAGAACGGGAGCTATACTCCAAGATTCAGGGCCCATGATGGTTGGTACTGAGTCCGTGAGAAGGAAGCCTGGGAGCTCCCGGCAAGGCCAGCTTAGGGTTTATTTTGTTTTGTTTTGCCTGGCAGCTTCCATTTTAGTCATCATATGCCTCTTTATCTTAGCATGAGCTTAGTGTGACCCTGACTTTCTGCAGCATTGAGAGCCAGACAGTCCTTATAGGGTCTGTCAATCAACACAACTTGCGTGGCTTCTCTTCCCTGCTCCAGCATGCCCCTTGGCGTGTTTGATCATGACGAGGATACTGGCTGGGGGTCGGGGGGGGCTTCCTTTGCTAGTGACAAATGCCCAACTGAAAAAACTTGAGGAATAGAAGGAGGGTGAGTGGGGTACAGCAAGGTGATAAGAAAGGAGTTGGGATAGAAGGGTACAGACAGGGGCCCCAGAACTGAAGAAATCCTCACATAACAGGAATAGTTCCAAGCTTCACGCACAGGCAGCAGGGCTCTACGGCCTGGGTGTTCCCATCCACCCTTCCTGTTGCCTTTAGCCCTTTTCTTCTCACACACACACTCTCCTGATAGAAGGAAGATGTGCCTGGCAGCAGCTATTAAGCATTCTGCCCACTTGGTAGCCGGAAACAAGTGGGTGCCCTCCCCCTATAGAATTTAGAAATTTCCCGAGATAGAACCCTGATTGCTTAGGCTGTAGTCATGTGCCAAAGGGATATTTGTCAAGGGAATAAAGTCCCTTACTTAACCTCCGAGGCCCAGGATCACATACGACGATTTTAAACTCAACTAGGGTGGGGAAAGCAGTTCCCTAAAGTCAAAGTAACAATATTTCAAGCAGAAGATAAAAAATAAAAGCTGTGTGTCTGGCAAGAGGTAAAGTTCTGCAGCTCTACCATTTACAAAGAAGTACATCACCAAATGGGGCTCTAATTTCCCAGGGCCATGGAAGGTACAGAGCTCTCCCTTGCTTGCTCTCTGGCCATTGGTTGATTCCAGGATGTTAGAATTAGAATGCTTTGCCTTAGGCCATTTAGTCACTTCTATCTGGCAGCCATCCCCACCACTGGCCCCAGCAGCTTAAAATAACTCAGAGACTTTACAAAATGACTTGGGAGGCCTTTCTGGCCTTTGTTGCATGAACTCTTACTTTGTGGTCCCTAGACCAGCAATGACAGCAGCACCTGCAAATATGTTCGAAGCGTAAATTATTCCAAACATACTGAAGTCAAAAACCAGGGACAAAGCTCATCAAAAGAGGGAAAGGGAAGAGAAAGGAGAGAAAAGAGGGGGGGGGGCACCTGTCTTCCAGCGTATCTGCTAGAGTCACTTTTCTACACTCTGCCAGCGTCTGTTGCTATGGCTTCTCTGAAGACTGTTGGGCAGTCATCACTTCCTGCCTTTCCGCTGCCCTCTTGCAGGTTTGCTATTATGCATCCATTGTTACCTGGACCACTCAACCGGACGTTGGATAGAATCGGAAGGGCAAAAGGAGGGTGGGTGAGACTATGCTGCAGGGTTCTCTCATTAGATTAACTCAGGGCACTGCACTATTACAAGTGTGACAGGCAATTAGATGGTACCATTGGTTTCGTCTATTGAACATAGTTTCTGGGCTTGTCTTTGAGAGTGTTTCACATGGCTTCAGCGGTGGGTGGACTCAGAAGAGTAGCTTGTCCTCAGCATGGGTGAATACCAGCTGATCTGCTGAGGGCCTGAATAAGTTCAAAGGTAGAAGGAAGAGCGTTGTCCATCCTTTGCTTTCTGCTTGCTTGGGTCGTCTAGAATTGAACTGGGCTTCACACCAGCAGACTTGCGTGTCCAGCTTACAGGCAGCAGATGACAAAATCGTCAATCTCCATATTTGTGGGAAACACTTCTTCATAAGTCGCCTTACCCACATTTATCTCTAATCTATGTCTTTTGATCTACCATCTACCTGTCTGTATCTTCTATTGATTCTGTTGTCTGGGGGTTCCTATGTGATAGGATGAGAATGTGTACTTTCATATATAGGCATAAGCACACATGAGTGAAATTGTTTTTATGTGTTTGGCGAAGGGTGTGGCTAATTTTCGTTGTCACTTTGATTTAGATACATCCCTGAGCACTCTTGTAAGGATGTTTCTAGGGATGTTTTATTTCAAAGATACGATCCTACGAAATTCACCATCCCATGGACTGGACTCTAGTACTGAATAAAAACAGACAAGGGGAGGGCCGGTGCCAAGGCAATGCCTATGATCCAAGCACTCAGAGGAGGCAGAGGCAGGAGGATCTCTGTGAGTTTGAGGCCAGCCTGGCCTACCAAAGAGAGTCCAGGACACCCAAGGCTACACAGAAATACCCTGTCTTAAAAAAAACCAAACAAACAATTGGAGGGTGGGGTAGGGAGAGAAATCAAGATCAGCACCAGCATGTTTCGCTCTCTTCCTAACTTTAGGTACGGTCTGAGCATTTTTGTCACACTCCACTTTCTTGCCTTTTTTTTTCTTTTTTTCCCTCAGGCTCCAATGACTTTTTAACCTCGAGCTTATATATTCTTTAAAGTTGTTTCTGTAAGAAAAGAATTACCTCAGCTATAAAAGGAATTATCACAAAGACAGTTAAAATCATAGTTACATAAAAATTATTGATTACCAAAGAGTTATTACAATATTATTCCATTAAAACTCATACCTATATAAACATTTCTTTTTTCTTATTTTATAGTATTGTCTTATTTATTTATATATTTATATTATTACACACATATAAAATAAACTACATACAGCAAGAAGAACCACAAAAAATCAGGAATTATATTAATGTTACATTAATAGTGTTTTCGCTATTTGTATTTGGCAACCTTGAAGAAAACATCTTTCCCATGTTAGTGAGTCTAAAATTCTGAATGTAGATCAATATCTATCATATCTCATCTCTATCAACTTAAAACATCTATCTAGACCTAAAAACATCTTGATCCCTAAACAACTAAGCTTAATTGTAAAATTAAACTATCTGGTCTTCAACTTCAGAGACTTGAGAAGGAATAAAATTAATTACCTGAGTAAACAGAAAGTGCAGGTTAGTAGCTTCCAAAGTGAAAAAAAAGACAGAGACAGTTGCTGCCTGAACAGCATCCAAAACTCTCTATAACATTGGAGCATCATCTTCAGCCTTCCGGCCCAGTATATCTGACAGACATATTTGTGAGACAGGAACTAGTGAGGACTTGTTTAACCTGTCTTGGCAGAGTTTGGCCATCGACTCTGACTGCATCCAAACTTGCCCATTTTTGGGTAGAATTCTCTCTGTGGCTGAAACGAGGACCTCTGGCCAGTGGCTGGTTTGCCACATTTGAAGCCATCTCCACAAGGAGGTTCATTGATGCTCATCATTTTCTTTGAGGTAGGCTGGGTGTTGCCAGGAGTTAACCTGTCTTATTGTCAATAAATCTTTAAAATAGTAAAAATATCTTTAAACGCCATATTCTGTAGGTCTCTGAGGTTTTTGAAGACCTTATCTAACTATTTTACCTTGTCTATCTATTGAATCATATCTATCTGTTACATCTAGGATGTATATTCTTGTAATATAAATAGACTAGTAATTGATATGGCCGTGATTTGACCAACTAACAATTAACTTGTGTTACTTAATTATCCTGAGCAGCCTGCATGCAATAGCACATTCAATGTATTGGAGGCAAGCCTTGTATAATAATGCAAAGTAAGTTTAATTTTGATACATTGGCATAGAATTCAAATTTAAGATTATTCTTGATGCACATTATATATATATATATATGTATATATACTGTAACATGAGGCATTGTACCCTCATGTACAACTCAAGCAGAATACAAGGTTTACTTCCATGCCTTTCTTAATGATGGACTATATTCTCAAGCTGGGTCGGAATAAGGCCCCTTCACTACCCTCTCTCCTTTTCTTTTGTGCAGTATTTTGTGACACGAACAAGAAAAGCCGTGGCTAATAACTACGTTGGGCACTTCTTTGTGTCGGTTTCACTCTCTTTGCATCTCCCCAGAGACTTCAGCGGTGACTTGGAAGGAACTTGCCTTCCCCGCACATCCAATGGGACTTGAAGAGACCTCAGGAAATTAGAGAGGAAAATTGCACCCCAAGTGCTTTCTTGTGTTGTTTTCCCTTCTGTGTAGTTAGAAATCTGAGATCATGTTTTTTTTTCCACACAGAGTACATCACAGAAGCATCTCATATGCAAGCAAGGTTACCCCATAACCTGTGCTGCAAACCCTCCATGTTGATCTGACCCATCCATTCATGAATAGTTATTTTCTCTACACATCTAAAATTCTTAATATGAAAGTGAGCCTCTTACCACTCAACCAAAACCAAGTATGTTTAGGTTTCTAAAAGCTTTGTATTTATAACATGAAGTTGTCCAATATATGTAATATAGATGCATGTTTCTGTAGTGTAAAATTATTCTAAAGCCAAAGATCGTAAATTTTTACTGCATTCATTCTCTCTCTCTCTCTCTCTCTCTCTCTCTCTCTCTCTCTCTCTCT